>OY998178.1:193406861-194606861 GCA_963921935.1 Galeruca laticollis | reverse complement strand
TGGTGTTATCTGCCAGTGGCACATAACTAGCAGTTCAGTGAACTTTTACCTGAATAGAAACTTTTCTCGGTGCTTTTCTAAGATAATTTCCCTAGAAACCCGATGGGTAGTTACCAAAAAATTTATGGTTTCTAAAGGAATTCAAAGATGTTTTTGCAATTCCGATACTAAAGTGGACACTTTAGTATCATATGTTAGAGACTGTTGTCACTTTTAGACCCAAGAGATATAAAGTGCCAGTTAAAATCTAGAGGGATTTAAAGTACAAATAAAAATGTACATCCTTGATACATAGCCAAGCATTTTAGAAGTCTGTCCACGATGCCCAGCCAAGTTTCATAAGGGTCCTTACTCTATGCCTAGAAAGCATCTTAGAAGTCCACCTTCGATTCCCAGCCAAGTTTCGTAAAAGTCCTACCTAAATAGTATTTATTACTTTTCCGCCCAACCTATCTAATATGCGAGAAAAGTATTGGTTTACCCACAAAAAATTTGAAATTAAAAAAAAAATCAGTTATTTTTACGTTTTTCATCAAGAACAACACGAAAGAATAGTTTTTAGGAAAAAATATTGTGTGTATGTTGTCGTCGTCGTCGTCGTCGTCGGACACTTCTCGTTACATGTCTTGATAGCACGATACAGTCTCCGGAGTGTAACAAATCACCAATTTCATGATTGAATATTGTTAATAATATCTCACAGATGAACCCTATTGATTTTCAGCTCACAATAGCCAGTGCAACGGATGCTATGGTACTTGAAGTACGACATTTTTGTCATTTTTTGAGAAATATCAGTTTGTTAGCACGATACAGCCTCCGGAGTATATACATGTGACCAATTTTACGATTGGATACTATTCAGGGTGTCTCAAAGATGAACCCTATTGAGATTCAGCTCACTAAAGATAGTACAACGAGTGCTATGGTACTTGAGGTACCAAATTTTTGTCATTTTTGGAGAATTTTCAGTTTGTTAGCACGATACAGCCTCTAGCATGTGTAACGAAATAGACCCCTATTACTTCGTTGTATTTATCAAAATTAAAGTGTTATAACTTGTATACCCCTAATTAAATCTGCTGTCACCACTCTTTGAAATCTAGACCCTTGTTCACTGTAATCTTTAATTCCAGATATGTAAGATAACTTGATCAAAATGCCAAAAGTATCCCTACCTTCGATTCCACCAAATTCTGCCTCCAGTGCGCGGCTGAGCGTGTAAGGCAATCCAGTCCGATTGGGTTTTGTTAGGTTCGCCTGGTCTTAAAACGGATGAATCTTCCTTTGCCAGGACAGGGTTTGTCCTCCTCGTCTCGGTCACACGTCCATGATTGTTACACTTCCAGAGAGGAAAATTTTTGGAGTAGGGGTGATAGGAAAAATAATGTAGAATCTCCACGTTATACAAAAAATATATATAATAAAATAATCTCTCCAAATCCTCATACACAGCTATGCACATATATTTAAAATTAAACTACAATCCCGTATGACCAAATTAATCCCAATTTTCTGGTATAACTCTACCTATACATCTAAAATTGGTTTATTATCAAACCTACTCCTGTATATCCTACAATTATAAAAACAAAATAAAATTTACGAACAGAGTTCTCGTTTGTTCGGTGGTGCGGCAAAACTAGCCCTGTTATCGGCTTGGTCTATTTATTAGAAAAAAGTGCGTGAAAGGCGTATGTTTGCTATATTCGTTTCTCAATCCTTCTATTCTCCGGTGTCGAGAAAAATAAATAACTATCACGTGTAAATACCTTTATATGCAACAATGATTCATTTTACATCGTTCGGTCGTCATTGACCTTCAAGGATCGAAAGTGAAATTATTGTTCTATAAAGAAAAATTCTGATGAGCTAAGGAAAACAATTTAATATTATTTATCGACACTGGCGTTACAAGTTGCGAAAGTCCCCAGTAATATAATTACCTACGACAATTTTATGCATTTACGCTGGCAAAATGAGAAAGAGTTTTAATTTATAATTCACGGCTGAACAAAAGACTGATAACAATATTTCTCTATAATAGATTGACTTATCAGCGCAATTCCGCTGAAACCCGCGAAAATATGGAAAACATACGCTTCGGCCTCTCTGCAAAATCTTAATTATTCCAGTACACACGGTAAATTATATATTTGTCAGGACGAAAAACTTAATCTGAGAGTGAACAGCTATGTCCCGTCTCTTTGCAAAAATCAACAATCAACAAAAAAATCTAATAAATATATTTGCTATCGCTGCACCTTGTATATAGCAATTGACCTATACACCCAAGTTCAGAATCCAGCTCGACCAATAACGAGTAAATATATCACTAGTAAAAATTATCCCAATCTGAATTTAATTCAAAAACTTACTGCTTGACAAACGTCCTCCGTCTCGCCGGGAATTTTCTTGATTTTTTTTTCACTATCTGCTTGTTCACCGCGAGTCGTGCCAATAAACGGAATCGTGCTATGTCGAAAGCCAAATAGCGTAGAGGGTAAGTTTTACCACTCGTACCGCTAACACTAAAAAAAACACTAGTACAGTTCACCGTGGCAGGGGAAAAACCTTTACCTTCGCGTGATCGACCCCCGGTACACACTCACTGCCGCTGCTGGTCTGTGTACACTCCTTTTTTGTTTTCCCCCGACTTCGGTTTTGGGGTTTTCGTCGAGTTGCAAAAAACAGCTTTTGTTTTTTGAATCGTGCTATTTTTTGTTATCGAAATAATTGTATTCAAAACAATTATTTCGCTTTGACCCAGTAAGATGTTTTTTATTTCTCTATTCTGTTTTGACTTCGTATTGTTTTATTAAACATTATGTGTGTCGCGTTCCAGTTATTATTAAATGAAAATTGAAATATGTTTTACCGTGTGTTCTGAAATTTTCTACCATAAAATCATCTTTTAGTTATTCGTATTTATTACATTACTTCCCCCTTTGTAAATGTATTGCGACCTCCCTGGTCCAATACTTTTTTTTTCAAAACCCCCGTACAACGATTCCTACCCTTAATTTATATGTGGCTGTCGGCTTACAATAGTGGCCTATAATCTTGAAGTTAATGTTACAGCTTTATACATTTTACATATTCATGTTACATTTTCTCAATATTTATGATCGGCACTGTATTTGGCAATTTTTTCGCTATTACCCTTTTTATCCTTGACCTAGGTCGCGACCGTTTACACTCGCGACACTGCTGCTCAGTAGATCGTTCATGTGGCGACTTCAGTCTGTCCAATGCTGTGACCTCGGGTGGCTCGCCTCTTGCTGCGTTATTTGGTCCATCTCTATTGTTTCTTCCTCTGGTTTCCTCGTCTGATGTGAGTGAATTATTCATGCCGTTAGGGAGTCCCATATGCTGCCTATTAGTGCTATACTTCATCCTAAAGTTTGGTGTATATTAATTCCATTTAGTATGGTGCCTGCTATGTATTTAATGGTTTGGAATGTGAAGTATATTCCAATTATTCCACTTATGACTAAACCTAATTCTGTGAACCATGCCCATATGTATTTTAGGGTGGATTCTGCGAGGTTCTTGATTTCTTTTGTATCAAATATGATTGATACGGTGTAGCCTTGACTATTGGCATTCATTCCCGCTGCTCTGCGAGTAATTATGTTCTCTACTGCTTTTCTCTCTGTCCCAAATGTGAGGGCTCTTTGTGCTGCGTTGACTTCTTCTTGCGTGTACAGACCCTTCGCTCCTAGTGGTTGAATGGGGTCGAAATGGAGGTTTATCTCTTCTTCTACTTTTATTGTTTTTGGCTGGTTGGCTATTGTGGGATGTGGCGTTAGACCTATCCATTGATCATCTATAAAATAAAGTGGTGGTATCATGTTATTGCAATCTATCTCTTCTGCGTGGTTTTGTATTATTCTGGTTAGTGGAGCCATAAATTTTGTTTCGTTGTTTACTTTTATTGGTAGTTCGTTGTAGCATCTGTTTGTTCGTCTTATCTCGACTGTTACTGGTATGCATTTTATGATATAAAGTACTTCGCCTAATACTCTGCCTATGTGTCCAGGTTCATTTTCCATTAGTTGGCTGACTGCATTAGGTAGTGTATATGCCATTAGCAGTCTGTTTTTGAGTATTTCTCGTTTCGTTAAGCATCTTCGGTGTATTGTATCTGTGTAAAGCATATTTACGTCTCGTTCATATGCTTGTTCAATATAGAGTAGTTTACCATTTACATAATTCATTAGATCGACGTTTTGTGTTAAAATTGGCATTGTCGGATGTAATTTTTGTGTGTTTTGAAGTGGTATGACAATTCGTGGGTGTTCTGTTTGCCATACTTCTATTCCACATAGTATGTTCCTTTTTTGTAATGTTAGTGCGAATACTTTGTCTTTTTCTTCAATTACTATTAGTTCTTCTTGTGTTTTTGTGTTTGTGATTTTGTTGCCTATGCCTTCGTATAACTGGCTCGGATGGTCTTCGCATGTAGTTGGCTCATAACTGGACCAGGTGGATTCTCCTACCGTGGAGTCGAAGCAGTAACCATTCGTGAATTTGCAAGTTATCTCTCCTTGTAAGTGGATCCTGTTCGTTTCTAGCGTTACTCTAGCTAGATAGTCTTTGGTTGTTATTTTGGCTGTTGCTATTATCACTACGTCGTTCCAACTTCTGCCGTTTTCTTGGTATGTGATACCTTTGCATGTTCCCATATTGTCGAGTGTGCCGCCTATTTTTATTGACGCTGTTGTGGTACCGTTCATTAGTATGTTGTCTATTGTTTGTTGGTACAAATTTATTAGTTTATATCTGTGGGTGTTTCTGCATTCTTCTGCTCCCCATTTGTGGATGTAGGTTGATAGTCCTCCGTTGACGACTGATGTGTGGCTGTGCATCCCGCAGTAGAACATGAATTTTGTGACTTCTATTACGCATGACCATACTTTTAGCATTTTTATTTCGTTTCGTTGAATCACTTGTATGTCTGTTTTTTCACTCGCGTACGTTTTTTCTGGTTCCGGACACTTTTGTATATCTTTTAGCGATAACACTGTGATATTTGTGTTGGGGTGCGAACACTCATACGCGATTAGTCCAACTGCTATATGTAGCCCGCACATGACGAATGTCACCCAGGTCAGGATAGTACTTTGTCGTGCCATTGATTTGGTTTTATTATCCTAAAAATTTTTTTAACATTTACAATTGTTAATACAACTTATCTTTCTTACAGACATTTTTAAACATTCCTTTGTTACAATACTATGTTATCTACAATTTTTTCATATTTATATGACATTTCCTCATTTGACCGAGCTTTACACTTATTTAGGACTGCCAAATGAGCTCTACTCTTTGGAAAGAAGAAAAAAAACTCTTTAAACTTATGACCTGTGATCTTGTTCCCACTTATTTATTTCTATATTCAATTACTTTTGTAGTCCCCTTGTATTTATGAATTGAAAAAGACTTACTTACGTGAAATCATTTACTTAAATCGTACTATTAGTATCCTTTGCCCATATACTTGGTTATAGTGACTTATGGTCTTTTATTTCCTTATTCTGTTATGATTCCTAACTTACTTAATTATTCCTATCCCCTTACTTTGGCTTAACATATGAATTGAACCCGTAAATCTGTTTGGAATAATAATATGCTAATATATACATGTATGCTTGGTCGCGACGTTTTAGTTACGCCGTTTCAAGCTCATCGCTATCCATCTGGTACTTATTTTGGTCTTGTTTCTTTTGTAGTTAGTCGTCTGTCTTTGTCCTGTATTCTGTGTTAGTCTCCTTTCGGCATTAAATGTTTTTGTGTAACTGGTTGCACTTTGTATCCTGTTTCTCACTCTGGCGGATCGTCTTATCTCCGGTGGAGGTCGTAGTGAGAAGTGTGGTCTTTGTTCTGTTCTATTCCCTTTATGTCTGGTTTGGGATGGTGGTTTGTTTTTTGGTGGTTGTAAATCTTCGTTCATTGACCATAATGGTGTTGCTGCTACTTTTCCTGGATCTACTTCATTTTCTTCCTGCTAGTGTGTTTCCTCTAACTCTTCTATACTTCCCAAGTTCTTTATATCTTGTAGTATCTTATGTTCCTTGTCCTCTATTTTTCCGTGGTATGTTTTTAATCTGTTGATGTGTACTATTTGTGTCTTCTTCTCTTTTTGCGAAATTATTTGATATGTAACCGGTCCTACCTTCTTTTTTACTTCAAACGGCCCTGTCCATTGGTTTTGTAGTTTCTTAGATTCTCCTACTTTCGTGCTTATGTCGAGTAGGTATACTAAATCTCCTGGTTCAAATTCTCTTAATGCTGTTTTTCCGTTAGATCTGGCTATCCTTTCCTCTTTTGCTTTCTCTGTGTTTCTCAGTGCTGTCTTGTATACTTGACTTAGTCTAGCTTCTAATTCTGACACATAATTGTTGTCGATGTCGTATTTGATTCTTTTCGGTGTGATGAATTTTTCAAATGGTAATGATTGGTCTCTTCCGTGTAATAAAAGGTATGGGCTGTATGTTGTTGAAGTGTGTACGCTACCTCTGTATGCCATAAGTACGTATGGTATCCATTTGTCACAATCTCGTTGATCTGGTGCTATGTAGTGTGCTAACATGTCTTTCAGTACTCTGTGTAATCTTTCTATTTGACCGTTTGTCGTTGGCGCATAACTTGCCGTGTGTAGCCTCTTTATGTTTAGTAACTTGCATGTTTCCTGCATTAGTTCTGACATGAAATTTGTTCCTCTATCTGTTAATAGCTTGTGGGGTGTTCCGTGTCTTGATATTATTTGTTCAACGAATGCTCTTGCTACTGTATCTGCTTTCTGATCTGGTAACGG
Source organism: Galeruca laticollis (assembly GCA_963921935.1). NCBI lineage: Eukaryota > Metazoa > Arthropoda > Insecta > Coleoptera > Chrysomelidae > Galeruca > Galeruca laticollis. Next base: position 194,600,041 of record OY998178.1, on the reverse strand, counting down.
AATTGCTTCACAGTATTTGGTAAAATGGTCTTGGAATGTTAGTAGGTATTTGTTTCCTTCGCTTGAGGTTGGTAGTGGTCCTACTATGTCCATAGAGGTTATTTCCCATGGTTCTGTGACTTTTGTAATGGAGCTTTCTTGAAGTGGGGTGACGTCTTCCGTCTGTTGAATGCGTCGCATTGTTTGCAGTAATTTATTATGTCTGTTCTCATCGTTGGCCAAAAACAACGTCTCTTTATTGCCAATAATGTTTTCTGTTGTCCTTGATGACAGTATATGGGTGAGTCATGGAAGTCTTCTATCACTTTGGTGATATAGCTTTTCGGTATTACCAGTTGATCTCTATGTTCTTCCTGCTCTTGTCTATATAAAATACCTTCTTTGTCGATGTAGTATTTTCTTTTTGTTTCTTCGTCCCTGTCCATTTGTTGTAAGGTGTTGTTGCAGAATTCATCTCGTTTTTGTGCTTTTTTCAGCAGGTCTTTGTCCCATATTGGCTCCCAACCTTCTTCTATTTCTATCGCGTAAATTTTTTTTGTCTCCCCTGTGTTATCTGGCCGTAGAATGATTATTTTGGTGGGTATACCGTGAGATGTAAATTGGATCATTTTAGTAATTTCTTCCCAACAAAGTCCTGCAATTTGATCTTTGCTTGCTATTAAGGTTATGCTCTCCTCTTTGTTTTCTTCGCATAGTGTCTTCAACTGTTGTATTATGTTCCACATGATTTCATACGAGGTTTCTTCTTTCACCGCTGCTCTGTTTACCCCTATGTAGAATTTTGCGTCCAACGTGTCCCATTTTTTAATTTCTTCTATTCGATTCCGTGCGACGTCCGGTAAATTATATGTGGCTTCTATTTCCTTTATCAATGGATCTTGGTTTGGCTTATTTTTGGCTGTAAATAGTACTATTGCTTGTTCTTCTTGTATGGATACTAACTTTCCTTCTTTTTCTAGTATTTTGTCTTTTGCTGGTACTTCGTTTTCCGTTTTGTATTGTAAGTAATCTTCGTATGACGTCTCTATGTAGTTGCACGTTTTGTCGAACATTCTGTTTGTGCGTCTGCATTTCCGTGTTTCCGTCCTACTCTATGGTTTACTTCGAAGTTGTATTCTGCTAAGGTTAAGGCCCATCGTGTTAATCTTGAATTTGGGTTCTTCAGTGTCAGTACCCATTCTAATGCTCTGTGATCTGTGATGATTGTGAATTTTGTCCCGTAAATGTAGCATATGAATGTTTTAATTGCAAAAATTACTCCTAGAAGTTCTTTTTCAGTCGTTGAGTAATTTGTTTCTGCTCTACTTAGTGTCCTGCTCGCATACGCTATTGGTCTTTCTCTACCGTCCCTTATTTGGCTTAATATTGCTCCTACACCTATGTTCGATGCATCTGTCGATAATATGAACGGTTTGGAAAAGTCCGGGAAGATTAAAACTTTGTCTGACGTTAGCGATTCTTTTAGTTGGTCCATCGCCTTAATTACTTCCTCTGTTATTTTGAAAGGTGTGTCTTTTTTGGTCAGGTTTACTAATGGTGCTGCTAATTCGGTTATGTTTGGTATGAACCGTCTGTACCAGTTTACTAGTCCTAAGAAACCTCTTACTCCTTCTACGTTTTTTGGTAGGGGGTATTTGTGTACTGCCTCCAATTTCTGTGGATCTGGAGCTACTCCTTCTTGTGAGTTGATATGTCCTAAATATTTCACTTCCTTTAACATAAAATTGCATTTCTTTGGTTTCAATTTAATGTTTGCTTCTGTTAATCTATTGAATACTTCTTCCAATTTTTCTAAATGGTCCTTTTTTCCTGCATAGTTAAATATGATTATGTCGTCCAAATAAACCATGCATTTTATTCCCGTTAAGCCTCTTGAGGTTGCGTTCATGAATCTTTGGAAAGTTGCTGGGGCGTTGACCAGTCCAAATGGCATTTTGGTGTATTCGTAGTGCCCTTGATATGTGCTAAATCCAGTTAGTGGAATCTCTTCTTCGTTCATATATACTTGGTGATAAGCTTCTGCTACATCAATTACTGAGAACAACGTTTCTCCTCCTGCTTTGTAGCCTTGTAGTAGATCCGATATGTTTGGTAGAGGGTAATATTCTTTTTTTGTTACTGCATTTAGTCCTCTGTAGTCTATGCACATTCTCACTTTCTCCTCTCCTTCGGGAGTTTGTTTTACCACCAATACGACTGGCGCTGACCATGGGCTGGATGATGTCCTGATTACTTTAGCTTCTAGTAGCCTATCTATTTCTTTTTGAAGTACTTCTCTTTGGTAATACGGTATTCTGTATGGAGCTTTGCATATTGGTTGACTTCCTGCTTCTATGGTTATGTGGTGTTTTACTTTTGTAGTGCTTGTTAGAATTTCATCGTCGTCTGTGAATAAGTGATGGTACTTTTGTATTAACTTAATTAGTTCTTCCTTGTACCTTGTATCTATATGGCCTAATTCGAAATTTTTTCTGATCCATTAATCTGTTTTGATGTCAAATTTCCTGATCGTGTCCTGTGTTTTTGTTTGTGGTACTGTGTCCTCTGTACATTCGTATGCTTTTCCTAGTTTGGTTCCTTTTGTTAGGTGTATTTCTTGTGCTGATGTGTTTATTATTCTAATTGGAATCTTTTTCCCGTTATTAGCTATGCTATTTGCTAGTCTTATTGCTTCTTGTCCTTTGTGTTGTGTTTCACACGCAATCGTATTTCCTCTTATGGTATGTTTTAGTGTCCCAATTGTGTGAACTTCGGTTAGTGCCGGTATACTTATGCTATCTTCTATGTATACATCTGTGAAGTTTCTGTTAGTTATTGTTTCTTTTATTCCTTTGTTCTTCTCCCTGGTTTCTGTTTCTCCCTTTTTCCCTGTTTCTGATTCTGTACTATTCTTCTTTTGTTCTATGTGTCCGTATCTTTCCTCGTTAATTTTTGTTTCCTGCCTCTCTTGTTTCTTTGTGTCGATTTCTTTCTTCACTCTGTATAGTTCTATATTTTCGTCTCTGTAGCCGTTTTGTATTTGTTTGTCTGTTTGATTTGCTCTTGATTTATTTTCTCTTGTCATTGCCTTCTCATTTTTCTCCATTGTTCTGTGTTCTGTGTCCCTTCTTTTATACATTGTTTCCACTATTCTTAACCATTTATTCCAGTTGTTCATTTCTGTAGTGTCTGGTTTTTTCCTTATTGTTGCCACTTGGTCATTTGCTTCTGTGCTTCTACCGTTATCTATTGTGCTCTCAACTTGCCTTGCGTTTATCAATGGTATTCTTTTTTCCCAAATTTCTAATGAAGGCTCTCTTTTGTATGATATGATTGCTTTTTGCTTTTCTAGGAAATCTCTTCCTAAAAGAACTGGTATTTCTCCCATTATTTCGTCTTCTGCTGCGATGGCTCTTGTGTAAATGTTGTGATTCATTCCGTTTGTGCTTATCGCCAATTCCGTCGATCCATAAAGCTGTATTGTGTGTCCTGTTATCCCTTTTAGAGTTAATTCTTCTATGATTCTTGTGTCTAATTCCCAGTCTGCAGTTATTGACCTATTTACTAATGAATACGCTCCTCCTGTATCTATCATACATGGTCTGTTTATACCATTCACCCTTAACATTACTATATATGGTGCATCCTCGTTTGTTATTGACATTGCATCATTGTGATACATTGTTTCTTTTTTTTCCTTTTTTTCCATTCTCGGTTTATCCTTATTCGTTGCTTCTTGGTTTGTTTTTTCCCATTGTGGTTTATTTAAATCTGTTTCCCCTGTTAAGTTTACTCGGGGACTAACTGTGGTCCTTACTAGTTTAAATTTTTCGTCCATTCTTTGTTACTCGTGTGTCCTCTTTCTTCAGACTGTCCTCTTCTATCATCGTTCATTTGGCGTCTGTTTCTCTCGTAGTTCCCAAAATTATTTTGTTGAGACCTCCTCTGTGTTTCTTGTTTATGATACTCTTCCCTTCGGTTTCTGTGTCTGTTATATTCTGTGTAGTTTCCTTGTTGTGTTTCCTGGTTTTCCCCGTGATATCTAGTTTTCTCCGTTTTCCATGGACTTACTTTCCTGTTGGTGTATCTGTCGTACTTCGTATTCCGTTTGTTTGCTTCGTCGAACATTTTCTTTCTACATTCTTTTGCCCAATGTCCTTGTTTTCCACAGTATTAGCATGTATTTGTTGGTTCGTTCCCTTTCTCTCTGCAATCCGGTGCCCAGTGTTCTTGTTTTTTGCAAATTTGGCATCTTGTCTCTCTTTTTATTTCTTCTGCTTCCTTTGTCCTACAATTAGCCATCCAATGCCTCTGTCTGCCACAGAAGAAACATTTCGCGTTCTGCCTACATTCTTCCGAAGTGGGATTCGACCTTCCGCACGTTGTGCACCTCAGTTGTTCACTCATAAATGCGACTTTCTGGCCACTGTTTCTGCCGCTTGTCATAGTTACCGCTATTTCTTGACAACTAACTATTTCTTCTGCTTCTTCTAGTGTCATGTCGTCTTTGTATAAAATGTAAAAACCTACCTCCCTTAATAAGTCTTTTCTCAACCTTACTTTGAATTGGTTTATTAATACCGAATTATGTTTTTTTTGTATGTTTGGTATTTGTTCCCTACTTGCGCCCTTTATATCCTCTTCTAGTATCTTGTTTCCGACTAATTTTAGTCTGGTGCAGAACGACGCTACGTCCTCATCGTGTCTTTGGTAGCATTGCACCAGTTGCATCCACCAATCCGCTATCGATTATTTTGGTACAAATTTCCGTAGTAGTTTTTCTCTAAATTCCGAATATGACACTGTATCCAACCTAGGATCTGCCTTGAAAAAATCGTGTGCTACGCCCGCAAGCTTAAATTTCAATAATGTTAGTGTTTCTGATTCCATCCACCCGTCTAATTTAGCCCTTAATTCGAGTTTATCTTTGTATATAGCCGCATCTCTACCTGTGAAATCGGCTAAAGTCGCCGCTATGACCCCTAATGGTTGTGCCTGTGCTACCCTCCATGTGGGCGGCATGCTGCTTGTGTCTCCCGTGGTTTCTTGGCCTCCTTGACTGCCTGTACCTAACCTATTTTGTAAATCGAGTGGCATATCGCTGTCTGAACTTGGTTACTTTTTTATATTTATTATTTGAATTTTTTTTTTAACTTTATAACCTTATATTACTCCTACCTTTCTGGCTTCTACGATGCCTGAAATGGATAGCTTTTGGTGCACGGATAGGATATTTTAGGGATGGGTTAACTTCCCCCTTTGTAAAAGTGGAGCCCACGTAGTTTCGGGAGTATGATGTATTCTAACAAATGGAACTTGAGACGAAAGGAACAAGAAAATCAATTTTATGACGGAGTAGTAAACCAAAGCTAATCTGTTTTAATGTTATTTGTCCCGTTAATTGATGACTTTTGTACCTGTGGGTAGCTGCGATGACGGTGGAAGAGTGTCGGCTAACTCTCGATGTGTTCCAGCCTTCTCCCCTCCTATATGCCCCGTTTTCTGCCTATTGCAGCCTCTGGTTACAGACCGTACAGCTTCACCGTTCCCTCTATTCTCTTGCGTTGTAGCAAGATTGGCATATAATCTTGGCCTGACAGGAGTATCTTGTGTGAAGATCCGGCGTCCCTGCTAACTTACAACCCTGTATTGCAGATTCGCGATTTGACGACTAGAACGACCAATCCTGTATCGGGGAACCGCTGTGACGACTTGAACGAACAACCCTGTATCGGGGAGCCGCTGTCACCAGTGTAACGAAAGAGACCCCTATTACTTCGTTGTATTAATCAAAATTAAAGTGTTATAACTTGTATACCCCTAATTAAATCTGCTGTCACCACTCTTTGAAATCTAGACCCTTGTTCACTGTAATCTTTAATTCCAGATATGTAAGATAACTTGATCAAAATGCCAAAAGTATCCCTACCTTCGATTCTACCAAATTCTGCCTCCAGTGCGCGGCTGAGCGTGTAAGGCAATCCAGTCCGATTGGGTTTTGTTAGGTTCGCCTGGTCTTGAAACGGATGAATCTTCCTTTGCCAGGACAGGGTTTGTCCTCCTCGTCTCGGTCACACGTCCATGATTGTTACACTTCCAGAGGGGGAAATTTTTGGAGTATTATCAAACCTACGCCTGTATATCCTACAATTATAAAATCAAAATAAAATTTACGAACAGAGTTCTCGTTTGTTCGGTGGTGCGGCAAAACTAGCCCTCTTATCGGCTTGGTCTATTTATTAGAAAAAAGTGCGTGAAAGGCGTATGTTTGATATATTCGTTTCTCAATCCTTCTATTCTCTGGTGTCGAGAAAAATAAATAACTATCACGTGTAAATACCTTTATATGCAACAATGATTCATTTTACATCGTTCGGTCGTCTTTGACCTTCAAGGAACGAAAGTGAAATTATTGTTCTATAAAGAAAAATTCTGATGAGCTAAGGAAAACAATTTAATATTATTTATCGACACTGGCGTTACAAGTTGCGAAAGTCCCCAGTAATATAATTACCTACGACAATTTTATGCATTTACGCTGGCAAAATAAGAAAGAGTTTCAATTTATAATTTACGGCTGAACAAAAGACTGATAACAATATTTCTCTATAATAGATTGACTTATCAGCGCAATTCCGCTGAAACCCGCGAAAATATGGAAAACATACGCTTCGGCCTCTCGGCAAAATCTTAATTATTCCAGTACACACGGTAAATTATATATTTGTCAGGACGAAAAACTTAATCTGAGAGTGAACAGCTATGTCCCGTCTCTTTGAAAAAAATCAACAATCAAGAAAAAAATCTAATAAATATATTTGCTATCGCTACACCTTGTACATAGCAATTGACCTATACACCCAAGTTCAGAATCCAGCTCGACCAATAACGAGTAAATATATCACTAGTAAATATTATCCCAATCTGAATTTAATTCAAAAACTTACTGCTTGACAAACGTCCTCCGTCTCGCCGGGAATTTTCTTGATTTTTTTTTACTATCTGCTTGTTCACCGCGAGTCGTGCCAATAAACGGAATCGTGCTATGTCGAAAGGCAAATAGCGTAGAGGGTAAGTTTTACCACTCGTACCGCTAACACTGAAAAAAAAACAATAGTACCGTTCACCGTGGCAGGGGAAAAACCTTTCCCTTCGCGTGATCGACCCCCGGTACACACTCACTGCCGCTGCTGGTCTGTGTACACTCCTTTTTTGTTTTCCCCCGATTGCGGTTTTGGGGTTTTCGTCGAGTTGCAAAAAACAGCTTTTGTTTTTTGAATCGTGCTAGTTTTTGTTATCGAAATAATTGTATTCAAAACAATTATTTCGCTTTGACCCAGTAAGATGTTTTTTATTTCTCTATTCTGTTTTGGCTTCGTATTGTTTTATTAAACATTATGTGTGTCGCGTTCCAGTTATTATTAAATGAAAATTGAAATATGTTTTACCGTGTGTTCTGAAATTTTCTACCATAAAATTATCTTTTAGTTATTCGTATTTATTACACATGTATACAAATGACCCATTTTATGATTGAATATTGTACAACAGTTGCTATGGTACCTGAAGTGCCACATTTTTGTTCTTTTGGAGAAATTTCGGGTTCAGTACGATACAGCCTCCGGAGTGTATACAAGTGGTCAATTTTATAATTGGATATTACTTTTCCTCCCAACATATCTAATAAGCGAGAAAAGTATTGGTTTACCCCAAAAAAAAATGGAAATTTGAAATTTTATTTTTACATTTTCCATCAACAACAACCCAAAAAAACGGTTTTTAGGAAAAAAAAACTTGTGTGTATGTCGTCGTCGTCATCGTCGTCGTTGTCGTCGGCCACTTTTCGTTACATGTCTTGTTAGCACGATACAGTCTCCCGAATGAAACAAGTCACCAATTTTATGATTGAATATTGTTAGAGACATGTCATAGATGAACCCTATTTATTTTCAGCTTACCAGACCCAGCACAACGGGTGCTATGGTACTAGAAGTACGACATTTTAGTAATTTTTTGAGAAATTTCAGTTGCTATAGTACTTTAAGTACGATATTTTTGTCATTTTTGAAGAAATTTAAGTTTGTTAGCACGATACAGCCTTCGGAGTATATACAAGTGACCAATTTTATGATTGAATATTGCTCAGGGCGTCTTATAGATGAAGCTCACTAGAGCTAGTACAACGGGTGCTATGGTACCTGAAGTGCCACATTTTTGGTCCTTTTTGGAGAAATTTTGGGTTGTTAGTACAGCCTCCGTAGTGTATACAAGTGACCAATTCTGTAACTGGATATTTTTTAAGGTGCTATGGTACCTGAAGTGCCACATTTTTTGTTACTTTTGGGGAAATTTTGGTTTATTAGCACGATATATCCCCCGAAGTGTATACAAGTGACCAAGTTTATGATAGAATATTATTCAGGACATCTCAGAGATGCGGAAAAGTTTTAATCTTCAAAACCGTTGATTTTAAAGTCAAATTTAGAGTCGACAGAAAACTCGTGAGTTAAAATGGCGATTAACCCTTCGCTACTCGCGCCTACATTTTTTACTTGAGTACTCGCGTGGGGTATTTTGATACTCCAATTTTATTTTAATGGGAAACATTGAAAAAGAGTTCTTTGGGTTATTTATTATATGGCAAATTACGTAAAAACACCTACTTGTATGCTTTACAAAATAAACCAAACTTCATAATCACAAAAATTTATAATTATAAACATTTAGAAGCACAAGGTGAAAATTCAAAAAAATTGCAACAAAACATTAATTGACTGAGTTTTCCGATTCAGAATCGTCATCCGCTCCATGTTTCAGGCAACTGTTGCAAACAATTTGTTGGTGGTTCTTACATATCCACTTGGTACATTTGAGGCAACTTACTGGGGTTTTTCTGTCAAGACTTCTGGGACACAAATAACACCTTCCTTTACCCGTTCTTGGCCTCTTTGGCATATGTGTTTCAGGATCTTGAGCTCTTGCAGTTGTTGATGGTTCTTCGATATTTAGAAGAAGGAATCCCCGCTTCTTTATATTTCTTTGAATATTTTTGGCATATATTCTTTTCAGAATTTGTGGACGAACTAATCCTTCAGCGATACTCCTCAAAAAACATTCTCTAGTGGGTTTTTGGAATCCATTGTTCAGTGCATATAAACATATGGCATTAATTCCTGCAATATTGAGGATATTGAAAAAACCTGTAAGTGGCCAACGCTTGGTATTCCTAGCCACATCATAATGAGCGCACATCTTATCTACAACGTCCACTCCAGACTTTGTACGATTATATTCAAGTATAATCTCTGGTTTCAAAGAAGCTTCATCCAGTTCATCATCGTGATGCATTGTGGAAATCAATAGGATATTCTTATATTTCTTTGGTACATAAGAAACCAATGTGCAATGGTCTTTAAACGCAAACATGCTGCTCTGTACAGGTCTAGAACGCGTATTGGTAAATTCGAGAGGAATTTCCTTTTTATTTTTGCGGATAGTTCCAATCATTGTCAGCTTATTTCTGAGCAATTCGAAAGCCAGGGGGATACTGGAGAACCAGTTATCCATAGTAATATTGCGTCCGGTTCCTTTTAGATCCTCCACGAGGCGCATGACGACGTCGGCGGGCTTATTACTAAGGAAGTATGGGCCATCGGGTTGCACTCCAGCGTACATTTCTAACTTATACGTATACATGGTCTTTACATCCACGAGTGCATATACCTTTAGCCCGTATTTACTTGGTTTACTCGGTATATATTGTTTAAACGGGCATATTCCTCTGAATGCCACAAGCTGCTCGTCTATTGTTAGATACGCACTTGGTGTGACTGAAGATTGACACTTTGAGACAAAACGTTCAAATATGTCTCTAATAGGTGCCAACTTGTCCAAATTGCGCCTCTCCTGCCTGGTAGAAATATCATCAAATCTGATACATCGACAAAGAAATCTAAAACGGTTATATGTCATTGTAATAAATATATGTTCAATGCCTGTACCATTCGTGTTCCATAAAGATAAAACATTTTGTCTACCAGATTTCAAGACGCCGGCAAGATACAAAATCCCTACAAAAGCTTTAATTTCACAAACATCAGTTTTCTGTGCGTCTCTTTCTCGAGCAAAATTTTGTTGAATGTGCGATATATATATGTTGGTACAATCCACAATTATAGCAAACATAGTGTCGTCAATGAAATTATAAAAACATTCCATATAAGACTTGGCATTTTTTGCATTGCCCACTGGACCAGGAACTTTCAAAACTATGTTATGAGATTTTGTTCTTGAAGAAGGTGGTTTCATTTTATTCCACTTACTCTGTTTATCCTTTCCTATGAAGTATGGACCCGTAGATTCACCAGAATCATCAGCCTGTGTAAGCGGATCTTCGAACGCACTCGCAGATTCGTCAGCAACATCTTGTGCTAGAGGATCTTCCATATAATCAGGATCTGCGTCTTGCTCACTATCTGTGCGTTCATCCTGTACTTCAATCGCGTCAACTTCGAACTCGTTGGGATCTTCTTCGCCATATACCTCCGGCTCCTCGTCAAGTTCCTCATACCATTTCAACCACTGTTCTGGATCCTTGGATTGATTTGTCATGTTTTAACCTATATATAATAACCTATGTTCAAGTAATAGCAGATTTATAGTATATAACACACTTACCAAAAATATGACACGACCAGTCACGTGGGGTATTTAAATACCCCAACGAGGTTCAATAGCGTATTTCGTAAAAGTTAGTGACTCGATAGCGACCACTCCCTAGCACAGATATCTACACACTATGCTTGAAGAATACACGAGGCGACGTGGAATTTCGCGATTCCCCCACCAAGATATTGACATAGGATATGCCCGTGGGGTACTAAAATACCCCGCGCGAGTAGCGGAGGGTTAACAATCTCGAACATTAACGAGCTCACTACGCTCGCTCGTGAAATTATCTCGATTGTTAATTGCCCTTATCAATACACTTGTTCGTTAAATAACTATTTTATACGCCTCAAGATTGACAATAAAAGTGCACAGTGACTTGAGAAATTATGTGATGAATACAAGGCTGCGAATAACCTAGATGTCACATAGAAATATATTAGAGATGGAAACAATATAGTGAACTTACTATTTAGAAGAAATATTAGTGAGAAATCTGCAACTGTCGTAAGACCATTTTTCGCGTTTTAGAATCAAACGTTTGAACTTAAATGGTGAATTTCATAATACTTTGTAAAATATGTGCCCTATTTTCTATTCAAATTTTTGTAGAGAATGCTGATTCCATACGTTTAGCATCGTTCCAACCTCAATAATCAAAAATTCAAGATATAGCTGGATAAGTTACTAACTTGAATAAAGTAAATGAAGCATGAATACCAAAGTAAAATAAAAACTTTCTGTCAGCTTCTGCAAGACAAATCCCAGTAGTATAAAATTTATGATACAACTTTATTTCACCCATGGAAAGTATGGTCTTCTAAAGTTTATGTAGGTGATAGTACAGTGATGGAATTACTACTCGATAGAGTGCTTAATTTTCTCTTTATTAAAGTCAATCAAAATCAGTGATAATTTGGTTTTAAAATTTCTAAAAAGTGCATCAGTGAACTTTCGTATGCTCCTGTGGCTGTAGTAGGCACATAATAAAATCATTGACTTGACATAACCATTGGAATGTCCACCACGGTGAAGATTTTGTTCAAAGTTTGCTTTTAATTATTAGAGTCGAAAGTTCTGTTCATATTATGGTGGAATAGTAAATTAACCTCCAATATTGGCTCTCATAATATTAAATATTGAGTAGTGGGGGAAGAAACTCATTATCAATTAAAATGACTGAATTGAAAGTAAAATTAACTGTGGATAATCATAGCTGTTAGCAAGTAGTAAATCACCTCCATCCCAGTAAACACAGATACGTCCGATGTACATCTCATAAACGTATCATCTGGACGTAAAGTACGTCTTAAGTATTTACGTTTTTGTCTCGTGTACATATTATATACGTACATAAGTGGTCATATGGGCACACAAAAGTACGTACTGAAGATGTACGATTCAAGTCATCTGATAACCAAAATAAGACGTAATTATACATATTAAGCAAATATTTATGACGGACATTTAAATGTAAAATGTACGTCTTTGGTACGTACTTTCGTGTACCCTTATACGCACCTACGTACGTAATCGTACGTCTTAAAAACGTTTCAAAAAACAATTTGAAGCTATTTAGGTTGTCTTATTTAGCAGTTTGATACATTTTGGCAGTTAATATACTCTAGCCAAAAACAAATATTTTCAAATTCCATCAAAATGCTCAACATCAGGATCAGAATATATATTAAGTAACATTCTGATATTCAATAATTTGATGAATTCCGAAAATATTTGTTTTTGGGTAGAGTATATTATCTGCCAAAATTTAGCGAAGTACAAAGTTAGACCTAAATAGTTAAACATTATTTTTTAAACTATATCATAATAAAAAGGCTCACTTGTAATTACAAAAGGAATAAAAATTGTAGATTATATGAAAATACATATTTATTTTCTCAAAAAATATATACATAAAAACACTTACGTATTAAAATTTAGAAAATATATATTTATAAAAAATAAAAACATTAAAGAATTTGATAATTTTTGGTAAATTTTATAAAATAACATAAACTTGTTCAAAGTAAAAAGATTCTAAAAAGTTAAAATTAAAAAGTCTTACAGTTAATAAATATAAACATTAATTTTCATCACAGCCATTCTTTTTTAGAGACTTTAGTCGTTCACCAGACCTTCTTGACCACGCTGATATGTGTGACTCAATATCTCTTTCATTTCCCTTTCCAAGCAGTTTCAACACTGACAATAAACTAAATGTACTTAAAAAAATTTGAATGGCTATACTACTTTTGTGAAAACACTTACAGCATTTTCAATGTTTTAAGCATCATGCAGATATTCATTTAAATGTGTTAACTCTGTAACAATTTTGCAAGGTAGGGACAGTTTCTTAAAAATGCTATCTTCTGAACTAGTAAATTCCTGTACAGATGTTTTTTTCAAGCCTCTGATTTCTAACAATAAGTCACTAATCATATTTTCAATTAAATATTGCTGCCTCAGCACTTCTTTTATATAGTCATCTAAAAACAATTTAAATATATCAGAAAATTATGATTTAATTAAAAAAATAGGAAGTAAAAATATATATCATTTTGTTAATAAACATGTGATACTGAACAGACCATATTACACATATTTTACACTATTTAGGTGCAATTACTATTTTTTGTACACTGGTTACAAGTATTTTTTTCTGATGTAGCTGTAGATGCGGGTGTGACACACAGAGTATTTGAAGTTCTTAGTTTTTGACGGGAAGTTATTGAGGGTGTGTGAGGCAGGTCTGAAGGAGGTGGTTCATCTAAAATTAATTATTTCCCTCACCTCCCATAATACAAAAGGTTTGTGATAATGTCTAATAATCAGAGTAATATAATGAAACCTTTTTTCGTATTTGAATTTTTCAAATTCTGTTTAGGATTTGGTGGTGTTCTTATAAAAGAGCAACTGATGTTGCCTTCATCATAGGAGGAAGATAATATATGTGTATTAGCTCTCCTTGTGCGTTTGTTTATGTCTTCTCCATCAGTTCCTAGATCACTCGTCTCTTCAGCTTTTCTGCATTCCTCACGAGCTAATGCATAATCATCTACAAAAATGATGTGTAAATATATATTCCAAATCAAAACTGAAAACAGTTCCATAAGTAACATCTCTAAATGTTCTTTTTCGGAAGGGCGGCCAGCAGGTGTTAATGGGATCTTGATTTTTAATTGCAGTTGTGGATTTATCAGCAGTAAATGGAGACCACACACAATAATTTGTTCCTATGATCCATGTTGATTGTACTACTGCCACAGAACTCTCTGCTTCAAAAGCAACTACAGTCCAAGTTTTTGGTTCCATTACCTTAAAATATAAAAGGCCACACAGATAAAAGTGGTTAACAATAATTATTCTAAGTACATAGTTCATTTGTGAACATTTTATAAGAAACTAAAAAGATTCAAATTTAATTTGTAATAAACAATCAATTGAAATGAATATGTCTTGCTAAATGCTTTTAAACAACTCAGAACTAGAAATTCGAAGAAAATAAGTTTTAAAAATTAATATGTATGTAGCAGCGGAAACATTACAAACTTCTCATGAAAACTAATTTTTACACATTTAAAAGCTATTTCATTAACATTCCAAAACTTCAGTTCACCCATTCCATCACTAAGAAGATAAATATCAATATATGAGGAATTACATGAGTCTATAAAAAAATTTTGTTTTAATAAATATTTCCTTCCTATAATAAAAATTTCAGTACTAGTTGTTACATAATTTTGAATATCTATAATGGTGCCATTAAACAAGTAACAACAAGTATCTGATGGAACTAAGTATAAAGTAAAATTTTCAAATGATAATTGTTCATACTGATAGACTGTTGGTGAATTTGGAATAATAGGTCCATTTACATGTATTTTTTGGGTACAAGGAAAATGTTTTACAAGCTGTGTATTTTTGCTTAAATTCTGTAACTCATGTTTTTTATTAATTACTTGTTGCAATGGTTTTGATGCTTTTCGTACCAACTTTTTTATAGTTTGCATATAGTTTTCAAATTCAAATGTACTGAGCTTATCCAATATTCCAAACTTTTTTTAACATCTTGGGTAATATGTAGTAAGTTGTGAATGTTATGTGATATATTTTCTGCTCCATATAAAATACTAAATGTACTAACAAAGTATTTTAGCAATTGTTCAGCATAATCAATAAATGGGAAATATTTTTCATTAGATAAAATCCGCATTGCTACATGTAAACAAATAAAGTTACGAGACATATCTGGAGTTAAAACATTTCTAAGAACAACTGGACCAGTGTAGAATAAAAATTGTCGAAATTCTAAAGCTTTCCACCTTTTGCTTTCACTTAAACTTCGGGGTTTACGGCTAAATTCTTTAGGAATATTTTTTACCTGATTGATTAATAAAATACTTAAATTACTTATCTTACTGTATGATTATTTGTGAGGTGGTTTTCCTCCTATCCATAATGCGACCATTAATTTTTCCACAACTCCTAAGCAAATAAGATGCATGTTATCTAAAGCAAAGAATTTGATCATGTCTATAAAAGTTATTTTTTCAATAATGGATATTCCTGTATGATGTTGTTCTTGTAATTTTTTTCGAAAATCTGAATCTAGTCGTAACTTTAGATTGGGAAACAAACATTGTTAGAAATGTAGCTACCCTCAATTTCACATTTAGAACAGGACATATATCCTGTATGTCCCTCAGTATATTTTATAAAAGATTTTGCTGGAACTTCAGCCACAAATCCTTCAATTCTGATTGTGTATAATTCATTATTCAATATAAAACCATTTGTTGACAACTTAATACACTCATCTACAAACATTGATAAGAACATGTTAGCATATTTTGGCTTCTCGTAGCCACGATAGAGTCCAACTAGTTGAACACTAGATTTTTCGTTGAATAGACTGCACAATAGGGGATAAAATTGACTACCTGAACTTTTGGAGATAGCAAACTATCAACATTTACCAGAATTTCAATATTCCTACAAACCAATTTAGATTGAGAATTAATGAGTTCTTTAATAGAATTTTCCATACCAAAATGTTAATAATATCCTGGAACAATTGGTTGAACTTCTGTCTGACTAAGAGTGCTTGAAAGTGTTCTATCATCAAGTGGTAACTCTGGATGATATCGCTTAAGTGCTTTTATAATATCATCAATAGCATTGTGTTTAATATTATGATTAAAAGCCCACTGTGAATTAATTTCCGAAAAAGATTGTTCATTACATTTTTGATCGAACGGAATATCAAGTTTGGAGTTTAAAACAATTTTATTCAACAAAAATTTGCTTTCTGAATTATCCGAATGTTCAGAACTAGAAAGTGAATCACTAAAATTTGCGGAAGTAGGATCATCGTCCGAAATTTGATCTAGAGAATTGTTTAAAGATGATGTAGTCGGAGATGAATAATCTAATAAAATTGCTTCAAAATTAAGCATATCCCTTCTTGCTCTTTTATACGGTTTTCTAATATTAGTGTTCATGTTATAATTACCTTAAAGCTATGGTACTTACCGTGTAACACTTCAATGGAGTCGTTAAGATAAAAGGAATTATATTAAAGAGAGAGAGAGAAGTTCGTGGGTTTTTTGAAGTTGGGGCTTGTAGTGTTTATTTGGGCTTGTTTTGTTTGGAGTGTGGCCCTGTTATAGGATTCGTATCCTCTTCAGGGCTGGTTGGGGGTTTTTTTGGAGGTGGTTTGTGTGCGCGTATTGACTTGGCTTGTTTGAGGTAGGGCTGAAAATTCAGTCTAAGAAAAAGTGTCTGGGAAGTTTAGAAAAGAGGTGTATAGAAAATTGAAGTTATGTTTGGTTTTGTGGGTGAATTGTGTGTCTTTGCTAGAAATCAACCGGAGAGAGAGGCAGAAACAATTAGCGTCGAAATTGGATGTTTTTTATGCGAACGTGGTTTTGGTGATGAGGGAATGGAGACTTTAAAAGTGTCTAGAAAAGGTGGAAAATGAATAAGACGAACCACGTTGCGTTGCGGATAGTTAATAGAGGCGAGGTGGGTGATTGAATTGTTGGAAGATGAAAATGTTTTTGGGGGTTTTGTGTCTCCTGTGTCATGAGAGTTGATAAGAAACGTTGGGAATCGATTTTGGAATTTTTTGAGTTTAATCTGAAATTTGTTGGAAAAGTGACTAGGAGACATTGAAAGATTTGTGGATGATGTCGGGTAGTGGCGACTGGCTTTTCTCGAATTCGAGGTGAGGAATTTGTTGAAAAGGAGTGTCTATCTGCGGTGTGGTACCTTGAATGTGAAATTTTGAAAAATAAGAATTTTTAATGTTGAAAAATTTCGTATTTATTTAATAAAATGTTGAAATTGAAGGTTTTGAAATGATTGTTTAAAATGTTGTGATGGGTGAGCTGGCACCGGGGATAATAATAATAAGAAATCCAAAAACTTCGTCGTACGTCGGCCCATTTGGCTAGTGAATAAACTCACTATGCTACAGGAAAAAACGTGAAAAACCTGCAGCACCGACGGGGTGGATGGGGCTCGCGGATCAAATTGAATCGCTTTCGCTCCTGATGGGAGTAAAAGCAAAGTGAGCACGCCTGCCTATATTTGTTATAGAGCAGTTGTGTCGATAGAAGGAAGGTATTAAATGGCGAAGTGTTTCGGCTGTGACATCTCTTGAGTTAGGGATGGCATTCATGAGTGTGACGGTGAGTATTTCGATCAGGAATTTGGAGTCGGTTGAGAGGTCGTGCGGAGTTGGTGGCTTTTCGAGAGTGACTGGTGCAGTCTCTTGAGGGGTTTTGGGTGTCGATAGCCTGTGGGGGCAGCGAGAATGGAAAGCGGGGTGTGGACCACCGCAATTGGTGCATTTAGGAGTACCGGACTTGGGGCAGTTTTCGGTTCGGTGGCCTGTTTGGCCGCAAGAGGGGCTTAGACCGACAAGATTCGGAGGAGTGTCCGGTTTGGGTGCATCGGCTGCAATACTTGGGTACTGGGGGAAGTGGATTTGTGTTTGATGGCTCGCTTCGATGTGGAAGGCCGTGAAATGAGAGGCCGGAGGTGAAGGCCCGGTGGTAGTGGGTTTCGGAGGTTGTAACGATGCGAAACATCGAAGTGGGTTTGTTGGTGGCTTTGGCCACAATTCGCCAAGTTTTGAGGAACGGGATTTGTTCATTGTGAAGAATTTCTTCGAATTCTTCGGGGCTGACAGTGGTGTCTACATTCCTGAAGACGAAAGAGTAGGTAGGTATAAGGGTTTTGTTGGCTGGACGTGGTGGGCGTTCTGTTGAGTTGAGAATGTTCATGATGATGTTTTTGTCACCAGTGGAATCATGGATTTGTCTCAGAATAGTTGAGACTGACTTTGGGGAGGACGTTTTGAGAAGAGCGGTGCGGTTGAAGTTTACCTTTAGAAAAAGGACGTGGCCGTGTAGGAGTTCGAAGGTGTTTAGCAGGGTGAAAAGCGATTTTTGGGTGGCGTATTGGGTTGGAAGGTTTCGGAGGTTGAGGGTTTGAATTGGTGTGTTATTGATGTTGTGGGTTGTTGTAGGAATGTTGGTAGGGGTCGGTGTTGTAGGTCAGGATTTGGTTTTACCGACGAGGGTGAAGCCATCCCCGTCGGGGACAGGTGGTTGTCGTGTGAGTGTAGGTGTAGGGGATAGGGATCTTACGGAGGAAGCGTAAGACCTTCTTGAAGATGTGTATGGGGTTTGTTTGTGTTGTGAAGATGTGTATGGGGTTTGTCTGATATCGTATGTGTTTTGTAAGTAGCGTGGTGTTGTTTTTGAGGGGTTCTGAAGGGAAGGTGTATACGCTATACTCATATCGGTCAACAAAAAAAAATTAAGTGTTTAAAAATGTCCAAAAAACTCTAATGATTTCAGATTGAAAGGTATATATTTATATATATATATATATATATATATATATATATATATATATATATATATATATATATATATATATATATATGTATATATATATATATATATATATATATATATATATATATATATATATATATATATGTATATATATATATATATATATATATATATATATATATATATATATATATATATATATATGTATATATATATATATATATATATATTATGTACGTTTCGACTTATGAAGTCATCTGGTTAATAAAATAATCCTAAATTATTACATGTATAGGTTAAAATTTCGTCAATATTTACAAAATAAAATTACACGAGAACAACATGAATTATTACCTTTCTTTCATTATTTTAGATATCACATAAAAGACATAAAACATTTTTTGGACAGGTACATATTTATCACTTATAGCTTTGACATTGAACTTAATACGAATTGGTTTATCTATAGATTAGTTGTTATTTTTTTATCATAACGAATATTTTTCCTTTTTATACTCCATCGTTAGTACGGACAAATTATTATTTTAATGTTGCTTAATTTTATAACAAAGTGCAAGAGGTCAGAGCCAATATCATTCTCTCAAAATACCACCTGTATTGGATTACCTTTTAAATTAAGCGATATATCGCCCGTAAACGATCACTTTGTATTTATATATTTAAATGTCTATTTTTTCATTATATGCTCATCGTATTATTTCATGAAGTGTATTGTTGTTTATAATGGTTATTCTTACCTTTCAATGTTTATTATTCATTGTTCATTATTTACCGTTCACTGTTCATTTTATTTTATTAATGTTTTCAATATTTTTCATTTCATAATTTGAATTTAACACGTGACATTTTTAATTTTAAATTTTATATTCTACATTTTAAGCTTTACATGTTACGTTCCATCTTTCAAATTTTATATTCTGTATTTTAGATTTTGTATTTTGCATTTCAAATTTAGCATTTATGTTTTATAATTATATATAGTAGTATAGTTCAATTTTTATTAGGTACCCGACGCTGATTTGATTTGTTTAGCTCCCTCCACTTGAATCTTTTCAATTATCAATAAATATTTGATATTCTCTTCGCGAAACAAGTGCTTGGCAATTATCGCTAAATGTTTAATTCACTTCTGCTTTGTAACTATATAATTTTTGGTATTTGTATTTATTTATTGAGCGAATAAAGTTATTATTATTATATTATTCAAACTTTAGGCATTTTGTTACGCTTAACACATGTAGGTAAACTCGCGATAGCTAACAATGTCTGTACTAATCGGTTTTCGTGAGAATGTTTCTTCGGAAAAATATTTTTCGTAAACATGTCCAAAGATAAAACGTCGATATTGCTATCATAGCCCGCTCAAAATATAATCATGATATATATGAAAATATGCTGTTATATATACAGATTTGTTTCTTCCTCATTTATGATCTAAAAAATATCTTATTCATTCATTATTATTTTCAGGAGCTCTACTTAGACGACAACTACATAGAATTCATCTCGAATAGAGCATTTGATGGACTTCGTTTTCTCAAAACTCTAAGTTTAGGAAACAATCGTCTTACTAGATTTCCCGCTGGACTTTTTGCTAGTGTGTTTACACTAGTTAATATGGATCTTAGTAACAACAGACTGGAAACGTTGGTTTTCGATTCCATAGAACAGTTTTACAACAACTTGTTACAAAATGGAACTATTGAAATAAAAGGTAAGGTTTAAAATAATATACTTCAGTTAAAAATGAGACGTATAAATCTGAACCGTGTAAAAGTGATCGAGATATATCATGGAAATAATCTCAGAAATTGAAATTAATATATAGTGTTAATAGGAGTAGGAGTGATACTTCTGTGACGAATCGTCTCCAGTTCTTTTGTTCGGTAAATATAGATAATAAAATAACTTTTACTCCGGATAGAACATGCTATTACTTTTCCGCCAACACGATCTACGATACGAAAAAAGTATTTATTTATTTATTTATTTATATCAAAACGGGCCTTACGGCGTAATTACATTGATAACATAATATATACCATATATTTCACTTATAATATAAACTTAACTATACCTAGGTACATTGTGCTAGTATTAATTTGATAAAATATGTACGAGGTGTATTTACTTTTAAGTTGATAGAGTGATGATTTGCCTTAATATTGTTTTTCGATAAACGTCTACTGACATTGTCCAGTCTAAATCGATCAATTCATTAAATTCATTTGCTAGACGACACATGGTCACAAGCGGGGAGCGAGTGATTGTATGTTTAAGCGGAATATCAAATAATGACTTAGTACGGGTTCTTCTGGATGGAACATTAAATTTTAGTTATGACAAAATTTCCGGAGAGTTAATTTTATTATTTACTATTTTAAACAAAAAAATCAAAGCAGCTAATTTTCGCCTGTCTTCTAACGATAAGATCTTGAATTCATTTCTTAGTTGGATAGTTCTAACAATGTTATAATCTGGTCGTACATGATATTTTTTTAAATAAAGATATCTCAAAAATTTATTTCGATTTTTTTCTAAAATAGATAGCGTAGTATGGTACTCAGTAAACCAAATTTGATTTCCAAATTCTAATTTAGTTCTAACAAGTGTAAAATAAAGGATTTCCATGGCATCTGTGTTAGAGAAATTGACAGTTTGTCGAATTATGTATCCCAATAACCGATTTGCCGACATTACAATATTTTTAATGTGTTTAGCAAAAGATAGTGAACTGTCATAAGGTATACCCAAATCTTTTACTTCTGTACAACGTTTTAGGGGTTCGATATCAATGCGATATTCAAAAATAATGGGATCTTTGGAACGTGTCACAGTAAGAGTAAATCATTTTTGCACGATAAAATATAATTTGTTCATTAAGCTCCATTCATAAATGCTATTCAAATCTTTCTGTAGTAGAATACAATCTCTAACAGTTTCTACACGTTTGAAAATTTTTAAATCATCTGCAAATAGCAAACATTCCGAGTATTCAAGTTTCGAGGGTTAGTCATTAATGAAAAACAGAAATAGAAGGGGACCCAAATTAGATCCCTGAGGAACCCCTGAGTTAGCTTCAAATTTGCCAGAAGTATTTCCATTGTGTTTTACCATTAAATATCTGTTTTGCAAATAATTACTAAATCATTTAATAAAACTATGTGATACACCAAACCCACTGAGCTTCCATAAAAGAACGTCATGATCAACCGTGTCAGACGCTTTTCTAAAATCTGTATATATAGTGTGGAGTTGTATTCTATTCTCCAATGCCCCATACGCATAATTACCAAAAATGAGCATGTTTGAACTAATACATTTATAAGCCACGAAACCATGTTGTTGTGATACTAAATACTTTTCAACATACTGATACATATTGGAATAAATAATTTGTTCAAATAACTTGGCTGGTTCACACATTATTGATATTGGTCTATAGTTTTCAATATCCATTTTGTTACCAGACTTAAAGATAGGAGTAACCACACCTGTTTTCCATATGGATGGATAAGTACTGGACACTAGGATTAGATTAAAAATATGCATTAAGGGTAGTTTCAGCCAATCACTACAAGCCTTAAGGATATAGGGCGGGATTCCATCAGCCCCAGCTGCTTTTTTAGATTTTAGTTTTTTTATCGCATTATGAAAATCCAATTCCGTAACAATATCAAATACAAAAGTGTCATTACTTACCATGCTTTCACATGGAAATTTCAAACCATATAAGGCTTTAACTGACGAATAGACAGATGAAAAGACATCCGCAAAAGCGTTTGCGGTTTCATTTTCATCCATTTGTCTTTCATTGTAATAATAATTACAAAGGTTTGATCTGCTACTTCTTTTATTGTTAACATAATTCCAGAAATGATTGACGTCTGTAGTTGAATTTTGTCCTATATTTTTAATATATTTATGTTTCTTCAACTTGGTTAAGGATTTAACTTTTTCCTCAGTACCTTGAATTTTTCATCGAATACATTAGACACTATCCTTAGTATCCAAAGTCTTTCTTTTTTCTTTTAATAGATCCCTAATTTCTTTTGTAAACCAAACTGGAAAAGTTTTGGACTCTTCACAAAAAACAAATTTAGGTAGACAATTATCAATTATTTTATTCCAAATATATTAGAATTCATGTAATGCTTCATTCACATTCATTTTTTCATCCAAAACTTTCTTCCAATCTGCATCCCTAATACTTTCGCTTAACCTAGGAAAATCTACTTTTTCAAAATCATATCTAGACTCTTTTATATTGAGTATATTTATTTTTGTATCGGACCTAACTGTAATCATAATTTCCAATGCAGGATGATATAGATCTTCCTTAACAAACGGTAGACCGTCCCTAACTACTGTACAATTGTTAATATTACTTTCCGAACTGATAACTAGGTCCAGTGTTCTACCTTGAAAATTTTTAATATCATTATACAAACTAAATCCATTAAAATCCATGAAGTCTTGAAATGTTTCTACTATGCCATTATAAATATTGCTTTCATAATTAATACCGGTTATACTTGGTATATTGAAATCTCCAAAAATAAATGGTTTGTCATTATTCACTATATTCCTTTGCAGAAGTTCGAATGCTGTTTCGTATACCTTAGTTTGACTCCCCGAAGGAATATATATACAACAAAGGGTGTATTTAGTACTATTTACTTTAATTTCTATTGCAATCGCCTCAAAATAGGAACTAATTTCAAAAACTTCTAAGATTTTATTTGTTATCTTAACAGCTATAAAAACTCCCTCGCCTTTTGATTTTCCTGTAAATTCAATATTCCTATCAGCTCTTATCAGATTGTAATATCCAGCGTCTACTATCTCTCCATCAAGAGTTCCCTCCTGCAACCAAGTCTCGACTGCAATAACTATATCAAAGTCCTCACTCATACAACTTGCATAAAACTCGTTAATTTTCGTATTAAGTCCTCGACAATTTTGAAAGTAAATGCTAAGGGTAGTTGACATTATTGTGGCAACCGAATAAGCTCTTAAGCAAACAGAAAATCATTATTTTTCGGCAATGCAAAATGCCAATAACAAAAATATAATCATATATAGGTATCCTACAATAATTCAGCTTCAATAATACATAGGTACATTTATACTTGCATAATCAACTCAACTAATCATAATTATTATAAAATGAAACAAATTTTGCATAATAATCTTGCTAATAGTAGAATTACCATATACAAATAAAGCGATAGAAAAAGAAATAAATACTAAGTTATAAGTACATATATCTATTACAACATATATTAATCATTGCAAGACAAAAAAAATAAACAACATAGGTATCCGATACCATATAATAATATCAATCAAACAAATTTAATTAGGTAAATCACAATAAATTAACAATATTTCACCAGTGTGTACCCGCCTTTACACAAAAATATCGAAATTGAAACAAAAAGGTCAAAGCAAAATTTATCAAATTCACATGTTTTTGTATAAAACAATATTACTTGCTAGTTTAGGTCCGCTGATTTGGCGATTGAGGATACGATGTTGTCACGTCTGATAAAAATTCTGCCATTTCTTGACCATGCCGCCTGTTTGCCAAATTTTAGTTTAG
Source organism: Galeruca laticollis (assembly GCA_963921935.1). NCBI lineage: Eukaryota > Metazoa > Arthropoda > Insecta > Coleoptera > Chrysomelidae > Galeruca > Galeruca laticollis. The sequence continues at coordinate 194,575,900 of OY998178.1, read as the reverse complement.
CAGCTCGCAAAAGTTGATATGATGTAGTAGTCAAATTCTCATTTATATAAATATTTGAACTAAGTAGTGACTTTCGACCCATCATAATTTAAGTTTTTTTTAGAATTGTAGTAAATTCGACAATAATAGTCCTAGGCTTAGTACTTCCTTCATCAAATTTCCCGATTCTAAATGTATTGTAAATCTCCCAATGAGGACAATTTATTTTCATGGCGTCGTTAAAAATAGTGAGAATCTTGGCAAGCAAATTTTCATCCCGCTCATCCTTCACTCCCATCAAACTTATTGTATTTGCCTTAAACTTTTGATCGTAGACTTCCAATTTGTTTTTAATTAGATTTAATTCCTGATCATTGGATTGGACAACCGCTTCAGACGATGAAAATTGCAGAATTGCCCCATTTATTTTCTCTTCCAAAGAATCAATCCTTTCACACATTTTCTCAAAATGTTCATCAATTCTGGCAGTTAGTTTCGGTAACAATTTGTTAATTACAGATTCTATCAAATTATCATCAATTGAAACGGAATTACTTCTGGTTTTATTCATTTTAAAATACCAGCTGGCAACAATGTACTTAAGAAATAATGGAATTCACCTTTGAAAATTCTAAATCTTCTCATAATAGATAAGTAACACAAAAAAAACTTTCCATTTATAATTATACTAATCAAATAATCGTACCTTCTGAAACCAACACACAGAGCTTTCTATATAAAAATATCACTTAAAAAGTTTTAAATAAGTCGGAGCTTATCGGCACGATGTTCACATTACCATGTCATTACTACTATTGGTTTACCTCAAAAAAAGTCAAACATTTAATGATTGGGTATCTCACAGATGAATCCTGTTGATATTCAGCTCACCAGATCCAGTACAGCGGGTGCTTGAGCACCCCATTTTTGGTCAATTTTGGAGAAAATTCGGGTTCTTAGCACGATACAACCTCCGGAGTATATACTAGTGACCAATGTTATGATTGGATATTGTTTAGAGCCTCACACAAATGAACCTTATAGATTTTCAGCTCACCAGAGCCAGTACAACGGGTCGTATAAACCCAAATATACAACGAGATTGGTCATTTTTGTAAAAATTTGAGTTTTTCATCAGGATACAGTTTCCAGAGTGTAAACAAATTGACCAATTTTTTTATTGGATATGGTTCAGGGCAATTCACATATGATCTGTATGCACCATGAGCTCACCGGAGCCAGTATACCAAGTTCTATAAATCCAGATTTACCACATTTTTGGAGAAACTTTGGTTTGTTAACACGATGCAGCCTCTAGAGTGTATAACTGCGGAAAACTGTTTTTTTTTCTATTCTGTCACCGAATGCGTATCCATTGTAACAAATAAAAAAATAATAATAAAACAAGTGTTTTCAAAATTAAATTGTCAAATTGTTGATTTGAATCATTAATAGTTGAATAGTGTTGCGAAACGATTAATTCAAATTTTGATTTATAAACTAAAATGTCAGATTCTTAGTTATATTGTACGCCTCAAGGTAGTGAAGCTAGCAAAGAATGCAGAAAATAATTTATTTCCGACTACATCAGTGAATGTGTATGAAGCTGCATCTACCAGATTTAAAAAACTGGTGTGAAATTAAAAAGGCCAAAATATATACATAAAATTTCTGATTGTCTTATTTTTTTGTTACTCACGACGAAAAACGATTATTTTGCGTATCAAAAAGACGCCGCGTTTCTTGCATATTAGTATAGTGTTACAGAGCATGTGCAATACAGAGATAGGGAGTCAACTGACACTGGCGCGAAGCGATTATACAGTACACAGGATTACAATCGTTTTGAGACAAGTGAAGTGGCGTGCATACACACGCGATTTTGTGATTTGCATATGAATAATACTTGTATTTTTAACTAATAATAACATAATCTACATTTTTGTAATGATTTGCTATCAATAACTTCACAAATTCAACATTTAAAAAAATCATACATTAAAATTAATCAATTATTAAAATATTTTGTTTGTTCTGATAAATTAATTTGATTATAGTTTTATGTCAAATATTACATGTAGCATAATTATTACAATAAAATGTATAGTTTCACATTATCCTACTCCTGTTCGTTAAATTGTTCTTATGAATAAATTACAATAAATTTTTTTGATTTAAACATGTTCAGAAAAACCTTTCTTTTCGATTCTATAAACTATAGCGATTAGTATAAACAAAAATCATGTCATTTATAGCGCCCTTTGTGCTAAAAATATGCACCGCGAAAGCGATGACGCTAGCGTGGCACGTTCGGCTTCTGCGCCCTCGCTACGCTCGGGCCTAAAGTTGGAAGTCTCCACAAACGCGTCATTTCGCTCCCTTGGTACATGAGGTACTATTCTAGAACTAGCCAATAAATAAAATATGAAAGCTTCTACAATGTGGCAAAAAAATTCAATGATAAGATCAATGCCAAGTGTAATGATTGTTTGCGGTTGCATGTTGTAGGTTCTCTACTAGGCCTGATAAATTTCTGGTAGGCGTGCCTTTTAATTTGTTCATTTTGTCCCATATGTCTATTGAGCTGGCGTTAGAGTCGATAGAATTGGTGAACTTGTTACAACACAACAATTTCTCCTCTTTTATAATTCTATTTGCTTTTGCTCTGGACTTTTTAAAATTTATGAAATTGTAGCTTGTTGGTTGGCGCTTAAACATATTTAATGCGCTTTTTCTTTCCTCTATTGCTTTTCTACAGTCTTTATTGCTTCCTTGATAGTTTGTTGAGAGAATTTGGGTACATAGTGTAATGTCTTAACATGAAAGTGGCGACGTAGATGAGGTGGAAGACTCATCGTTAAATATATGTGGATTTCCATTTTCGATTATATTTTCTATAATTCTGCCTCGTTCGTCTGTATGAGTTGAACCCCATATGGTGTTTTGGGCGTTCAAATCTCCGGTCAAAATCATTGTGGATGGTAACTGATGTATTGTATTTGTGATGTAATTTTCGTTGATTTTAGCTGATGGAGGGAGGTAGAGAGTACAAATGGTAGTTTCTATATATCCGACGATGGTGACTGCAAGAGCCTCTAAGTTGGTGTTGAGATTTATTCTTTTATACGGATAATTTTCTTTTATGCGTAGAGCTACGCCTCCTGAGGCTCTGAGGAAATCAGTGCTGTCTCTTCTCTCTAAATTGAAACCCGCTATTTTGAGTTAGTCAGTGGTTTTAAGATTGGTTTCTTGAATGGAAAGTACTTGGGGATGGTGTGTATTGGTAAGTAGTTTGAGTTCTTCTGAGTGATTTTTAATACCGTTCATGTTCCATTGGATTGACTTTATTGGGTTTATTTAGTTTACGATCCTTGGAACTGTTGCGACTGGATGGGGTACTTTTCGAGGATAAAGAAGGAAAGGATTTTTCTCTGTTCAAGGTAATATGTTTATCATTTGTTTCGCTTGTGATTTTGCTGTTAGAGATAGTAGTTGAGAAATTTTTGCGAAGAGGTGGATTTTTTTTTTGTGGTGATTAATTTTCGGTGGGATTTTAACAGGTTGGAAGGGAGGTGGGTTGGTTTTTTGGGATTGTCGGGAAGGGTGATTGGTTTTCAGGGACGATGTTAGTGGGTTGGGTTTAGGGGTATGGGATGAGGTTGATGGGGTTGAAGAAATAGCGGTTTTAATATTGTCTGATTTTTTCCTTAAGATTTCTGAAAAGGTAGTGTCGTAAGCTGGATTTTGTAGTTTGTATCTTTTTTTGCTTCGTATGGTATTTTTTGTGTTACTCTGATTTTTAGTTTATTAAGTTCCATTTTGAATATTTGGCATCCTTTGTACCGCGGAGAATGTTCTTCTAGATAATTAACACATTGAGGGGGCGGATTGCATGGATTTTCTTCATGAGATGCTTCTCTGCATCTGGAGCAGATGGCTTGATTTCTGCAATTATTCGATGTATGCCCAAACCTTTGACAGTTAAAACAGCGGAGGGGGTTTGGTATGTAATGGCGGACCCTTATGTTTATGTAACCAGCTTTGATATTTTCAGGTAGTTTTAAGGTTTTTAAGGTTAATAGAAAGGTAGCTGATGGCACTATTTTTTCATTTATTTTGGTATTTATCACATCGAGGGGTTGCAAATTCTCCAGTATTTCTTTTGTATGACAGTTCAATACATCTCTGCAGGTGATAATTCCTTTTACTGCGTTTAGTGTTCTATGGGGTTCGACTGTAACTTCCATATCATTTAACTTGTTTAATAATTTTGTTTTCTCAGATTGTGCTTCATTATTAACTTCTTCTATCAGTAGTGATCAAGTTATTAGTTTTTTTGTATTTTGAGTTTCTCCTATTAAAGAGTTGAGTGATTTATGGATTGTGAAAGGTGATACTTTCTCCAAACTGTCTTCTTTTCTGGTGATTATATAGTACTTTCCATAAAATATTGGGTTTTCATATATTTCTGGTGAATATGTTCGAGGTCTCTTTTGAGACCCGTGTACACGGGGGTATTCAGAAAATAAGCTCATAGATTTATCCCTCGAGTAGCCTAGGAATTATTCCGTCCATCGAAGCAGAGCCTGGATACCTCGATAGGGCTAAGTTTCTTCCAGAGGGTTCATGACTCACTCGTCAGAGCTATGCATCCATCGGCACGGTGTCTCACACCTTGAGATTGCGAACATTTAAGGACAAATACAGGACGACACAAATGTGACTTGGGTACCTCGGGAGTGTCAAGCCCGTGCCCTCATTGAAGAAGAAAGACTTACCTCTCAGGTCCCCTGAGGGGAGTTTTGAATAAGTCGACCAAAGTGTTGAAGACTTCCACATTCTGGAATTAGTTTCAAATTAAGGTGGTAACACTCTTTCTGTGAAGCTTTTTATGCCTTTTTCGGTACGCCACTCCATAAAAGAATTATATCCATTTAAATACTATTTCCTGGATTTTTCAGGAAGAAGATTCATAGTCGCTGCAGTTGCCGATTCAACAACATCTTCTGGTGTACAATTTGAATTTTCATCACTCTCCATCGCTAATAATAATACTACATTTTTTTTAATTGGACACAAAACGGATTTTCTTGAACGAATATCAAGAAATAAAAGTGTGACAGTTTATCGGAGAAACGAATTGACTTGAGAAGGAAAGCGTTTACTACTTTGATAAAACAATTTTATAATTGCGTTAAAAAATTACACGTTATAGCACACTTTTAACGCAAAACCGTAAAAAAATGAACCGCTAAGGTACTTTTTTTAACGCTTTTTGACCGATTCAGAAATTACATTCTTTATGAATGCAAATGAATGAAAAAAACGTGAATATTATAACGGACGTAGAAAAATGTCTTTTATAATAAGCGTGGTCGTCACACGAAAGATTTAATTAGTCGTGAATTCTTGCTGAAATGTGTCTGAAGTCATCGAAGGAGAGGATCTTTACTACAGATGTGTCTCTGATCATCACTCTAGATAGCCATTTTTCGTATAATTGAGAGTTTTACAATAAATCACAATTTTTCATTATAGTAGCAGATGCAGCAATCGAAAATCGTTATATCTGGGGTTGCATCCATTGAATTTGACTATGAGGAGATTTCCATTCTATCATAGTGGAAATATTTGAGACAGGAGATATTTTCGAATGGATTTCAAATATCCATTATGTGTTGTTGATATATTGAATCTCTCTCTGATTTTGGATATGCATACATAATGGAATGATGATATGAATATACTTATTATTATTGCTTTGAATAGTTGCAACTGGAATATTTCACAAAATTATTATTCCTTCATTGCAAGTGAGAAGCAGGCGTAGCGGTTGGTTTGAAAAGTATATCCATTGATTAATTTTCAACTTATAATTTCAGTATGATTATTGAAAATATTTCAAATGATTTCATTTATCATCATTTCAAACACCGCCGAGGATAGAAATAATAAATGTTAATTTTTGTTATTACGAGGTTTGTTCCAGATTCCAGAAGTATACAGCAAATTCGTTAAGTTGAGCACAAGGTGACGTTACTCCATTTAATTAAAGTTAGAGTTGATATTCACAAAAGCTCGGAACAATAATTGGTATATTTGGAGTGAATTCTGAATTTGTATCCATAGCATAATCAGATATAACCTAATAATGTTAACTGTACCATATCAAGTATACAGCTGAATTTTCTATTGCTTGATATACGAAGGTGACCATATTTAGTGAATAATGATTTAAGTACATGCTTATGCATTCTGATGTTGTTAGAAAAATAGTTGCTAGAAGTTGTGAATAAGAGTGATGTGAAATTGAACAATAGCTGTTAATTATTTTTGATGAAATATAAAAACTAGAACTCGATTGTCATCACTTTTACTCTATTTCTTGTAGTAAGAGCCATGGTGTTCTCTAAAAGTTCGTTCTTCTTTTTTGCCTAAATCATTTTACAGCAGTGTCCTGATTATATACTACAAAAAGGTATGTTCACAAATACCGAATTCAAATTTCAGCGAACAAGTTCTCATATAACTTTTGAATAAATTTAAATCATACTAAGCATCTTTTTTCATTTTTATGTTGTTGTTCTCTGTCAAATTTTCCATTTGTACGTTCTTACTGATACCGTTCCCATTTTGAATTCCATGATCCTAGATTTTGGAGTAATTTCGAATATACTGTCATATTATGTGGATGAAAAAGACTATCCATCTCGAATGTAGTCTGTAGGTAAATAGCTGTGAGTGAAACCCAAAATCCTTACTAAAGCATATATTAATAAAATATGAAGGGGCAACTAGTTTCGGTTCACTTTGCCATCATCAGGCCTGTAGAAGGTATCAAGATAGGGAGAGATTAGAAATACACAATTTATCGAATTACCTTAATGTATACTTCAATCCACATGTAAAATAGTACACAGGGAAAGCCGTCACATGTCCGTGGCATACAGCAGAAACCAGCATATGTAAGTAGGCAATGAGAGTATATACTGTATGAAAAATCATTAATCAAAATAGTAAAGAAAAAATTTTCATAACTATGTAAAATGTCAAGTAATTGAAATTAAACAAAACAGTACAAGATTAAAAAAATCATAAATAAGGTCAATGTATGGAAGAAAAAGAAGTAAAGAAAAGAAATCTTAACTGAACATCGTCGTACGACAAAATATGTTTGAGCTAAAACTATATAATTGTAGTTTGTAAGCGTAGTCACAGATAACCAACAGATAGACGAGACACTGATTGTGGCGCCATCTAAGAGCCTGTCGACTAAGCAATTGAGTTATTTTGAGATTTCTGTAATTTTAGGTTTTGGAGGTATATTCAAATTTACTGTATTTTAATTATTTTATTTCAAAATAGCCATTTATGGTCCATCATTAACCATTTCAATTTAACTCAATAATGATTAGATGTCGAGCTAAATTAAATGAAATATCAAATGATGGACCTTAAATGGTTAATTAAATTTGAAAAAATAAAACAGTAATCATATAAACAGTTTATTTATTTTGGTATAAAAATACACAACAAATAATTTCTTTCAGATATTACTTTTCATATAAAACATAATGACAATAAATAAACTATTATGTAAAAACAATGCAATTCTTAAAAAATAATACATACATTCTAGATTGGAGTATCATTAGATTTTCAAATGATGTTAAATCAAAATAAAAGTAGAAATTATTTATGATAAGTTTATATTAATTTATTTATTATTACACTCGTATAAACAAACAGAGCTGGACAGACTACTGCTACTTACTTAATCGAAAAAAGTGTTAGCAATGAGTAGTTAACTACTATTTTTGGCAACTTTATGTGAAAGAAAACATTTGAGTATAATGATTGTGAATGTTAGAACAAAAGCTATTAAACTATTTTAAAAGGAAAAGTTGTTAAATATTGCCCAGCTCTGTAAAGACAAGCTGCCAAGTAATTACATATAAGCGTGCAAAACAGCACTTGTGACTGTACAACATTTGAAATAATATATCAAACATTTCATTTCCACTTAAAACACATCTTTATTTCTTCACTGGAAGTATTGAATAGGTTTATATCACAAGATTAAACCTAGTATATTGCATATTTGTATATTTCTACATTTAAAAGCGTTCCGATCTTATGAAACCATCGCATGAGACAGTTTAAGTTACTCTGCAACTACTGGCAGTCTATGAATGTTAAAATGTTCCTTAAGGGGTATTAAAAATTCCACCGTCTCGTGAAAGTCCTTTCTCGTTTCTGGTTGAGGTTCTACAAGTAAACACACGAAATAACAACAATGAATAAGTAAATACACAAATATGTTTAAAAATGTATGTCAATAAAAGAAAACAAAATGCGCTTACTATTGAAAAAATGAGTTTTTTGATTTATCGATTTTTTATTTTTTGTCTTTATTGGATATTTTGGATTTTTGGTTACCGCTAGACCAAATACTTAGACGTAATGCCTCAACAAAAGTTAATACTCACTTTCATTTCCCATAAATTGTCATACCATGGGCTATATATTAAAATCGGCAAGGGATTAATACCTTCCATCCCATAGCTGGTAGAGGGAGTAGCTATAACATAAAATAAAACCCAGATTATTTTTTCTTAAATGGGTACATTTTAAAATGGAATTTTCTGAGTATGGTGTACACACTAGATATAAATTAAGTGTATGAAAAGACGAGTACTGAGTGTGTCATTTTATTAAAATTCCAACTAAGCGCTTTTAGCCATTAGATCATTCTCAAAGCTGTCGACAAGAGAAAAACATACAACAAGTACAAAGTACATACAATGAAATAAAATGTTTGATGTTACATAATTATTTAAGTAAAATGTATTATAATTACCCTATAAAGAGGGTGTACCCACATATCATTTAGTTGATAATTTCAAATTAGACGTTTCGTTATGTGAATTACAATTGTACACGCTCTTTATAGAGTAATTTTAACAAATTTTACTTAAATAATGATGTAACATCAAACATTTTATTACATTGTATGTAGCAGTTACAGGGTTTGATGTTTTTTGACACCTTCTGTATGTTTATTTTTTGACGAGAACTTTCAGAATGGCTTAATATCTGAAAGCGCTTAGCTGGAATTTTAAAAAAATTACACACTCAGTACTCGTCTTTTCATTCACCTAATCTACATTTTAAAATGTCCAAAATTATAGCATGCTATATTGAATACAATAAAACTTACCATCAATTTTTGTTAATTTCCACCCATATAGGAAGGCAAATCAAACTGTCTTAATAACCTCTCTTCGTCTTCCTCAAATCTAAAGAAACACCGTTTTTGAACATGAAGAGATCATATCCTCCATCATTTCGTCGTCGACAAATTTATATTAATTTTATCTTCCTGGGTTGGAGGAACAAAACTGTAAAAAGAAATATTTACTTCATTATTGCAGCAATTTTCAGTTCAGCTAATGTAAAAACAACCATGATCTTTGAAGTTTTCGATTAAATTAGTATAAATTCCGTGTTTTATAAAAATAAAGATAATGGTTGTTAATTGAGAATGAAAAAATGCTCAAATTTTTTTACTAAAATTTGACATTGTCTTTTCAATTAATAACAATAAAGCAACGAAACAACAGATAAATATTACACTACAGCAATTAAAAAATACACCAAAATACCGTAACCTTATAATAACATTTACACATGACCTAAGAAATGATAACAGTATAACATATAACATGTGGGGACGAGCAATATGATATCGCGCAAACAAAGTAATAAAAATCAATAAAATTTGATTACTAACGACGTTACAGTTTTCGTTAATTTTGTGGAATTATCTACCGATTTCAGTTACTCGACAGGCTCTATAGATGGCACGGTCTGCAGTGTCCCTAGCCTGAGCGTAGTGGCCATAGATTAAAGGTAGTGACAAGGACCAATGGGAACCTTGAATAACAGAATGAAAACTTACAAACAAAACAAAGATGAATGAGACATGTTAACAATCATGTAAAAAAATTATCTACAACACAGTATAATGTAACCGTCAAAACTAGAAATTATACCATGACAATTAACAAAAAGAAGAATAATCATGAAAGGCCAAAGTATTCAAATAAGTCGTGACATACCTAAGTTAAAATTTATGAAATGAGAACTTTTATAAAAATCAATAACAAAATACATTATAAGTATGAAATAATTGTGACTGTCTGGAATATGAAGTAGGTAATTATCAATAAAAACAAGAATCACTAAAATGATAGTAATTGTAAAATAAGAAAGAACGTAACCTAAGTTGTTTGAACAACAAAATAAAATATTTGTTATCAAACTAAGAACTTTAAAAATTAGTGAATAAATAGTTTCCTAAAGGTTGTGATGATTCGTTCAAACATAAGATCGAAGGATCGTTATGTATGCGACGTATTTCACACATCTCTAAAAGGTTGAGTCGAATACCCACCCTTCCCACACTGATGTAAAAGTCTGACATCCTGAAAATTAAAATCATGTAGTTCCGATAAAATATGGTTAGCAAATGATGAAGGAGTATTATATATGTCTGTGTTCCTATATCTCTTGAAATAATATCAATGTTCCTTGAAACGAGCAAGAACCACTAGGTAGATTATAAACACTTGACCTATGGAATAAAGGCACCTCATTCTTAGTGTTGATAAAACCAATAGTGTTTATTACATATATAATAGTGTTTTTAAATGAAACTCATGGTCTCTAGTTAATTCCACAATATAATGGAAGTTATTGAAAATTCTGAAAAATTGACAATTGTTTCGATAAATCAATATCATCGTCAGAATGACAGAAGATACATTTCATTTTATGCCTACCTGATGTTTAGTAGTTATGTTTGGCTAGACCAAGAAGTAACCTAACTTCTGATTGGCTCAATATATGTTTATAGAAAAAAGAAGATGTGATATTACAAATACTGAAGCTTAGATATTATTAGCCCTATGGTGATATCCTGGATATCATTTTTCCAATTAAGATCAGTATAACTGTGCAATGATATAGAAAACCAGGAAAACTATATCTGCTGATCTTTACAATTATCACTTAAGAAGACAGTTTATTAGTGGAGAACTCCCTAGATTTAACTGTTCATTGACTTCATATTGTGGGTTTCTTAAATGTCTTCTAATTTCCAGTTCTTCAAGGAAATCCAGTTCTTGTTTCTTTTCACAAATATGCAGCACTTCTAGTTCTGTGTTAGGTGTCAATGAATGATTGGTGTCAAGTAGATGTTTTGCGTAGTGGGATTTATCTGGTGGTTTTAATCTGTATACTGATCTTAATTGGAAAAATGATATCCAGGATATCACCATAAGGCTAATAATGCTAATAATATCTAAGCTTCAATATTTGTAATATCACATCTTCTTCTTTTGCCTATAAACATATATTAAGCCAATCACAACTTAGGTTACTTCTTGGTCTAGCCAGAAATAACTACTAAACATCAGGTAGGCATAAAATGAAATGTAACTTCTGTCATTCTGACGATGATATTGATTTATCGAAACAATTGTCAATTTTTAAGAATTTTCAATAACTTTTATCATATTGTGAAATTAACTAGAGACCGTGAGTTTCATTTAAAAACACTAATATGAGCATATTCCACGAAGTAAGGGTCGAGACAGTTAATTACATATATAATACTCTTTTATCATTTGCTAACCATATTTTATCGGAACTACATGATTTTAATTTTCAGGATGTCAGGGTTTTACATCAGTGTGGGAAGGGTATTCGACTCAACCTTTTAGAGATGTGTGAAATACGTCGCATACATAACGATCCTTCGATCTTATGTTTGAACGAACAATTACAACCTTTAGAAAATTATTAATTCCTTAATTTTTGGAGTTCCTCGTTTAATAATAAATAATTTATTTTTTTATCAAGCAACTTCAGTTACGTTCTTTCTTCTTCTATAGTTACTGTCATTTTACTGATTTTCTTTTTATTCATAATTACCTACTTCATATTTCAAACAGACACAATTATTTTGTACTTATGATGTATTTTGTTATTGATTTTTTAAAACTTTTCATTTAATCAATTTTAACTTAGGTATGTCACGACTTGTTCGAATACTTTGGCCTTTCGTGTTTATTCTTTTTTTTGTTAATTGTCATGGTCTAATTTCTAGTTTTGACGATTACTTATTGGATATTGTTAAAATACTCTGTGCCCTTACATTATACTGTGTTTTAGATAATTTATTTACATGATTGTTAACATGTCTCATGCATCTCTGTCTTGTAAGATTTTCATTCTGTTATTTAAGGCTGTCATTACCATTAACCCAAGCAAGACCATAGTAATTTCATTTACCCGGAAAATAACACATCCAGCCATGAAACCCATATCATTGAAGGGGGAAATCATAGAATGAAAATCAGAGGTTAAATATCTAGAGATAACCCTAGACAGTGAGCTTCTGTGGAATAAGCATGTTGAAATAATTGCTAGTGAAGCAATAAGAGCTTTGATGGCATGCAGGAATCTAGCTGGTTTAGAAGGGGGCTGTAACCCAAAAATACTGCGATGGGTGTACGCCATGATTGTGAGACCAGCAATTACGTATGGGGCAATAGTTTGGCATACAAAGGTAAGTCAGTACAGCACGAGGAAGACCCTCGACAAAGTTCAAAGGCTCGCCTGTGTGTGCATCACTGGAGCTATGAGAACGTGTCCAACTAGGGCACTCGAGGTCATTACAGATCCCACACCTCTACATCTGGTGATAGAAAGATCTGCCCAAGAGGCAATTTTTAGAATATCTAAGGAAGGTTCAGGCAATGAGAGTATTGAAAGTCAGGGAGCTTGGTCCTCCTTGACAAGATACATCTCATGAGCGAATTTTCCCAGTGACGAAATGATCAGGAAAGTAAGCATCGAAAAGAATTTCACCACAATGCTAAATACTAGGGAAGACTGGGAAAGGGAATACAACACTCAAACTCTCAAAGAAAACACCATTAGATGGTATACGGATGGTTCAAAAACCTCCGTTGGAGCCGGCGGTGGAGTATTTGGGCCTTGCACCATATACTCATTATCGTTAGGCTACTTCCCGAGCGTATTTCAGGCAGAAATACTTGCGATCGAAAGATGCGTGGAAATGAACCTAGGAAGAAACTACCAGAAATGTGACATATCGATCCATTCTGATAGTCAAGCAGCTATCAAAGCATTGAGCTCCCATGTCATTGACTCAAAGTTGGCATGGGAGTGCCGAAGAAAACTTGATAAATTAGGCAAGAATAACATGGTCTCTTTAGTCTAAGTTCCTGGCCACTCGGGAATCACGGGAAATGAAGAGGCCAATACACTTGCCAGGAAAGGAGCACAAATGCCCTTTATTGGCCCGGAGCCTTTCTGTGGTGTAGCAAAATGCTCCTATAAGGAAGAGTTTCGCAATAAAGAGGAAACCGAAAGAGAAGCACTCTGGCGGAGCCTTCCCGGGTTGGATCATTCCAAAAAGTTCCTGTGGAATTTTGACACTGCTAGATCCAAAAAATATTTGGACCTCAGTAAAGATAAGGCATGGAGAAATTTCCACAAATAGAGAAGAAATCTTAAAGATAACAGAAGAGTTTTACTCAGAAATCTATAAGGGAAATGGAGAGACGAAAAATAAAAAACGCCCAAAATACCAAAATCAAGGATCGGAACGTATGCCCGAAATTACCATAAACGAAATAAGAAAAGCTTTAAGTGAGATGAAAAATGGAAAGTCACCGGGAGAAGATGGAATAGTCGTAGGTGCAATTAAACTAGGAGGAATAAAGTTATTAACAACATTGAAGTCAGTGTTTTTAAATGAAACTCAAGGTCTCTAGTTAATTCCACAATATAATACAAGTTATTGAAAATTGTGAAAAATTGACAATTGTTTCGATAAATCATCGAAGTCGCTCTACAACGAGTGTCTTGAAAATAAATCTACTCCAAGACAATGGAATAATGCAATTATCACTCTTCTTCACAAAAAAGGGAACACTACCGACCTTGGAAATTATAGACGTATTAGTCTGTTATCACACATTTACAAATTATTTACAAAAATCATTACGAACAGATTAAAAAATAAATTGGATTTATACCAACCAAGGGAGCAAGCTGGATTCCGGTCAGGGTTCGGAACCAACGACCATCTACAAGTTCTGAAAATCCTAATAGAAAAATCAATAGAATACAATAAGCCACTGGTTCTAATATTTGTTGATTACGAAAAGGCGTTTGATACCATGAATCAAAAAGAAATGCTTCGAGCATTAGCTGATTGTCGAATAGATCACCAATACACAGACATGATAGAACACGTATATGAAAAAGCTACTGCCTGCGTAAGTCTTCATGAACATACCAAAAAGTTTAAAATAAAGAGAGGTGTTTGACAAGGCGACACAATCTCGCCAAAATTATTCACCACACTACTGCAATACATGTGTGAACAAATAGATTGGGATGGGTTAGGAATAAACATAGACGGCGAAAACCTGTGTCACTTAAGATTCGCAGATGATATAGTCTTGATAGCGGATGATCTTCACAAGGTGCAAACCATGTTGAGACTGTTACAGAATATTTCGAAGAAAATGGGTCTCAAAATAAACATCTCAAAACCGCAAGTGATGACAAATCTCGTATTGGCAGGAGGTATATATTTGGAAGGAAATCAAGTCCAAGAAACAACGTCCTATAAGTACTTAGGTCACGAGGTAAGCATAACCAGAGATATTCAGGTAAGAGAACTGGGAAGAAGAATAGGATTAGCATGGTCTGATTTCGGAAAGCTAAGACATATCCTAAAATCCTCACTGCCCATATGTTAAAAAAAAAGTTTTCAACCAGTGTGTTTTACCTGTGTTAACATACGGTGCAGAGACCCTAAGTCTAACCAAAAAACAAGCAACTAAAATAAGCGTAGCTCAACGTGCAGAATACCGAACGCAGAAATTCGAAGAAGAACGAGACTAGTTGATGCCATAGAGAGAATCGCATCCATAAAATGGAACTGGGCGGGTCAAATAGCTAGATTAACAGACAATAGATGGACTAAAAAGATTATGGAGTGGAGACCGAGACATGAAGCATTTCGAAATAGGGGAAGACCGCTAACACGTTGGCATGACGACTTGAGACATATCCATAAAAACTGGATACAAGCAGCACAGAATAGGAAGATATGGAAGCAATCATGGGAGGCCTATGCCCAGCAGTGGACTAAAGGGGCTGGGTGATGATGATGATTAAAGATAAGCTACATCTCCTCACGGGCTTTCTTACAGGACACTGCCGCCTTAGGAAGCACTTAATGAGAATAGGTCTAGCAGAGATTGACAAATGTAGATTCAATGGGGAGGAGGATGAAACTCCGGATCACCTAGTTCTGGAATGCCTCGCCATTGCAAGCCAAGGCAAGAAATGCTTTGGAAAAGAAACTTGTAAGAGTGAGGACCTAACCTCGTTGAAGCCGTCCCAAATACTAGAGTTCATTAGAACCTTGGAACTGGAAGGCGAGCTGTAGTAGTAGCGAGAACAGCTCTGATAGGGGGGGAGGGGCACAATAAACCTTTGGTTTCAGTGCACTGTAACCCCGTTAAAATCTAATCTAATCTACGGGTTGAAATGTATTTCAATAATAAAATTTAATATGTACAAAAATATATTTTTAGTTTGTTGCCTAAAAATTTGAAAGAGAGTTCGAATGCCCTTTTTTTGCCTGTAGCATGGTAAATTTATTTACTAGGCAAATGTACCAATGATAGGAAATAATATACAGCCGCAGCTGTACCCGTTCCCAGTTGCTAGGTTGTTATTATACGCCGTAGTGTGCATAAAATCTCGAATCCCCGCCAGCTCTTCTTCACAAACATATACAAATCCACCGCCACCATCTAATGACCCAATTCTATACACTTCTTAATAAAATACCTCCTACACACTTTTTAAATAAAAATTCCAAAAATTCGAGTACATCACAAACTCTTGTTAATTCCTCTCTCTAGATGCCAGAGACATCCCAAATCCATAGCAAACTCACGACAAAAATGTTGCCGATATATCGCAAAACTCAAGCCAAACGTTCAACTTTGGAAAATAATTTTACAAAAGTTTCAACTTTTATTTTTTAAAACTTAATAATTTTTGATAAATGCATGGAAAATTATCATAGATGCTGCAAATGGAAGATCATATATGAATTATGTGGCAATTGTATGCATAATTTGCGCGAAGATGAAATAATTTTTATGTGAATAAAAAAAAATTGAATTGCGGGGTAAGGAGGAAGACATTTTGTGTAAAATAGTGTCTGCCGCCCAGCGCATCATGATAGAGAGAGAGAGAGAGAGAGAGAGAGAGAGAGAGAGAGAGAGAGAGAGAGAGAGAGAGAGAGAGAGAGTGAGAGAGAGATATTCAACGGCACGAATATTTCGGTTTTTAAAAATCGGCAGCTGGAATTTCGCACTTATTTTTCGCTGTCATAATCATGTTCTCAATAAAATTTTCTTAATTTTGATATAAGATTTATCGAGTAAGTGGATAGTTGCAAATTACTAGTATTGACTTACATTCTTTCACTTGCCTACCAATAACTGCACCTACCGTTTACATATTCTATAAGCTACATCCTTCCGATTAATATATAATTTACTTCATACCGGAATGAGTAGAATGTTTAGAACAAACTCATTATAAATTTTTGATTAATTATATTTTATACCTAAATTTTTAGGTACCCTACTAATTTTATATTTTTTCACATATTAAATATTATATTAAAGTAGTTTTCAGCTCGTAACGCGATGGGTGGAGGTCATCTCCAATACGGATCCTCTACTATTCAATTAGGTAGTACATGTGCAAATGCCAAGTATTCCATAGAAATCATGACGTCTAGTGATATGCCTTCTCAAATAACTGTCGTTCAAAATGTAGCTTCTCATTCGATTGCAAAAAAACCAAATGCAGAGACTTAAATTATTATTTTCTAAAAGAAGATCTTACACGTCACTTCATCTGCTTCATTTCTTCTTATACCAGCTTATTACTAAATCATGATCATGTTTTTTGGGATAAGTTTTAATGATAGCATTTGCTGTCGTCATTACTTCCAACGATTATAGAGCAGTTGTCTTGTTCTTCTTTATACTCATTTGCCCGGCAAATACAAGTTAATATTAATTCCTTGCTATTGTCTATGCCTATAATTTAAAATATTAATTTGGGCCATCAGAACTGACTTAAGTAGTGGTCATCAGGAACGTTGTATTATTTAACTTGTGAAGCTATACAATCCGGTTGGAAGTGCTAGATAATCCGGCCTGTAGCTTATATTGGTAAAAAAATTCAACAGCCAGAAGAGAATCAGCATCCCTTAAGTCATTATTGACCACCCTGTGGGAATATTCCAGAATGAACTTCACAACTATGCGATAAAAACTATCTTCAACTATCGAAGATACGTTATGTAACTGAAAGTATCTTACATCTCTTATTATCTCAATTTTGTATACACACATAGATTCAAAAGTTTAGCATCACCCAATATCTCATAAAGTATTTTTTCTTCATCAAAAATGGATTGGAGAATAATTAATGGATTACTTTTATGTTAAAAATATCATCAAAGTCTTTTGTGAAAATTTTATTATACACTAATACACATGTTTTGAATATAAGAGTATTTTTGCAAGAAAATTAAATTTACAAATTGGTAGCTTCTTTGGAAAAATAATGAATTAGAATTATTTAATAATGAGCATTGCCACCTTTAGAATCTATGCAGGCTTAGAGACGCCTACCCCTACTGTTAACCAGCTTTCTGATATGCTGTTGCGGGATACTCCGCTATTCCTCCTGAGCGGCATAAACAAGCTCTTGTACACTTCTGGGTGGATTTCTGCGTGCTGCTCCTGCCCCGGAAAGCATGTCCCAAGCATGTTCTAGTGGATTCATATCAGGCGATAAGCCGGGTCAGTCCAAACGATTGATGCCTTCGGATTCTAGATACTCATTAACAGCTCTGGTGCGATGAGGACAGGCGTTATCGTCCATAAAAACGAAAGCGTTGCCAACAGCTGCTCGCCATAACCTCACGTGAGGATGTAGAATCTCCCTAAGGTATCTGTCACCAGTCATTGTTCCCTGAACATGTATTAATTCTGTGCAGCCGTTGGGTATAATTCCAGTCCAAAACATTGCACTTCCTCCTCTAGAGTCCCAGCCCAAAACATTGCACTTCCTCCTCTAAAGTGCAGCATAGGGCGGGCATGGACGAGCTAAGCTGCTCTCGTTGGCTCTCTCCACAAAGAGGCTATCATGTACCAAACAAATTCTTGTCTCATCAGAAAAAAGCACCGAATTCCAAAATTCTTCGGACAAGCCTGCGTGCTCTTGGGCCCATTGTAGACAGCGAAGTCGGGGCACAGATAGTTGTCGGGGTACTCGACGACACCTCGACGACACCTCAATCCTGTCGAAAGTATTCGTCTCCGTAATGTAGAGACCGATACTGCAATTCCCAAGGCATGTCTCATATCTCTTTAGAGTGCTAGTAATGCCATGGTCGGGTTTCTCCGGATCGACAAATGGATATAATGGTTTTTCCGTTCATTGATAACACGACTTTCACCGCTCCTAGGTCTGTCTCGAAAAAAATTGGTTTGGAGATAACGGTTCCATGTTCGACATACATCACTTTGCGATCTACCAACTCTATTAGCCACGAACCTTTGAGAATGGCCTTTTTCAATTAGACCTATCATTCTGGCACGATCAATTTCACTTATCACTTGACGATTCATATTGGCAGTCCAAATCATGAAATTCAACTGGCTTTACTAGAAAAATTATCATACCAAAAATGTACTCTCCAACCAAAAAAATTCTAAACATGTATTTCTTGCAAAAAGAAAATTTGTACAAAAACCTTTGATGTTTTTTTTTACTTGGAACTAATCATTCAATTAGTATCCAGTCCATTCTTCACGCAGAAAAAATTACTTACAGAGATATAGGGTGATGCAAAACTTATGAATCTATGTGTATTTCTTGGTTGCTTTCATGGTCATGACGTCCAAAAAGCAGAATTTTTATCTCTTTCATCGAGTTACTGAATTCAGTATATGTACGATTTGCACATATGAATTTGGAGACAAGAGCCGGTTGTATTTTGTTAACCCTTCAGTGCACGGGTGAAATTTTAATACATAAAGGAATGGCTCGGATCTTACAGACCCAGAAGAAAAACTGTATATATTTTCAATTGAACATATTTACTATGCAAAATAACGTTACACATTATCTAAATAAACATTTTACTTCCTATTTTTGACATAAAACAATGTTTCAATTTTTGTAAAGATCAGTAATAATAATAAAAAAATATATATATATTTTTTGGTCCATAAATGTTAAATACCCTGTAGAAAATTAACGTTTCAAATTTCGTTAGCATACACATGACATACATATCTGGAATGTTCTGAACAAATAAATTTCTCACAAATTTTGCATTGAAAACGGGTTTTGCGATCTTTACAAAAGCTACAACGACCTCTTTTATTACCCTCGACAGCTACTGGTACCTGGACACCGATAATTTTTACAGCATGGTATCGTATTTCTCTCGTCAAATGCGAAGATGTAACTCTTTCTTTCATATGCTCCATTACCAATTGAATTCCAAGCTGTTTCAGGAATATCCTTCTCTGTTTTCCTGACGGTGATGAAGGATCATTACTTCTTTTTATAATGAAAGCGTTAATCGCAGACACGTTCAATAAATTGTAAAAAATGACCATTGGCCACCTCCTAGTGTTTCTGGCAACATTATATTTGGCACAAAGTTGATCCACTACATCAACACCACATTTTGTCATATTATAGAAAGTGATTATTTCCGGTTTATCATCTTCACCAGTGCTTTTATCGATGGAATCGTCATGGTGCATCGTAGAGAGAAGAATAACATGTTTTTTTTTGGGATTATAGGAAACAACGGTGATATTCTCAGTAAACCCGAACATACTTGACTTCTCTGGACTTGCAATAGAGATGAATTCTTTTGGTATTGGTTGTTTATTTTTCCGCATAGTACCGACAACCGTCAACTTATGGATCACTAGTAAATTTTCAGCACATTCCACCGAAGTGAACCAATTATCCATAGTAATTTCTCGGTTTGATCGCGCAATCGGTTAAACAATTCTTCCAACTACATCATAGGCTGCGTTGCTCACTCTGTACGGACCCTCTGGCTGCTTACCTGCATAAATTTCTAGGTTCAGGGTGTAAAACGTTCGAGCATCGGCTAATGAAACAACTTTCAACCCATATCGGGCAAGCTGCAGCAACCTCGGAAAGCTACCAACATTTCATCGATGGTCGCATATTGCCCGATGGTATAACATTTCTGAAAATTCCTAACAATGGCTTCAAAAACTTGTCTAATGGGAGCGAGATTATCTTCTCGTTCACGTTCCTCTCTGGTATGTTTGCTGTCGAATCGTAGGCATCGTATCAAAAACCGAAATCTTCTGAAAGCCATTGTAGCAGGAAAAATGTCTACGCCAGTTCCATCAGTTGCCCAGAACTCAAAAATAGCTGTTCGACCGCTATGGTATACTCCGATCAGATATAGTAGACGAAACAAGGCTTTCAGCTCAGTTATTGTAATTGGTCTTACATCAGAGCTGTATATGTTAGTGCACTCTACAATGTTCATGGTTATATCCGCGTCAAAAAATGAGTCCCAACACTGTTTCTCCGTGGAAGCATTTTTTGCATCACCAATCACTCCTGGCAGCTGGGTATAATATTGTGCTGTCTAGTTTTCACGTTTTTTGGGGGACACATTTCATTCCATTTAAACCCATCTTTGGCTTCATAATATAAGTGAGCCCTTTGACCGCGTAAAATGCTCGGCGTAGGATTATCAAGTTCGTCTAACGGAGTAATCTCCTGCTCTGAATCGGTATCGTGATCGCTGTGCTGACATGTTCTGTCGTCTGCATCGGAAACGTCAGATTCTTCAATAGTGTCTTCCTCGTCCGTAGGCATCTCATCATACAACATTTGCAGCCAATTGATATTTTTACGTATGGATCTGACATTTTCCAATCTAAAATTAAACTATTTCACATTTTCACCTGAACATTTTACAAAATAAAAACTCACCAGAAGGAACGAGTTGGGTCTGTCAGGACGAAGCAAGCGATGACACCTAAACAAATTACTGAACAGAAATGATGTATATACTAATTCATATCGTCCGACACGAGGAAGAGGTACCAAGTCGGGTGAAGTAGGCCGAAGTCGCGTTCGCGCGTTCTCGCGTTCTCGCACGTGGAAAATAGCTTTGGGTCCGTAATAACCGACCCGTGCACTTAAGGGTTAAATGAGAATAATAATCGCTTTACAAATAATTCGAGCTTTTAACAATTTCACCTACATTGTAACTCTGTAAGCTTTTTGTTTTTGAGAACGCCGGAATTTATTTAGCAATATTGCCAAGACTCGACATACAATGAATTGAAATAAAAATGTTATAACAAATCGAACAATATTTATCAAGATGAGAGTGCCATCTGGAACAGAAATATTCGTTAGTGAAGAAACTTTTTTCCATTATGCAGGAAAATAGATTATGGAATATTCGGCGATAAAAAGTAAAATGAACCAAGCATTAGAAATTTCAAGTAAATGGGATCAATTGCAAAAAAATAAGGCAACCAAAAACTGTGAAATTTTCAACCTGCCTACAAAAAATTGATATACGTCGTATAGTTTATAGCGATTGATGATAAAGAGTTCTTTCCAGATGTTAACTCGAATAAATCGTTAACATGTGTCAGTGAGCTGGAATATCCCATAAACTATCAAAAGACATGTGGCTAGTGGTTTGTAGAAACCCGCTGTAATTCAGACTCTTATGGAACTATAAATTAAGCAAAAACACTGTGTTGGAGCAACGCCAAGTGAAATAACATTCAATAATAATCTAATGGGAATAAAACGTAAAATAATATATCTGTTGAAATCTTCCAAAGTATGGATTTTCACACAATAAGTTGCATTGGGGATTATCTGGACCTAACTTCATTAACAAAAGTATATGAATCGTGCGATTGTTTTCCAATCAGAGTGTTGAAGTTTTCCAACTACATATTTTAGAGAATTATATTACAAAACATGATGTGTTTGATCTGAAATAAAGAAATTTCCGGACAGCTACAATTGGAAAGAATTCCTCGAAAAAATAAAAAATGTTCAGGAATCCTTATTATGATAATATTTCAATCTTTATATTGGGCGATTTTTAGGTTTGGCATTTTTTGTGAACGTATACATTGAACGAAGTAGATAGTCAATAGAAAAAGGATATGCCCAAGAAATTAAACTGTGCAAGAAATCCTCTAAAATTGATCTATAGCCAAGCCCTCTTGAAGGATATGCCGCTAATCTGTCACAACATACGCGAAGTTTGACCGTCATCTGTCATTTAGTTTGTTAACATTGCCCCGTTCTGTCAATTGACTTTGAGGGTGTTTTGCAATTTTCACAATGGGAATAAGAACTTGCATTGCATATGAAATTTACGGTACGAAAACGTTGAAAACATCAATTCGCACGAGTGGATTGCGTAGCTATGTGATTTATGTTGCTGAATCCAAGCACATATAAAGGAATACATAAGTTTATAATGTGAGATAAGCAGTTTCAAAGACTTGAGGAGATTAGATGAACTAGTGAAGAGCCTCGAATATGGACAATGGATAAATCAAGGTGATAAAATGACAATGAATTAAAAAATGGAAAATATCAAGAGAGTGTCAGCTTGGAACTTAATATCACTGAACAATCTCTTTTCAGTGTTTTTACCCTCTAGAACAGTGATCCGCAACCTTTCCTCATCTGAGGCACACCAAACTGCTCCCTAGAATTTCGTGGCACACCAAAATCTAAAATATATTTATAGCAGTGGCGTAGTTAGGTTCACTCCATGTATACTAATTATTTATGGATGTCCAAACTACCTTAGTTTTTTTTATTGTTTTAAAATGTGAAGAAGCCCCTTTCAGATTTGGGGCATCAAAATTTTCACTCAGGACATAATACATATTTTTTTTTTATTTTTTTTTATTATTCAGATAGAATGAAAAATACAAATAGGTACATACATGAGAACTATACTAAATACTAGGTAGGACAGGTAGGTATACTAAATTTACTTCTGTTGACACGTCAATAGTAATAAATATTTTGACATGATGATGACTGATTAATGTGATACCTGCGCTTGCTTCGTTGAACACAAAAGTTTTATATTCGGCTCAATTTTAGACAGCGTAACTCTTATTTCTTGGTCAAGATCTTTTAAGCATGACCGTTTATCATTTTTAATTAATACAAGCGTTGAAAAACTTTGCTCACATAAATATGTTGTGAAAAACGGAAGTAGTGTGAAGATGGCCTTGTCGGAGATGCGTGGATATTCTGTCTTGATGGAAATCCAGAAAACATCTAACGGAACTTCGTCGAATTTAAGTTTTAGGGTCATATCATTACTTAATTCTGTGAACTCCTCTCGAGTTTGCAATGGCAGTGCTTCCGTGGAACTTATTGCATTGGTTGCGAAAGGATTTCGAATCCAATTGTATTGTTCCGTGTTGATAGAATGGAAATAGTATTCAAATTTTTGTTGAAGCATACTTAAATGTTGTTGGGCCAAATCCACAATCAACTGCTTGTTTTCGATCGTACTGTGGTTGGTCCTGTGATACATTTCTAGCCATCCTTTTTGCAACTGTTCCTGCCAAAGTTCAAGTTTCTTTTTGAACCCTTGTAATTTATCGGAGCACGTCAATATATTTTCATTCCGTCCTTGCATTTTTTTATTAAGTTCATTCAGATGTTCGAATATATCAGCCATGTATGCAAGTTTAGCTATCCAGTATTCATCATGAAGGTGCTGGCATAGATCGTACATATCTTGACTTGAAAGAAACTCACGCACTTCGTAGCGAAGTTCAAACAGTCGAGCTAAAACTTTTCCCCGGGATAACCAACGAACTTCTGTATAAAACAGTAAGGATTCATGTTCGCTTCCCATTTCTTCACAGAGTATTCCAAAGATTCGCGAATTTAAGGCTCTCGATTCAATTATGTTTATGATCTTAATACATTCATTCATTGTGATCGAAAGCAGTTCGGGCAAATTTTTGACCATCAATGCTTCTCGATGTATGCAGCAATGTGTAATTTGTATTGATGGATTTTTTTGTTTTACACAAGATACAAAACCTTTCTTACTGCCCATCATTGCAGCAGCACCATCTGTACAAATAGCAACGCAATTGGTCCACTGAATATTATGTATTTTAAAAAAAATATCAGTTACTTGGAAAATTTGTTCACCGGTAGTTCTCTCTGGAACCTCCTTACAAAATAAATAATGTTCTTTAATAGAGTCCTCGTCAACGAAACGTACAATAGCCATCAGTTGTGCTTTATTTTTAATATCGGTTGATTCGTCGATTTGAAGCGCAAAAATTACAGCCGAAATGATTTTTTTAATTAGTGTTCCCAAAATATCACTTGACATATCTTGGATACGTCTTTTAACAGTATCGGCTGACAGAGAAACTTTACTCACGTCCTTAACTTCGTTTGGCCCAAGCATAAGTCTAACAATTTCCATGCATGCTGGTTCAATAAGCGTTTCACCGATAGTGTGCGGTTTTTTTTGTTGTGCAATTAATTTTGCAACAAGGTAGCTTGCTTCTAATGCCTTTTCAGAAACCGTAACCGCCGATTTCATAAACTGCTTTTGTTTCTTATTTTGATCCAAGCGCCGTTGGAAAAATTGAATGTCTTTTTTGACGCAACTGGGATGATTTGTGATCAAATGACGGTTTAGTTTGCTGGGTACCATTGCTTCATTTGACAACTGTTCACCGCAAATGACGCATTCAGACTTTGGAGCCGCTTCGTCGCCACACCAAGTGAAACCATATCGAAGGTAGTCTTGATTGTACTTCCTTTTCAGCACCTTTTTTGCTCTTTTTGCAGCACTAATGCTGGAGCTTGTGCTAGGTTCTTCGTCATCTGCTCGTGATTTCAGCAAAAATTTATCCATATTTGAAGCACTATAGTTATTTATAAAAGTAGATACTGCAACAAAACTTAGTCCAGTTTAATTGATTTTATTTAGACACAATATGGCCAACAACGTAAAAAAGAAAACAGGAACTCTAAAAATAACACTCAACTAATTATAACTAATTTATATTCACTTATTTATAAGGCACAAGAATTTATTTATATAGCAATTCACTATTTATTTCACTCTACGATTTATTTGTTTGCCCGCGTATTTATCTGATTCACTTGACTATTCGACTCTCTCTGAGTCTCTGAGCGACGACAGGCGCGCTTATATAGGCAGCGGCGATGTTCAGGAAAACATCGAGTCGCGCCTCGAACGGCACGGATCTTTCTAGTTTAGTCGCCTTCGAGAATCAAGCCGCCGCGCCGATAGACGGATAGACGTTTACCATCGGCGCTGTTGTCAGATTGCTTTATTTCTCGCGGGTCTCGCTACAATACGAATCTGATTCGTATTGTCTGAAAGAGCGGCACACCTCAAGTCGGCTTACGGCACACCAGTGTGCCGCGGCACACCGGTTGCGGAGCACTGCTCTAGAAGGTGCAATGATACTATTACTTTTCCGCCAACCTATCTAATATGCGAGAAAAGTATTGGTTTACCCACAAAAAAGTTGGAAATTAGAATTTTTTTTTTCAGTTATTTTTACGTTATCCATCAACAACAACACGAAAAAACGGTTTTTAGAAAAAAAATCCTGTGTGTATGTCGTCGTCGTCGTCGTCGTCGTTGTCGTCGGCCACTTTTTCTTGCAAGTCTTGTTAGTACGATACAGCTTCCGGAGTACAATAAGTCACCAATTTTATGATGGACTATTGTTAAGAACATTTCACAGATGAACCCTATTGATTTTCAGCTCACCAGAGCCAGTACAACGGGTGCTATGGTACTTGAAGTACATTTTGTCGTTTTTCGAGAAATTTCAGTTTGTTAGCACGATACAGCCTCCGGAGTTCAACAAGTCACCAATTTTATGATTGAATATTATTCAGGGCATCTCACTGATGAACTCTATTGATTTTCAGCTCACCAGAGCCAATACAACCGGTGCTACAGTACTCTAAGTACGATATTTTTGTCATTTTTGGAGAAGTTTCAGTTTGTTAGCACGATACAGCCTCCGGAGTATATACAAGTGATGAATTTTATGATTGGATATTTTTCAGAGCGTCTTAAAGATGAACCCTATTGATATTGAGCTCACTAAAGCCAGTACAACGGGTGCTGTGGTACTTGAAGTACCAAATTTTTGTCATTTTTGGAGAATATTCAGTTTGTTAGCACGATACAGCCTCCAGAGAGTACGATTGATCAACTTTATGAATAAGTTGTTAATTGTTCAAGGTGTCTCACAGATGTACCCTATTGATTTTCAAATGACTAGAGCCAGTACAGCGGGTCCTATAAAACTAGATATACTAAATTTTTGGTTATTTTTGGAGAAATTTCAGTTTGTTAGCACGATACATCCCCCGAAGTGTATACAAGTAACAATTTTATGATAGAATATTGTTCAGGGCCACAGATGCGGAAAAGTAAGTTTTAATCTTTAAAACCGTTTATTTTAGGTACGTGTTTGAATTGAAATAAAAACCAAAAAATGAAGAGGTGTATGAGATAACATCAAATAGCTAAATGTATATGTCCAATTAGGAAGGAGAGGAGAATTATCAAGTGAATGCATACATGTTGCATATATTATACGATATTACACCTATAAATTTTGAATCGAACATAATTATATCTTCTAAAATCTTCAGAAGTTGCAGATCGAAATTATTTTGAGCAAACTTATCAATGGAAGTGGAGGCCATATAAATGGAAATTATGCCACCTCTTTATTTCATATAGCTAAACTCAGTACTCTCGATAGCATTGAAGTCTTGAAAAATCTACCTAATTTTGAGAAGTTAAGAAAGGTGGTTAGATTTTGAGTGATATCAGTTTCACTAATCAACAACTCATCTAACTTCATATACTATATCAATATTGTATACTTACTAGGTTGGGCCGAAAATTGGAACTTATAAATTTCCTTTTGGAATAATTTGCCTTATCTTATCCCCACCAATATATTTATTTACAGGTTTTTTATGGTCATGAATCTTCGGCCTCCTACCGCCACTGAAAATTTTAAAAATACATTGAAAATCGAAATTTGGATTTTCGATTTGGAATAGTGGTCAAAAGTTACCTCATGTTATCCTCACCAAAATGTTTATTAACAGTTTTTCAATTGTCATGCGTCTTCTGCCCCCTACCGATAATTCAAACGTTAAAGATAAACAGTTAAAAATTTTCAGTCAAATCATATTATTTTAAATTTTTCACATTTTACACTGGTTAAAACAGTTTATAAAAAAGATACAAATTGTGGCATTAATTTACGAGAATCTAATGTTGCTTTTATAAATTTATCTCGCTTTTCACTACCTACAACTGATAACTATGCTTCCGTCACTAATTTGACACATCTGTCCACAAATTGCGTGTGACAGGGGTAAGTTGTAATCTCAATTACTTTATTTGGGGTTTCTTTTATTATATTATATTATTTTGTCAGTCTATAAAAGTGGTATAGTCATCTGCATCAAACTTCAGTTCTGGCATTTTAAAAACACGAATTTCTTCTGAACTTTCGCTTTTGTTAGCATTTAAAATACGACGCATAGCTAGTTCTCTAATATGGGGACGAGAGTCACTTAACATACATAATAGGAGGTTTTCCGGGTATGCAAAAAATGCATTTCGTTGGATAACTGGGTTAGTGATTGCTTTCAGATCGTCTCTTAAATATGGACTTTGCTTAATGATTCGCCATACATGTTTTGCCCCATTTGAACAAGACTTGTTTCGTTTAATTAAACACCACATTGGAGCATAGACTTTAAGAACAAAATTTGTCACTTCTTTTAAATTGGAACTGGGTTCTTTGGTGGAAATATATAAACGTAATAAGAGATTTGCCAAAGTAAGCCATCGGAAATGGCTCAATTTTTCTGGATTATGGTTCGCTAAATCTACAGAACATTGACCAGAGGATATGGCAAGGTAAATTTTGTGAAGGTATTTCTGATCGATACTTAAGTCGCTACACTGTACTTCCGGTAATTCACAGTCAATAACTTCATAATGCACAATTGGTAAATGTTCACATCGGACTACAAGCTAGCCCAGTACACCTACAAACGTACTAGGACCGGTTGTTTGGCCATCTAAGTGTACAAAGATGTGTCTCAAAGGTAGCTCGTTGTCATGAATCTGGCGAATAGATCGCTGTAAAGGGCGTCCTAACTTATATTCAAGTAGAGTAGTTACTCCATTATTTTGTCCTATGTTGGCTACTGTGCCGTCAGACCCCACTATTAATAAGCTTGACAAATCATGGTTATTTTCTTGTAAAAAGTCAACTATACTTTGACATAGATTTTTTGCAGATCCTGAGGAGGGTATTGTATGTCACAGGTACACCGAACCTGGTTCTTGCACTAAAAATATGTGTTCTTCAGTTACCGTTCTTGTTCGATATTTGCCGTCTATTTCTTCAAGAGTTAATGTTTTATCTTTTCTACCGTCAAAATAAATTGCAGTAATTGGTTCTCAGTGTACCAAATTCATAATTTTAGTTCTTAAATGTTCTCTGGCACTTCTTAACTTATTTTTATCTATTATTTGCCCTAATATTTATTTTCTTACTATACCAACATCCTGTAAAACAGCTGTAGCTACTGCTGCTGCAGATCTATCCGATAAGCTGTATCTCTCACATAATTTGGCGAGAGTAGGAAGTTTAATTGTATTTCTGGGAATTGTTAATTCTATTGAAGTCGACGGTTCTTCACACGTTGTATCTAAGTAATGAATAGAGGAAAATGGTATATTAGTTGTTCGTTTCGAAAAAATGTTTGGCTTAATCTTAATATCTAGCGTCACTTTTGTATCATTTACAGAGCAAAGCTTTTTGTGTAATTTTTTCCTTTGATACACTTTCTCCAAACGTCTAATTTTGTTTATTGATTTAGTTGTTTCCTTTGCATCAACACTTGCCATTACCATTTTTCTGGAACTTCGCTGATCTATGAGGAAGGGACGCTCATTTATAGGTACCTGTAAGAGAAATCACCTATTAAATAAGAAATTATGTCGGACGACAAATGGGAAATTCTAACACTAAAGGAATTACCATCAATTTATTTATTTATTTACATTTTTTTCTTTGCTACAGGAACATTTCTCAATATTTTGGCATTTGCAGGCACTAATGTCGAAAAGTTTTTTTTCATTTTCAGCTTCATAACTTTTTACTTCTAAATCATAGTTTCAATTCCTTTTAACCTTTGGGTACCATAAAAGCTTTGAGTATCTTTCATGTTGAGTTTTGACGAGTTGCAAAACTCGTTCGTAAGTTACTATTGGAATTGACGATTTCTGCCATAAATTTATAATCTTATCAACAAGTATGTTTGAAATTTCTGAAACTGTTGGCTCTTTTCGACAGCCAGGTTGTTTTAAGCTATACCTTACCCATAAAAAGCACCTTAAAACATCTTCTTGTGTCGGAAGAACACTGTTCTTCAAATCTGCTGGTGATCCCATCAAAGGACACTCGGTGTCTTGTCTTGTGTGAAATGTTTTTAAGAAACTCATAATTCGATTATTCTGAAGTACTTTTTCGTATGCAGCACTGTCAAATTACGGTCACAATAACACAAGACTAACCACACCGACGGATGTTGTTATTGAAGGCGAAATGATTAAAATCGATAATGATAAAGTGAAGGAAGCTATAAAACACTTTAAAAACAATAGAGCATCAGGACCAGGAGACATTCCGGCCGAGTTACTTAGGAACGGAACGAATAAACTTTTTGAAGCAATAACATGGTGCATGAATCAATTTTTAAATGGCGCTCCTATACCAAAAGAATGGAAAATCGCCTACATTTCGTCTATTCATAAGAAGGGAAACAAACTTGACTGTACAAACTATAGGGGTATATCTGTTACTAGCACCATGAGCCGCTTATATGGAAGAATCCTTCGAGATTTAATAGAATCTGAATACAGGGAACAAGAAGAAGAGGAGCAATCGGGTTTTAGAGCTGGAAGAACCTGCACAGACAACGTTTTTTGCTTAAAACAGATGATAGAAAAAAAAATGGGTACCAATCAGGATGTACATCTCATGTTTATTGACCTCCAAAAAGCATATGATACGGTTCCTGTAAATAAGTTATGGAAAGTCCTACAAGAAACTAATATTAGTCATACCCTAATAAAAGCCTTGAAAAATCTCTACGACCAAACGATATCACAAGTAAAAGTAGGCAATAAATTGTCACCAGAATTTATAGTAAATAAAGGACTACGCCAGGGATGCTGTGTCTCACCCACACTATTTAAAATCTATGTAGCCCGAGCACTAACCTGTGGAAGAGAAAGTGTAAGGGAATGGGTGTTGACCTTGGCGGTGTCTGTCTATATACCTTACAGTTTGCGGATGATCAAGTCTTAATAGCAAATGACAAAGATGATTTAGAATATATGACACATAAACTGCAGGAAGAATTCGAAAAATGGGGTTTGCAACTTAATACCCAAAAAACTAAATATTTACCTATAGCACAAGAAAAGATGAACATAGAACTGGAAAAGGAGGAAATTGAGGCTTGCGATGAATATACATATTTAGGTGTAACTTTCGACATAACAGGGAAGGACGACAAAGAAATAAATAAACGTATCACACAAGCTAGACGGATAATTGGGTGTTTAAATGGGATATTTTGGAGTAAGGAAATCGGAAAACATAGAAAATATAATATCTACGAAACCCTCATAAAGAGCAGCCTATTATATGGGTCAGAAACGTGGCGAATAACAGAAAACAACAAAAGACGATTAGAAGCTGTAGAAATGGATGTATTCAGAAGATCGTTAGGAATCAGAAGAAGACAAAGAATACGAAATGAGGACGTACGTCTCCAAATGAGGATAGAAGGCTCCTTAATAACGGACATCGAGAGAAAGCAATTAGTGTGGTACGGGCATGTTCAGAGGATGGAAGAGAAAAGACTTCCCAAGAAAGTAATGAACTGGATGCCGCCTGATCGTCGAAAACGCGAAAGACCTTGGAAAACATGGAAAGAAGGAATAGCGAAGGCGATGAGCTCACGAGACCTGAGAGAGGGCCAATGGGACGATAGGAAGAGATGGAAGTTAGACATCGGACAACGTCGAAAGACGTTTTAAAACCGATATATATATATATATATATATATATATATATATATATATATATATATATATATAATAACACAAGACGTTGCTGAGACGGATGTCCCACAACTACGAAAACAATCGCCTTCGTCCCACCGACAGTGTCTGTACGACAGGACCACATTTACACCAACAACTCAATAATATAATAATATCTACATATTTTAATAAGCTGTAGGTTCTGGTAGGGGGCAGAAGACGCATGATAGTGAAAAAACGGTAGATAAATATTTTATATGCAATAACAAGAGGCAACGTTTAGTCACTATTCCAAATCGAAAATCCAAATTTCGATTTTAAACTTTTTTTTGAATTTCTGAGTTGAGGTAGGGGGCAGAAGATGCGTGATAATAAAAAGACTGTAAATAAACATTTAGGTGGGAATATCATAAGGCACTATTCCAAACCGAAATTTCAAAAATTTTCAAAAAGTCCGCTTTACGGCTCACCCTAATACTTACATTGCCCCTGCAGCCAATCTTTCTCTTCTTCTTATTAGTGTGTCTTTATCCAAAATTTCTGGATTTCAATATTCAGGCTAAAATATTGAATCGCTTATATAATTGAAGAATTTCATATGAATAATTTCCGTCATATTTCACAACAAAGGAAAAACATACTCTAGCTTCTACTTTTTATTTCCACACAAACCTAATATTAGTTCTATGTTAAACCACAGTACTCTCACCAATGTACTTATTTTACTAAACATGTTCCACATATCTCTCGCCATTTTTTTGCTATATTTTAGGACATGTGGGTTGCGGATTGTATATATAACCAATGTGAGACCGGGGAATGCATACATATAGGGGCTATGTGGGATACATGCATATTAGTTTCTTGATTTGAATTTCTAGCTTTTACTTCCTATTCCCAGACATAATATTAGTTCTATATTAAATCACAGGACCCTCACAAGTGAACTAACTTATTTTACTACAAATGTTCCACATATTTCTCCTCACTTAGTTGCTATATTTTAGGAAATATGGGTTGCAGATATTATATATAACCAATGTAATACCTGGGAATGCACATATACATGGGCAATGCATGGAAGTTTTTTGCTACTTATATGAATTGTGGAGTTCGATATCATAAATGGTATTAACAAAGTAGTAATAAGAGTTTGATTAGACTGTAAAATATGCGTTTTTGCTTGTTAAGAAATCTTACAAAAACCAATAAAATCACAATACGCGATAGTCTATTCACTTTTCATAAAAAACCCATAACATGCCTCTGTTTTTCTTATAAGTATGATCGTTCAACAATGACTGTTGGTAAAAGCGACAACAGGTTATTGTAAATTATGAGAAAATCAGAACTGGAATTGTATAAATTCCAATTGTAACAAAAGAGAATTTTTTTAGTTTCATATCATGGAATACTGTTTTTAATAGTACATATCACAATAGAAGAATGAAATTTTACATGCAAGCAAATCTATCAAATTATACGAAGCCTTTGAGTGATCTTATTATGCATCTCTAGCAATTCCTTCTACATATTAGTGCAATCAAAATCAAATATACAAACCGCAATCATCTTCTAAGAACGCATGAAGGAGTTCCTTTGTTCAAGTAATATAATATCTAAACTATGTTAATTCTATCGAACTCTTCTTATTGCTCTTCCGTATTCTCTGTGAGCGAATGCGCTGCATCTTGCTTATTCTACAGGAAAATTTATTGCAACGTTAAATACGAGAGAATAACATTATTCTGATTTATATTTAATTCAAGCACATTAATTTTCTTGTGGTAACAATGCGGTCATTTTAATAAACGCCTTTAAATAAATCGCACTCAGAGCCGTAATATCAAATCAACAACACCGACACTTCTTGCTTCACTCATTTCTACATACTTCGTGTGATATATTGGATAGAATCCGAAGAATAACGTGTTTTTAACAGAAATATATGTTTGACGGCTCAGCACTATTTTGGCTAATCTCAAAGTAATATTTGATATTAACAACACGGTTACAAGAATATTGATACTCAATACGTAATAGCAATACAATTTGTAACTACTTTTCACTTCAATCCGTTGAATTTTTTTATGTTCATTTTACGAAGATAGGAGGAATTAAAATTTTAATTTATTTATAAAATAGCGACATAGAACTTCTATAAAATGCAATCATATATTTTCAATGGATTGTTTGGTTTTTTCATTTATTCTCTGTTATATTGAAAAGTCAATTTTGTGTATTCTATTTCAATGATTCCTATATTTCCATGATTAAATTACTGCTTTCCCGACATTTCATGGTTGGTAGAAGGGTTTTCTATTTTGTTTAACATATATATATTGATAGTTTTTCCAAATATAGTTGTTTTATTATCCTTTTTTTTATATTGGACATAATAAATGGAACGGAGAGTTTGTATTCTACACTTAGCTCGAAGGACCTTATTTTTGATTCACTTTAGTATTCTTAGGATTATGATGGCTTGATAAATTATACGATTACGTCACTTCCATTTAAATATATTGCTATAAATTATAACTTGTTCTTTTGCTTGAACAATTAAGAAGTTCACTTAATTATACGCATTTTGCACTAGTGTTTATTTATCACTTGATCTGATAGAGCTAATGAATGATGGTTAATTAATTGTAGAAATTATTTACCGGTAGCACTGCCGGTATTTTCTTATAACGATAGTACCATTATGTACGAATGCTGACTGATGAAGTGTGTATGAGGGATGACTGGGAAGTGGTTAAAATTAGGGTATTATGCATATTTATAGGTCGGTTCAAGTGAATGAGAAGAACGAGAATCATATGAGGATTTGACCAATGAGATAAGAGAGTTTGAAATTTAACGGTCAGATACAGCGAGTGGAGAGTACACGTTTGGGGTGATTTTTTGTGCTTGAAAAAGGTTTGCCTTTTACAGAAAACGGAGTTTGAGGATAGTTTTTATGAAGCGATAAGGTTGAAAACTGATGTCGGTTGCTTTGAAATATTAGGTGGAAATATCATAATACAATAATTATCTGTATTTCTTACGTGAGAGTACCGTTAAAATGGATTTTTTGTCGATATAAAGAAATATTAAATGTTTGAGAAGAACGATATACTTCTTTATATGATATGTGCAGGATATATGGCTTATGTTATACAGGGGAAGTTGAAGTAAAGACTACCGGAAGAATTTGGTTGTTAAATCAAATTCGTACAATAGTGTTGTTTGAGCTCTATGAACTGCATTACATTTATCACAAATTAATTGATATATAAAGGGCGGTTTATATGCCCCAAAAAAATTAAATATATGCGCAAATGTGAGGGCCTTAGTATCCAATCTCCACTTTTGGACGAAATTGAGTTATATACAGGATATTTTTGAATTTGTCGCGCTCTTTCTGAATATGTGGTTTGCGAGTATCATAAACGGCTATAACCCATTATAAAACTGCTTTGAAACGTCGCCTGAGGATCAAACCCGGCAATCTCCAAGGCCCGTTCAGGATCAAAGCCGGCAATCTCCGTTCTGGCAAATCAGAAGCCGGATGTTTGTTGTGACGTACTGAATCACCTGTTTCGGATTCTGATTGTCAATTCAATTCGTTTTGTTCGCAATAATTAGAGTACGCTTTGTTAATTGTCGATGAAGTTGTTGAATTTTTTTTAATTTAATAATAATTATTAGAATGGAGAGTGTTACAACGTCTGTCGAAAATAATCAAGCTCGTGAAAGACTTCGAAAGCCCTCTACTTGGAAGCAAAATATACGTAAAAAGACAAGGTATGTTAGATTAAAAGGTCCATATTTTTTGTTTGTTTACTTTGTAGTGTTTTTTTGTATGATAGCAATATTACTCTGTATAAAGTCTCTATATTACAAATGTTTTGGAATTTGCTGTGAATTCTTTGAGTTTTGAAACTTCGTGGAAACTATCTTCCTTAAAATGACATGAATTTTTTCAGATATTCTCCACATGAGTTGCCAGAATATGCTACTTGTGGGCATGAAACAAAGGCTTATCAATATAGTACTTTAACAATGGGAGACATTAAAAGTTTTCATGACGCATTTTACGCCATACCTAATGAAATGAGTCAGGATGCATTTCTTCTGAAATGTTGCAATGTTCAACCACCTAAACGTCGCCGTCCATCAAATTACCAACATACAGCAAAAAAAACCTCCGTGAGATGCTTTATTAGGAAAAATGTTTCAAATGAGCATGTTGCTGTATGCCAGTAGCTAACTGTCAACATGCTCGTTGCTGTATGCCAGTAGACTTTTTTGACAGTATTACATATCACAAAACATCGTCTAACATACGATATATAGTCGTTCCTAATGACAGGTGAAGCACCTTCAGGAATAAAACAGGAGGCGACAGAAAATCAGCAAAGTTCGAAGGGAAACAAATTGCTGTCCAAAGATTTATTAATTCGTTCAAAAGTATCGAATCTCATTACTGTCGTTCTTCTTCCCGAAGAAATTATTTATCTTCGGATTTGTCTATAACAAAAATGTACAACAATCAGAAGAAAGAGTGAAACCGTCATACTTTCGAATGATATTCAATACGAAGTACAATCTCAGCTTTAGTACTCTCCGGCCGACGTATACTCCACGTGTATAGAACTCGACGAGAAGATTGAGAAATCTACAGATGAGGGGAAGAAGAATAACTTGAACATTGAGAAAAATGGTAATAAACGAAGAGCAAATGCATGTTCTCAGTTGCTTAAAGAAACTAAGGATAATTTGAGAACATTATCTTTCGATTGCCAGGAGAATCTTCTACTGCCCAATGTCCCATATCAAACTGCTTACTGCTCAAGGCAACTGTACTTGTACAATTTTACCATTGTTAAGGAAGCGTATCAATTTAAACTTACAAAAAAATTTTTTTTCCTATTATTGGACCGAAAACGAGTTTGGAAAAGGTTCCAATGAAATTTCATCCGCAGGTTCAATAAAATTGAATTTTGCTTCACCGTAACAGTAGTCAGGCTGATGGCAGATGGTTGCAGTGGACAAAACAAGAATACGGCCCTCATTGGAATGTGCTGCAAATGGCGAATGGGACGGCTGTCCATTTGGGAGGAAACTGCAACGTTTTTGATTGGAAAGGAGTCATCTCAAATGTGGTGAGACATACAGGAACATGGTATTTTTCTTTCAAGAATACAAAACGATTCCTGTTACAGAAATGTAAAACTGGAAATGTTTTGATTAGAGGTGAGTTGTATTACCAGAATAATTTGCAAATCTTCAAAAGTGTTCTAGGAAAGGGAGAAAGCCTTCACATGAATAACACTGTAGTAATAAAAAGTATCTATACCTGTACCCAACTAAACTACCAAAATCAGGTTCAGTTAATCAAAGACCTCAGATAGTTAGCACATATTTATTCAGCAGCCCGGTTATCAATAAACTTTTAATACATTGTGAGGTTTAAGCCAAAGAGTGGTTGTCAAGACACATTTATAAATCACCATTTTGCCCGAGGGCCAAATTGAAAAATATGGGTGATAGTTATAAAAGTTATCTAATATGAATTGAAATATAAGTT
Organism: Galeruca laticollis; assembly: GCA_963921935.1. NCBI lineage: Eukaryota > Metazoa > Arthropoda > Insecta > Coleoptera > Chrysomelidae > Galeruca > Galeruca laticollis. The sequence goes on along the minus strand of OY998178.1, from coordinate 194,538,884 downwards.
TAATCAAAAGAGTAATGAGCTACGCTAGTTGACAAAGTCCAAACTAAATGCAATGAGTTAGTTAACACACAATTTAGGCAAAGTTTTATCTAATACTTTAAGTTACAACGGTTGATAAAGAGAAGGTTAATGACACATATTAATTAATATGAGAATTTAGATATAAAATCAGTAGGTGACCGAAATACAATCATACGACTGAGGGGCTTACAATATTTTCATAAGTGTATGATTACTTATCATATAACGGAAATAAATGTACTGCCAACTAAAATGATTGTTACTCACTAGAGTAACATCAACGACAGTTATTCAACCTTAGCCGCTAGTTGTAAATGAATACATATTGAAATTGCAATAATTTGGTAATTCGTATCGAGCTCCATACGTGGTACCAACTTACCATTATGCCATAAACTTTAGTAAACACCCGAATCCCATAGCTAAAATGTCATAAATTTCTTAATCAATATACAAACATGTGAAAGGCAATTATTCTCTATCCCAAATATCGGAAACTTCTAACTCAATGTCCAAAACATGTGAAAACCAATTATGCCCCTTCCTAAATGTCACAAATTTCTTGACTAATGTTTGTACAAAAAAAATAAACCCAATAACTCCAACTCCAGATGTCAAAAATTCACTTGAACATTATATATACAAAAAATTAACCCCATTATCCCCTGTACTATATATCAAAGGTTATTTATTTGAACCATAAATATATAAGAAATAATATAAGAGAAAGAAACTGTCATTACTTGGTCATGAAAAATATACAAAAACGTTACTTGAACAATTTACAAAAAAAATAAATCAACAATATTCGAACCGTTCCACGGTGGGAAGTTTCCATCCACTTAATTCTATCAGCGGCGACTACTGTCCATCCCCATCAGATGGGGAGCTTCGGGATCCAGCCGTCCAAAAAAATCCATAAGAAAAACGAATGGTCTCCATCCCCAGGGTTTATCTTCTTCATATTGGCGTGGCCTCTACCACTCCAAACAACGACGATCTTCGGTGAGTATATATCGTCTATACTAGTCCAGTATACCTGAAGATTCGGTACTTTTGATTTTCTGATAGCCAAAATGGCCGATCTCGACGAATTTGTGGGGTGTACGTGAATATCCCGTGTATCAACGGTGAAGTGTTTGGTTCCCAACAAAACCAGCACAATCAAAGTTCAACCAAACATCACCTTGGGTTAATTTGACCAAATTCCCCCATTCAGAGAGTGAACGTACCTAAATTATTAATCAAAGAACAAACTTGTTGTCCATAGACGAAACAATAACTGTCTCTATGTTCTTGTCATTTTACATGACGTATGAAGAACCACCTGTTTTCGAATGTAAACAAAACACACTGAGTGGCTCAAAAATAGTCCATAATACCATGGAAATATCACTTAAACAAAATTAAAATGGATAAACGAACGGTTCATACTTCCTTTCATAGCCATCAGAATCTCTCAAACAAATCAGGTAGAATTAATAGTGAGATGATACTTTTATTCCAGAGCGGAATTTTATCATCAGAATTTGAAGGAAACATAGCCGTCCTAATATTATTTCAGAATAAAATGTTCCAATTACTTGTAGGTATTCTCGAAACATCTAATAATATAAGTTATATTGAATGACAGAACAAGAAAGACAAGTTCTAATCTAAAAGAATAAATCCAATAACAGAAGCTAAGCTGGTAATAGTAACGAATATTTGTAAATAAACTAAGGTAAGGTAGCAATATTCAATTAAAAATGTGTTCAAACTTAGGCCAAGTGATGAACAATGCTAGTGCAAATTCTCAACGTAACAATATGTAATCAAGTCGACAATCTATATAGTACAATATACAAAACTTTGACATGAACTGATGGAGAGAAGGTAGAAATAATTGAGGACATCTAATATTTTCATTCACAAAAAATGTTCTTTATTATAATTAACAATTATTAACTAAACGAAAATATGAGTACAGTATTTAATTCAAACTTTATCTAAACTTGACCACTAGTCAAGTCACAAACTATATTGTTTTACAACGTGTTTCTTTAGCAATAGATAATCAAATGCTGTTGAAAATTATCTAACATAAATTTTTGTCTCCTGTCCGAAAGGCTATCTTTATAAATCGAAAAACTTATTTCGCTGCCTACAGAAATATTTGGCTTATATTTACAATTACTATTGCTAAATCAAAATTAATATCCTGAACTATTTCGCCTTTTAAGATTTTGTTGAAATTTTTTAATTTTAAAAATCCCTAATTTTCTTGAATTAACGCTTTACATTCTTCATGTATAGATTCACCTACTCTACCTTAAACTTTTTACAGAACTTACCACATTCTCCTATTATTTCAATTGATTCCGAAAGAGTCAATCCTTTTGTTGCTAGTCTGTGAATAGAGTTTGAGACGAAGCAATATTGTGTCTCAATAAATACAAAATACTAGGGCAAATCCGTACGTTTAACAATTTTTTTGCAATTTTCCAAAGCGGTGCTGGAATCAGTGATATCCAGAATTACATCTTTGATACCTGCAAAATTATCGGCATGAAAAATTGCTGAGTCTAACCACGTCCATCTGGTCATTATAGGTTCAGAACGCAATTGGATAATCGGAAGTCGTTCCTTATAAAATTGGACTATTAAGGGGGCTATAAAATAGTATTAGTAACGTAACGTTACACAAGGCATCGTTTTTACGCACGCGTCCTAGTAAAGGACAAGTGCGATGGAAGGCCTTATGAAACAAAGTTTTTATACTATTTTTCATACTTCGTGTTTTTTGTGTGCAAAAATATATAGATAGATAGAAGATTGTGTGCTTTTTCCTTTGTTTAATTGTCTACCTGCCTAAAAAAAATTGAAAATTATAAAAGTTGTTGCCCACCTCATCTGTTTGTTGTAGTACCTATTTATTGTTCAATGATGCACTATGTCACGATTAAAACGTTCCCTGGATTAAAGTTGGGTTATGTTATTTGTGCGCTTGATTTTTAGACGACGAACGTTGACGTTTCGCTGTTAGTGTTACCGACCTTGATGAATAAAATATTGCGTTTCGTGAAATGTTCTCTTTTGGAACTTATCGGGGTTTCATAATGAAATCATTAGAATCGCAACGTAGGAAAATATTTCTTGACATTACTAATTACACCGTAACAACGGAAAATCCTATTTAAAAATGGGCAATATTACGGCCAAATTTGTCGGTTCTTTAATCTTTAATTGAATACACAAAATTACTGCCGTCATGTTTCCAACATTGCTTGCATATAACAAGAATTTACCAAAATTCTTCTTAAGGTATATTATATTATATATTTTTGTAAAAGTTATTTTAAATTAATATTATTCTACTTTTTCAGTGGTATAAATTAATGCCTCACATAAGTCCTTATTAAATTCTTCTTGATCCGATTTCTTCTTATTTGTTGTTGAACGTTTAAGAGTGGATTACTGGAGACAATTGTTTTGCTTAAATTTTTCATATTTAGTAATATGTGTTTCTCGGAAGACACCTGCAACAAATATTCAAGAGCCGAAAAACCACTAGTCATGTTGAAAATTTGCTAAGAAAACTGGCGAAGTCAGTAGGATATCTAGAATTTTCGCGTATCGAACGTGCCTAATGCTCTTTTCAACAATTGACTAGATATTGAACCTTTATAATCGGTGATTGAAGTTGTAAAAAGAGAAGAGACTCTCTAAAAATCTAGAAACACATCTATAGAAAACCATTGAGGTGGAAAACGACGAAAGTTGGAACAAGAATTGTTCAATTTTGCAAAGACTTCGGAAACTCATGAAAGGAAGGTGCCGTTGCAAATTTATAGTTACAGTCATGGAAATGATCAAGATTTCAATACTTTTTCTGTGAGTTATCAGTTTAGTAAAGTTATTTCATTTGGTTTATGCAATAGATAGCCTATAGATTCCTTGATTGATGTTCTCAAAAATTTTAAAATTAATCTTCCAGTTGACCTTCAACTTTGTAATCACTAATTTCTGAATAATAACGTAGGAATTACTAAATTTAGAGCGAGCTACTTGAATTGCGTACCAGAGTTCGACGGAAACCTCAACGAACTTGACCCTGATTTATCAATTGATGACTCAATTATTAATACTTTTCATACTAAAGACAAACAAAACCATTTTCAATATACATTTGTAAAGAATTCACTGATTTACAAAATACGTGGAAATGCTAAACTTTCTGTTATACAAAATGACACCTCCTGAATATCTCCTAACGCTACACTTTCAAGAAATTTTGCAGACCGTAGTGATGAATCTTGTCTATATCGCGATCTTCTTATGATGAGGCAAGGAAACGGTGAGCGATCCCAACAATTTCACGATAGAGTTATTAATATTTTCAACCTTAACTTTGCTTATAAAACTTTCTTATCAGGTCTTAACAACCTTTAGGAACTTCAAAACGCTGCATGAAACCTTAGACCTTGAGTTAGGCATTACAATATGTTCTAGAGGAAGATGCACTACTTACAAAAATACCAAAATAGAAATTAACCTAGACAATCAGTTCCTTAGACAACCAATGGAACTAAATTTTAACAATAAGTCTCATTTCACTAATTCCAACAATACGAATAATCGACGCAATTTTAATTCACACCCAGCAAATAACTCTTTTATGATAAGGGACTCATATCCGACATGCCCTATAGCATGTCACAACCTAAACATCCGGCCTTGGGACTCCGCTCAGGTAGTGAATTCGGCATTAGTTACACTATTTTTTATTACCTCAATTGGGATAAGGTGAATCAACAAACAAAATTTCGGGACAAATGGATTTATTTGACACACAATAATAAATTTACATAGACCGTATATTCCCAATTCAAATACTATTAAATATCAGTTAAATAGTAAAAATGTCCAACTCAATATTTTATATATATCAAAAATAAGTTAAGGACTTATCTTGGTAAGACTCGGGACGTACAGCTCGCAGCAGTAGTCAAAAGTTGAAACGTCGTAGTCTGGACTTGGACGCTGTATGATCCGGTGTAGTGGATAGTCTGTAGAGTCCGTAGCGGTCCGTAAAGGTAAGTCCGTGGAGGTTAAGTTTGTAAACGGTCCTTAAAGTGGTCCTAAAGGTAAACGGTACAGGCTGCAGAGCTGTGATGAAAGACATAAAAAATACAGGAGAAACAGTAAAAAATTGAAAATTGAAAAGAAGGAATAAAATGAACAGGTAGGAGCTTATACTCCAATACATACAAAAATTTGAATAAAACCACAGAAAACTGTTCATTCTTATCCGTCCTGTTCCCAAAATAATCAGAAAAAGCAAATTTAAATCGGTGGAAAATAACCATATAAAGAATCTGTTATAAATTCGCTTCATAAAATAACTTAGGGCGCCACCAGATTTTTTTTAAAGAAAGATAATACCGGCGAAGAAAAAAAGGAAAACGCCATAACAAAAACATTGTTTTTTTTTAAAAACGAAATAATTTAACTAAATAGAAACATCGGAATAGAATCATTTGTAAGCACACAATTACAATTTGAAAATATATAGATAACTTACCAGCGAAGAAAGTTAAAAATCACACACAAATGATATGATTAAAAAGGAGAATACTGAATATTTCTCAGCGAAGAAATGAACCAAAAGAGCGAGCTCCACTTCAATCGTAGTTTAAGTAGATATTTTAACGATGGCAAAAACGATTACCGATGTGTTCCTAATATTTGAAATAATAGGAATTGGAAGTGGAAGTAGCCGACGAATAAGTCACGCTCCAAAATAATTGATGAAAATAATAACATATCTCAGCGACATGTTACAGCAATACAAAGTTCACCAACAACAAAGCAAAATTTCCCAACTAATTCAGAAGTTTTTAACCAAAATAGGAAGGTTAACGTTATTAAATTAAAGAAAAATTTGCAAATACCCACCCCAGTGTGTGTCTCTACACGTTACACATAACTAGAGGTATACCCATGAATGCGAAATTACCAAACATTTTCTGGTCAATTTCAGGAGCCAAGTATTCCAGGAAATTTGTGACAAGCTGGGAATTAAGGAGAAGACCAGGACAACAGTGATGCATCCACAATCAGAAGAAATGGCCGAGATAATGAACAGGACCATTTGAAAATACCTGTTCAAAGGACTTTTTAGCCACCAGAGAGATTGGGACCAGTATCTTTCCCTAGTTGCGTTGGCTTATCGATCTGCCAAACATGAGTTCACGGGTGAAGCAACTGCGAAAATCCTGTTGGGACGTAAAATGAGGCTTCCTTGTGACATGGAATTTGGCGGTCGGCCTGGCGAAGATGTAGTAGGAGGAGATTACGTAATCCAATTGAGAAGAAGGATGGACGATGTGCACGAATTGGTGCGAACGAATCTAAAAGTTGCTAGGGACAGAATGGAAAAACGGCACGATACGCAAGCCACAGATGGCAGTTTCAGAGAAGGGGACAAAGTATGGTTACAAAACCCAACAGGGAGAAAAGGACTTTCTCCAATACTACACAAATCATGGAAAGGTCCGTACTTTATCAAGAAGTGGATCAACGATATCATCTATCGCATAAGCAAGATCCCAATGGAAAACCGGAAGTAATCCAAGAAAACCGACTAGCGCCATTCGAAGGAGACCATGACAAAGAGGAAGTAGTGGGCCATATAAAAACAATACTCTGACCCAGCCTTCGAAAATTTAATGGGCGCACATGGAGGTACCGGGAAAGCTAGATACAGAGTCACTAGACAAAAGAGACAAGATTTGTTCACGCTCCCGGAAGAGTATTTACAAGCACATAACGTATCTGCCAGTAAGACACAAACTTTCATGCATCATATCCAATACCTCAGAGCTAATTTCATGAAATATCAATGTAGGTATTTTAATATGACAGTTTAACGCTTGGAACGACCTTGGCGTTTTATCTCTGATTTTCTCAAAATAGTTGTGACAAACACAATCATTATAAAAAAGCACTAAATTATTAATTATGTCCAAATGGATATTCGGATTTTTGAACGAGCCTTTTTCAAAATACTGTTACTTTGCTTAGTCACACCCACAATTATTATATTTCATCGATACTTAAATTTGTTAATAAGATTAGATTGTACGTATAACTTACAATTTCTTAACTCTTAATGTTCCTGTTACTTGCCAATTCACAATGTTTCTTGTAATGCTTAACTTGAGCTGCCTTCTGTGCTTTTTCCAGATGGACCAGATGGAAACTGATATGATTGCTTTTATGCATAATAGTAATAGTATGTTGAATGTTAGCTGCCTCTCCTTGTACAGCAGAATTATTATTGACTGCCCCAGTTCCCTGGAGTTCCTGTTTTGTTTATTTCCCACAGATTTTTGTCAACCAGCCAACAATATTGATAAATGACATATACTACAAAAATTCGCTTGTACACGAGGTCAATAAATTTCTTTAGTTTGCAGGAATGCCATGGGTAGTATGTGAATTCCTAAAGGATACCCCAACAGGACTGCAATGCGTTGGATGAGGTTTCCATGAATAAATAGAACCGTGGACTTACCCGGATCGGGAACAGTGGGTGAAAGTAAACTATCTCATCAAATATCACTGGGCTTTTATTTATCATTACATATAGACTTACTTAAATTAGAATAAAGTCATGACCTGTATAATACTACGAACGATTAAGTTCAAACCTACAAACAATCTATATCAGATGGATTCGTTTATCTTAAACGAAATGTCCTCTATGTTAACATTGATTCTCTTTCGTAGTAAATAAACTCGCGTATGTTATTTTAATCATTACATACGTTACACAAATACTTGACTTTATTCATAACAATAATGTGTAACATTTATGGATTATTTAGATGTATTTTTAATATCAATTGAATTGTAATAACACTGCCCGGGATTAGGTTAATATAAGTTCATAAGAATAATTTCCGACCTTCGGGGTCAATAACCGTTGTTAATTTTCCGTGGTAAATTGGACTCCTTTATGACATGTAGGAACATGAGGCTTAGGTTTTCAATTTCTGTTTTTTTTGTACATCAATAATGTAGTCTTAAACGGAGACGGAAGGAAATATTAATGTTTAGATGATCTGTGTTGGATTATCTGAAATTTTACATAGATAATTGCTATAACAATTGTTACTGATGCTTTGGTTGCAGACATTGGTTGGCTTGTATAGATTTTTATTGGCTGAATTAACTGTTAGCTTTACAGCTTGTATAATAAATATATATTATTGTTACGAAATAGCTCACTGGTATAGTCCCTTAATCCGACTCTGTCCAAGCCAGATATGAAAGTTAAAATGATGGCGGATACGCAAGGTTTTTTCATGACGGTTTGCGATTGTGACTATCTTATCTAGACATTGCTTTTGTGACCAATCTTATCTAGAAAATGCCAGAACCAATTGTTTTTGTGTAAGCCGCAATCCAGAATTTTATAGTAAAAAAGGCACTAATATATATAAATATATATATATTGAACCAAATATCTTATATACGAAAGAGTATCAGCTGTTTGAAAATATTTTGCTTATTATTTGAAATGAATTGAAACTATGTAGTTAAAAACACATTTAAAAAGATCACAATCATAAGTGAAAATGCATATAAAATCAGCATATATTAAATCATTTGTTTATAATAATTAAAAGAACCTTAATAATTGTCTAAAGTTTAGAAAATGCTTAACAAGTATAATGGAGAACATGAATGCTGCCCAAATATGGATGTTCAGTTGTCATGAAGAAATCAGCTGTTTTATCTGGAATTAAACAAGTTTAGTTATCTAATTTAATAAGTAGTTGATACCGTAATAATATAAATCAATTTCATATTTAGTATTAAAAAATAGATGAATTTATAATAGAAAAATATCAAGACATAAAGATAATTTATATGTCATAATGTATATAAAATTTTATGAAATTAATGAATATTAGATGATGATGGATTCAAAGAAATATTTGCTACTAGAGAATTTAAATAGTATAAATAATCAGAGCAGAAGATATTATAAAAGAATTTATGTTCATAAATATAAATATTATTTTCAAATTAATATATATATATATATATATATATATATATATATATATATATATATATGTCAAAACAAAATTAGACATTGCCATGTCGACATATGAAAGGAACTTCACTATCAGTAAAAGATTTGTTCTATTGAAATTAGTTGAACAGTAAAAGAAAACAGATACTTTTCATGTTGAATTTACATTTATATATGTTTTCAAAAAACTCCTAAAGTGGAGCAATTGTGAAAATAGTTCGACAGCTCCAGAAACAATGTGATTGGTGGAAAGTGACATGACATATTTCGATCAACTGAAATTTAACAAAAAACGTATTGATAATTAGTGAGCTTAGAAACAAAATATTGGTTGTTGATTAAAAAATCGACGATCAAATCAAAGCGTCGGTAGTGGGTTCTTGGCGTCGAAATAGTGAGGAGGTGATAAGAAACTTTTTCCGAAATTTTAAGTAAAATTACAAACTTTCATGATAAAAGCTACAAATTCTTAACAAATATAAAACCTAGAACACTTACATGTATTTGTAACCAGTTTTTCCCGTGAGAATATCCGAATTTCTCAACAAATCAAGCAGCTAGAACTTTGGAAGGCGTAGTCCTGCATCCAGACGGGATATATCCAGTATCCAGGCATCAGGTCAGTGCTTCTTTAGATAATATTGGCCAATAATAAAAATAACAACTCTTGAGTATAAATTCAGTGACTATTTTCATGTATATATATAAGAATTGTGTCTTTATGATCGATCTATAAAAAAGAAAAAAGACTTCATGTATTTTATTCACTAGACAAATTCTAAATATTATCTAAAAAGGCCTATTCTATTATATAATAATGCTTGTACTTACGTATGTTCGAATCATATAAGAAAGATGCATCTTATTTCATTCATTCATTATAAAAACTTCAAAATTTTGTGTAAAGAAGACAATTACTCTAAAAGGATTTTCCTGGAAATGACATTCATTGCTCAAGAGAATAATTGTTTAAATGAAAGAACTGATATTCAGAATCTAAATTCAATTTATAGTTATTTATTATCATTCGACAAAAAAGATAATAATGGAGATCAAGGCGTTATAGAGGAGAATTCTTTTTATTGATTTACTTATATTTCATTTAAATATAATAAGAGTATAGTAAACATTTTATTATATCCTATACTAATGTACTGAATATATATATATATATATATATATATATATATTATACTGATATGTTAGGTGTGTAATTTAAATGTTTCAAGACAAATATACTTTCCCTAATTTGCCCTACGTTGGGCCGACATGTTAAACTGGATATAATTGGGGAGAGAGAGAATGTTTAAAAAGCTTAAATACTATGAATTACTATTTTTAGCTTAGTTTTGTTGATATTTAATTTTTTATTTGCCCGGTATATTTTAATATTTAAGTTTTATTTGTAAAATGATTATTTCTTTGCATGAGAAACTCTCTGATCTCAGAGTAGGGTTCAGATGTAGAAAAACAAAAAAAAACAATTTCAATTTCTAATATGAGCGCCGAAATTCAAATAATATTCCTATCTTTCAATAAAAATTTTGTTTATCAAAATATACTTGCTTCATTATTGTTTCCAAAGAAATTCATAAGACGGTCCTGTGTTTAATGCTGAACCTCTCCACGGTTCATAGATGTCAGTTTAAAGCTACCAAATGTTTAAACTTGATGGAGCAATCACCATAGAGAAATGAAAAATCTCAAGAAAATAATTTCACAATGTTCTTCAAATAGAAAAACGTTATTTAATGCTATGAGAAAAAATACATTATTCTTTTACAGGACATAAATTAATGAAAACCTATTATCTATTATGATCAATCATTCAGATAAAGTCATCCACTCAAATGAAGTACAATTTCTATATATAAATCAAAATTGGCAACTTTAACACAAATCTTATAATACGAAATCCGTTATATGAACGTCTATGATAGAAAAATGGCAGAAGATAAAACTCATAAGCGTCTGTTTAACATCAAAGTTCAATTCTTTGCACTAAATGGGTAAGTTTACTCTAACTTCTTTTTATATAATTAAATAGTTTTAAATACCTTTTTTCACTGTATAGTTCAATTATTGCACATCAATAAATGTTTCTTATTTTGTTTTAGGTTACCTCTTGGAAAATACCATACCATTTGTCCAGCTTGCACAATATCCAGAAACAGTGCTATACTTCGTCCACATCAATACATTTTAATCAAATCATATAATCCAAAGCTTTCTAAAAGGTATGGTGGAGACACCGTTCCACCATACAATATTTTACTTAATTACATCTATAAATTTTATGGTTAGTATTCAAATATAATTACCAATCTCCTATAATGTATACTTCTGCTTGCTTAAATATATTACTCTAGCTTTTAAGTATAATGTATTTCATTCTCAAATTTAGAATGCCAAATCATTGTTTTTTTCAAAAGTTTCAAAATTTTTCTCCAAAAGATTTTGCTTCTTAAAAATTTCTACCCAAAAAGAAAAGTACCTAGTCAATAGACTGTATAATCAACAAACTGTTCCCATTCAATTTTTTTATTATTATTAGCAACCTACTTGTCGCTGATAAATATATCTTAAAAGCATTCCACCAATCAAAATTGGTTATCAAAATTCTCATTTGAAAGATTTCATTTCAAATAGTGGATTGTCCATCCATCATTTTAAAACATTCTGTTTTGAGCCTCTTAAACGATTATAACTCATATATTTCTTCCTTAATTTGTATTTCAATAAATTTACTAAATGACAGTTCTTGTTTTCTAAATTATTTATTCAAAATGTCAAATCGTTCAACAAATGTCATATTCCATCGAGTTAATGTTTTTCATTTTACTTCCTACATTTACATATTTTAAATACTTATACAATCTTATTGAAAACTTCCTTCAAACCCTAATATTCACTTCTTTAAAACAAATCACAATATTAATTTACTTTGACAATAAGAATAATGGGTTATTATTATTTCATTCATATGCAACAAACGTTTTGAAATTCTCTCTTTTAAATATGGAAGTTGTTTTTATGTCACCTATATTCTTATGAAGCTTATTTTAATTCTTCTCTCTATTCATACAGTTAGATCCTTTATATGCTTTCTCTATTGATTAGTAAATAGTACAGATTGTCTCCTTTTTAGATCATTTTTTAAAAAAATTCAAATTCCAAAAATTTTAATTACTTGAAATATATAGTCTATTATTAATAATTCTGTATACAGGGTGTTGCAGGTTTCACTCTATGTTAACATCCCATAAATTTTGCGTTTATCAAATTTTTATGTAAGGAAAAATTTTATGAATGCAAATTTTACTTCAAATATTTACAAAATTCCTTTTTTATTTTTCTTAACTTCTTCATTAATCATTGTATTTATATTAATCTTTTATATTAAAAACACCTCTTATTTCATTACTTTCTATATATCTTAGAACATAACTATTTACTCCATTTTCATTTTCTACCACATATGGTCCCTCGAAAGGTGGTTTCAATTTTGCACATACATGTTTACTTCTATCTGATACCCTTAGAGCACGGACGATTACTAAGTCTCCTTTATTAAATGTAGTTTTAACTTTTCCTTTTCTTTCCATTCTTCTCAGATATTTGTTTGCGTTGTTTTGCAGATTTTCATTTACTCTTTCCAATACCTTTTTAAATTATTCTGTAGTATTTATTTCCCATTTCCTTTGAGGTCTCAATTGTTTCATCAAATAAATTGGACTTTCCATTGTTACTGTGTTCGGTAAATTGTTTAGATAATTTTGAATTTCATCTATGTGATTTTCCCAATTATTATGATTTTTATTCCACAAACTTATTCTCAGAAACTTTATCACTTCCCTTATGTCCTTTCAGATGGATTTGAAGATGGATGTCGAATACTAATTGTTCTTAAATTTATTTGATTTTTACTGCAGAATTTTTTAAATCTTTCATTTGTGAATCTATTATACAATTTTCAGGTTTTATAATTTCCTTCATGTACTCTGATAGTTTTTCCATTATGACTTTGCTTTTTGTTGTTTTTGTAGGGTATAATTTTATAAATTTTGAAAACAAATCAACCACTATTAAAATATGGCAATTTCCTTGTTTACTGGGTATCAAATTGCTCAGAAAATCTATAGCAATTATTTCCCCACATCTCTTTGTTAATATGGATTTTGCTATGTTCTCATTTCTCCTGTGTTTGCTTTTTCCTACTTGGCAAATATGGCATGTACTGGTGATCAATTTTGCAATACTTTGGTCCCCTTTACTAATGTAATTTTCTCTGAATAGTAACCATAATTTCCTAGCTCCTATATGTCCATTTCTTCTGTGTAAATTTTTCAAAATTTTTCTAGCTAGATTTTCTGTTTTTATAAATAAATCTGTTTCCCCATTTTCCTTTATCCATATATCTTCTTTCAATTGTCCTCTTCGTTTCTGTTTTTCAGTTAATCCCATTTGGTCTTCAATGATGCTATTTAAAGAAAATATTCCATCTAAATCTTTCATGACATTCACCCCAATTTTTACAATTCTTTTATTTTTATTATTATCCCCCTTACTTTCTCTGCTTAACGCATCTGCCACTACATTTGTCTTTCCGGGAATGAATTTAATTTCAAAGTCATATTCCTGTAATATTAAACCCCATCTATGAACTCTACTGTTGCCAAATCTGTTTTTAAAATAGTTGTAAGTGAAGAATGATCGGTTTCTATCGTAAATTTTGCTCCTAATAAATAAAATCTAAATTAAGTCACACAGAAAATTATACTTGCTAATTCTAGTTCTGATACTCCATAATTCCTCTCATAATTTTTCGTTACCCTTGATACAAAGCATATGGGTACTTCCATGCCATTCTGTATTTGTAATAGCACTCCTGCAATCCTTTCTTTGGAGGCGTCCGTTCGTAGTATGAATGGTAGATCATAATTAGGATGATAAACCTTCAATTGTTTAGTAAATGCTTCCTTCAAGTCATTAAATGCCATTTCTGTTTCCTCAGTCCACTTCCATTTATTCTCCTTCTTTAAAAGCTTTATTAAAGGTATTTGTTTCATGCTCAAATCAGGTATCAGACGTTTGAAATAGTTTATCATTCCTAGAAATCCTCTAAGAGATTTTAGGTTTGATGGTCTCTTATACTCTATTATTGCCTGTATCCTATCTTCATCCATGGACATCCCATTTTGGTCTATTTCATAACCTAGGAAGCATATCTCTTCCTGATAAAATTTACATTTATTTTGATTTATTTTTAAACCTGCTCTATCTAATTCTTCTAAAATAATTTCAATGTGTTTCAGGTGTTCTTCTTCATCATTCGAGAAGATTAGTATATCGTCAATTTAATGAAGTGCAAAGTCTTCAAATTTATTTAGTATTTGGTGTAATGCTCTAACCAAGGCCGAACAAGCACTTTGTATACCATATGGAGCTACACAAAATCTGTACAACACACCAACAATAGAGAAGCTTGTGTAATCTCTACTATCTTCATCCAAAGGAATCAGCCAAAAACTGTGTTTTAAATCAATTTTAGAAAATATTTTCGTATTCGTAATGCGCCCAAAAATTGCTTCCACATTCATCGGAGCCTCGTATTGTGGTACAGTGTATTGATTTATATTTCTTGCATCTAGGCATAATCTTAATTCACCATTTGCCTTCTTCACGACCACAATAGGGTTTACATATCTTGTGTTACATCTCTCTATAATACCGTCTTGTGACATATTTTGTATTTCTGAATCAACTTCTTTCCTATATTTATAAGGTATGGGATAAGTTCTTATTCTAAAATTTTCTATTCCTCTAACTTCTATCTTATGTACATAATTATTTGCCATTCTCATCTCCTTTTGAATCAATCCTTCATATTTCATTATTAAATTCTTCACTTTCTCTTCATATTCCTTATTTCCACACACTAATTCCAATTCCTCCATAATTATATTCCTTTCTATATTCCATAACTGCCTATTATCCTCTTCAATTTCCAATTCTTCCATATTTCCACTCCTTTTTATATTCCATAACTTCCTATTATCCTCTTCAATTGCCAATACTTCCATATTTCCATTCCTTTCTATATTCCATAACTTCTTATTATCCTCTTCAATATCTAATTCTTCCATATTTTCTTCTTCAAATTCAATCTTATTACCATTTAATTCTATCTCCATCTTTTCAAAATCAATTCTTGCTTTATACTTCGTTAATTCATCTATTCCTATAACTATGTCTGTTTCTAAATTATCCACTAGCAATAATTGCATCTCAACTTCTTTCCCATCCTTTAATTCAATACTTTGTATTATAGATCTACTAACTTCACACAATTTCTTTCCATTTGCTCCTATTAATGTAGTTTTAGGTATCTTGACTAGCTTATTTTCCTAATTTTTAATTTTTTCTTCTATTAGTTTTGTTTTTATTATGGACGCTTCCGAACCTGTATCTATTAATATTTTTACTTGTTTCCCATTTGATTTTCCTTTAATTTTTATTAATCCCGTTATTTCTTTTAATTCCAAATCTTCCCCAAATTTAATGTATTCCCTTGGATGTTCATATGTCATCACTCTATCTTCTCTCCTTTGAATACTGTTCTCTGTAATTGTTATTTTGGTTGTTATTATATTTAAAGTTTCTGTCATAGTTGTTTTGGTTGCGATCGTTCTTATTATAGTTATAATATTCATTGTAATTATATCTGTCAATGTAATTATTTCTGTATCTCATCATTATATCTTTACATATACTAATTTCTATCTATACACAAATTATATTTACATATGTTTTTTGTCTAACATTATTTGTTAATTATAAACTTTTTATTTACATGTTGTTTTTGTATCCCTTCTTGACCTTTTACAATTCCTAATTCGTCTTTTAGATTCCGGTCCTATAATACAGCTTCATTATTCAATTTCATTTTCTTTTCCTAAATTTCGTTTTATCCTTTTCTCTTATTGTTTGATTCTCTTTACATGCTTCTTCAACATTATGTTGAAATTCAGTTAAAGTTTTGTTCCATTTTCCCTCTAGGTTTCCCATTCTTTCTTGGGTGTCTTGAAATCCCATTTTGATTTCCTTAACTTCTCTTTGAATTTCTCCTTTGAAATCCTTTTCCTTCTCCTCTATTTCCTTGAGTCTGTTGATCTGTAAATTTTCTATTTCCATGATCCTTCCAATCACCTCTCCTCTTATTTCTTGTTTAGTGGATTCTAATTTATCTTCCATGTATATGTTTGATTCCTCCAATTTCTTCTCAACCTGTCCCAATTTTTCATCCATCCTTTTAATTATCAGTTCCTTAGTTTGTTTTATTTCTTCTTTGTTCTGGTCCATCTTAATATTCATTTCTTGTTTTAATTCTCCCTTATTTTGGTCCATTTTAATATTCATATTACTCATATCTCCCTCAATATCATTCATATTCTCATTTTGTTTATCCATTTTTCCATTTATATTATTCATATCTCCCCTAATATTGTTCATATTCTCATTTTGTTTATCCATTTTTCCCATCATCATTTTTAACATACTCATTACGACCGTTTCCTCTTTTTCTTTTGATTCTTGTTTGACCCCTTGTCCTGTTTCTTCTGACAATGGTGCATCTTCTTCTTCCTGACCTTGTTCTGCGATGTCTTCTTCCGAATGTTCTCTCCCCTGTTCGAAATATTGTACCTGAAAATCTCCTCTACCATTACTCCTTTCTTCTCTTTCTTCATCAGACCTACTTTCGACTCCTACCTGCTTTCCGTCCCTTAATGTCATTTTCCTTTCCATTTTATGTATTTAAAATCTTTTAATACAGTCAAAAAAAACTGATTTCAATGCTTTTTATTATTATTTACAAAATTTCTATATTAGCCCCACGTTGCGGTGCCATGTTATACTGATATGTTAGGTGTGTAATTTAAATGTTTTAAGACAAATATACTTTCCCTAATTTGCCCTACGTTGGGCCGACATGTTAAACTGGATATAATTGGGGAGAGAGAGAATGTTTAAAAAGCTTAAATACTATGAATTACTATTTTTAGTTTAGTTTTGTTGATATTTAATTTTTTATTTGTCCGGTATATTTTAATATTTAAGTTTTATTTGTAACATGATTATTTCTTTGCATGAGAAACTCTCTGATCTCAGAGTAGGGTTCAGATGTAGAAAAACAAAAAAAAACAATTTCAATTCCTAATATGAGCGCCGAAATTCAAATAATATTCCTATCTTTCAATAAAAATTTTGTTTATCAAAATATACTTGCTTTATTATTGTTTCCAAAGAAATTCTAAAGACGGTCCTGTGTTTAATGCTGAACCTCTCCACGGTTCATAGATGTCAGTTTATAGATATCAAATGTTTAAACTAGATGGAGCAATCACCATAGAGAAATGAAAAATCTCAAGAAAATAATTTCACAATGTTCTTCAAATAAAAAAATGTTATTTAATGCTCTAGGAGAAAATACATTATTCTTTTACAGGACATAAATTAATGAAAACCTATTATCTATTATGATCATTCATTCAGATAAAGTCATCCACTCAAATGAAGTACAATTTCTATATATAAATCAAAATAGGCAACTTTAACACGAATCTTATAATACGAAATCCGTTATATAAACGTCTATGATAGAAAAATGGCAGAAGATAAAACTCATAAGCGTCTGTTTAACATCAAAGTTCAATTCTTTGCACTAAATGGGTAAGTTTACTCTAACTTCTTTTTATATAATTAAATAGTTTTAAATACCTTTTTTCACTGTATAGTTCAATTAATGCACATCAATAAATGTTTCTTATTTTGTTTTAGGTTACCTCTTGGAAAATACCATACCATTTGTCCAGCTTGCACAATATCCAGAAACAGTGCTATAATTCGTCCACATCAATACATTTTAATCAAATCATATAATCCAAAGCTTTCTTAAAGGTATGGTGGAGACACCGTTCCACCATACAATATTTTACTTAATTACATCTATAAATTTTATGGTTAGTATTCAAATATAATTACCAATCTCCTATAATGTGTACTTCTGCTTGCTTAAATATATTACTCTAGCTTTTAAGTATAATGTATTTCTTTCTCAAATTAAGAATGCCAAATTATTGTTTTTTTTTAAAGTTTCAAAATTTTTCTCCAAAAGATTTTGCTTCTTAAAAATTTCTACCCAAAAAGAAAATTACCTAGTCAATAGACTGTATAATCAACAAACTGTTCCCATTCAATTTTTTTATTATTATTAGCAACCTACTTGTCGCTGATAAATATATCTTAAAAGCATTCCACCAATCAAAATTGGTTATCAAAATTCTTATTTGAAAGATTTCATTTCAAATAGTGGATTGTCCATCCATCATTTTAAAATATTCTGTTTTGAGCCTCTTAAACGATTATAACTCATATATTTCTTCCTTAATTTGTATTTCAATAGATTTACTAAATGACAGTTCTTGTTTTCTAAATTATTTATTCTAAATGTCAAATCGTTCAACAAATGTCATATTCCATAAAGTTAATGTTTTTCATTTTACTTCCTACGTTAACATATTTCAAATACTTATACAATCTTATTTAAAACTTCCTTCAAGCCCTAATATTCACTTCTTTAAAACAAATCACAATATTAATTTACTTTGACAATAAGAATAATGGGTTATTATTATTTCATTCATATGCAACAAACGTTTTAAAATTCTCTCTTTCAAATATGGAAGTTGTTTTTATGTCACCTATATTCTTATAAAGCTTATTTTAATTCTTCTCTATGATAGTACAGTTAGATCCTTTATATGCTTTCTCTATTGATTAGTAAATAGTACAGATTGTCTCCTTTTCAGATCATTTTTTTAAAAAATTCAAATTCCAAAAATTTTAATTACTTGAAGTATATAGTCTATTAATAATAATTCTGTATACAGGGTGTTGCAGGTTTCACTCTATGTTAATATATATATATATATATATATATATATATATATATATATATATATATAATGTTTTCTATGACAACATCAACTTGTGACAAATTATCATCAATTGGATAACATGCCAATTTAAATATTTTCACGCTAAAATTGTACAATGATGTTTCTTCATATAAATAGATACTATATTATTGTGAACCACCTCAATTAGTGTAAGTAAAAAATATTTTTACTTTAAAACATATTTTAAATTTATATAATATTTATTTTGTAGATTCTTTGATAATGATAATAGTAAATTGCCGCATTCCCCAATAAAAAAGTTACTATTATATATATATATATATATATATATATATATATATATATATATATATATATATAGTTAGTGAAATTTTCCTTTGATGAAAATTTGTATTCGAATATACGAGTATTTGTTCTATACAATGAAAGCAGGCCTAACGAGGTTTTAATGTGTCGTTTTTGTGTTGACTGGTATTGGAATGGACTCTATATTTATATAGGGAGTGGTAATGAATTTATTATATTTGGAATATGCCACGTGTTTCTCAATATTTCTAAGACTGACACAAAAAATCTTAGTAAAATTTATAAAAATATTATAAAAATTTCTGCGAGAAGCAGGACAACAGCATTATATCCACAATCAGATGGAATGGTCGAGAGAATGAACAGGACTATTGGAAAATACCCGTCCAAAGTGGTTTCCAGCACAGAGCAACAGAGAGATTGGGACCAGTATCTTTCTCTATTCGCATTGGCTTATCGATCTGCCGTCAATGAGTCCACGGGGGAAAAACCTGCGAAAATCCTGTTTGGACGTGAAATGAGACTTCCGTGTGACCTGGAATTTGGCTGTCGGCCTGGAGAAGATCTAGCAGGAGGAGACTACGTGATCCAATTGAGAAGAAGGCTGGACGATATTCATGAATTAGTTCGAACAAATCTTCAAGTTGCCAACGACAGAATGAAAAGTCGGTACGATACGCAGGCCACAGTAGGCAGTTTTTAAAAAGGGGACAAAGTATGGTTATACATCCCGACTAGGAGGAAAGGATTATCTCCAAAATTACAAAAATCATGGGAAGGTCCATACCTAATCAGGAAAAGGATCAATGATGTTATAAATCGCATAAGCAAGATTCCCCACGGAGAACCAAAAGTAGTTCACCAAAACCGACTAATGCCATTCGAAGGAGACCATGACCTAGAGAAAGGAGTAAACCATATTCGAGATGTATCTGACCCTACCTTCGATGAATTTATGGGCGCGTATGGAGGTACCGGGAAAGCTAGATATGGAGTTACTTCAGAACAACGACAAGATTTGTTCACTCTCCCGGAAGACTATTCACTGGCATACAACATCCCCGCCCGTCTCAAGAACGCACGAGGGTTGGCATCCGTCTTTCGAAAGGAGTTCGGGCAATTAGAAAAACTTGGAGACCAGATTCCAGCCCCTGGCAAGAGACTGAAACTGAAACAAAATTCGCGGTACGTCTTGTTCGTGGTAACTAAAAATGAATTCAAAGATGATCGATCTTACCTACCGCGATTTGTGGGAAGTACTTCAAAACCTACCAGACTATGTATTGGAATCCAGCGTGAAGAATCTGGCTATGCCTAATATAGCGAGTACCCAGTTGGATCGGCGAATCATCAGGAACATGGTAGAGATTATCTTTCAAGATACTGGTGTCCAAATATCAATTTGCAGCTACAACCCCCGTTATGAGTATCCGATGAAGACGGTGCCCTGCTATTTCCATAAGATCGGAAAGTGTAGAAATGGGGCCAGTTGCCAATTCAAACATCCAGTCTCGACTACACAAAAATTTTAGGAGGAACTTCCATTTAAGGAGGGGGTAATGTTACGAAACAGGAAACTGGTATATTCCCAAATCCGACTCTGTCCAAGCCAGGAATGAAAGTTAAAATTCTGGCTGATACGCAGGTTTTTTTCATAACTGTTTACGATTGCGACTATCTTATCTAGACATTGTTTTTATGACCAATCTTATCTAGAAAATGCCAGAGCCAATTGTTTTTGTGTAAGCCTCAATCCAGAATTTTCTAGTGAAAAATGCACAAATATATATAAGGAATCGACCGGAGATAGTTAGTTTAGTTGATAAAGTGATCGCGACAAATAAACAAGAATACACCGAAATAACAAACAGTGAAGTGTTGATATAAATTAATAATTAAGTTTGTCTGCATATAAATCAAGTGTTAGTGAGTAGTTTAGTGTTTAAATAAATTAGTAAGTAGCCATACTGTGTGTTTAAAGTTTATCCCACACGTAATAAAAACGTATACTGTTTGAATAAATGATGAAAACATTACAATATTCATCAAACATCCGGCATTCTACCATTTTTCAATATATTGTGGAAATACCTAAAGAACAGTTAGTCTCATTTGAAAAGTAATGTTTTCCATTGGCACGAATATGAAAAATAAAACAAATTCAAGAGAAAATAGAAGGGAATAATTCCAGTACGACTCGATTCATATGTATAACCACAAACAACAATTCAACTAGATATTGCAGGAGCATAATTTAAATGGGAACTTGTTGAATGTATTTCGGATTTTAATAGTAATCCGAAAGTATTAAATAGATTTGAATACGTAATTCAATAAATGAATATCAATTCACCCACTATAGAAGTGACGTAACTGTAATAATTCATTTTTTAGAGTTGAAGTGGAATCGGTGTTTTCTGATAATACATTATTATTCTCATTATTTCTGAGTAAGCTTCCAATGGATGAGTCGACACTACAACGAATGAGAGCTTATATATTGGCGATTAACATTCTCAAAATAGCGAGAGAGAGAGAGAGAGAGAGAGAGAGAGAGAGAAGTTCGTGAGTGAGTTTTGGTGAATTGGAGTTATCATGGAAGAAGTTGAACTTTTCTTGTGATGCCCTGGTGTAGGATAGGTTGCCTCTTCAGAGCTGAGTTGGGGGTGTGTTAGATGGTTCAGTGCGCGTTGACTGAGAAACAGAGTTGGGGGTTGAAAAAGTGTCTAGTAGAGATTTTTTTGGAAGTGACTAGGAAAATCTGTTTAAAAAGTGTATGGAATTGAGAGTTATTGGATGGGCTTTTCGCTAGAAAGTAACCGGAGGGTTGAGTTGTGTTGGGATGTATCGGAGATTGGTGCCTGAAAGCAGCGAAGCTCAAAAGTGTGCTGAGATGGTATGACAAAAAGTGTCTGGGATGGCAGTTTTAATGTAGAAGACGAACCATGTATCGTTGCCGATACATAGATATATGCGTTGAGTTGGCTAGGTGTCAGAAATTATTTGATGAGAATTGGGTGTTATCTACTGAATTTAAAATGTCTCCGATATTTAAGAAGTAATATTATGAAATACTAGAGATTTGGGATTTTTATTGATTTTTGGAGTTTTCGAGAAATAAGTGTATATGAGACATTTTTCAAAAGTGTATGGAATATGATGATTTGTTGAAGTTTGATGAAAATTTGCGGTGACGTGCCTTCGGTGATTTGGGACTATTTACGGTGGTAGGTGGAATAATAATAATCTAAAATCCAAAAATGCGGGTGCGTCGTTCGTCGGTCCATTTGGCTTGTGAATAAATTCACAGAGTATGCAGGAAAACCGCAGAAAAACCTGCAACACCGACGTGGGTGGTGTGGGGGCGGCTGAAAGTATAGGGTTTGTCCAAAGTGTTGAACGTCTAATAGCTTGGGATTAAGAGATTTAATAAATTGTTGGAAATGTTTGAATTTTATGATTTTGGACTATTTTGCGGGAGATTGAGTGAGTAGAAATTTATTAACATAGAATAGTGGGAAAAAGTGAGCTTTTGACGATTATCGTATGGAAATTGGGGAGCTGTCAAGGTAATCAATGTATTCGCCGGGGAGGTCGTCATAGGCCGTGGCTAGCAGGCGTAACGGAGGAAATGAGAGCTTCCTCTGGGGGTACCTACCGAGGGGTCGTCTATTGGCGACCCATGGTGTGAGAAGAGTGTTTTTGGCGATTTCACTGCCCGATTCGATAGTGCGACTAACGTATCGGGCTTGTAAATTGTTTAGACGTGATGGAATGGGGTCGATGTCGGTATTGACATATACTGTGTTAGTGGGAGAGTATGGAGCCTTGTATTGGCAGTATCTCAGGATTGACTGCTTACAAGTTCGGAAACTTTCCACTAGATTGTTGGGGAGGGTGCAATAGATGTTAGCTCTATAGTCGATTATTGGACGGATATTTGTTTTATACGTATGAAGTAGGGTGGTAGGGTGAGTGCGTCCGAAGCTGCCGCCGAGCGCCTTGAGAAGATTTACTAGACGTCAGCCTCTATTTATGGTGTCCATGAAGTCGGACAACAAGTTGAGTATGAGTAAACCTGACTCCCGAATAGACGACTTCTCTGCGGATTTCGAGTTGATCCCCCCAGAGCACGAGGCGGAAGTTTGTAGGTAGAAGTCGTTCGCTCATGGTATCAGGGTGTTTGAAAACGATGGCTTGGGTTTTTTGAGGGTTGATAGTCACCCGCTATCTCTTGCACCAATTTGAAAATTGAGTCAGTAGATTTTGGGATCGAATGTTGAGAGAGCGAATGTCGGTGGCATAAATGATTACTGCAGTGTCTTCCGCGTATAGTTGGATGTTATCTCGGGGATGTCTTGGAATTGGTGTATCATACTTATAAATAATATATAGTAGAGGAGCGAGTATCGAGCCCTGCGGAACGCCAGTTTGGGGTGTAAAAGAGTCGAATATGCTTCAACCAACTTTGACGCTGATCGATCGGTCGGTGAGATAGGAGTATAATAATTTGACGATTTGGTTTGGCAATCGGATGCTCAGTAGTTTTCTCACTAGTCCGGCGTGCCAGACTTGATCGAAAGCTCTCTGAACGTCCATGAGGATGGCGGCATAACAGCGTCGTTGATTTAAAGCTCGGGTGACGATTGTTTGAAGGTTGGTGGTGGCGTTCTGACAAGAGTGGCCCGGCCTGAATCCGAATTGAAATGCCGGAATTATATTATTTTCAGTACAGCAGTCCCAGATCCTTTCCTTCAACAAGCGTTCAAAGACTCTACCTAGGACGCTGATTGATGAGATATGGCGGTAAGATTCAGGCTTTGTAGGATCTTTGCCGGGTTTGGGGATGAGAACTACGTTGGCTGATTTCTAACAACGAGGGAAGTATGAGTATGCCAGGCAGGCGTTCAGCAGGGCGCAGAGCGGAGGGAAGGTCTCCTCTGGCAGGATTTTAAGTGCCTGCTTCGAGATTACGTCGTGTCCTGGGGCACTGCTTCTCCTCGCTCGGCACGCCCGCTGAACTCCTTCAATTGTAAGGGGTGTAAGAAGCGGAGAGTTCTTATTTAGTGGGATATGAACGTGTGGGCTCCGAGTAATGTTTCGAGTCATGAAGTCGGTTTCGACGGCAAAGTCCCTGAGAAATCGAGGGTTGTCAGGTGGTGAAAAGACAGTTTGTAGGTTATTTTTGAAGGCGGTGGCTTTGTCTTCGGATGTGTAGATCTTCTGTCCTTGCACTTCTAGATGTGATGCAACCTTTCTCTTGAGGCCGACGAGGCGGTTGAATTTTTGCCAAAACACGCGCCCTTGTCTGAAGTCCAGTCCGGCTGTTTCGGCCTTCCATTTTCTCTGCTTTTCAGCATTGATTTCGTACCGAACCTGGGCGTTGAAACGGTTCCATTGTGTTTTGATGGCGGGGTCTCGAGTGCGGACGTATAACCTGTATAACTGTCTTTTCTGACGAATTTTTTGCAGAATTTTTTGCGGAAAGGCATGAAAATTGGTGTGTACGGTGGTGAGGGGGACGGCGATGTCTTGCGCATCGATTGGGGGATTGGGATTCTTCTGCGTGATTATCTATGTCATCAGTGTTCTGATGAATGACGGGTTGTGGTAAATTGGTAGAGACGTAGTTTGCAAAGGAATTCCAATCGGCTTTTTTGAAATCGCCAAAGGTGAAATTTGTTGATGGTGGTGGTATTGGGTTGTGTAGTGCGGTTTTGACCAGTAGAGGGACATGGTCGGTGGAGATGGGGTCGCCTATAGAGCATTCATCGTCTATTTGGTTGATTAACCTGTCAGTGCAGATTATATGGTTGACTATGGAAAAGCCGAGGGGACTTTATTAGTGTATTATTGTTTCTAATCCGCGAGAGGGGAAGTGAAACGAGTTGGTCGGCGAGTAGTCTGCCGTTGGCGTTGCTGAATGTGTCACCAAAAAGGATGTTTCGTGAGTTAAGGTCACCCGTTATTATGGCTCGTGGTAGAGAGGATGCATATTCGAGGAGGTCGATTAATAATGGTTGATTGGGATGTTTGTAATAAGAAAAGAAAGTCGTCGTGGTCTTATTCCACGATATGTCGATGTCTATGCAATCCAAGTTCTGTTGAGATAGAAGTGCAGGGAGTGGGTGTGGTGACGCGGGGAGTCCGTTTCGGACGAGAAGTCCGTTGCCATGACAGTAGAAGTTCCTGACTAGGTGGAAGGTGGTGTAGCCAGTGAAGCGAGGAGGGTTTTCTAAAAGTGTCTGTAATAGAAAGTACTTATATGTTCTGGGAGTGCAGAAGGTGTTTGAGGAGATGTCGTTTCCTGGCTAGACCTTGGCAATTCACGGTCCCCCCCATGACTTAATTTTGTCTCTTGGTTGTGAAAGCAAAGTGGACGCGGTTGTCAGCGCTACTGATTACGGTACAATTGTACCCGTAGAAGGAGGGAATGAGATGTGTGAGTGTTTCGGCGACTAGGCCACGGCTAGTCGGGACGGCGTTCATAATGGTCGTAGCCAAGATCTCGATTAAGATCTTCGAGTCGGTGGTCAAGTCGTAGAGGGCCTGTGGTTTTTCTAGGGTAACGGGCGCAATCTCTTGCGCGGATTTCGGTGCCTCCAGTCGCTTGCGGTACCGAGGGTGGAAAGTGGGTTGTGGACCGGCCGCAATTTTTGCAAGAAGGGTTGTTTACCTTAGGGTAATTGTTGTGATCGGTCGCTCCGCAGGAGGAGCAGACCAGCTTGGATCTGAAGGATTCTGAGAGGTGGCCGTTGCTGGAGCACCTGTTGCAGTATTTTGATACTGCGGGTAGAGGGTCGGAGCGGTTGGAGGCCTCACATTGATGAGAGATGCCGTGAAAACGGAAGCCCTCCGTTAGGGCCATGTGGTAGGCTTGTTCGGATTCAGTGAGAATCCGAAACATGGAGGTTATTTTGCCATGGCGGCGGGACATGATGCGCCAGGACCTGGTGGCGGGGAATTTGGTATCAATGAGGATGTCCTCGAATTCTTTATCAGAGATGGTGGTGTCTACATTTCTGCAGACCAAGAAGAAAGTAGGTTTTCGGAACTTGGAGCGATGGCGGTCTTGGCGGATGGGGCTGAGGCGGATGATGATGACTTGGTCGTCACCGAGAGTGTTGCGAAGCTTTTACGCGAAAGATTCGTGAGGGAGGTCGGACCTGATTTTCAGAAGCGCGGTCCTGTTAGCATTGGCTTTTATGTAGTAGATTTCGCCTCTTAGCAGCTTATTGGTGTTGAGCAGATTGTAAGGTTCTCGCTGGGAGACGTATTTGGCAGGGAGGTTTCGTATATTTAGTGTCTGTAGGGTTGGGTCTGTTTGCGGCTATCGGGGTTGTCTAGATTGTTGGGGTTGAGATGGTTGTCGTTGTCGTGGTGGTTGTTGCTGTCGGGGCGGTTGCTGATGTTGGGTGGTTGGAGGTGGTGGTGTGAGGATTCTTCGGTCTCTCTTGGGTTTGGTTCCCAAGAGAGTTAAGTCCCCTTCTTGTTCTTGTCGGTTGGTGCGTGGAGAAGATTGGACGAAGATGTGGCATTGTGCGGAATGGACGGATCTGGACTTTCATGAGTTGGATCGTGATTTTAGTTGGTTCGTTGCGTCAAGTAGTTGTGCTTTAAGTCGTTGGTTTTCCGCCTTGAGTTTGGCGAGTTCTTCGGTAAATTGAGCAGCCAAATTGGCTAAAGCGTCGGTGGGTAGGGCTAAAGCGTCGGTGGGTCGGGGAGGTGATATTGGTGGGAACTCTTCGCGAGAAGAGATAGATGGAACAGCTTGGCTCCGGGTTTTAATCAGAGAGCGCGTTGATAATGGCATGTTGAATTAGTTGAATTTGGGGCGGAAGAGGACGAAGCCGAAGGTTGCTTCATTGTTAGTTTTTGGGAAAAGCGGACGAAAGCCGGCAGCGGACTCACTGCCGGAGGGAGTTTCCTGCCCGGTTAAAGGTTTCCTGACCCTTTTGTCCGCAGGTTAGTGTTTATATTCACCTGAATAATTTCCCTCCTCTGTTGTCTGGACGGTAATTGGCACTGGCACTGGCGTTGGTCTCAGTTCACTATTTTGTCGGTTCAAGCAAATTTCATAAATAAAATCGCTCTATGAAGAGCGGAATTTCATAAATAAATATTGCTCTAGTAGGAGCAGATTTTCACAAATAGTAGTGTCCTATAGAGGACAGGTTGAGATTAGAATCTCAGTTGTTGGCAAGTCCGGCCGCAAGGGCTTCTGGAAATACTTGGTTTGAGTCAGTGACCAAGTTTTCCTTTGGGCTTCTTCTTGCAGGTAACCTTCGTCGATCGATGTGTTCACTACCTTCCAAATAGCCTCCTTTCGTCATATAAATATAATTATCGTCAAATTATTGTTAGATCTTTGGACACTTCAGCATCTGATTCTCATCCCTCAATACCTGACATAGTTCACTGCCCAAGATATATTCAATAGGTTTCATCCACATTCTTAAAGAATTGTATGGAACACTAATCCTTCGTATAACATCAATCACGTTCTCAAATTATCTCTCTGTTTGATAGCTCTTTTATAATCGATGTCTCACAAAACTCACCTAATATTCGGCTAAACAACAGGTTCTATTCAAAAATGGTTATATTAGACCATGTTTTTCATATTATTTGGAGATAATGGTACACATGATTTGATGTAAATTATGTAGAACTTCATATAAAAATTGATAGCAATTTCGAATATATAAAACTAATAATTGGAAGGCAATGCGAATAATCCAGTAGGTGAATCTTATGATAATAAAGATGATCTACAAATTTGCAGTGGTTGAATGGATATAAGCGATATTGAACGGTCTTTTCAGAATATTATACCTTTTGGGCACTTGATAGATATCATTATTTGGAATGACCAGGATTAGTCCGATTTTATGAGACCGTTATAACCCATATTTCCCAATTTAACCTCTTCTCTATTGCAGCTAAATATTACATTGCAAATTTATTTAGAACAATCACGTGATTCTGTATCACACGTATGTTATATTATTTGAAACTGACACTTACTGTCAAAATATTTTCCGGCAATCACTAATTCCTTTTATCGAAATATGAATTCATTTATTTATTATGGTTCTCTTTTCTTAAGGTGTGTTCAGTTAGTTATCAAAATAATTCATATAATTTTCAAGTATTGTTCGAATTAAATGTTAATTGTTATTCTTATTCTGGATTATTTACCCAGTTGTATCGTATAACTGTATACTCTTGATTATACAGGGCTATTTGATTACGTTCTGACATTTACCATATCAAAAAATTTGTATGTCACCACTATCACTGTCAAATTCAAATTTTTATGATTGAATTAGGTGAATTTATCATATAAAATAAATCCAAATATTTCACAAATTATCTTTTTCAGTTAGTTCAATTGAAATATATATATATATATATATATATATATATATATATATATATATATATGTGTGTGTGTGTGTGTGTGTGTGTGTGTGTGTGTGTGTGTGTGTGTGTGTGTGTGTGTGTCATACGAACAAATCACAAAATCAACTTTAGCTTTCCTTATTTAACAATTGCAACACCTTATCTATACTAATACAAATTAAAATTAATTACATTAAGAAATAGAATATATGATAGCTTTTTTATGAAATTTTATAACTTTATCGAAATTTTCAAATAATTTTCGCTCTGTCAATTGATTTTACGAATGTCAAACACCCCATCACAGTCCTAATTTTGATCAATATAATATTTCCAATTATAAATATTTGATATATATACTTAAATTTCCTTTTCTATTTATTTTCCATTCAAAATTTATATATCGAATATTTTTAGATGCATCTATGATTGATATTTTGAGGTCTCATATGTTTCGTAGAAATAATGCAATAATGATGAAAAATACTTTGGACAAACTCACCAATAGTCTGGATTATGGCAATGCAGTCTGGAACAATTCTAAATATTATTTAGAATGCAGGATCTGCACTTTTTTAAGACATGCACTGAATTTGTGATGGTTGGGTACGGAATAACAATTCATACTATTACTAACACTTTTAAAATACTACATACAACTTTTCGAATATATTTGAAACTCTTTAATTTTTAGATGTTCTCCGTTCGGGAGGGGAAATCAGACTGAATCTTTTTTCTCCATCAACAAAAAACATTGTATTTTAATTATACACTCCTTTCTTTTTTCTAAACAAAAGTTGTTATCTTACCTATTATTTGCCTTCCACAATTTCTACATTCTTTAAGCGGCATAAGCGATACGACCCCTACCGGACATTCAGGTAACGGGGCTATAGACCATTATCATCAGTCAATTGTCGTGGATCATTGCTCTTTAACTGTTGTTACTCGTATACCAGTAAGTTTTCGTATTATTTGCTCAAATATCATTATTTGACAATTAATCATTACTGTTGGGTTCCCCAGTGCTCATCCTAGGTGAAGAAAAACCCTGCTATTACAAATTTATCTTCAGCTATTTTGGCAGACACCAGATTTTTATCAAAATTAGGAATAAAAATTTCGATATGGTTGATTTATTATTTTTAATTTTTTTTATAGAAACTATGACCCACAGAAATTATGTGTTTATTGTATTATTGTATATAAAATGGGTGTTACATGTATAAATGAATATGTATGTACATTACGACTAATTTGAATATTATTATATATTATAACAGTAGTGTATCACTTTTTTAAAATATTTTTCCTTGACATCAGTCAACATGTTGCATGTGAAATCATGATCGAAGTCAACATCCATTATGATAACATTATCATCAAAAGAAGCATATATTACGGAGTAGGTTATTGATAAATTCAACACTGCCATCCCCATCTGTACTTGGCCGTAAT
This sequence comes from Galeruca laticollis, assembly GCA_963921935.1. Taxonomy (NCBI): domain Eukaryota; kingdom Metazoa; phylum Arthropoda; class Insecta; order Coleoptera; family Chrysomelidae; genus Galeruca; species Galeruca laticollis. The sequence continues at coordinate 194,508,626 of OY998178.1, read as the reverse complement.
ATTTGTGTTTTTTTTTAAGTTGATATTTTTCATTTTCTTCATTAACATATTTTGCATTCTTGATCGCTACACAAATTGTCTCAATTTTACCTAAAACAAATACATAAATCGATGTTTCCTACATTCATAGTATTCCAAATATTTGTACCTTCAAATATACACTTTATTTCAAGGAGATAAAGTGGCTGATCTAATAAAAATATTATCCAATCTTGTGAATATCCTAGCCATTTATTGGACAGTGGAATTACTAACCCACATTCCACAACAGTCATTTTTGATATTTGGATAAAAATGTCACGTGCCCTACTCTCATATTTCAAGCCATGCTTAGTGAATTTATTACCGAATTCAATGGGGTTGAAATACTTTATTGCCTTAGTTTTCCAATCATCCTTCCAGTATGTATATATTTCATAGCAGCGATTTCCAGTAATACGATACTTTCTTTCTTTTGCCCAATTAACTGAATGTTGTGGAATATGTATGGCTTCATCTATGTTATCATTACATAATGATAATACTAACTGTAAACAGCAATCTCTTTCAACGGGTAATTCCACTGATGCCAAGTACATCATAATAGGTGACTGGTCATATTCAAAATTGCTTCAATGAAACTAATAGAACTGTCAGATATTTGTACATTATTAATACTGTTTGTAGTACTGAACTCTTCTCTACGACCTTCCCTACAAAATAAAAAGTTGAATCATATTCATCTAATAAAAATAATTGCTGGAGTAGGCAATTTACTACAGCAAAAATCGACTACATCATTGCTGTTTATATTGATGTTGCTTTTTAAAATTTTGTTTTTAATACATAGCATTTCATCTACAGCTACTGGCCGATAGTTACCTTTAGTCAAATTTTTTCGAGTTGTCCATATACACTTTTTTCCGATTTGTGAAATGGAATCCAATGTCTCTACATCTTCCCTAAAAAAAGAACAGGAGTTAAAAATTCATCGGCAGTAAAGTAGAGAAATATTTCCATGAAAATACTTGAGACTTCAGAATACCTCATACCTCTAATGAGGAAGGCTGAGACATGTTTACATTTTCCACTGTTTCCAGCTTTACATGAACATATCATACTGGTAATCTTGAGGTACTTAGCAGTAATAGACAATTTTCCTCTGATTGCATGGGGATTGGAGTCTAACGCACTTAACTGTAAACATAACACATAAACATCTAAATTATCAGAACAAGAAGTCTCCTTAATTTCTCCGGCCAATATAAGATGCCCTGCATCCATCACATTTTCTCCTTCCACTACACATTTGGAATGCTCGGAACCACTTATATATTTCATGTACTCTACTATGCTCAGCTTTATGTCTAATTATGTTGATACTCGTTTATGAACACAATCCGAATCAAGTCAATCCAGAGGAAATATTTCTCAAAAAAAATTAACACAAATCCAGAAATTAACTAGATCAACACACGCAGCCACAGTTGAAAAAACCAATATAAATGGCCCATAGCTAAATTTCAACTGCCACCGTCCGCGGTGCTGCAATCTTAACCCGAATAGCGAATAAAATGAGATTTGTTTTCTTTTATTATTAATAAATATCTACAATGAAATATGCTTTTAATTTGGAAAATTATGACATGACTTGTCTATCAGTCAATATATTCTGTGTAAATATGTGTCTAGTTTCTTCATATCTTGAGTTGGATTTGCTAGTTTTCCCGCTTCAAATATACTTTGTACGTTCCAGGTCGCTATATTTATATTTTTGCGGGCATTTAGTCTTTGTATCCTGGTTTTATTGGCTTAATTCCAAACTGTTTCCCCCGGAAATCCAATCGTGGAACTTATTTTACCTCCGAAACTTTTTGAATTGAATGTCGTCATCATGTGGTTTTCTTCGGAAATTATAGTGGAGGTGATTTCCCGTTACCTTCATCCATTTTTGTGTCAACCGCTCCTAATATGAAGATCAGACGCTGTTTGCAGCCGCCCACTCTGGATGAGGCGCTGCGTGGGAATGTTTTTATCTTCTCTTCCTTCACTTCGAGACCTTTCCAGCTTGGGTGGCTCTACCAGTAGCTACGCTACCGCCAGTATCGCTCACTGGACGTAAGGTTACTGAACCCTGCTCGTCAATGACATTGTATTGATTCCTTTAGAGAGAGAGTGGTACATATTACATGATTTCAAGAATATATTTCGTATAATATAAGTATGGGAGTACTACAACAATCTGCTTGAGCGAAAGTATACTTACACAATATTAAGTACAATAGTCAACTTTAGAGCACCCTCCACTGACTATTGAGTATCAGTCTCCCACTTTTTAAAACTGTTGGGTATTACCGAATATTGGGCCGTGAAGCTAGTGAAACAAAAATATACCAGTTACGATGTCAAAGACAAAAGCCAGTCAGCAAATCAGTCACTTCCACTAGTCACACAGTATACATTGTTTAATTAACAAGATATAGTTGCTAGTCTAACCGCAATAATACAGTTGCTAGGAACATTGACCAATGGAAGACATGTAGTAATAAAATCACTACTCCCATTCACAGAATCGTGCAGTCGATTAAGAAAACAATAGTTACAATAATTACAAAATTGACTACGGTTTACAGTTAATCAAGTGTGAAAGTAGCAAACAACGTATTGAAAATTATTTCGATGTTCCTCTTCCTCGATGATGTATGGAACACACATTCACCATCAAACTTCAAAATGAAAAATCTTGCTGGATGTGGGAGGTAAGGTGCGAGGTGAGGGAACAATGAAAGAAGAATTTTTTATATTATTTTGTAAATAAACAATGTGATGGCTAAGTCATTCAAATTGAAATTTTAATTTAGTTTTGAATCAAGATTTGTTCAAGATTGTAAAATCTTGAATTATATTGTTTACGATGCTTTGAAAATATGTAATATATTTGTATGTTACTTATTTTCGTCATTGTATATATTTAAAGCGTAAATTCATTTTAGTTGCTAACGCTGTAAAAAGGTGTTAAAGAATTGATAAGATATTTTGTATTGTTGTAAATTCAAAGGGTAGTTACACTTTATTCCCAGCTTTTGTTAAATACCTTTAAAATATCCCGTTTTGCAATAATAATTGTAAATAGTTGTGTTTGAGCATTGAAATAGCACATTCTTTGAAAGTCGACATATTGTCGCATTGTGTTTGAAATCCTATAGTTAAGAAGTTAGGAAAATGTCACGTTTCGCACTATTATCTATTGTATTGTAAAAACCCTAAATTTATTGTCACTTGTTCGTTAGTTTTTATGGTCGACGATCGGAAGATTTGTAGGAAATGTTTGAATAACCTTTCTGAGTAACAAGGTTATAATTGCTATTGGAGTATTCAATAGTAATTGAAATATCTCTTGAAGGCATTCATTGTTGATTCTTGTCGAGGAACCCGACGAGTCGAATGATACTGGCCAATAGGAAATATTTATTTTCGTCTGGTCAACCCAATCCACGTGTAAACATGCCCCTTGCAGATTTCTATTTACCACGTCTCACAACGGGGAGAAATCAGTTTTTTACACTCATCAGTTCTACTACTCATCGACGCGAGTTTTACACTCATCGAATCGAGCTCATCGCTCAATAACAAAGCTTTATACTCATCGACGCGAGTTTTTAGACTCATCGAATCGAGCTCAACGCTCAATGGCAGAGTTTTTACACTCATCAGTTCTAATACTCATCGAAGCGAGATTACAACTCGAAAACGAAATCAGTTCAATCTAAAAGTTAGTCCATAACTCAGTTCAAGACTCAATCGAGTTCATCGAGTCGTCGTTTCATATCGAAGTAACTTCACTCAAAGTCAAACAATCAGAGATACTAAGTATGACAAATCGTTACTTAGTTTCTATACGAGCCAAGTGAATATTCATGAAATCGAAACATAAAGTGTCTTCCGATCTGAAACCACCGAAGTTCAACATTCATAACTTTGTACCATTTTGTAAATTTGTACATAATAAATTATTAATTCCAACATTAATTTTGTCAAATTAAGATTATTTATCTAGTTCAGTGGTTCCCAAACTGGGGGGGCGCCCCCCTGGGGGGGGCGTGGAGAAAGTCCAGGGGGGGCGTGACACCCAAATGAAATAAATAGAAAAAATTACAAAAATAATTTCCTCAGATTTTTTAAATAAAGTCTTTCTAAGTTTTCAAAATTGTTTTTGTAATGTTTCAATTTCCACGTTTTTTTACCAATTTCCACGCTTCCACATAAAGAATATTCACTTGACATAATGGTTGTAGAAAATTAAAGCCATTGTTCAAAATAAAACAGATCAAAAATCCTTTGTTTAGAAAACAATTAATTTGCAAATTAGAGAACAGTGTTGCCGAACTCAAACCGCCCATTTCAAAGAACGTAAATTCCCCCATTACAAAAGGCGTAAATTTCCCCGTTGCAAAGTTGTAAACTTTATCAAAGAAGGCTACAGTTTTTAAAACTACAAAACACACAAGAGTTCAATATTCTCAAAACAGTCCCCCTCCATAGCAGTTACTGTCAGACGCAACGGGTGTGTGTACCGATACCTCCGTTTGGCCTTGGCGTGAGTGCCAGTGTCCCACCACCCCTACCACGCCCACCCCCACCGCATCTTCAATCCAATGTCAAAAACCTTGCAGTTTGTTCAGTGCTTGCGTTGTAACTAGTCCGTTCGCCAGTCCGTTGTGCCAACAGTGCTTTCCGTGAATTATCAGTCAGCGTGTTTGCTGTATTGTGGGTGTTCTGTAATTGCTGCGACGTTTGAATTAGAGTAATTTTTTTTGTATTGTGTGAGTTCTGTGTGAAGCTGAATCAGAGAAGATGAACACGGCAAAGAAACGCAAGTATATTGACGATTATATTCAATATGGGTTTGTTTCCTTGCTTAAAGATAATGTCGATCACCCTCAGTGCGTTATTTGCTATGAGGTATTAAGCAATGACGCGATGAGGCCTAATCGTCTTCTGAGACATTTGTCAACCAAACATGCCTCTTTAAAGGACAAACCTAAAGAGTTTTCCGCTGCTAAATCTAAGAATTTAAAGCGCATTAAGTTAGATAGCACTGGATCTGCTGCTCAGTCATCTCTAAAAGTGCTTGAAGCTTCCTATGAATTATCTCTTAATATTGCTAAGGAAAAGAAAAGTCACACTATTGGTGAAACGCTTGTTAAACCATGTCTTTTAAAAGCAGCCGATGTTGTCCTTGGAACTGATAGTAGGCAAAAGCTATCACAAATACCACTTTCAGACAACACCGTAAAACGCCGCAGTGATGATATGGCCGAGGACATTAAAAACCAGGTGGTTGATGCAATAAAAAAATCCCCGTTTTTTGCTATCCAGCTTGACGATAGTACAGACATAGCACAATGCTCTCATTTGATTGTATATGTTCATTACATTGAAAATGAAAGAATGAAGGATGAACTGATGTTTTCTACTGAGCTGTTGACCACTACTAAAGCTGTAGATGTGATGGAAGCAGTATCAGACTTTTTTAATGAAACACGAACTTTCTTGGCAAAAACTTATTGGTGTATGCACAGATGGTGCTCCTTCAATGCTAAATTCTCGTTCAGGCTTTTTGCAGTTGGTCAAAGAGAAGAATGCTAATGTGGTTGGGATTCATTGTTTTATTCACCGCCAAGCCTTGGCAGCAAAAACTCTTCCTTACGAACTCAATGCTGTTTTAAAGCTTTGTATTAAAGTAGTCAACTACGTTAAGAACAGTGCATTGAATACTCGACTGTTTAAAATTCTGTGTGAAGATTTAGGAAGTGATCACAAAACGCTGCTATTTCATACAGAAGTACGATGGCTATAAAAAGGCAATATGTTGGGAAGACTATTTGAACTTCGTGATGGAGTGATAACGTTTTTGGCACAGCAGAAACAAAACGAGCTTAGTGCAGAGTTCAAAAAACCCTGTAACCAAGTGATTTTGGCCTATTTATCAGACTTTTTTGACACGTTAAATAACCTAAACTTGAGACTGCAAGGTGCAGACTCAAATATAGTAACACATCGGGATGCCATCAAGATGTACGTTGAGAAACTACAACTTTGGATACGTAAAGTGTCAATGAACCCCAGCAACTATTCAAGTTTCAGCAAAGTAGTGTCAGTCTCAGAAGAAGTATGTTTTGAAGACGTTTTTGAAGGACCGCTTTTGAAAAACTTGATAATTGACCATTTGAAGAACCTCAAGGAGGAGTTCAGCAGGTACTTTCCTAACTTGTCAGAGGAGTTTTACAAACTATCAACCGATCCGTTTAACATGGACATACAGATGCTGCCAGGAGAGTTGCAAGAGGATGGAATAGAAATAAAAAATGACTCAGCTGCAAGATACGATTTTGTCAAAATGGACAAGCCCTCATTTTGGTTAAAGTACTTGAAAGTTTACCCCAGTATTTCAGAGAAAGCTGTTCGGATGTACTTGCCTTTTTCAACAACATACATGTGCGAAAAAGCGTTTTTAACTCTTGTGGCGATCAAAACCAAGTACCGCAACAAACTTGATGTCGAAAGTGACCTACGCTGTGCTTTATCTGAAACTCAGCCCAGGATCTGTCAACTTATCCAGAACATGCAAGCGCACCAATCTCACTAAATTACATTTTATGTTTTGTTTTTGTGAGTGGGTAGGCCTATTGTTTCACGTCCCTTAAATTGAAAATGTATCTGTGTTACAATGTTTAATTTAGTATCAGTAATTATATTCGTATTTCATGTAATACTTGTTGTAATTTTCACCATACGTACAATTATTGAATCTTTCCATTCTGCGTTATCGCATTCAACAGTGATCAAAAAATCTACCTACTCACCGTATCAAGTAGGCACATACTTGTACAAGTAGGAGTTGGTATGTACGGCACCGTGGAAATAGGGTATTGCAAAATGGAAAGCTGATATGTGTAGGGGGGCGTGGGGGGTCTCCAAATAACCAGAGGGAGGCGTGGTACAAAAAAGTTTGGGAACCCCTGATCTAGTTGAATGTCTACGCCAGTCGACGAAGTTCAGCTAGAAATAAAATCAAAAACAAGATTGAACCACATTTATTTGTTAAGCTCTGCTCAGTTTCAACTAAACCCAATCAGTTTGAACCCGTAACAATAAGTATACAGCTTCTTCGCGCAAATGATGGAATTGTGATATTTTCCAATGAAAAGCAAGTTAGCGTTAACTATATAAAAGTTATGCGCACAGTTACACCAACAATATAGCTCATTTGGCTATAATGTGGATATAATATTACGATTACTCATTCCTTAAAACCATCTATCTACAAATTTGTACGTTCGCATATCCAAAATCTTTCAATTTAGTGTGGTAAAACTATTTTTACATATCAACTTTGCCACCCTGTATGTTTTTTATTATTAATATTTGATTAAAGCATGTTTTGTCGGATCGTAATATTTTGAGGCCAAGAATCTGCCCACTAGGGACCATTACTTACGGACCACACGGTATAAAAAAACTATTCGGATGGTTCACACAAGATCCCAACGGCATCGATACGCTTATACATGTGTCTGATAGAAATGATTCAAGACGTGATCGTATAAACTCATTTCATACGTTCGGATGAAAAATTTGTTTCAGATTATTTTCTGATATAATTCCAACCCATTAACTGATATTTACAATATTCAATTTTTTTCTAGTATTATTATTATTATTCCTTGAAATTATTTCCGCCCAAGTGTTGCCGTATTAATTTTCCATTGTATCTATTCACCTTCAGTTTTTCATAACAGTTTCAGTAACAATCTATGTAGATTTAATCCAAATTTCATTAAATTAATAAATCTATATTTTTATCGAATATTTGCGCAATTGTTCAACGTCTCCTATGAATATATGCATTCTTATTAACTTTCGATTTATATTTCCTTTTCTCCAAACAGTGTCTTTTATCTTTTTCGTAAACAGATTCAGCATGTTGGCTTATTTCTCATTTCTGTTTTCAAACATATACGTATAAATGGATGCACTCAACTGGGAACTCATGAATACTTTGGAAAATAGGATATTGATATTTGTTACTTTTCCAGCGAAATGTATAGATTCCATATATCACCTTTTGATTATAATTGAAATAAAGCAATGGAGAAAGATGGCACTCTGCCTCTCAAATCGATGAGACGAGGTATATTTCCAGTTCGCTTATAACGTAACATAAAATAACAAATATGTTACACTATTAAGGCATATTATAGGTCAACTTTCAGGATATTGAGTTCGATTAATAAATGTGAGTGGTCGAGCTCATGTTGGGATGAATAAATCAATGATTCAGTAGTCAATCAAAGAAGTTGCGGACAGTTCTATATAATTCCCCGGACACACATTTAAATTGTGTTAAATTTCATGGATACAACCAAAACTGTGTGAAGCACTAATAGCCACTATTTCTATTAAAATCCAACACAAAAAATAGTAACCTAATGTCTTAATACATTAAAACCATGAAGTGGGTATTGGTGGCCGATGTACTGGTATTTCTACATTGGAAATCATGCCTGTTGAAAGCGTTATCCATTAAATTGGAAGATATACAGTGAATCACAGCTTAAATGATGCAGTCGCTATAACAAAAACTAACTTGTCTAAGTGCCTCTTTAATTATTAAAATCAAATACAACTTATTGAAGTTAAGTTAGTAAAGAGTCTTCTAAAAAATTATGAATTACTTTTTGACTCAAATATGCCTCACTTAATTAACAATAGATAATTAATTAAATTGTAGAGAATAAAAACTACACGATATGAAATGCGCTTGCTAATATTTGGTCGGACCTCCCTCATTCTCAATAACGGCTTGTAGTCTTCTGGGCATTGATTCAACAACTAATTTTGTAGTATACTCCGGGGAAACTGTTTTCCAAACTTGAGTAATTTTTACCTTTAGTTAATTTTTGTTAGATATTAATAATAATAATGATAATAACGTCTATTCATAAATTTAACAAATACAGTAATAAAATACAAATAAAATTGAATAAACATCTAGACATCCACAGAAGTATTGTACATACTTGTATGTGGTGAATATAGGCAAGTGTGTCAAAATTTAAAAAAATTCAAAAAAAAACAAAAAATGCAGTTAAAAAACCATATAAATCCATTCTTACATGATTGTATTTCAGACATACATTTCGTATATGAGTTTACTCTTCTCTGTCTTTTGATTCAGCATTCTATCATTTTGTGTAATTTTGTTTTGTCTGTTTCTCTAACAAATGTTACTAGTTGGGTTTTGAATCGTTTTAAAGAAGTTTCATCGATAATTCTCTGTGGTAGTTGCCCGAATAATTTAGGTGCCAAGTAGGAGTAACCTTTTTCACCAATTGTTTTAAGAGCTATTGATATATAGTATTAATTATTCGATCTTGTCGCGTATCTATGATTTTGAGTGATAAGTTTGTATTTATTTTTATATTGATGGCATCCTATCTAAATAATGTATAATTGTCCAACATCTAATATTTGTGTTTCAGTATAGAGTAGTGAGCTTGAATATCTTTTAGGTTTATTGAGAATAATTCGGAGGAATCGCCTTTGAGACACTTCGAGGGCATTTAGATAGTTCCTTGAAACTCCTCCCCAGCCAATAATGCCATAATTGAGGTGTGACTCAACCAAACTGTGGTACAGTATTGTTTTACATTCAATGCTCAAAAATTGGCTCACTTGCTTGAATCGAAATAGGATACTCCGAAGCGTAAGTGATTGTCAATGTAAATACCCAAGTATTTAATTCGTTTTGCAGGTTTAATTCAAAAATCTTGTTTGGGTATCTTCTAGTGTATCTAAACGTATGGGGTGATCACAGTGTAAAAGGCCTTTTTTAGATCCAAAAATACCCCAATAGATGGAGTGCTTGAATCCAAGGATACGTAGATGGTTTTTGTCAAGGAATGGATTGCATCATTGGTAGATTTTTTTTCTCTAAAGCCATAGTGGGATGTCGACAGCAGATTATAATTTGATAGGTATGTCGTAAGTCTCGTTCTTATAATTTCATCAAAGACTTTGCTTATTGAAGTTAGAAGTGAAATAGGCCTATAGTATGAAATATTTTCTGTATTTCCATTTTTAAAAATTGGAGTTATAAGAGATTTCTTTAGAATCGAAGGAAATATGCCTGTTTCGAAGGATTTACTCATGATGTCCGTCAAAGGTTCACATATGAATTTTGCACTAATCTTTAGAGTTTCGGCTTTCATTCCATCAAGCCTGGGAGCCTTTTTGTTTTTTAAGCTAATTATCGTATTTTTAACCTCAGTAGTATTCGTTGGTGTAAGAAAAAGTGAATTTTTATTTATGTATTTTTTACTTTTATAATTGGGATTTTGTCGTATGTTCTTTGCCAAAGTTTCCCCCACATTCGCGAAGAAGTTGTTAAATATATCAGCAGCATCTTTTGGATCTGTGACGATCTCATTTTTTTCATTCCTAATATTATTTATTATTCTTTCTGTCTTGATATTTAAAATTTCATTAACAGTGTTCCAAAGTTTATTACTTGCATTTTGTTCTTTTTCAACTAATTTTTCATAATAATTTTCTTTGGCAATCTTTATTTTCTTTCTCTTCTCTTTTTTTTTCGTTAAATAATCATTTTTCAAGTTTACATTATTGGGATTTTCTTTCCATAATAAAAATGAATGATTTTTTTTTGGTTGATGTGTTTTGTCAATGATTTTGTTATCCAATTTTTCCTTTTACGTTGACTATTTTTTAATCTGAAGTATTGAGTTGATTTTTGTACACATGTGTTTATGATGTTGATGAATTTTACTGTTGTCGATTCGATATCATGCATTGGGTACAATTCATTTTTCCAACTTAAACTAATAATTGCTTTTTGTAATAATTGTTCGTCTACTTTTTGAAAATATTTTTTGTTTATTGAATTGTTTTTAGTTTCATTCTGTCCAATTTGTAACAACGTTATGTAGTGGTCCGTAATTGATGTTGATACAGTGAGAGGTAATATGTTATTGAAGTTTTGTTGTTTTGGTTTAATGAATATATGATCAAGACATGATTCAGATCCATTTCTTGCTCTTGTTGTAGTAATAATAGTTGATTGAAAGCCATGCTCACTCATCATATTGAGATAATTTCTTGAATCTTCATTTATTTTCATCAAGTCGATATTTATGTCACCTACAAATAAGCTATAATAATGTTGATTACTTTCTTTATTTAGAACATCCCCAAGCTGGTCAAGAAAGTCGTCAATTCGACTTGCTGGAGATCTATAGAATGCTAAGATGCAAAAACTCAGCTTATCCATAACCATTACAATTTTCAATAATATACCTCCGTTTAACTGAATATGTTCATGCGAATGGTATGAGTTTGTTTTTGCAAAGACGATAACACCATCATTATGGTTATAGCTACCTCCATTGTATAGGGTTGTGTAGTTGCCCATGTTGAGGAAGGACGTATCCGGGACCCGCCAAGTTTCTGTTAAAACTATGCACTCGAAACATGTCTCAAGTTCCTCAAGATATATTTTCAATTCATCTATATTTTTTGAAACACTACAAATATTACTATTAAGAATCTTGAAGTTATTCAATTTGTTATTCACAGACAAAACTTCTATTGCTTCATTTGTATCATTTAGGGGATATGTTTTTATTTTTTCTAGCATAAAATTTCTTATATATTCATCCATGGGAATGCACCAACCAGCAGTTTTAAATTATTTGACAGTATTTACAATGATTATTTAGATTTTATATAATAACAAAGTATGATGACATTATTAATATTTTTGAAGAAGTTATTTAAGACAGAAAGTAAAAATAGTAAATTAACATAGATAAATTATTTGATGCTTTGCGTAGAACCTGTGCGTGCTCTAGTACATATTTTTTTTCCTCCCACAAATGATTTTTCTTCTTTTTTTCCGGAACCGGTTGCTAGTTTTTTGGCAATAAATGATTTTTGCCCAGCTGTTATTTTGGGAATGTTTGCCACTGCTTTATCTCGCTTCAGGGTCGCAGGTTCGCTATTTGATTTCGGTGTGTTTATTTCAGTAGTTTCTATTGCTTTTAATTCTTCAGGAGAATATATTTTTCCGTCCACAAATAGTTTGTTTCTTCGTATGTGTTAAATATATCAGCAGCATCTTTTGGATCTGTGACGATCTCATTTTTTTCATTCCTAATATTATTTATTATTCTTTCTGTCTTGATATTTAAAATTTCATTAACAGTGTTCCAAAGTTTATTACTTGCATTTTGTTCTTTTTCAACTAATTTTTCATAATAATTTTCTTTGGCAATCTTTATTTTCTTTCTCTTCTCTTTTTTTTTCGTTAAATAATCATTTTTCAAGTTTACATTATTGGGATTTTCTTTCCATAATAAAAATGAATGATTTTTTTTTGGTTGATGTGTTTTGTCAATGATTTTGTTATCCAATTTTTCCTTTTACGTTGACTATTTTTTAATCTGAAGTATTGAGTTGATTTTTGTACACATGTGTTTATGATGTTGATGAATTTTACTGTTGTCGATTCGATATCATGCATTGGGTACAATTCATTTTTCCAACTTAAACTAATAATTGCTTTTTGTAATAATTGTTCGTCTACTTTTTGAAAATATTTTTTGTTTATTGAATTGTTTTTAGTTTCATTCTGTCCAATTTGTAACAACGTTATGTAGTGGTCCGTAATTGATGTTGATACAGTGAGAGGTAATATGTTATTGAAGTTTTGTTGTTTTGGTTTAATGAATATATGATCAAGACATGATTCAGATCCATTTCTTGCTCTTGTTGTAGTAATAATAGTTGATTGAAAGCCATGCTCACTCATCATATTGAGATAATTTCTTGAATCTTCATTTATTTTCATCAAGTCGATATTTATGTCACCTACAAATAAGCTATAATAATGTTGATTACTTTCTTTATTTAGAACATCCCCAAGCTGGTCAAGAAAGTCGTCAATTCGACTTGCTGGAGATCTATAGAATGCTAAGATGCAAAAACTCAGCTTATCCATAACCATTACAATTTTCAATAATATACCTCCGTTTAACTGAATATGTTCATGCGAATGGTATGAGTTTGTTTTTGCAAAGACGATAACACCATCATTATGGTTATAGCTACCTCCATTGTATAGGGTTGTGTAGTTGCCCATGTTGAGGAAGGACGTATCCGGGACCCGCCAAGTTTCTGTTAAAACTATGCACTCGAAACATGTCTCAAGTTCCTCAAGATATATTTTCAATTCATCTATATTTTTTGAAACACTACAAATATTACTATTAAGAATCTTGAAGTTATTCAATTTGTTATTCACAGACAAAACTTCTATTGCTTCATTTGTATCATTTAGGGGATATGTTTTTATTTTTTCTAGCATAAAATTTCTTATATATTCATCCATGGGAATGCACCAACCAGCAGTTTTAAATTATTTGACAGTATTTACAATGATTATTTAGATTTTATATAATAACAAAGTATGATGACATTATTAATATTTTTGAAGAAGTTATTTAAGACAGAAAGTAAAAATAGTAAATTAACATAGATAAATTATTTGATGCTTTGCGTAGAACCTGTGCGTGCTCTAGTACATATTTTTTTTCCTCCCACAAATGATTTTTCTTCTTTTTTTCCGGAACCGGTTGCTAGTTTTTTGGCAATAAATGATTTTTGCCCAGCTGTTATTTTGGGAATGTTTGCCACTGCTTTATCTCGCTTCAGGGTCGCAGGTTCGCTATTTGATTTCGGTGTGTTTATTTCAGTAGTTTCTATTGCTTTTAATTCTTCAGGAGAATATATTTTTCCGTCCACAAATAGTTTGTTTCTTCGTATGTAGGAGTTTATATACTAATTTGCTTTCGCCAGAATTAGGTGTTTTCGTACAATCTTGTGCTCCTCTCGCTGGATGAGTGTTAGATCATTAGCTACGCTTATGTTGGTACCTTTGAGATTCTTTGCGTTTTTAAGTACTTCTGATTTTTTTAAGTATGAAACAAATTCCACTTTGACAGGAGCTTGTTCTCTCCTACCCAAAGAGTAAATATTATTCAGGTCGCTCTCATTTATTGTAACGTTTACTAGTTGCCCTACCTGGTTACAAATATATTCAGGCGTTATTTACTCGGGTTTGGTATCGAGTATAAAAATCACTATATTATTTTCTTCCGGTTTCCTTTCAATGTTCTCAATATTATTCAAAAGATGAAGGTTTTCTGCTTCTACTTTATTCAGTTTTCTGTACAGGTCTTCGATTTTTAGGGATAATCTAACCTCTACTGCTTCTATGAGTGATTTCAATTCCTGTTTACTTGATATGATTCCTTCTAGTATTATTTCTCCAGTTATCGACATTATCAGTTCTATCACAAAAAATTAGTTTAGACTAGGTACTATCAAAATTAAAGTATCTTCTTGTTTTATTATTCCGGTTTACATTGTTTATTGATCCGCCACTGGAGTTTACTGGTAATAAATTTACTGCATACGACAAAAGCGGATTCCAAATAGTTAATTGCTTATAAATTATACGAGTTTTTTGTCCATTTGACGATAATTTTAATCTTTCATAAATGCAATAAAAGACCAAATATCTTTTTTGAATACAAAAAAATTCTAGATTCACCTCCATATATATAAAGTTCAGTCAATTACCTTTAAAATTATATATCTCACAACACAATTCGCGACTTTTTACCATTAAAAATTCATGAATTAGGAGGACAAAACAAAAATACGTCTACACTCAACACTCCATTATACTTATATAAGTATTGGGGTACTATTTACTTTATTTTTTAATGTCAACCACAAATTCTCAATAACATTTAAGTCTGGTGACTGGGATGGTGTTTTAATAACATTTGGGTAGTTGTGAAGCAACCAACTGTGGACGCGAAGTGACGTGTGTTTTGGATCATTGTCATGACAGAACCGATAATTGTTATCAATATTGAATTTTTGGGCACTAGCAACGAAATACTGCCTCAATATATCCAAATAGACATATTGATTAATATTTCATTCAATGAAATACATATTACCCACTCCTGCAGATGACATACAGCCCCATAACATTACCCCACCTCCACCGCGCTTTATCGTAGCTTTCATATTTTTCAATTTTTCGTTTGGCTTTCTCCACATTGATATTTTCCTATCAGACCCAAATAAGTTTATTTTGGTCTCATCGGCAAATATTACTGAATTCCACAAGTTTAAGTTTTAATGCTATGCTCTCTAGCGAATTCCAATCTCAAGCGTCTATTTTTTCGGCTAATAAAAGGTTTGTTTCTCGCAGTTCGACCATGTAAATTATTTTTTCGCAAGATCCGTCGAATTTTTCGGGGTGACACCTTTTTCCAAACTATCTTTCCACCTCGACGCATATCTTTAGCGCACTTTTTCTGGATTATTTGATACCTCTCTTACAATCCATCTTTCCTCACATTAATTGAATATCTTATTTGGAGCCATTCTTGACCTATGGTCGACTCTGTTTTCATTTCGGTAACGTTCAATGATATGCTAAGACATTTATTTACCATTTTGGGTATGTCTCTTTGGCTGTATCTATTTCTGTGATGAATAATAATTAAATTTCTCTCAAAAATTGAAGTTCGACGACCCATTCTTAAACAAATTTGTTTCAGTGAGTGAAAACCTGTCTTCAAATGTCAAACTACATAAAAAAAACAATTGCATTGAGAAATCAAAGCAACACCGCCTTCGTAAATTTAAAACTGATCAGTTTTGACCACTGTTATTATTTTTGCATCATTTAAGCTGTGACGTTAATATTCGATATAATTTAATTAATTATTTATTGTTAATCAAGTAAGGCATATTCATAACAAAAAGTAATTCATAATTTTTTAGAAGTTTCTCTACTAACTTAATTTCATTGAGTTGTTTTATTTTTGATAAGTATAGAGGCACTGAGACCAGTTAGTTTTTGTTATAGCGACTGCATCATTAAAGGCTATGAGGCACTGTATAATGAATTAGCGCTTTCATATACAGATCTGACTTCCAAAAACTTCCGACCGAGCTATTGCTTTAAACCACATTTAAAACAGAAATTCAAAAACGGGAAGTGTTCATTGGTGCCCAATTTTTCACATAACAGTTCTTCTCGTAATTATAATTAAAACATTGAATGGAATCAAAGTACTCATTTCCTGTGTATTTTACACAGCAAGCAATGGTGCTTCTTATCCAATTTTTGTGATGACACATTTTATTTCCATAATACATGCAATTTTATTTAATAAAAACTGTACCATTAGCTGCTAGGTCTCTTAACATCTTGAGTCCATCAATGTAACGACATACCTTGCCAAAAACTAAAGTATATGTGCATAAGACTCGGGCAATCTTGGATCACACAATCATATTATTGTGTTGAGGGTAGAGAACAAATATAAAAATAAATTCTTATGCGTATGTAGAAATGACAAGAAAAATATAAGCCTACTCGCCAACAACCCTATGTGATCATGTAGAGTCCATCTGGTGTTTTCTCTTATTGTTTGCTATAATCTTCGGTTCGTTCCACTTTCTTCCCTTCTAGTTATAAGCACAGAAAACGGACCCGTATTTTCTGGTTATAAGCATAAAATTCATATAAATGAAGTTAGTCAACAGCCAAGTCAACAAAGTATACTATGAACCTTGCCAAAAACTAAAGTATATGTGCATAAGACTCGGGCAATCTTGGATCACACTATCATATTATTGTGTTGAGGGTTGAGAACAAATATAAAAATAAATTCTTATGCGTATGTAGAAATGACAAGAAAAATATAAGCCTACTCGCCAACAACCCTATGTGATCATGTAGAGTCCATCTGGTGTTTTCTCTTATTGTTTGCTATAATCTTCGGTTCGTTCCACTTTCTTCCCTTCTAGTTATAAGCACAGAAAACGGACCCGTATTTTCTGGTTATAAGCATAAAATTCATATAAATGAAGTTAGTCAACAGCCAAGTCAACAAAGTATACTATGAACCTTGCCAAAAACTAAAGTATATGTGCATAAGACTCGGGCAATCGTGGATCACACTATCATATTATTGTGTTGAGGGTTGAGAACAAATATAAAAATAAATTCCTATGCGTATGTAGAAATGACAAGAAAAATATAAGCCTACTCGCCAACAACCCTATGTGATCATGTAGAGTCCATCTGGTGTTTTCTCTTATTGTTTGCTATAATCTTCGGTTCGTTCCACTTTCTTCCCTTCTAGTTATAAGCACAGAAAACGGACCCGTATTTTCTGGTTATAAGCATAAAATTCATATAAATGAAGTTAGTCAACAGCCAAGTCAACAAAGTATACTATGAACCTTGCCAAAAACTAAAGTATATGTGCATAAGACTCGGGCAATCTTGGATCACACTATCATATTATTGTGTTGAGGGTTGAGAACAAATATAAAAATAAATTCTTATGCGTATGTAGAAATGACAAGAAAAATATAAGCCTACTCGCCAACAACCCTATGTGATCATGTAGAGTCCATCTGGTGTTTTCTCTTATTGTTTGCTATAATCTTCGGTTCGTTCCACTTTCTTCCCTTCTAGTTATAAGCACAGAAAACGGACCCGTATTTTCTGGTTATAAGCATAAAATTCATATAAATGAAGTTAGTCAACAGCCAAGTCAACAAAGTATACTATGAACCTTGCCAAAAACTAAAGTATATGTGCATAAGACTCGGGCAATCGTGGATCACACTATCATATTATTGTGTTGAGGGTTGAGAACAAATATAAAAATAAATTCCTATGCGTATGTAGAAATGACAAGAAAAATATAAGCCTACTCGCCAACAACCCTATGTGATCATGTAGAGTCCATCTGGTGTTTTCTCTTATTGTTTGCTATAATCTTCGGTTCGTTCCACTTTCTTCCCTTCTAGTTATAAGCACAGAAAACGGACCCGTATTTTCTGGTTATAAGCATAAAATTCATATAAATGAAGTTAGTCAACAGCCAAGTCAACAAAGTATACTATGAACCTTGCCAAAAACTAAAGTATATGTGCATAAGACTCGGGCAATCTTGGATCACACTATCATATTATTGTGTTGAGGGTTGAGAACAAATATAAAAATAAATTCTTATGCGTATGTAGAAATGACAAGAAAAATATAAGCCTACTCGCCAACAACCCTATGTGATCATGTAGAGTCCATCTGGTGTTTTCTCTTATTGTTTGCTATAATCTTCGGTTCGTTCCACTTTCTTCCCTTCTAGTTATAAGCACAGAAAACGGACCCGTATTTTCTGGTTATAAGCATAAAATTCATATAAATGAAGTTAGTCAACAGCCAAGTCAACAAAGTATACTATGAACCTTGCCAAAAACTAAAGTATATGTGCATAAGACTCGGGCAATCTTGGATCACACTATCATATTATTGTGTTGAGGGTTGAGAACAAATATAAAAATAAATTCTTATGCGTATGTAGAAATGACAAGAAAAATATAAGCCTACTCGCCAACAACCCTATGTGATCATGTAGAGTCCATCTGGTGTTTTCTCTTATTGTTTGCTATAATCTTCGGTTCGTTCCACTTTCTTCCCTTCTAGTTATAAGCACAGAAAACGGACCCGTATTTTCTGGTTATAAGCATAAAATTCATATAAATGAAGTTAGCCAACAGCCAAGTCAACAAAGTATACTATGAACCTTGCCAAAAACTAAAGTATATGTGCATAAGACTCGGGCAATCTTGGATCACACTATCATATTATTGTGTTGAGGGTTGAGAACAAATATAAAAATAAATTCCTATGCGTATGTAGAAATGACAAGAAAAATATAAGCCTACTCGCCAACAACCCTATGTGATCATGTAGAGTCCATCTGGTGTTTTCTCTTATTGTTTGCTATAATCTTCGCTTCTTTCCACTTTCTTCCCTTCTAGTTATAAGCACAGAAAACGGACCCGTATTTTCTGGTTATAAGCATAAAATTCATATAAATAAAGTTAGCCAACAGCCAAGTCAACAAAGTATACTATGAACCTTGCCAAAAACTAAAGTATATGTGCATAAGACTCGGGCAATCTTGGATCACACTATCATATTATTGTGTTGAGGGTTGAGAACAAATATAAAAATAAATTCCTATGCGTATGTAGAAATGACAAGGAAAATATAAGCCTACTCGCCAACAACCCTATGTGATCATGTAGAGTCCATCTGGTGTTTTCTCTTATTGTTTGCTATAATCTTCGGTTCGTTCCACTTTCTTCCCTTCTAGTTATAAGCACAGAAAACGGACCCGTATTTTCTGGTTATAAGCATAAAATTCATATAAATGAAGTTAGTCAACAGCCAAGTCAACAAAGTATACTATGAACCTTGCCAAAAACTAAAGTATATGTGCATAAGACTCGGGCAATCTTGGATCACACTATCATATTATTGTGTTGAGGGTTGAGAACAAATATAAAAATAAATTCTTATGCGTATGTAGAAATGACAAGAAAAATATAAGCCTACTCGCCAACAACCCTATGTGATCATGTAGAGTCCATCTGGTGTTTTCTCTTATTGTTTGCTATAATCTTCGGTTCGTTCCACTTTCTTCCCTTCTAGTTATAAGCACAGAAAACGGACCCGTATTTTCTGGTTATAAGCATAAAATTCATATAAATGAAGTTAGTCAACAGCCAAGTCAACAAAGTATACTATGAACCTTGCCAAAAACTAAAGTATATGTGCATAAGACTCGGGCAATCGTGGATCACACTATCATATTATTGTGTTGAGGGTTGAGAACAAATATAAAAATAAATTCTTATGCGTATGTAGAAATGACAAGAAAAATATAAGCCTACTCGCCAACAACCCTATGTGATCATGTAGAGTCCATCTGGTGTTTTCTCTTATTGTTTGCTATAATCTTCGGTTCGTTCCACTTTCTTCCCTTCTAGTTATAAGCACAGAAAACGGACCCGTATTTTCTGGTTATAAGCATAAAATTCATATAAATGAAGTTAGTCAACAGCCAAGTCAACAAAGTATACTATGAACCTTGCCAAAAACTAAAGTATATGTGCATAAGACTCGGGCAATCTTGGATCACACTATCATATTATTGTGTTGAGGGTTGAGAACAAATATAAAAATAAATTCTTATGCGTATGTAGAAATGACAAGAAAAATATAAGCCTACTCGCCAACAACCCTATGTGATCATGTAGAGTCCATCTGGTGTTTTCTCTTATTGTTTGCTATAATCTTCGGTTCGTTCCACTTTCTTCCCTTCTAGTTATAAGCACAGAAAACGGACCCGTATTTTCTGGTTATAAGCATAAAATTCATATAAATGAAGTTAGTCAACAGCCAAGTCAACAAAGTATACTATGAACCTTGCCAAAAACTAAAGTATATGTGCATAAGACTCGGGCAATCTTGGATCACACTATCATATTATTGTGTTGAGGGTTGAGAACAAATATAAAAATAAATTCTTATGCGTATGTAGAAATGACAAGAAAAATATAAGCCTACTCGCCAACAACCCTATGTGATCATGTAGAGTCCATCTGGTGTTTTCTCTTATTGTTTGCTATAATCTTCGGTTCGTTCCACTTTCTTCCCTCCTAGTTATAAGCACAGAAAACGGACCCGTATTTTCTGGTTATAAGCATAAAATTCATATAAATGAAGTTAGTCAACAGCCAAGTCAACAAAGTATACTATGAACCTTGCCAAAAACTAAAGTATATGTGCATAAGACTCGGGCAATCGTGGATCACACTATCATATTATTGTGTTGAGGGTTGAGAACAAATATAAAAATAAATTCCTATGCGTATGTAGAAATGACAAGAAAAATATAAGCCTACTCGCCAACAACCCTATGTGATCATGTAGAGTCCATCTGGTGTTTTCTCTTATTGTTTGCTATAATCTTCGCTTCGTTCCACTTTCTTCCCTTCTAGTTATAAGCACAGAAAACGGACCCGTATTTTCTGGTTATAAGCATAAAATTCATATAAATGAAGTTAGCCAACAGCCAAGTCAACAAAGTATACTATGAACCTTGCCAAAAACTAAAGTATATGTGCATAAGACTCGGGCAATCTTGGATCACACTATCATATTATTGTGTTGAGGGTTGAGAACAAATATAAAAATAAATTCCTATGCGTATGTAGAAATGACAAGAAAAATATAAGCCTACTCGCCAACAACCCTATGTGATCATGTAGAGTCCATCTGGTGTTTTCTCTTATTGTTTGCTATAATCTTCGCTTCGTTCCACTTTCTTCCCTTCTAGTTATAAGCACAGAAAACGGACCCGTATTTTCTGGTTATAAGCATAAAATTCATATAAATAAAGTTAGCCAACAGCCAAGTCAACAAAGTATACTATGAACCTTGCCAAAAACTAAAGTATATGTGCATAAGACTCGGGCAATCTTGGATCACACTATCATATTATTGTGTTGAGGGTTGAGAACAAATATAAAAATAAATTCCTATGCGTATGTAGAAATGACAAGAAAAATATAAGCCTACTCGCCAACAACCCTATGTGATCATGTAGAGTCCATCTAGTGTTTTCTCTTATTGTTTGCTATAATCTTCGCTTCGTTCCATTTTCTTCCCTTCTAGTTATAAGCACAGAAAACGGACCCGTATTTTCTGGTTATAAGCATAAAATTCATATAAATGAAGTTAGCCAACAGCCAAGTCAACAAAGTATACTATGAACAATGCATCACGGAGCACAGAAAAACGGCCAACAAAACTCATTGACAGATACGCCTCCTTATCAACATTGCTCATCTCGTTCGTTTTGACGCATGCGCACTTCAATTCTCGTCATTAACATAATCATAGAAGTTAGCAATTAGGAACTTCAAGGTCAGTGTAATTATGCTTATATTTATGATTGTGCTAATTGTATAAACGGACATATGAAAAATAATTTTTGTCAACTCTTATGACTATGACTATTGTAATAACTAACAAATTAAGAAACATTGGAAGCATCACCCTGGATAACAAATTGTATTTTATATTGTAAGTTTATATTAAAGAGAGCGAACAGCGAACAAAAACAGTCAGCTAAACAGTCTGACTTTGTTGCAAAAGGAACATTCTTAACAGGAAATAATAATTATGTCGAAATAAAGAAGTTCTGCAGAGTCGAAAAATGCTCATTTTAATCGAGGTAAAAAAACTCTTGAGCAAATTCATCGAACGATAGGGACAACAAATCAACCACAGCAAAAATAGGGAAGCCACGAAAATTAACAAACGGAAGAGAAGTTGCTAAAAACTCGCGGTCGAAAACGGTCTAGTCTATTGGGGTTCGCGGATATCGGTTTTGAGGAGTCCTCAGAGTTTAAGTCACATATAATTAAGGAGTAGTGTTTTAACTTATCAAGTGTAATTTCCGAAAAGGGGAAAGAAAAAAAAATGACAACGGAGCGTCTTCTGTAAGCGCTCTGAAGGGTTTGTTGTTCGAAACGCGAGTCGCGGCCGTTGGCATCTTTGTGAACTCCCAGTCTACCAATTAGTGAGTCAAATTTAAAATTATACTAACTGTGTACTATGATGTTTTTTTGTAGTTCGGTCAACTTATTATTATTGCCATCTCGCATCTATCATACTGTCTCTATAATTTATTTTATGTTATTTCATGTGAGAATTTGATGGTTATACATCTCCGTATGAATTTGGGATTGAGAGCACATTTGAAGATGATTACTAAATTGTTACGTCCAAAGTCTCATATATAAGGTGTGCGAAACATTTAGGCCGCGCGGATTATTTTTCATATTAACAAATTTCATTTTATTTTGCCTGTTAAGTTTATATTTGTTCTATATTTTTTGTTATATTATGAAAAGGCAACAGTGTCAGCCGAGTGCTGTCAACCTGTATTTATTGTTAAAGAAAACTTTTTTATCGACTGTCGATTGTGTTGGCAAGCGAGTTGTGAAAAAATAAAAGAATGTTGTTATGTAATGTCAATAGAAACAGAACGTCATGGAAAATATATATGTCACGGTAAACGAATAAATAAAATTTTTATAGAAAGTATTGGATTTTCGTCACGAATTTATGTATAATCATTCACATAACAGTTCCTTCATCCACACAGCCATTTATTTATTGCTCTCTTTGAGCTGGTCCTTCGTTTACAGCCGTTATACAAAAAGTCACGCCACGATATTAAACATGGAAGCTTCGAGCCAGATTTGAAACTACAGCGACCTGGTGGACCTGGAGGAACATATATAGAAACAATAATGCCGGTGAGCTCGTTCTAATTATTTAACCGCTTTAATTCCTGCCAA
Organism: Galeruca laticollis; assembly: GCA_963921935.1. Classification (NCBI taxonomy): domain Eukaryota; kingdom Metazoa; phylum Arthropoda; class Insecta; order Coleoptera; family Chrysomelidae; genus Galeruca; species Galeruca laticollis. The sequence continues at coordinate 194,485,244 of OY998178.1, read as the reverse complement.
TCATTCCTTTCCTTTAAAGTGTGTAAAATCAGCTTAGCCTCTATCGTATCGTATCGTACGTTTTCTCGTTATTAATTGATTTTAAATCGATAATTTAAATCAATCGCACGTCTTATTTTAGTATAAAAGTAATAATTACATCGTTATTTGTTAATTCAAGTAATAGTGACATTCCTGTCAAACATTAATTCGCAAATTAAACACGCTTCTAAGATACTCGTTTCTAAAGAAAAAATAATTCTCGTTATTGTTTAGGATATTTATACCTTATAAACGTAAATTAGCTATCATTCTCGTCATATGCCAAGAAAAATGCCGCGAAAGAATCAAAAAAACTGTAACATAGAAGTTAGCTCTGATAAAGTTGGAATTTCAGAATTATCGCACGTAAGACAGGTTATTAGGGATAGATTAGATCGGTTTTCAAATTATTTATCGCAAAATGAAGAAAACCTTGACCAATTTCAAATCGAATGTCGATTAAAAGGCGTCGAAGACGATTTTTTAGAGTTTAATAGGGTCCAAACGCGTTTAGAATTTTTAGATTCCAATGAAAAGGCTAATAGGTTAGACACCGAATCGTTATTTTACATGGAAATTTCTAAATCAAAAAAGATTATTGCTAAATTTCATCAATTAAATGATTTCAATGTAAAACAGTCTCAATTTCAAACTACTTTTAGTCCTAATATACAAAATAAAAACGTTGTTGCCAATCTTCCTGATTTAAACTTGCCCAAATTTTACGGAAAATATGAAACCTGGTTTAGTTTTCGCGATAAATTTGAAGCTTTGGTAGAAAACCGACAGGATATTAGCGAGGTGTCAAAATTAATGTATTTAAAATCATGTTGTCAGGATGACGCATTGAAACTGATAGAAAATTTGGATTTAACGGCCAACAATTACACAATTGCCTTTGACTTATTAAGAAAACGATATGAAAATCGTAGAGCTATTATAAACACGCACGTATGTCAATTATTGTTCGAATTACCGAACATTACACGAGAATCTTCATCGATGTTAAGAAAATTGTTAGATTTATTATATCAACATTTATCTGCATTGGAAAAATTGCAATTACCTGTTAAAATGTGGGACGCTTTATTGATTCCAGTAATTTTGCAAAAATTAGATGACCGAACGAAAAAGGAATGGGAAAACAAACAAAATGATCAAAGTTTGCCAACAATGTCAGAATTCACTGAATTTCTAACAAAAAAGTGCTTCACTTTAGAAGCCGTTCATTCTATGGATAGTTTAAAACACAATAATTCAAATGAATTCACTTCTTCACGTATTAAAACACCATTCAGAAAACAAAACACAAACTTAAGGATAGTGGGACACGTTCAATCACCTATAAACACATCAAATGAAAACACATGTTTAACTTGTAATAAAAATCATTTTATTTATCAATGTCTAAAATTTATTAATTTAAATATTAAGGAAAAATATCAGGAATTATATAAACACAAATTATGCACAAACTGTTTAGGATCTGGTCATTTTAAACAAGATTGTTTATCCAGAGGATGTAAAAAATGTGATTTAAAACATAACACCGCATTACACGTAGACAATTACAGACAATTTCAACAAAACATTCAAAATCCGATACAACGTTCACAATATGGCAACGCTGCCTCGCAACAACAATCATCGCGTCAGGCGTATGCGCAGCCAAGAGAATCAGCCGATTCGAGGGTCAATCAGCAAACAAGCACGTTCTGCGCTCCTGGTCAAAATGAAACGTCACAACACTCAAGACCTACTATATCGACAAGAAGCCAGAATATATCATCAGAAATAAATCAATCAGATGAAAATTATACACAAAATGGTAATTTCGACGAAGAAAATATACAAGCAACCCACACGTACACGATTATTGATTCGAATCAAGTTTTATTATCCACTGCAACGGTTCTTATTCAAAACGATAGTAAAAAATGGATTAAATGTACTGCGTTACTCGACTCAGGTAGTCAATCGAACTTAATTAGTGAAACCTTAGTAGAAAAATTAAGCCTAAAATGTCAAAAAATTGATATACCGTTAGCTGGAATAAATCAAATCGAAACGAAAATAAATTATAGAACATGTGCAAAGATTAAATCAAAAAATGGAGACTTTGAATTAAACTTACAATTTTTGGTTTTATCTCAAATTACTTCAAAATTACCGTTAATTAATTTTGATAAAACCCTATTAAAGTTACCAAAAGGACTCGAACTAGCAGATGAACAATTTAACGTACCAAAAAAGATAGATTTATTACTCGGAGCAGGTATTTTCTTTGACTTATTAAAAGAAGGTAAATTAAAATTAGGAGAAAATAAACCTGTACTACAAGAAACATCTTTGGGATGGATCATAAGCGGAAACTTCATTTAAATAAGGAATCAAATAAAATGCAAGTTTGTAACGTTAATACAAAAATATCGAATAAGCAATTAAATGATACTTTAACCAAATTTTGGCAAATTGAAGAGCTGGATGCTAAAATTTTGTTGTCAAAAAGTGATCAGTATTGTGAAGAATATTTTAAGGCAACCACAAAACGAGGCGAACGCGGAAAATTTATCGTAAAATACCCTTTTAATCCAGAATGCCATGATTTATTGGGAAATACAAAAATTATGGCTTTGAATCGTTTTAAAAATTCGGAAGTACGTCTTGGAAAAAATGACGGTTTAAAATCGCAATATATCAATTTCATGCGAGACTATGAAAACATGGGACACATGACATTTAAAGGATTATTAGAATCGGACACTTCAATAGAAGGACAAACATTTTTCTTACCGCATACCGCTGTTTTGAGAGACTCTGCAGTTACCACGAAATGCAGAGTTGTTTTCGATGCAAGCGCAAGGTCAAGTACAAATATTTCATTCAATGATTTAATTTTAGCAGGCCCGACTATTCAGGAGGATTTATATTCCATTTTGCTCAGATTACGTTTAAGAGCTTATGTTTTGAGCGCTGATATAAAAATGATGTATAGATGCATAGATATAGATCCAAGCGAACGTTGTTTTCAGAAAATAATCTGGCGACAAAAACCAGATGAACCTATCAAAATTTATGAACTTAACACGGTTACGTATGGCACCTCAAGTGCACCGTTTCAAGCGACACGCTGTTTAAAAGAGTTAGCGTTACAGAATAAATTAGAATATCCACGAACATCGCAAATTATTGAAAAATGTTTTTACATGGACGATTAATTAACCAGTGTAGATTCTAAACAAGAAGCTATAGAAATGTACCATGAGTTATCAAAAATATTAACGGGCGCAAATTTTGAATTAAGGAAATGGTCATCAAACAACAAATCAGTTTTAACTTATATAAAGAATTCAGTCAGCAGTCAAGATGAAAATTTTGTATTATTTCAAGATGAAAAACAATTAAAAACATTAGGAATAATTTGGGACGCTAATGAGGATGTATTAAGATACTCATTGAAGCTAGATGTAAATGAAAAAAGTATTACCAAACGCTCGATTTTGTCGTTAATTGCCCAAATTTTTGATCCGTTGGGTTTGATCAGTCCAGCGATAATTAAAGCGAAATTAATTTTGCAGCAACTTTGGCATCTAAAATTAGATTGGGATGAAAATGTACCTGCAGAACTAAAAAATATATGGCTCGAATTTGTCACACAAATTGGTTATTTAAATGAAAAAAAATTGAATAGGCACGTCTTGTTAACAAACGCAAAAATAATTGAAATATATGGTTTCTGTGACAGTTCTGAAAAAGCATATGGCGCGTGCGTATATTTATCATCTACAGTGAATGGCAAAAAAAAATAACATTGTTTACAGCAAAGTCTCGAGTTGCTCCACTTAAAAAACAAACATTACCACGTTTAGAGCTATTAGGTGCTCTTATTTTACGTCTTAAAAATCGTTGTTTAAATAAAGAAAGGCTCAACAATAACGTTAAGTCTCAGGTGTTAACTACCCAAGAGTTGAGTGAAGCACAAAACAAATTAATCAAATTAGCTCAAAATGAAATATTTAAACAAGAAATTGCAGATCTTACAAATTCAAAAAACGTAAATAAACAAAGTAAACTTTTAAACTTACGACCGTTTTTAGACAGTCAAAATATTTTAAGAGTGGGTGGTCGATTATCGAAATCTTTAATTACATTTGATCAACAGCACCCAATTATTTTACCCTATAAACATAAACTCACTGATTTAATAATTTTAGATCAACATTTAAAGTATCTTCACGCAGGAACTCAAAATTTATTATCTATTATCCGTTTAAATTTCTGGCCACTTAATGGAAAAAATGCAGTAAAACGTATAGTAAAATCTTGTATTAGATGTTATAGAGCCCATCCAAAACCTTGTAAATTTATTATGGGTGACTGGCCTAGTTCAAGAATAAATCCAAGTCGGCCATTTTCAAATTGCGGTATTGATTACGCCGGTCCTATTTTAGTTAAAGAAGGCACGTTAAGAAGAAGCAAATTAGTTAAAACTTATATTTGTATATTTATTTGTTTCGCTACTCGCGCAATTCACATAGAGTTAGTTAAAGATTTAACAACACATAGTTTTTTAAATGCTTTAAAACGATTTTGTTCTCGACGTGGAAAGCCTAGTGATATTTACTCCGATAATGGGTTGAATTTCGTAGGAGCTAACAGTTATTTTAGTGAGCTTTATGATATTCTCAATGATAAAAAACATAACGATTCAGTTTTAAATTTTTTGGCACGTGACAGAATAAATTGGCATTTTAATCCAGCCAGATCAGCTCATATGGGTGGTTTGTGGGAAGCTGCGGTTAAGTCCACAAAATTCCATCTTAAACGCGTACTCGGTGAATCACATTTAACTTACGAGGAAATGTACACGCTACTGGTGGAGATTGAGTCTTGCTTGAACTCACGTCCTTTGAGCCCTTTATCTGATGACCCTACCGATTTCCTACCCTTGACTCCTTCTCATTTCCGTATTGGCAACTGACTAGCAAGTTTACCAGAAGGAGACCTCAAAGAAGCTAAAATTTCCAGAGCGGATCGATACTATCGACTACAACAACTCAAGCAACAATTTTGGGACCGATGGTCAAAGGACTATTTAAGCCAGCTGCAGACTCGCTCCAAATGGAAGCTTGATGTTGAACCCGTTTTAAAAGTTGGATCCATGGTCGTTCTAATTGAAGATAACTTACCTTCTTTAAAATGGCCTCTCGCTCGTGTTGTGGAATTACATTATGGTACTGACAATGTGGTGCGCGTAGTCTCGGTTCGAATGGCAAATGGTAATATTTTGAAAAGAAACATTTCTAAAGTTTGCGCGCTACCAATCGAGAACTGATTTCCAAATATATATATTAATCGAAACGTATATATGTACTGTTTTGTTGTGCCGCAATCCTCTATCATACTTATCTTCATTGAAAAGTGGGCTTTTCAAGGCGGGCGGCATGTTAAGTTTATATTTGTTCTATATTTTTTGTTATATTATGAAAAGGCAACAGTGTCAGCCGAGTGCTGTCAACCTGTATTTATTGTTAAAGAAAACTTTTTTATCGACTGTCGATTGTGTTGGCAAGCGAGTTGTGAAAAAATAAAAGAATGTTGTTATGTAATGTCAATAGAAACAGAACGTCATGAAAAATATATATGTCACGGTAAACGAATAAATAAAATTTTTATAGAAAGTATTGGATTTTCGTCACGAATTTATGTATAATCATTCACATAACAGTTCCTTCATCCACACAGCCATTTATTTATTGCTCTCTTTGAGCTGGTCCTTCGTTTACAGCCGTTATACAAAAAGTCATGCCACGATATTATACGGCATTTCAAGTTTTCTCACAATCCTAACATTGGTTTTAATTATTTACTGTCATAAGAGTTACACATACAATTATTCCGGACTCCTTTGTCAATTGGTTTCATCTTTTATTTCTTTTTTCCTTTTTATAATGAACTCGATAGAGAAATCATAATCGATTAGTTCATTTTACCAACCAGGCACTTTGTTACCAAAAATACTACGCAAAGGACAGGGTTTTTTCTGGGGTAATAGATATGACAACGCACCCAGAAACCCAGCATCTACGCACTTTCATTTGATGACAGCGGGACCCGGTATTTAATTGTACATGGGCCCAAGCTTATTACACTATGATTATGACTATATAAATGTTGAATAAACGCGTCATTAGATTAAAATTGATTAATACTTCGTAACGCTCTTGCGTCGTTACTTAACGGATTGGCGCCTTAACTACAGGTGACGGGTTGCCTTGGGCGCCAGTTTATTAAAGTGGAATGCTGCACTCACTCTGGGCCGTGTCAGTGAAGAATTAAAATACTCCAGGGGTCACTTATGGTGGTGACCAGAGTGTTGCGGCCGGTCGGGCAGATTTTACTTGCCTCCCCGGGTTCGTAACCTGGGTATTAGGTGCTTAACGTTCTTACCTATTTGCGGAGGTTTAGTGGTAGTTGGAGTTGGAGTTGGAGAGAAGAGAAACCAAAAGTTACTTATTTACAAAGAGTCTTTATTACACGAAGATTGGAAAAGTTGATCAACTAAACTAAATGTCCTCTAATTCGGGTAGGCGAGGCAAAAGCACTAGTACTAACTACTATACTACCGGTTCAAACGGTCTCCTACGGTAAACTACTACGGTAAGTAACAAAAAGCTATATGCAAACGTAAGCAAAATGAGGCGGGGGTGCGGTGGACGGTTAGCGGAAGCGTGCAGAACTAATACGGATTGCAAGCGAACCTCTAGGTTAGTCAAAGCTCTACTTTCGGGGATACGGCTCTCGGTTTCCGCGGTATTGAAATCTCGTAGTCGCGACGGCCACTACTAGGATGTGACTTCTCAACTTTCTAGTAGCAAACACGGTTTTCCTTGATCGGATGGCTGAAGGCCCAAGCACGGCCGCTACTAGGATGTGAGTACTGAACTTTCTAGTAGCGGACACGGTCTCCCTTCACTTCCCCTGGTCGGATTGTACGGGCGAGAACCATATACCCTAAGGTATAAAATGAAATAACACTCACCTCGGTTGACGGTACGGTTTGATCGATATTTAACGGTAGCTATCAGTATCGGCTTTCTGAAAGAGAACGGGTTTGTGGGCACAATGAAGTCTCTTAGATTTAATTCTCACCTGCGAATGCGGGCAAGGTATCGGGTCTACGGATAGACTGACGACTCTGAGAATCGTTCTGCTTTACGGTATGGCTTGTTGGAGATACGGTGCGAAGAAGTAAGTGTCGCCGACTGTCGGTGCAGGTTAGATAAATTATATTACATTGTACCGATGTGATTATACGGACGGAGAAATACAGTGTTCGAACGCTTTATTTAATATTATACGGGACATTGTGCTTTTGCCCGGTCTTTGAGAATGTAACTTCGTTACAACTTCATAAAAATCAAAGTTAATTCATATAATTTTATTTACATGGCTTCAATCTTTTTTACTGTTTTATACTGACAGCTGTCAGCTTTCACCTCAACTACTCCAGAAATTAAGGAGCTAGCGATTCAATGTATGTTGTTTTGTTTTTTATTTCACAATCGTAAAAAAAGTATACTCTAAAACACGGGTGGAATTCAGAATTCAACACTCGTAGAATAGTTTCATTTCTACTCGTGTAGAATTTTGTTTAGTGCACAATTGATATACAATGTACCATTCATTTACAATGTGTGCTTATTTCGAATTTTTAGACTACACTCATATCATATGGTTTTACGTTAGCCTTAAAGGACGAAGATTTCGACCGACTAAATTATTGTTATCGGATGTTGGGCATGATTAGGGAAAATAGAGAATGTTTATTGGAAATTCTTTAGACGGATGATTCCACTTTTAGAAGTTAATTTGCATTATATGCATTATTGGTCAGACAACAATCCTCACTGGATGCGCGAGCTCCAACATGAAGGCCATTGGAGTCTCCATGTGTGGGATGCCATCCTGCGTGAGACTTTTATGAGTCCCTATTTCTTCAATCAACCACTAAATGGTGCCGTGTTTCATGATTTTCTGGTAAACCAACTGCCTATTCTATTAGAAGAGGTGCCCTTGCAACTACAGCAAAATATGTTTTTGCAACTAGACGGTTCGAGAAATGTGCGAGATCATTTAATTCGAAGTTATCACTAGAGGTAGACTGGAGGAGGATGTTTATTTTCGTGGCCACCCCAATCCCTAGACCTCACCTGATTGGACTTCTCTCTATGGGATCGGTTGAAAGATATTATTGACCAAATTCCACCAACAACGAGAAATGGCATGAAAGTACGAATACAAGAGGCCATTAGTAGCCTATCAAGAGTAGAAAATGAAGCTTCTGTAATGTCCACACATCGGCTGTCCCATCACAAAACACAGTAACTAATATTTTGGTCAAAACGCAGGTTTATCAGGTTTTGTAGTTGCTTTTGTTGAACATTTCGGTATTTTGCGAACTAAAATCGTACAATAAATAATGAAAAAACAATGCATTTAAAACACAGTAACTGCTGTCCTGTAATCTATTTTACCAGTACAAAATACAGTATTTATCAATTCCTTCATCAAAACTGATGGGCAGTTTGTTACGAGTTAAAAGGAGTAGCTTACCTTATCATGATGGGTCATGCAATATATAGTAAAGTGAAACAAATGAATTTATTATAATACTTCTCTCTCACCATTTCAGAGATTTTGGTTTACAAACTAACACTTGTACACTATCGAATTTAGTCTTCATCAATTTTACTTTTTATTACTGAATGTAGCTCCTACAAATGGAGACAATTGTGAACAAAACGATTAATTCACATCATAAATCCAAGGTTAGATTCCTTCCTCTTCTCTTCTTGATTTTATTGTTAATTTGGCCCCCACCCTTATAAGAAACATTTGTTTAAATGATATTCCAAGGTTAAAATCATGTGGTTTGCCAAAAAAAGGTTTACTTTTTTGTTTTGGTTTCTTCTAGAATAACGTGGCACTTGCTAAAACGTTAATCACATTTTGTGGATTTAATTTCAAAATTTGAGAGATATTTAAGATTTTTTATGTACTTAAGTACCCCTGAATAAGTACCATATATGTGGATATTATATGTATCTTTAATATCATCTGAAGCCAAAGCCACTTTAAGGCCACATGTCAACTTAGGTAAGTTTGAAAATAAATGATATATCCTTCACTTTATACTTTTCCAACACTGTATGATATACTAAAGTAAATGTTTGTCTTTTAGGCCTTCTTTTTCTAATTTTGCTGTTTTCTTCCTATTTCTGGCTTCACTTTTGTTCCCATAATATTCTTGAGCATTAGATCTACAGTCTACACATTAGGATAACACCGCTTTCCTGTTCCTCTGTATGCTTTCCAGTTAGTGACACTGTCTGAGTCGAAGAAGTAAACTTGGATTCCTGACGTGTGACTCGGTTGCTGACAACTTGGACAAAAGTATGGAGTACTCCCCTTATTGGATCGCAACACATTCCATAAGATAAGTGGTAGATATAGGATCTCCATTTAACCAGTTATTATAATAATAGTTTTTTTATCTTCTTTTAATTTAAAATATACTTCCCTACCTCTTCAAGGTATAATCGAGTAATCTACGAGAAAATAAGAAATAAATAACGTATAATGAAGTTCCAAACTTCACAATTAGATTTATATAGGTCATTCATAACAAATTAATAGAACTTACTTGTAAGCTGGCAGCACAGACTTGTGAACCTCAATCATGTATACGTATATATCTTGAAAGGGGCCCTCGAACATTGCTAATCTATTATGATTATTTTTAAATTCATTTAATTGTATCATCATCATTTGTTTTATAGCACATCGTAATGAAGAGGTATATTTGAGAAAGAACCTGCACTGTTTGCTTTCAGAAAGCACTCCGAACCCACTATTATATTTATTTTCTAGCCACAGGACCGGGGGGACGAGAGTATATATAATAATAAAAAGCTTGTCTCTTGCATATGGTCGTAGATAGATAACAAGTTACTGCGTTTTTTTACGGTTTCTATTGTTACTGTGTTTTGTTGTGGGAAATTTGTAGAATTCGATATCAAGTGGAGTATCCCGACTATTATAATTTAGAAGTTAACTGCACGTGCAAGTCAGTCTGGACAAACTAAGCGTCGTGGAAGGAAGTCGTCGCCAAGCAGTATTGTTGCATCCTGCAGTTGGCGAACTGAACGTTTGGTTAATTCTGCACGTTTTCGCTCCAAGAAGGTAAATATATCAACACGAAATTGGCATGAAACTTCATCATTATTTACCAGCAATATTGAAAGTAAAGTCAGAAAGAAATTTACCTAGACTGACTGAAGAAATTCTGTGACATTTCTGATTCTTTACGTGAAAACTTTCTTGAAAGCCCGGTGGATGATAGTGATCTAGACAAAGATTACGAGCCTAGCGACAGCAGCAGCGAATACGATGGTGCCGTTGTGGAATCTAATAGTATAAGAAGAGTAAAAATATCACATTCCGAAGAAAATATATCCGTTTTTGAACAAAAAGTAAGTGGTATAACTTAACAATATAAAAATGCTAAGTTCTTCAGTGGGATTATCTTCGTCCAATTTGTTAATTTTTTTTTGTTTACAATATTTATATATATATATATATATATATATATATATATATACGAGGGCAGTTTGATATTGAAGCTACCTAGCGCTGTCAAACGTCAGCTGTTAAAATTTTAGCCAAATTTATCGATTAGTTTATTTGTTGTAGTCGTTTGAAGTAAGCAACTTTTGTGTTTCTTGGAAAATGGAAAAAAGTGAATTTCGTGTAGTGATTAAACACTATTATTTGAAAGGAAAAACGGCGAAAGAGACAAAAGAAAAGCTTGATAAACATTACGGCGAATCTGCTCCGTCAGATTATGTGGTAAAATATTGGATTGCTGAATTTAAACGGGGTCGAACAAGCACTGCAACAATACCATCAACAGGAAGGCCAAAAGAGGTGGTTACTGAAGAAAATATCAAGAAAATCCTCGATATCGTTATGAATGATCGCCGGATCAAAATACGTGAGATTGCTGAAATGGTAAACATATCATATGAACGTGTGTTTCACATTTGCATATGAAAAAGCTATCGGCAAGCTGGGTGCCGCGTTTGCTCAGCGTTGAACAAAAACTAGTTCGACAGATCACTTCACAGCGGTGTTTGGACATAATAAAGCATAATCCTGCTGATTTTTGGCGTAGGTTAATAACTGTTGATGGAACGTGGGTCCACCACTACACACCTGAAACCAAAAATCAATCAAAGCAATGGGTGGAAGCTGGTGGAAGTGCTCCGGAGAAGGCGAAGACAGAGAAATCGGCTGGCAAGGTTATGGCCACTGTATTTTGGGATGTACACGGAATATTGCTCATCGATTATCTTGAAAAGGGATCCACAATCACGAGAGAGTATTATCGTGCATTATTGGATCAATTGATTGATGCAATCAAGGAAAAACGACCACATTTAAACAAGAAAAAAGTGCTCTTTCTTCAAGACAACGCACCGGTTCACACAACATTAGATACGATGCTAAAACTACGAGAAATCCACTTCGAAATGGTTGACGATCCACCTTATAGTCCAGATTTAGCTCCTAGTGACTTTTTCCTGTTTCCAAACTTGAAAAAACGGCTTGCAGGAACAAGATTCATCTCAAACGAAGAAGTGATTACCGAAACTAATGCGTATTTTGACGGGTTCCCAAAATCGTATTATTCAGATGGTATAAAAAAGTTATAAAATCGTCTTAGTAAGTGTATTGAGCTAAAAGGAGACTATGTTGAGAAATAAATATATATATATATATTATAGTGGATATGTTTATATTTTAATATTTATACTTATATGATTTACCTTTATTTACCCGTTTTTACCTTCGGCTAGCCCTATATAATTATATGAAAATTTTGTATTGTTTAAATTTTATACTGTAGTCGGAAGCATGAGACTTCTCTCTTTGAGTCCTGGACACCTATTAGAAAAAATTTTTACATATATGAACATTTACTTATTATGATTTTGTGATAGGATAATCGAATGAATGATTTAAACCATGTTCGTGAAAAGTGTTATGGACATTGACTGGAATAAAAAAAATACCAACACTTAAATAAAAATATTTTAATAAATTGTTGATGAAATCTTCAAAATTTTACACACACAAATATTCCTGAACCTCCTCTGTATTCTTTGATGGTCATGCGCACTGAACGCTTATAGTAGCTGCTTCGGCGCAACGGAGCAACTCTTCCGGTACAACGTTTCTCGTCGTCATAAAATTATAGTACGCAGTTAACATGGAGGATGCAAACGTTTCACAGTTCAATGTGCATCAATTTAGTGCATTTAGAATAATATGGTTGAAAACTTATATTAAACAGTTACATATATAATTCAAGTTGTGAATTAAGTGTGTGTTTGATAGTTATAAGAATAGGTTAGCATGCAAAGCGGAAATTAAGATTGGAAAAGCATTTATGAGTAGTGTGAACTTTGATTATTTTACAAACGAAAAAACTTTTTACAAGTAAGTACATATTTAATATCTAAAATTATTGTTGCAGAAAATTAGAGTTCTTTAATTATCCATGGATAAAATTTGGTATTGATTATTTTAAAGTTTCTTTGGCCAATTTTAGATTATTCAATTTTAAATGTTCAAATTAATTTCAAAAGTTCACTTTTCTTTGTTTGTTTGGAATTCCAAATTAAAAAAACTCAAATAACACAGACCTTATATTCCATTCTCGGCGTGGTGGACCTGCAACATCTCGTCTCTTTTCTTAGGTATTCCTTACCCAAGAAATACTCGTTCGGCACGTTTCACTTTTTCACAGGGGTTAATCGACATTAATATCATGAATTTTTTATTGATTTAGATTTAAAATTATAACTTTTACTTTAAAGTTTTTACAAAAACCTTCTCAGGAAATTACATCCCAGTTCCTCATTCCCCAACTAACTCTCGACTCTCTTTTTTTTTAAAAATCAACAACATTTTTACAATCTCTAAAACACAGCCTCCTAATCTGTTATTTTATTCAACAATTGTCAATGATAATGTTTTTTTATAGAAATACTGAATTCTTCAATTAAAATAGTCTTGGAGAGTGAAATCACTTGTATAAATGGTTTAACAATATCTTATAGAATATATAAATAGTCTTTCACATGTATTACAATGGTTTCAATCCTTGTAATTCCTTTTTTTTAGTAAATTTGTTTACAATTAATATACAATTTCTACAATCTAAATTTATGATTTATATATATGGAACTGTTTATTTTTTAATTCTTTAATTAGCACTAATTTCGCTTTATATAAACTCTAACTTAATTTCAAATTTACATTCTCTGTTTTATATTAACTTCCAACTCATTGAATTTAGGTTGGCAATATTATAACTAGATTCAATCACTTCCTTCATTGATTTCGATTTGATTACTAGAATTCTATGACATACAATATGGCTCTTATTCCGAATGTCATATTTCATACAGTTTTATTTTTATAAATTACTTTTTTCAAATTGCAACTTTTTATTGTATTTGCATATCGTTAATAAATTAGTGATTTGATTATTAATTCTTATTATTTTAGGTTTTGAACAAATTAACATCCTTTTCCCGATTCAAGTGTGGACATAGCAGCGTTCAGATTGATTTTAATGAAAATTGTTGACATTGACTTGACCTTAGGATTTATTTGTGAAGGTAACATTTTCTTAAGAATTAATTTCTATATTATCATTACCATTCTATTCCTTATCCTTAATCCATTTCTTAAATTGATGTACTCAATATTTTATAATACATTTGCTTAAGTCATTAATTCGTTTTATGTTAAATTTTGTTCTTAATTAGGTAGTGTCTAATGATACACCATACGTATATACAAAAAAAATTCCTTTTTAATTCAATCTAATATATGAATATTTATCTATACTAGAGGACTGGCTTAACTCCCCTCAAATTTAAATTTTAAAAGTTGTCTATTTAGATAACTTCTTAAAATTTCAATTTTCAATCTGTAATCCATGCTAATCGATCTATAGATTTCAGCTCAGTACTTACATTTCTGATAACATTTTTATTTTTATTCTTATTATTAAAATTTTTATGATATTCTTATAATTTAACCATATTAAACTCATTCCAAAATAATTTCTCATTAGGGACATAACAATAATGATTCTTACATTTTATTCTCATAATTCTTATTCTTATTAAATTATTCATATCTTATATTCCTTACTATTTCCACCGTTTCTTATTTAAAATCTCAATACTTATACTTCCTCCTTTACCTATCTACTCTTCTATTTTTTCTATTTCATCTTTTATACTAATAACATAATTTTTAATTATTTCAATGATTTCCTATAATTTCATATCAATTTTCAACCTATATTCATGTCAATTTATCTATTCTTATAGTCGAACCTTTAACTCTTTACTTTCTATCCATATTTATATTTATTTTCATATTTCTTAATCATAATTCATCAACTTTATTTCATAACTATATTCATTATATCATAATTTTCTCATCAGATCTCCCTATCTCATAATAATTAATCATATCATATACTTTATAAATATTTCTTTACCATTATTTCACTATACTTTTCTTCCTAATTCCTATAAAATTTTTCTTGACATGAATATTTCCTACTTATATCTTGATTTGAAAACTTTCTTTCCTTCTCATCTCTTTTACTGTTTATTTAATTATTTCCTATCTTATCCTTCCTATTTCCTACCTGTCCTTATTAATGAGTGTTTGTTTAATTTTATTATGTCCTTTATCTAAGAAATTCTCATAAAAATTTACTATTATACTAACGCTTAACTTGCCATCTTTCTTTGATATTATTCATTTATCATTAATACATTATATTTCCTTATGTTTCAATTTTTTTTAGATTACATTAACCACGGATACTGTATGCTGCCTACTAGTACACTACCTATGAAAATTGAAAATCTTATGTTTAACTTGGTCATTATCTTCACGTTGTTTATGAGAATACGTCTTATGAAGTAAAATCGAAAAAAAAAAAAACCTTACATCTACCTATACTACTATCTATTCACATGTAAGTAACATAATATTATCTATTCCTCTTATCACTCTTTTATGGTGAATTATACTTATAAATTGATTCTATATTAAAAATACCCCTAATCATGTTTGTTCCTGGGTATGCCAATTTATAACTATTTTGTGCATTATCATTTAATACCTCATAAGGTCCCTCGAATGGCAATTGCAATTTAATACATTGGTCTTCTGCTTTATTAGATGTTTTCAATGCTTTGATTATAACCAATTCTCCTTTGTTGAGTTTTGTTCTCTGATGTTGATCAAGGTTCCAATTACTTCTTCGTTGTTCATGCTGGAAGTAGTTCCAGGAACGGCCAATTTGATTATTGTTGTTTTGGAACCTTGGTTCCGCCCTGTTCCTATCTTCCCGCGTATTCTCTGGTACTGTTCTTGGACCAGCTCTCCCCACCATCCCACCTGATATGTGTCTTTTGACAAAGAATTCTTAAATATTTTAAGATTTCCTTTATATATCTCTCTGCTGGATTGGAGCTAGGTCTTCTAATACTAATAAATTGTAGTTTTATTTGTTCTTTATCACAATACTGCTTTAATTTTTTACTTTCAAAGTATGTAGCATGGTCAAGTATAATTCTCTCAGGTCTTCCTACTTCTTCTATATATTTTTCCAAACATTCTATTACCACCTTAGCCGTTGATCTCTTACATGGAAAAGTTTTAACAAATTTGGTATAAACATCAACTATTACTAGTAAATCCTTATTACCCGATTCACTCCTAATTAAGTTTCCTATAAAATCCATTGCCACAATCTGTAATGGTTTATTTGTAATTATCGATTTTGCTGTCATGCTATTGTGGTAATTTTTTTCTTTGGCCAGTTGACATATTTGACAATATTTACATGTTTCTTTCACTATACTCAAATCCTTCTTTGCCACATAATTTTCTCGAAACAAAGTCCATAATTTTCTTGTTCCTATGTGTCCATTCTCTTTATGTAGATGACGAATAATTTCCTGTGCAAACTCCTTACTTATTACAAATACTTCTCTGTCCTCCAATTTCTTATACCACACTTCATCAATTTTATAGGCACCTTTAACTTTCTCGTTATCAAAATGTCTCTGATCTTCTTTAACCTTTTCCAATGTAAATATCCCCTCTGTTTGGTACAATTGGTTTATTCCAATTTGAAATTTGGTTTGATTGTTCCCTACTTCATCTACTCTACTCAATGCATCTGCTACCATGTTTAATTTCCCTGGAATATATTTGATTTCGAATTCATATTCTTGTAACAACAAGATCCATCGGTGTACACGATTATTGGCATAGCGGTTTTTCAACATAGCTGTAAGTGCTGAGTGGTCAGTTTCTAAAATAAACTTAGCTCCTAATAGATAGAATCTTAGTTTGCTAATGCAAAATACAACACTTGCCATTTCTAATTCTGTTATTGAATATTTCTTTTCTGCTGGCTTAGTCACTCTGGATATAAAACTAATAGGTACTTCTTCTCCATCTTGTATTTGAATTAATACCCCTGCCAATCTTTCTATTGAAGCATCCGTTCTCAAGATAAAAGGTTTGTCATATTGTGGATGAAATACTTTTAGGCTGATTAGAAAAATTTCCTTTAACTCCTGAAATGCCTTTTCTCTTCTCTCGTCCCATTTCCATCTAATATCCTTCTTTAATAATTCTATAAGAGGAATTTCTCTCTTACTTAGATCAGGAACTAACTTCTTGAAATAATTGATGATACCTAGAAACCCTCGTAAAGTTCTTAAGTTATGTGGTGTTTTATACTCTAGGATTGCTTTAATTCTCTCAGGATTCATTGTTATACCAGTGTCACTTAAAACATATCCTAAATAATCCACTTCTCTTTTATAAAACTGACATTTCTCTAAGTTTAATTTAAGTCCTGCATTTTCTAATTCCTTTAATATTATTTCCAGATGTTTATGATGCTTCGTTTCTGTTTCAGAAAAAATCAAAATGTCATCTATGTAGTGGAGAGTGAAATCTTCATACGGATTCAAGATTGTATGCAACGTTCGTACTAAGGCTGCACAAGAACTTTGGAGTCCAAATGGCACTACACAAAATTGATACACCACTCCATCTACCATAAATGCAGTGTATTGTCTACAACGATGATCCAATGGAATTAACCAAAAGCTATGCTTTAGATCTAATTTTGAAAATATATTAGCCTTTGTAATTCTTCCAAATATACCTTCAATATTTAATGGACTTTCGTATTGTTTTTTAGTAAATGTGTTTATATTCCTAGCATCCAAACATATTCTAATATCCCCCGATTTCTTCTTTACACAGGTTATTGCACTTATGTATTGTGAATTAGATCTTTCAATAATACCGTCTTGTAACATTTTATTAATTTCCTGATATACCTCTTGTTTTAATTTATAAGGTATAGGATAAGTTTTGATCTTAAAATTTTTTATTTCTGGTATGACTTCAATTTTGTGAACATATCTAGTAGCAACGCATACTTCCTCATTGAACAGCTTTTCGTGAGAATCAAGTAATTCATAGACTCTCTGTTTGTATTCCTCCGGACATAATTCCTCCCTCATGTTTTGTTCTTCTTCAGCAATGTGATTGATTTGTCCAATTGCACATTCGTTTTTTCCTATATCTGTTTGATAATTTGTTATAAACGGTATTGTATGATTTTTATATATTATGTTTTGCATTTTATAATTTATTATAATTCTATGTTTACTTAATTCATCTGTACCCATGATTATGTCATATTTTAAATTTTTCACAATCAACAATTGTACTGATAAAACCTCACCATTTAATTCTAGGTTTGTCATAATGGTTTTAGTAGTTTCATATAATTTTCTTTCATTTGCCCCTATTAATGATATTTTATTTGTATTTATCACCATAATATTGTCCTGTTTTAAATTGTCTACTATATTTTGATTTATAATGGAAGCTTCGGAACCCGTATCTAATAAAACTCTACATTTAATGTTATCTAAATTTCCTTCTATAAATACTAATCTATTTAATTCTGGGTTTGTTGGTTCTTCTTCTAATATAAATTCTCTAGGATGTTGATATTTAGAAGAATAGACAATATTATGCACATAAGAGCAACTTACTCGAAATTTGGATCAGAACTCGGGCCCTGATCACTATCCCTTCTTATCTCTTCCTGGTTTTGTATCATGTTCACCTGTCTTCTATCTTCACCTCCTCGACTATTTCTTTGATCATAATTCCTGTCTCTGTTTTCATTTCTTCTGTCCTCTTCATTATTTCTCCCCTCTCTTCTGTATTGTTGCCAGTTCCGATTACGATTGTCGTTATCATTCCGTCTTCCATAATTTTGGTAATTTCCTCCATTATATCCATTATTCCGATTCCCATTATTACCATTCTGATACCCATTACGATAGTTTCCATTTCCGTTTCTGTAATTATCATATCTCGGATTTCTATCATCCCGTCCTGGTCTTCTTCTCTCGTAATTCCGATTTTCATAATTTCTCTGATCATTTCTCCTTCCATTTTCTCTTCTATTCTGTCCATTCCCATTTTCATTTAATCGATTGTCTCTTGTATCGTTATGATTTGTATAGCTCCGTTCCACTCTTTGTAGATATCTTGATAAACTATCCATGGCTTTAATATTATGAAGTGCTATTGTTTCAGCTACTTCTGAATTGAAATGTCTGCCAATGTATAGCACTAATTCCTCCTCCTTCATTCCCGGATCTAAGTAATGGGCTATATTATATAATTGCATCGCATAATTATTCAGGTTTTTGCTTTTCTTATAATCAAATTTCCCGAAGTATAACCGCTCTCTGAATGTTGCTTGTTGCAATTCTCCCCAGAAATAGGCTAAGAATTGTTGCTCGAACTCTTCTAGGCTTTGTATTAGTTCTTCCTTATTACAAAACCACAATAAAGCATGGCCCTGTAATATGCTCCTTATAATAAGCTTGATCTCAACAATATCTCTGATTCCTTTAATTTTGTTTCTAATTATTTTGAGGAATACTTTGGGATGTATATTGTTAATATTCCCATCAAATTTCACTCCGATTTCTAAATTGCTATGGAAATTTCCTGGACATACATTGACTCCTCCACTTCTTCTCAAATTCTCTTCCATTTCCTCTACCGTATTCTTTAATTTCCTATTCATTTCTTCTATTTCTTGATTTACTTGTCGATTTATATCTTCAGTTATTGCTAAACTCATCCCCGTTCTCTCTTCAATCCGGCCATCCAAATCCTTAAATTTTCTATTTACGTTATCTTTCATCTGTTCCACTTCCTTTGTTATTTGTTTATTTTGTTTTGAGACCTCTACTTTGATATGCTCTGGTAAATATTCTTCTAGATCTCTTCTAAATTCTAATACTTCTTCTACTATCAGTTTTTCACGAATTTTCATACCATTTTCTTGTATTTCTTGTCTCAAATTTTTATTTTTATTCTCCATGTCTTCTTTTACCTCGTTAATGTTCTTCTTAAATTCTTCCTGGTTCTCCTTGAGTTCCTTAATCTCCTTACAATTTTCCAATTTGACTTCATCTATTTTCTTTTCCAATCGGTGCATGTTTGTATGAATGTTGTGAATGTCTCCCCTAATTTCTTCTTTCATCGCATCCATCTTTCCATTTATATTATTGATATCTCCCCTCATATTTTTCTCCATATTATTCATATTTCCATTTATGGTGTCAATCTTCCCATTTAAATCTCCCCTCATATCAGCAAATAATTGTTGCATCATGACCATCATTGAATCATCCCTACTTGTACTTGTTCCTGCCTGTGTTTTCTTGCTCTCTTGTCTTCTATCTTCTTGTTCCAAATCTTCTTCGTCTCCTGTCGTACTTTCTTCAGGAGCATCTCCTTCTGATTGCTGTCCCTGTATCAAATATTGGACCTGGAAATCTCCCATACCATGGCTCCTTTCTTCTCTCTCCTCTTCTGATCCGCTATCATTTCCGACCTGCTTTCCATCTCTCAATACCATTTTCTTATCCATGATTTCTTTGTTTGTTATTAATTAAAGAAATTTAATTATTTATATTTGCCCCAACGTTGGGCCGACAATTTATAGTGGATATGTTTATATTTTAATATTTATACTTATATGATTTACCTTTATTTACCCGTTTTTACCTTCGGCTAGCCCTATATAATTATATGAAAATTTTGTATTGTTTAAATTTTATACTGTAGTCGGAAGCATGAGACTTCTCTCTTTGAGTCCTGGACACCTATTAGAAAAATTTTTTACATATATGAACATTTACTTATTATGATTTTGTGATAGGATAATCGAATGAATGATTTAAACCATGTTCGTGAAAAGTGTTATGGACATTGACTGGAATAAAGAAAATACCAACACTTAAATAAAAATATTTTAATAAATTGTTGATGAAATCTTCAAAATTTTACACACACAAATATTCCTGAACCTCCTCTGTATTCTTTGATGGTCATGCGCACTGAACGCTTATAGTAGCTGCTTCGGCGCAACGGAGCAACTCTTCCGGTACAACGTTTCTCGTCGTCATAAAATTATAGTACGCAGTTAACATGGAGGATGCAAACGTTTCACAGTTCAATGTGCATCAATTTAGTGCATTTAGAATAATATGGTTGAAAACTTATATTAAACAGTTACATATATAATTCAAGTTGTGAATTAAGTGTGTGTTTGATAGTTATAAGAATAGGTTAGCATGCAAAGCGGAAATTAAGATTGGAAAAGCATTTATGAGTAGTGTGAACTTTGATTATTTTACAAACGAAAAAACTTTTTACAAGTAAGTACATATTTAATATCTAAAATTATTGTTGCAGAAAATTAGAGTTCTTTAATTATCCATGGATAAAATTTGGTATTGATTATTTTAAAGTTTCTTTGGCCAATTTTAGATTATTCAATTTTAAATGTTCAAATTAATTTCAAAAGTTCACTTTTCTTTGTTTGTTTGGAATTCCAAATTAAAAAAACTCAAATAACACAGACCTTATATTCCATTCTCGGCGTGGTGGACCTGCAACATCTCGTCTCTTTTCTTAGGTATTCCTTACCCAAGAAATACTCGTTCGGCACGTTTCACTTTTTCACAGGGGTTAATCGACATTGATATCATGAATTTTTTATTGATTTAGATTTAAAATTATAACTTTTACTTTAAAGTTTTTACAAAAACCTTCTCAGAAAATTACATCCCAGTTCCTCATTCCCCAACTAACTCTCGACTCTCTTTTTTTTTTAAAATCAACAACATTTTTACAATCTCTAAAACACAGCCTCCTAATCTGTTATTTTATTCAACAATTGTCAATGATAATGTTTTTTTATAGAAATACTGAATTCTTCAATTAAAATAGTCTTGGAGAGTGAAATCACTTGTATAAATGGTTTAACAATATCTTATAGAATATATAAATAGTCTTTCACATGTATTACAATGGTTTCAATCCTTGTAATTCCTTTTTTTTTAGTAAATTTGTTTACAATTAATATACAATTTCTACAATCTAAATTTATGATTTATATATATGGAACTGTTTATTTTTTAATTCTTTAATTAGCACTAATTTCGCTTTATATAAACTCTAACTTAATTTCAAATTTACATTCTCTGTTTTATATTAACTTCCAACTCATTGAATTTAGGTTGGCAATATTATAACTAGATTCAATCACTTCCTTCATTGATTTCGATTTGATTACTAGATTTCTATGACATACAATATGGCTCTTATTCCGAATGTCATATTTCATACAGTTTTATTTTTATAAATTACTTTTTTCAAATTGCAACTTTTTATTGTATTTGCATATCGTTAATAAATTAGTGATTTGATTATTAATTCTTATTATTTTAGGTTTTGAACAAATTAACATCCTTTTCCCGATTCAAGTGTGGACATAGCAGCGTTCAGATTGATTTTAATGAAAATTGTTGACATTGACTTGACCTTAGGATTTATTTGTGAAGGTAACATTTTCTTAAGAATTAATTTCTATATTATCATTACCATTCTATTCCTTATCCTTAATCCATTTTTTAAATTGATGTACTCAATATTTTATAATACATTTGCTTAAGTCATTCATTCGTTTTATGTTAAATTTTGTTCTTAATTAGGTAGTGTCTAATGATACACCATACGTATATACAAAAAAAATTCCTTTTTAATTCAATCTAATATATGAATATTTATCTATACTAGAGGACTGGCTTAATATATATATATATATATATATATATATATATATAAATATATAATTAAACTTGATGTTAGCCGTATAATTATTACTAAACATAGGTTTAATGGGGAAGCGGCAAATTAAAACGAGTACCTTTCATACCTTTTATGTCCAAGCTTTCAGAATTTATTTATTCCATTATCAAGGATAAAGTATATGAGAATGTATATTATAATAGATGTAAATTGTATTTAACATCAAAAGAAATATTTGAATTTTTTAAAAATAATTGTCAAATTGAAAGTAAATAAAATCGTTTTAAATAGTTATTCTTTTTTTTATATTGGAACATAGAAATAATTAAAGAAATTAAGGTTATGTTCAAATTAACCATAGATCTATAAACAGTTATTGTATTTGTGGTTATATTCTTTCTTTTTGTTTATAGAAATGACATTTTTTTAACCTACAAACGGTTTTTTAGATAGAAGAAGAATTTGAAAGACATTTATGGTTTTTTTCAATAGACAATAAGTAATAATAAATATCACTTAAATTATTATGATAACTTTTCTTATTAATGATATTAGTTACTTGAGATATGTGAGCCAATTCTAAGACAAGTCTTTTCAGAATATTTGATTGAATATCTAAAATACTTATAGAATCAAAGTCCATAATATGATCTTTATCAATCACATGTTTTGCCAAAGCACATCTATCGGGATATAATCTACAATCGCTCTTATGTAGGGATATAATATCACTTTTCTTATTAATGATAATATATCCCTACATATATATATATATATATATATATATATATATATATATATATAAATATATAAATATATAAATATATATTTATTTATAACCTATTTTTAGAGCGAAACGAAGTGTGATAATAGTCAGTCAGATATAAGAAATGAAGGAGATGGCCAAAATGAAACAGAGGTTTCGAGTTTTACTATTAAGGTGCCTGAACGTGACGGTTTAGTGGTAAAATTTGTTTACCAGTTCATAATTAAACAATTGTGTATGTTATATTTTTTCAGAACAACACTATTGAAGGAAACCTAAACAATGAAGAAGGTATAGAAGTGCAAAGTACTGGAGATTTAAAAAGAAATGGAAGAAGACCAGTAGGAGGGGAAAAATCAATAGAAACAATAAGATGCATCCTATGAGAGCTATTTGTGGGGGTAAATGCAGAAAACTGTGTAAACGTCTCACAGAAGAACATCGTCATGGTATCTGGAACAAGTGCTGGAATTTAGACTACACAAGTAGACGCAAGTGAATGAGCAAACATTTAACATTAGTTCTAGTAAAACGGAGAAGCAGTTCAGCCGAACATCCAAGATCTGAATTAAGGCATTTTACTCTACCACTTGCAGATTATACATAAATAGCAGTATGCTGACTGACGTTCTCAAATACATTAGGATATTCTAGTGATTCAGTCGTAACCGAACTAGTTCACGCAATGGAAGCGAGCCCATGCGGAGATCAAGTGAAACATTGTAGAGGAGGAAGCCATAGACCGGAAGTTTACCGAGATGTAATAAGAAACCACATTGAATCGTTTCAGTATTACGTGAGTCATTATAGACGGAAGAACGCTCCTGATGTGAGATATTTGCCCAGAGACCTCACAATTAAAATCATGTACGATGATTTTGGTATTAAAACATCCGAATATATGTGAAGTTGAGGTTATGAAAAAAAATGAATATTTCTCTTCGTCAACCCAAGTCGGATGCCTGTGAAGAGTTTTATTCTCTAAGAATCATTTTGGAAAACGAAGATAGTGGAAACATCCAAAATAAATTCGTGCCAAAGCTGCAAAAGCAAATTTCGAATATAAAAAGAACTCGGATGAAACAACAGAAGATGAATGTTCAACAAATAAACGGGTTCACTCTATGGATTTACAAAAAGTAAATATTTTACCCACAATGCCCCAAATCAAGACTGCATTTTTCACAAGTCTGGTGGTTTTCAATCAAACGTTTGCCACTTTAGGCAAAAATCACTCTAATAAAAGTTACTGTATGCTTTGGCGTAAAGCCTTAGGAGGACGCAGAGCGGAAGCGCTTGTTGATGCTATGTTCAAAGTAATTAAGAAGAAAATGGATTCTATGGATTTTGTATTTTGGGCTGATAATTGTACTGCTCAGAATAAGATCTGGGTTCTGTACACCTCAATTGTGACTGAAGTGAATATGTCTAACTGGTCCGAATAAAATTGTGATTCGATATCTCACCATAGGCCATACCCATATGAGCGCAGACAGCATCCACGGTAATATCGAGCAGAAAATATTACGGGATAGGAACATATATGATTTCCAGGAATTGGTAGAAGCCGTCGAATTATCCAGAACAAAATTAGAAGTTCCATAATTAAATAAGTTTCACATGTGGCCAAATAAGAAAAGAAGTGCAAGAAAGGCAAGATGATCCATTGAAGACTTTTCTTCTGAATGAATTAGTTGAAGTCTGTTTGACAATAGGAAGCCAGTGTACGCAATATAAAACAGATTTTCCAGATGAATATAAGGTGTTGGATTTTATACATAAAAAGCGTAACCCTATGACTTTTAGGCCACAAACTCTTCCTACCCGTGGCATTGCAGCATCCAAAACAACAAAACTTTTCAAAGATCTGGTACCACTAATGCCCACTAGCAGAAGGGTGTTTTGAGAAACAATGCCAGAATCCGAAGCTTCTATGGACTTGGTAAGTGCTGAACAAGAAGTCGCAGATATAGATTCTGATATTTAAATATGCGGATTGCACTTGATTTAATTTTTGAAATTGGTTAAATGCATATTTTTGAATACTTGTGCCCCCTTCGTTAAGAAAATTATGAAAGTTAGTCATTTTTGTAATTTTATGAAGAATTTGTTAATTTTTTTTTAAATTCAGAATCAAAATCATATTTTACGAGTTTCTGTTTTGTTTATAACATGTTTGATGTTGCGAAAAGTCCAACATCTAAAGTTAATTTTCTTACTTCAGAATAAAGCAGTCATTTACAGCTAATTTTCTCATTCCATAACAAAGCAAAGTCAATTACTGTATTTTGATAAAGTATTATCTCATTCATTTTTGAAAACATATCATGCAAAACCTATATTTTAGCCGCCGGACTATTGATTTGATGGAGTATTCTATTGAAATCGTCATAAAAACAATGCTAATGTTTATTCTCAAACACCATTTAAATTTTAGAACTAAATCTTCATTTATTTTCTGGGGCACAAAACTTATTATAAAAGTCGATTTTTCTCCGTTGTAATGTTAATGTAGTACTATGTTTTGCAATGGGACAGCCGACATGAGCAGCTTCAACAATGCATTGAGTGTGATGGAGGACAGTTCGAGGATTTAAGGAGACATTAGTTTTATTTCCAAATCGTTCCACTCTTATTTTTATCTCCCTACACGTTTTTTTTTAATATTTGAACGAAGAATATTTATTATTTAAAAGTTATAAAATCATGAAATTCTATAATTGAATCTTGAAAAAAGACTCAAAAATTACCGGTATAAAAGCGTCTTTTTCAAATTTTATGATAAACAAATTTAATTTCTTCGATATTTGAACCTGGGAATAAAATATCGAGATACGGTTGTCACTAGCCTATTTAGGTGTAATTTTAGTACATTTTCATAGAAAGTAAGTCATATCATTGCATTTAATTGTTTAGAGAATTTTGCAATTTTCTGCTATTATACCAAAAGACGCGCTCCTGCGGCATCACTAAGAACTAGACATATCAAAGGAAACATGAGTTTGATGGAACTTTAAATGCTTTTTCCAACGAGGTCAAGTTTGTTGAAATATGTTCAGTTGTTTAGGATTTACAGCTGTTTATTCAAAAAAAAACATTGAATCACTCCCAATCACTTTATTTTCATAGATACGTCAATGAGTGTGAAACAAAAATTACTCGAATAAAGCCTATGTTTTAAGAACATATCTTTTTTTGTCACATATACTTGGTGGATTTCAGTGAACAAATATTTTAAAAATTTAATATGGCGGCGACCACATTGGAAAACTGAACGAATTTTCCACGATCTTCTTTTGGCCAATGTAGGAATGTATGTTTTCA
The DNA here is from genome assembly GCA_963921935.1 of Galeruca laticollis. Taxonomy (NCBI): domain Eukaryota; kingdom Metazoa; phylum Arthropoda; class Insecta; order Coleoptera; family Chrysomelidae; genus Galeruca; species Galeruca laticollis. The sequence continues at coordinate 194,458,750 of OY998178.1, read as the reverse complement.
CAGCAAGTCTCTACGATGGATATTTTCCGAGATACAGCACTTTGAATTCTTATCTGACCACCCGCTACAAGATAAGTCTGAACAACAAACTGGTGTTTTCAAGTAGATTAGAAACTACTGAAACAGAGTAAACCTTTACTGTACAACTACAGTTCATTATAGTTTCCTCGGTTTGCATGAGAAAGCTCTTGGCATGTGCCTTCCGACTTACGTCTTATCCAGCTTTGTTACTTCCGTTTCCGCACTTCTCCCATATATGACGTCATGATGAATGTATGCTGTAAGTCTGGAATATACTCATAACTTCATGCATAAATCATATAAAATGGGCTTGCTGTTATTTTGATTTGTCCCTCGAATACTAATGAAGTTCAAAGTACATAAAGTGAAATTATTCTTGACATATACGTGAATAATGGTCAGTGATAAAGGAATTGAAAAATTGAAGTATTAAGGAATGTATACAGGAAGTCACCTCATTGCATTAAAAAACTACTAGCAAACTGGATAATGGGGTGTTAAACCGATATCCGGTATTCGGATATCGATTTTATCTAAATATATTAATACTACTTTGCAAAAATTGAATTAAAATTATTTTGAACCGAATATTTTGGGAGAAAACTGGAAATTAGGAATTCCTAAATGTTTGCAGCTTCCACTACAGATACGTCACAAACCTAAATATGGGTTAGCCACTTTCTGATTATATGTTTCTTGAACTGATATCCAGCTAGAAAAATGCCGTTTGAATTTGAAGTTTGAAGAACTGTCAAAGCCGTAGTTTGTATTCCTTTTTTTGTTTGCAGCATAAAGAAATAATACTTTTTTTTGTTTATGGTTTACAGTTTACACGAGCTTGACGTTTCAATATTATGAAAAAATAAAAGCATTGGGTTGATATTTTTTTAGTTAACTCTACTTAGCTTTTCTTCGCCATTATTTAAGTTGGAATAATGTCAATATCATATAAATCTTGTTTCGTATCATACTGCACGAACATAACAGTTAGAACGCTTCGTGAAAAGTTTGTAACCGTGCCTGTAGTAGAAGTTAAACGAACATTGAGGTTTGAGGCTGCTAGAAGAAAACATAAACAGACTACAACTAGTTACTATTGCGGTGAAGATCATTTTGATGTTAGTAATTACATATGTATGTGTAGAAAGTATCAATGCATTTAAATATGTTTGATTTTTAGTTTAAAAGTGACATGGAAAATTATGTTCCACACTCGATGATGAGAGGGAAAATTATTTTGAAACCATTAGTGTTGCTTCATGTTTTTAATTGGCCAGAATCTTCTTCGAACAAAAAGCTAAAATTATATGAGTTGGTAGTCCCACATGTACCTGTTTTAATAGAAGATTCTCATGATTATAGTGTTGGTGAACCTCCTGGAGAATGACCAATATACCAACAAACAAGTCCCCTAGAGGTAGGAAGTGTTGCTGTTAGTTGTCGGTTAACATCTCAGAATATTGTTAAGTTGGATACTTCAGATCTAATTTTTACAAAAGAAGTAACGACCTCACTAATGAAAAATGAATTTTTAAAGGTAGATGATATCACATCAGCAGAAGAGGCAACAGTTGAAACTGTACCCTCAAGCAGTGATTTTGTATCACTAACTGACAGAAGTGAATCAAAAGACGAACAATTGCAGGATACACTCACTCTTGTTGAAACATATCCGAAGAGATATATTGGTGTTTCTAAAGTTTGGTATTACATTCTAATAAACTTACTTTGTAAAAATAATCTGAATGAAAAGCTTATTATAATATGCTTAATGAAAAGCAAATGAAATGATTCATTTGCAAGATTAGTACATCAATTTTCATTATCAGTAAGTGGAGGTTCAAAAATATACAAAACTGACATTTATAAACTTGACCATTATATGAAATCATTCATATTTTGGCCTTCAGAAAGCCAAACAAAAAAGCATTTGCCTATTCCATTTCGAGTAAAATATAATAATGTGCAATCTATTATAGATTGTTTTGAAATACAAATTCAGAAGCCTACTAATCCTGTGCACCAGGCATTGACTTGGTCACAATACAAAAAATGTAACACAGTCAAATATCTTGTACCCCTGATGGATTTGTAAATTTTGTATCAACAGGATATGGTGGACGCATTACTAATACAACATTAACGCAAGAGTGTGGTTATTCAAATTGTCTACCTGACAATGCTGTGGAAAAGGCAAATCGCGGTTTTAAAGAAATTGAATCCTTGTTACAATAAAAACATTGTAAGCTATTAGGATCCTCAAGTGTGAGTAGTTCCATAAAACTTTCAAAGCATGAGGTGATGGAAACCAAAGTTATAGCGAGTTTGAGAATTCATATTGAAAGGGTAATTAGTAGATTGAGAGAATTTGCTTTTTTAAAATCACATTCTGTTATTGGCCATAAGTTATTACAACAAACAGGTACTCTTGTTTCCATAGTATGTGCATTAATAAACTTACAATCTCCAATGATTAAATCTCAAGATTCCCTTTTATTTAAGAAGATTTGTACCTATCTATTTTCTGTACATAACAATTATAAATGAAGTTGTTAAGTTTAATGTACTTGGTTATTTTGAATTCAATCTGTTCTACTATCTATCTATATATAATATATAATTTAAAGTTGTTTGTCTGGCCGATACTTGGTGTCTATCTGAAGCCAGAACGGGTTGCTAGTGTAAATATGAATAAACCCAACTCAAATTCCTGGCTTGCTGAAATAACTAAATCATTCTACAAAGATGCCAAATCATGAGTTTACTTTTCAAATTCATCAAATACCTAATATATTCATATGGATTTATTCTTAGTGATACTTGATCTGATACATGCACCTGTAAATGTAACCCTATATTTATATACCTATCTATTGAATTACAGTTGATAGAATAAAAAAAATCCTTGCAGTTAAGTTACTTCAACTTTCTACTTAATTATAGTAATTATTGCTACCATTCCACTTTCTTTTACTTTTGTTATGTATATTATATTATCTGAGTATTGTTTTAAAATTGGTTTCTTATCAATTCAGTGGTAGAATTTTGTATATAATATTTCAAGTTTTGTGAATTAATTTGAATACATTTACTGAAGAAAAATAGCGTTTCGTTGTGAAGTTTGCAAAAGTGGTGTTTATTGTTTCACATGTAAACAATAAGTTCTGAACTCCAAACTTTATCTGAGATAGTGGTTTCAAACAAAGTTTATTGTCAGTATTGAGGATTATGCATGCCTTCTACACGACAGAGAGCAGTTTATTAGAAATAAGATTTTATTAAAAATGTTAACAGTTGGTAACTATATCTGTTATAAGCGTTTCATCATAAGAAATCCACTGGAAGATTATTTCATTTGAAATTTTGAGATCTGGTTTTGCTACAACAAAAATCCTTTTTTCATTTGTTTCCATCATTCGCAAATTAAGCTGTGTGCCTTGTATGGAATGATGAATAATCCAGCATCTTTAAATTTGGCATAAACTTGCTTTTCAGCAACCTTTAGAACCCTCTTTTCCAATTTAACTCCTCTAGTCATTGCTTTTTTATCACGTACTTTGTGAGCTCCTATAATAGAAGATACTTAAGTTCCATCAACTTTTTTGCATTTCGAAATCTCATACACTTTAGATGCTGTAACTCTACCATATCTGAGTTCATACCAAAGTGCACTTGTATTTTGCCCTCTTGTTGCTTTTTCTGCTTGAATATGAGCACCTTGCATAAAATCAAACATAAATTTTTGAAATGAGTTAAAATCTAAGAATCATATTAAAGGTGTTCATTGAAACCATCGGGAAAAATATCTATTAGTTAGTTGGTTCTTTAGAATCATTAATATTATTTTGTCAGCCATGTTACTTATCACTAAAATATTCCGAAATCGTCGCAACCAATCAGGAGAATCTTTTATAACTTAATAATTCTCGAACAAACAATCCTGTATCGAATATATGACGGATGAAATAATAATTAGGGATTAACGTGAATTTGACCGATTAAAGTGGGGATTACAAATGATAGGCTGAAGTCCGAAAATGTTCTAAAGCTTTTATCTCAAACCAGCTGAAATTGGATGATACTAATTCTAGTACCTACTTAAGCTAACCTAACATAATTGAATTGAATTGGATAAACTCAGTTCCAGCAGGTTAAAGATGGAAGCGTTAGAAATATTTCAAGCTTTGTCCGCAGTTACACGTAACATATTTATTTATCAATTCATTGAATCAAAATTCATACAGTTTTTTTCATCTAATTACATGGATAACTAACAAATAATTAAATCAACATAACTAATGGTAAACAGTAGTGAAAGGGTTAATCACAAAAACAGCATGAATAGACCGGATCCAAGTTAGATATCCATCATGAGGTATGAGTTAAGTTCTTAAATAATCTGATGCTGGAAATCCATTCAAGATTATACAAATTCATAAAATTATTTGTCAATTTCAGAATTACTTCAAGGGGCGAATTTATATTTAACCGCAAATGTTCAAACGTAATATTGACTCTAGTGTGTCTGGCAGGCACTTTTAATGGTATTAAATTCAAAAAATGGCTAGACAATTCTTAGTTGTTTAAAGATTTATAGAAAAGTAACAACATAATTTGTTAGGGCCTGCAATATAATGAGGGAATATCAAACTCAGTTCTTAATGCTTTCATCCTAACTACATCATAGTTAGGCCAAACAGAATGGTTCTTAAAACAAAGATAGCGTAAAAACATATTTTGAATTTTTCCAGGCCATCTAAATATATTTGAGGCTTTTGTGTCCAAATAACAAAGGAAAATTCTAGTTATTCTCCAACTAAGATCGTATAAATGGATGAAATTGTTTTTATATTATTAGACAAATGCGACTGTCTGAAAATAAGCTCCAATAACAAATTTGCACCCTTACTAGTACCAAGATCTCTTACTTCATTATATTCTCTCAATACTTCTGTATTCATTATGTAAACAAAGATAATCGGATTCTTTTTGTGGGTTATGGACACAACACAACATATTTTGTATTAAATTTAACTTATATTAGTGTTTTAAATGAAGCTCGCGGTTTTTAGTTAATTCCACAATATAATAAAAGTTATTGAAAATTCCAAAAAATTGACAATTGTTTCGATAAATCACTATCATCGTCAGATTAACAGAAGTTACATTTCATTTGATGCCTACCTGATGTTTAGTAGTTATTTTTGGCTGAACCAAGAAGTGACCTCACTTGTGATTGGCTTAATATATGTTTATAGAGAATAGAAGAAGATGTGATATTACAAATATTGACGCTTAGATATTATTAGCTCTATGGTGATATCCTGGATATCATTTTTCCAATTAAGATCAGTATAACTGTGCAATGATATAGAAAACCAGAAAAACTATATCTGCTGATCTTTACAATTATCACTTAAGAAAACAGTTTATTATTGGAGAACTCCCTAGATTTCACTGTTCATTGACAACTTCATATTGTGGGTTTCTTAAATGTCTCCTAATTTCCAATCCTTCAAGGAAATCCAGTTCTTGTTTCTTTTCACAAATAAGCAGCACTTCTAGTTTTGTGTTAGGTGTCAATGAATGATTGGTGTCAAGTAGATGTTTTGCGTAGTGTGATTTATCTAGTTGTTTTAATCTGTATGATCGTTAGTGTTCACTGTATCGGATTTCAAAATTCCTAAGGGTCTGACCCAAATAGACAGCATTACATTCTGGACATTTGTGTTTATATATACCTGACTTCTTTAATAGTGGTATTTTTGTGCTTACATTTAACAATTTTGTACTAACGTTACTTCCTGTGTTAAAAGAAATTGTATTCGTTGCTGAAGATATTATCTTTGAAATATTATTAGAAATATTTCCTGCATATGTGATGGTTTTATAAGTTTTTATTTCATCAGCTTGTTTAGGAAATATTAGTTGTAATGCCACTTTTTCCTCTTTTTTACTGATTAGCTTATCATATATAATGAATAACCGTTGGATGTTGCTATTTGTCTAATTGTATTAATCTCTCTATCAAAATTACATTTGTTCATAGGAACTGAAAAAGGTCTATCATTGAATTATATGCAGGAAATATTTCTAATAATATTTCAAAGATAATATCTTCAGCAACGAATACAACAATTTCTTTTAAAACAGAAAGTAACGTTAGTACGAAATTGTTAAATGTGAAAACAAAAATACCACTATTAAAGAAGTCAGGTATATATAAACTCCAATGTCCAGAATGTAATGCTGTCTATTTGGGTCAGACCCTTAGAAATTTTGAAATCCGATACAGTGAACATTTACGAGCATACAGATTCAAACAACCAGATAAATCCCTCTACGCAAAACATCTACTTGACACCAATCATTTATTGACACCTAACACAAAACTAAAAGTGCTGCATATTTGTGAAAAGAACCAAGAACTGGATTTCCTTGAAGAATTGGAAATTAGAAGACATTTAAGAAACCCACAATATGAAGTTGTCAATGAACAGTTAAATATAGGCAGTTCTCCACTAATAAACTGTCTTCTTAAAGATCAGCAGATATAGTTTTCCTGGTTTTCTATATCATTGCACAGTTATACTGATCTTAATTGGAAAAATGATATCCAGGATATCACCATGGGGCTAATAATATCTAAGCTTCAATATTTGTAATATCACATCTTCTTCTATTTTCTATAAACATATATTAAGCCAAGCACAAGTTAGGTCACTTCTTGGTCTAGCCAAAAATAACTACTAAACATCAGGTACACATCAAATGAAATGTAACTTCTGTCATTCTGACGATGATATTGATTTATCGAAACAATTGTAATTTTTTTAGAATTTTCAATAACTTTTATTATATTCTGGAATTAACTAGAAACCGTGAGTTTCATTTAAAACACTAATATAAGCAGATTCCACGAAGTAAGGGTCGAGATAGTTAATTTCATTTAGTAAAATTTAACTTAATTAGTTTCACACCATTGGCGAAAACTATTAATGTCTTTCTGGAGTGCCACACAATCTCTAACCGTCTGAACGTTTTTAAACATTTCGAAATCATTTATAAAAATGAAATAGGTTCTAAATTAGATCATTGTAGCACTCCAGAGTTTGCATGATATTATCTGGAAGTATTTCCGTTATCTGTTGTTGTGTCAAGAGTAGTTTTAAGTATGAAAAATCAGAGCGGTCATACGTCAAATTGGCAAGATTTGACAGCTCGATAGTTTTCGGTAGTTTGTAAAAGAAAGCTATCACAAATACTTGAAAACTCTTGATCTTTCATTTATACGGACCCAAACAGAACATGGTGGCAGCTTGGTGGTCCTCGCGAGTTGACATTGTATACAATCAATCGGCTAGGCCGTATATATCTGATAATAAAAGCAGTGCGCACCAAAGTATTTTCGATTGAAACGGTGTTGAAATGATACACAGAAAAGTAAAATGTCTACAACAATCAACCCAACGACAACAACTTCGCAGGTACAAGTAATGTCTCCCATCAATGTAACACCACCGGAAAAATTGACCAGGTTGGGAAAAGAGGTTTGAAAGGTATATGTCAGTATCGGGACTCTTTTCCAAACCAGATAAGGAAAATATTGATATACTAATGTATATTATGGGGGATGAATCTGAAGAAATTGTTCAGCAGTTCCCAAACGAACCAATACTATATCAAGAAACCATTCAGCTGTTTGAAAATTTCTTCATTCCACGTAGGAATATAATTTTCGAAAGATTTAAATTTAATTCAAGGAATCAACAACCAGGTGAGATTATTGACTCCTTCATAACTAGTCTTCATACATTAGCGGAGCATTGTGATTATGGGCAACTCAAAGAGGAATTAATCAGAGATAGGAAAGTAGTAGGTATGGTAGATACAAAAACATCTGAAAGACTCCAACTTAGAGAAAAACCTACGTTGCACTAGTGTACTCTAGAAGCCAAACAAGCGGAATTACAGGCTTCGCAAAATAAAGAACTCTTTAAGTAACCACAGGCAAGTTGGTCGCGTACAAGATATGGATAAAAATCGTGCTACAGGTTCTAGTACGCGAATAAATAAAGATAACAAGTTATCCAAGTGCGGATTTTGTGGTCTACAATCTCATTCACGAGAAAAGTGCCCGGCTAATCAGTCTACATGCAATAAATGCATGAAGAAAGGACACTGAGCTTCCGCCTGCAGGAAATTTGATCAGGTCAGATCTCTTAAGTTGATAAAATACTAGATTTAGAGGATAAATATAAATACGCTGATTATGATTCTGACGAGGAATCAGACGTAGGCGAAGTTGACTTGTAGGGAGGGGACTTCTTGGGGTCTATTACAATCGATCATCATATCAACCATATATATTCTAAGGAATGGATTTCCTCAATATGGTTTCCTAAGTTAAATACAAATTTTGATTTTTTGATTGACAGCGGTGCGAACATTAGTTGTCCTCCAAAAAATTTATTAATCCTGGTCTGTACAGTTATATTAAGCCATCTACTCGAATTGTAACTGGCCCATTTGGGGTTAAATTGTTGGTTCTTGGGACGCTTGATGTCAGTTTAAAACATAAAGATCTCACCTTTGAAACGGAAATTTACATTATTGATAAATTATCACATCCGATTCTTGGAAGGTCAGCTATTTTAGACTTAAAAGTTCTGGACTTAGTCTATAATGAAGTTGCACCGATCAAAATAACTGATTCAGATATTACAAAAGAAGAAGTTGTATTCCAATTTCCTAAATTATTTAGTAGTGTAGGAAAATTCAAAACTGAATTTAAAATTGAGTTAAGGGAAAATGTTCAACCGTATATTCAGTCAATACCAAGAGTTGTGCCTATCCGCTTCTGAAGCCTTTAAAAGAAGAAGTTGATAGGTTTCAAAAATTGGAGATAATCGAGTCGACTGATTGTTCTACTGACTGGGTCAGCCCTATCGTTGTGGTAGAAAAAAAATAATAAGATAAGGCTTTGCTTGGACTATACTCATTCAAATAAGGCAGTCTAGAGGGCTCACTACCCTATCGGAAAAGTAGAAACAATATTGGCAAAAATTTCAAACTCTAAATTTTTCTCTAAATTAGACATCAATTTCGGCTTTCATCAAATTAGATTAACCAAAGACTCCCAACTTCTGACAACTTTCATTACACCGTTTGGCAGATTTTTTTTAAACGCTTGCCCTTCGGAATAACATGCGCTCCTGAATACTTTTCTTGTCTTATTGATAAAATTCTAGAAGGTATAGAGGGAGTAGTTAGTTATATTGAGGATATTTTAATTCATGCACCGACGCTTGAACAACATAACGAAATCTTAAACTAAGTTTTAAAAAGAATCGAACAAGAGTGTATAACTTTAAATCAACAAAAATGTATTTTTGGAGACCAGTCTTTAATTTTTTTAGGCCATGACATTTCTAACGCAGGAATTTTAGTAGATCGGAAAGAATTCACGCTATTCTGGAACCTAAAAACAGAAAACAAGTTTAGCAATACTTGGGAATGTTACATTTTTCTAGTAGATTTATTCCAAACGTAAATTTTATTTGGGGAATTTCACAGAAGGAAGCTTTTGAGAAATGAAAAAAATACTTTCCAACTTCCCTACATTAGCATGTTTTGACCCCACCAAACAAATTTCGATTCAAGCCGATGCTCCATCTTTCGGGATTGGGGCTTGACTAATGCAAACCGCTAACGATAAAACTGAAACTGTCGCTCATGCATCAAGATTATTATCGGACACTGAGAAAATGTATGCTTGAATTGAGACATGGGCAGCGGATAAATTTTAGAACGTCACTGGGTACGTCTCATACTTGAGACTGATCATAGACCGTCATTACAGGTTTTACAGACAAAACCAATCGACGAACCAACACCGCGTTCACAACGCTTCAGATTACGCTCAATGCGCTATAATTATCAAGTACATTATTCTCCAGGGTAGCGGATGCCTTATCACGAAATTTTTCTACGGGTTAAAAAAACCAGAGAAAGACGAATTAGACTCCGAAACCGAAGCGCACGTCAATTTAATTTTACAATCGACCGAATTTTGTAGAGCAAATTTAAATCGAACAAAACACTGATCCAATCTTAACAAAAGGAATACTCCGAAACAGGTTGGCCGAACAAAAAAAAGTTGCCTGACGAACTTCTATCGTATTATCAATATAGATTTAAGTTTTCTTTTTCTGAAGGAATTTAACTGCGAAATTCAAGAATAGTAATCCTTAAGTCTTTGCAGTTAATAGTTCTGAAATTTATACATGACGGACACTTTGATATAGTGAAATGTAGAAACCGAGCTAAAACTTCAGTGTGGTGGCTAGGTCTCTCTACCCAAATTGAAAACCTAGTACGGAACTGTCCGCAATGTGTTGAACATCGCACCAATCCGAAAGAATTCATGATAAGCGATACATTTCATGAAAGACCGGGGCAGAAAGCAGCATTGTTCCGAAGTGAGTTTCAAAAATTTGCCAAGGAATACGATTTTGAACTATTAACAAGTAGCCCGATTTTTCCTCAATCTACCGGCTGTATTGATGCGACTGTAAAAGTGGCAAAAAATTTAATTAAGAAAAATGACGATATACATCAAGCTTTGTTATCCTATAGAACTAACCGTTTGGAATGCGGCATTTCCCCCGAGGAATTAGTATACGGTATAAAAATTAAGTCATTTTTGCCCTTGTTATCAAGCCAACTAAACTGTCAAGTAGTTTTAATTTATCTGAAAGAAAAAGAGAGTAGGTCTAAGGATAAGAGTGCTAAACAATTTAACCACAGACACTGGGCAAAGAATTTGTCAGACTTGAAAATAGGAGATCACGTCTGGGTAACTGACCTTAGACTTTATACAAGGATTATAGATTTTTCCGAAGAACCGCGTTCATGTTTGATTCAATCCAATTCTGGTCACATTTACCGTCCTTACAAATGGCATTTGATACCCGCTCCTTATTATACCAAACCTTATCAGTTTACTCCGGCATTATTTTCATCTGAACCATTACAAAACAGGTCAAATTCTTCTGGTTCTGGAAGTAATGGTAACGGAAATAGTAATAGAGAAAATATATGTACTTCCTCCCATTCAAATGTTGAAAAAGAAAACTCTCAATCTGTGTCACCTAAATCTAAAGTGTGTGAGTCGCCAACCTCCAATGTGCATTTGTCCCCAAAAACTCAATCTGTGTCTTCCAACCCGCCAGTTTTACAAAGACCTAAAACAAACATTGAAAAGCCCTCTTACCTGAGAGACTATGTGGGTTAAAACTATGTGATTTCTTGTGTTATTGCTTGATAGAAAATTGTGAAAGAGGGAGATGTTGTGTCAAGAGTAGTAGGTAGTTTTAAATTATGAAAAATCAGTGCGGTCATACGTCAAATTGGCAAGTTTTGACCGTGCGATAGTTTTCGGTAGTTTGTAAAAGAAAGCTATAATAAATACTTGAAAACTCGTGATCTTTTATTTATACGGACCCATACAGAGCATGTGTCACTATGAAAATCCTGTTTTGCAACTAACTTTTGAACATTTTCAACAAATTAGTCACAAACCTGAATAAACATAACTTCTCAAGTGAAACATCATGGTTAACCCGGTCAGATGCTTTAGTTAAATCTGTATACACAGTCGTAATCGTAATCGTAATCGTAATCTACCATCCAGAGCCCGAGTGGACTCTGATAATACTAATAAATTTGTAATAACAGAGTTACCAGCAACAAAACCATACTGTTTATCTATCAAGGCCCAACGAACATAATTAAATAAATTGTTATACCTAATTTGTTCAAAGAGTTTTGCCGGAGCAGATCTAATGGCAACTCCTCTGTAGTTCTCTATTTCATCTGTATCACCGGATTCATGAATAGGAGTATGACTAGATAATTTCCATTTCTCTCGAATAACTGAGTTACTGATTATTAGATTAAAAATATGGACTAATTGAATCTACAACCATTCTCCTCAACCTTTGAGTATATAAGGTGGGATATTATCTACACCACTTGATTTTTTTGGCTTTGAGTTTTTAATTGCATTTTTAAAGTACGATACATTTATTTCAGACAAATTAAATATTTCATTTGTGCCACTAATACAATTTTAGGTACTTTATCATCGGGGACTTTCGTTCCTTCTCATTTATAAGAATACATTTGATTAGTATTAGTTTTATTTAAAAAGTTGCAAAATTTATTGATATCTGACTGTAACTTTTCTCCAATATTTTTTAAGTACATCTTATGCTAATTCTTAATGAACTTTTATATGTTCTCTCGTTTATTTAATACTTTAATAATAGTCTGAAATTGATTTGAGTTTGCTTAGTGCGTTTATCTCCTTCAAAAGTGTTTTAATTTCAGGAGTGAACCAACAAGGAAACTTATTATAATTTTTATATTCCTTATATTTTCGAACAGCATAATTGAATATATTATTTATAATGTCATGAAAATTATCTGGTGTCTCATTAACCTCTTTTTTTTAATTACATTATCCCAGGATGCTGCCCTCATCAACTGAGTTAGTAAATCAAAATCAGATTTCTCAAAACTAAAATTATTAACAAACTGTTCCCCCTGTGCCTGATTAGTATTAACTGTTTCAAATTAAAATATAATTTCTTAAGCTGGATGATGCTAATCTTCCTGGAAAAAAGCGACTTTGATATCTACAAACCGCTAGATTACCCATGTAATCTTCTGAAGAGATAATTGAATCTAATGTTTTATCATACCTATTTTTCACATTGTTAAAAAACCTAAATGAATAGAGACTTAGAAATTCTAGTATGGTAAATGGCCCAACTATCGAACGCTTAAGAGCAAAGTCGAACTTTAAGCGTTCAGAAAAAATATATGCTCTAGAAAATCACTGATACGGATTGCATTCCAGGATCCTATATTTCTTCGCCAATAAATTATCTCGTTTGATAGAAATCGTTGTCTAATAATTAATAATTTATTAAAATAGGTACATTTGTCCCAGTCATCGGACGCTCTAACAGAGTGAAGCTCCACTTATCGGACGGGATATGTCCCTATTATCGGCATATGTGGGATATGTAATCACACAAAAACATAAATTATAACTGATTTAAAATACAATAATATAAGAAAAAAACATTTATTCTTAACTGTTTAAAATACAATAAAAACAAAAAATCGAAATAATAGTGATTCAAAATACCATTAATAAAACAAACTAAGTAGTTCTAAAAAATGAAAAATTATTTCATTATTGTAACATCATATACACCCCTTTTATTTATAAGATTTGGTTTTTGAATTTTTGGCATTATGTCGCATGTCTCATGAGTTAAAATATCTTCTCTGGCAGGCCATTTCCAGTTTTGACCACGAAGGGTCATAGCTTTAACTGTATACTCCTGGTTCTCATCATTATAATGTAATATGCAACCAGGATAACAAGCTTTGTTATTGTTCACTATAACATAGTCACCAACCAAATACACTGTTTCCTTCTGAACCTCTTTTACCCTTTATTCGTTGGGATCAATACATTTCTTTTCCCCTTTAGTTTTTCAAGCCGTAGCTTTGTTTTCTTTATATTCCAAGCGAATTTTTTTTGTCTTTTTCTTTTTGTTCGTTTTGCGTTTTGTCCCATTTTCGCTTTCCATAATTCTGCCAAACTTGAGAAACAACAACTGATGGTGTTTTTTCTTTCGGTTTTCTGAGCTGCTTCTTTTTTTCTTCTGGTGGTGTAATCCAAAAGACCATTTTCTTGAAAAGAGTTGGAATATTTGATAACTCTCCCATCTCTTTGGTGGGAGATTTCTCTAGAATCTCTTGGATGGATTTATTTTTTTCTGTGTTTCGTCTTCTAGATTCTCTTCATTTACTTTATTTCCATGTTTCCGTTCGTTTTTTTCTGCTCTTCTCTACTTGTATCTTTGTTTTCTACAGTCTTGCTTTCGGCGTTTGTTTCGTAAGAGTTATTTCTTTCTTCGTTTTTTGTACGTTTCGTGTCACTGGTTGTTTAATCGACATTTGATAACGAAACGCATTGTTTTTCTGCTTCGCCGTCAAGAGAAATTATTGAAAAAACATTTCGATCTATATCTCCTTTAATGAAATTGAAGTTACTGGTGTCACTTAAATTAAAAACTGGAAGCAAATTTTCTTTTGAGTTTTCATCTAATGGTAAGGCTTCTTTGGCTTCCGAAATTTCTAATATTAGGTTCAAGTTAAAAGAATCAGTGGAAGTGGAATCTTGCGGGAATACATTATTTACAAAGTCGGTGTTATCATTCAGTTGTAAAACTCCTTTGGATTTTGCAGTTTCTGTTATTAGATCTAAGTTAGGAGAATTAGAGGAAGACACACGTTCAGTCGTTTTTGAATGTACTTGTAAATTTGCTTCGAATACTATAGTGTCATTCAACTCTTGTGGAAATTAAACATTTACAGATTCAGAGAGTTTTTGCCATAAATAAAAAAGATTCGTATCTTTAACGTCTCCTTTCCAGATACTCTCAGAGGATTTGAAGAGAGGTATGCTTTCTTTATTTATCTCCTCGAAAACGGCTGAAACTACTCTTTCATCATATTTTTCAATTTCGTTGTTGGGCAGGGAGTGGTTGGTAGTAAAATCTTCAAAAAGCTTGTCAAACTTAATATTGTTGGCATTGAATGGAACAAGACCACATGTCTTAAAACCACTCTTTATTGATTGTCTTAGATTTTCCTCCATTCGATCAATAGGTTTTTTAATATAGTTGCAAATTGTTCTCTAGTAATTTTTATGACTTGGTTATGCATTCTCCAATCAATTACTGATTTCCTCCATTCTACCTTCAGTGGATAAAACGCTGCCACATCTAGGGATCATAAGATATGTGTATTATTTGGATAAAGGCTTATTATTTTCTGCACAAAACCTGCTAAGTTGCATTGTTAAATGGGACTTGCCAATCCCCCACGATTCTGGAACACTATTAATGACCTCATTTGGAAGTTTCTTATCAGAATATATAATTAGCGGTAGTGGCAGATCCCCAGCAGCATTGCACATAAAAAGTACAGTATCTGCTTCTTTTTCGTTATTATTTGACATGCTGTATACAGTTTTATCACCCATTCTATTTTTTCTCCTTTGGGACCCAAGAAAACGGTCGTTTCGTGGCAGTTATAAACTTCATTTGGTTCGGTTACATTGATATGCTTTTATTCTAAATAATTATTTACCTCATCGAACAATTGGCGTATTTTTTCTTCTGTCACTTTAGATCGTTGTTCAGTCAGGCTCTGTGGAACCCTTTTGGAAATTTCAGGGTGTCTTCTCTCTCATACCAATTACGGCCAGGTTTATCATCTACAAATGGATTCTCTCGATTCAATTCGCGTATCCAAAGCTGAACATTCTCAAACAGTTGACTACAAACCAGCTTTGGCAGCATTAAATATCCAAGAAAAGTGGTTTTTCTCTTCAGTTGTTAAAACTGACTTTGGACCAATTTTTCTTCCAATTTGTGTTTCACCTGAAATTTTATTGCTTAATGTAGATCGAGGAACATTATGATACGCACTAGCTTTTCAAATTGACACCCCATTTTGAGTGGCTTCTAGAGCTTTTTTCATGTCTTCCTCACTGTATTGATATGTCTTGGTCAATCTGAAAAGAGAGGCAAAATTTCTTTTTTTTCTTCAAACTTTCAAAATTTCTTCCGATAAATAGACTTAAAAATGGAGCATGGTCCTAGTTATCGGACATGTAATAAAATAATCAATAGGAGACTTACATGAAAACAAGCTTCAATAAAATAATTTGTACATGAAGCTTATACTCTACATAATAGTTAATATGTTATAAGGTATAAAAATTAGTTGCTAATCCTTTTTTGTTTTTATTTAAACGTTACTATTAACTATCTCAACTATCAGTCAGTTTATGTACCAAATATCGGTCATTTCATGTACCAACTATCGGTATAGCAGTTTATTAATGTGCTCACATAGATATAATATTTAATTAACTCTTTTATTTGATGAAATATGATATGCCTATAACTGGTCGAAAAAATAATTGGTTTATCAAGAACTAAAGTGTTCTGAAATATCATCAGTATTGTGTAACGCAAGTTAAAAAAAACATAAAATTGTTGTAGTTATCGGACACCTGTACGATGCTGGTACATAACCCAATTTAATAAGTCCCACTTATTGGCTACCATTTTATAGGAAAAAACAACGATTAATTAACAAAAAAACTATTGTGGGGAATAGTTAATATACAATATTATAATAGAAAAATGTACCCCATAAAGATATTTTTTAATAAACATTAAAAATGTAAGATTACTGAATAGCATTTTCTTACCTACTTCGCTAGCGAAATGACGCCTTTGCCTAATGTTGTTACCACTCGACGGTTTTCAATCTTATGAAAGTTGCGTCGACAATGTTGTCAAAATATGCAATTTTTCAGAAGAATATATCTTCTTTCTCAAAAATTTACACTTGACTTATTATTGGCAAAGCCATTAAAAAAAACTTATTATTAATAAAAAACCAGAGTGTCCGATGATTGAGACGTGGCCGATATTTGGGCCATTTACATTAGAACATTTGTTTTCCTACATTCATAATCAAAATTTCTATCAACACTTTCAATATTGGGTAAGTTAAAATCACCGGCTATAATTATTTTCTTATTATCTACTAAGTTTTGTAGATTATCGTAGCAAGAGATATAATCATTCAAAGTAACTTCAAGCGGGATATATAATCCCACTACGTAACATTTTTATTTCTAAGGCTAACAATTCAAAAGATGTACTCTGCTTTATTGATTTCAATACTCCTCCCCTTGATTTATTTGCAATCATTAAATTTCTGTTAGCTATAAATACATTATATAAATCTGTATCAAATTATTCAGCATTAAATAAATTTGGCTTTAGCCATGTTTCAGTTAAGATTATTATATCATAAGTACCGTCAAAACTACCCCTGTAAAACTCTTCTGTTTCCGTATTCAATCCCCTACAGTTTTGGTATTACATTGACAGATGAGACATTCTATACCATTACGAGTATCTGCTTGTTAATAATCCATAAATAAAATATAATAAATTAAATCGAACGGTTTTTTCCTAAAATGTGAATACCTATTAACTAAAAATAAATAATACCTATTTTATAGTCTATTTAATCTTTGTTCCAATTAATTAGCAATATTGCCCTTCGATGCAAATGAGTAGTATATTTGAAATAGATCAGTTTAATAACAAGGGAGATATGAAAACAAAAAAAAAATCTTATTCATAAACAATCTATTTTCAATCGAGAACGAAAATTTGGATTTCAAATAGTTAATAACATGAAATTACCAAAATTATCAAAAAGTTTATTTGTTAATATAATCAATAGTATCATTCAAATAGATTAATTTGATAACGAGAGATAACAAAACCAAACAGTTTTTTACTCATTCACAAACTATCTATTTTTAATAGAAAACGAAAATTTGGATTTCAACTATTTAGTTAAAAAAATGAAATGACCATATTATCGTAACGTTTGTGAAAACACTAAGCACATTCGTTCCATTCGTTTATTGTAAACAATAAGTAAGAGAGACGATACACTTTTAGAAGTCATCCTCATATTTGATCATTTTCATTTTCTCTGACATCTCATATTTGTTCTTATCCATTTTTAGAAGCTTATATGCGTTTCTCGTCAGGTTTTCGTTTACAAAAGTTCCAGTTATTTTTAGAGTGATTTTTGCTTCAGTATTTCATTTTTCTTTGAATGAGTAATAAACACCAGTATTAGAGTTCTGGGTTAGTACGTTGTTAATTATACCCAATGAGTTTTAATCAGCTTCCTTTTTTATTCCATCAAATCTTAACGTGTTCTTCTTATTCAAAATTTGTATCTCATCTAGTTTTCCATCTAAAATTTGTATATATGTATCGGAGAATCTAAATAATATCTAATGAAGGGTTTCTTGTTATAAATTTCGACATTTTTTGATGATAAGCTCAAAATATTGGACTATTCCTCAACTGAACTGTATATGATTTTTTCTCATGGCAACTTCTGTATCATCTTTAGTGTGAATGTTGCGCTTTCCCTATAACCTAGTATAACCTTCAGTTTACCAGCCGAATGACCGACGTAAGATAAGTGCAGTACCCGCTAAATTCAAACTATCTGTACAACATTTATACCAGTCTTGATTATTTGTCAATATAAAATTGATTCACTCCATACTTGTTCTACACAATGCTTTCAAATAGTAAGAGGCATCTTGATACAATTCCACATGAGAAGCAGCAACTACAACCTAACGTATTTTGACTGAATATAACAGTCCACGACCTGCATATCATACGATATCCATGACAATACATGCCTACCCAACAAACACCCCTTGCGAATATATCTCTTTATACATACGTTATGAAATTTGTACTCATATAGATTGTATGTTTCATTCAATTTTGTAATTACCATTTTCCAGTTTCTTGAACGATATTTCCAAAACCATTATTCCCAAAACTTCTGATATATACGATGACTGGAAAATCTCCAAGTTTTGTTGGAAACTTCGAACACTTATGTGCCTTGGCATATTAAATTCACTTAAACCGTTGAGAAACCGGGCCAAAATATGTGTGTTCTGGTAATTTGACACTGATTTCATAATTTTCCACAGAATGGATATGGACTTCTCTGGGGAATGATAATGAAATAATTATTCAAAACTTATGAGTAATTCCATTTTTCTAGTTATTTTCTACTTACATTCACGTTCTGGAATCTTTCGAACAATTTATCATTGTAGTACTAAATATTCTCAGTCACATATAAATCCGAAAACCCAGTAAATGATATTTTATTTCAAAAATATTTCACGTACATTATTATTATAAAAGTCTTAATACAAAATTAGAATTTAAGCGCTATTAGTTGGACATTACTGTTTTTTTCAATTATTTTTTTGCTGTAAGTACTGGACGAGCCGGCCCATTCCATATAGAGTTTATTCTAGGCAGTGGTTTTAAACGTTGCCTTACAAGAATTCACAATTGTTCATCAGGCATAGAGTGCGAAGAAATTAAAAGATCAAACGAACTTACCTTAAGTGATGTTCGATCTTAATTATATGTAGGCCTCGTCGAATAAATATTCAGTAGTATCTCCCTGAGGTACCGAACGCACACATCCTTGGCTATTTAAAAATTATCCCATCTCTACCTGCCTGGGTGCGGTCGCTTCCTTCTCATTTCTTTGAAGTAACAATTTGTTGCATCTTTGGGGAATGAAGGGACAGCAAGGTAATGGGTGGGACCTATTTATCCGACGAATCCTACATATAATTAAAATCGAACATCACTTAACCTTCCATTACTCGCGCACGGTCTCTCAGACCGGTCCAATATTCAATATGACGTAATTACGACTTCATTGGCTAAGCATCGTTCCCCTTCCATGTACCTTTCCAGTACATACTCAACGAACATCCCACTCATTTATTAGTTGATAGAAAGTGTTTTACGGAAGTGGTGCTTTAACACGGTGTAGTAGACCGGGTGCGAGTATTTAAGTAACTAATTTTAACTGTCGCTGAAAAGATTTCATAAATAATACCGGTAAGTTTTTTAGACTTTTCTACATTTTTTTACGAAAATTTCTGATACTATAATGCTAATATAAGGTGTGTCATGAAATAATAGTTGAAACATCTCGTTGCATATAGAAACGTGTGTTTTCTTGGTTGTAATTTTTTGGAAATCAATTTTCTATTTTTATTATAGATATGAACTACAAAACGGAGCAAGCAAGACTTTTGAGATTGTTTGAAGAAGTTGAAACTGATGAAGATTATGGAAATGATGATGATGATGAGCAAGGGGACATAGATAGCATAGAACAGAGATCAGAAAACAGTGACACTGAGCAAGAATTTGAGGATGGTGGAGGTGACTATGTACCTGTTCCTGTTACCAGAGATGCAGTATTTATAGGGAAAGACAAGGTAACACAGTGGAAAAAACATTTTCCACCAAAAAATATTAGAACACTTAGTGCAAATATTGTTTTGCAATTGCCAGGGGTGAAAGCTTACGCAAAATCCAAAAAGTCTCCTCTCGATATTTGGCTGTGCTTGTTTGACGAAGAAATGCTGAATATCATTGTAGATTGCACCAATATAAAAATTAATAGCATCGCTCAAAACTTTTCGAGGGAAAGAGACGTGAGAACTACTAATCTCATAGAAATAAAAGCACTAATTGGCATCCAATATCTTGCTGGAGTCAGAAAAGCTAATTATACTCGTATGAATCTGGGCGACCTTTGGAGAACAGATGGTAGTGGCGTTGAAGCTTTTCGCCTGGGAATGAATAGAATACGATTCCAATTCCTGATGAGATGCCTTCGTTTTGACGATATAAATACAAGACAAGAAAGGGTCCAAATGGATAAATTGGCACCGATCAGACTTTTGTTTGAAAAATTTAACGATAACCAAAAAAAGTGTTACTCACATTCCGCGCATGTAACCATAGACGAAAAGCTTGAAGCATTTAGAGGTAATTGTAGCTTTAGGCAATATATACCCAACAAGCCAAATAAGTATGGCATAAAAATTTTTGCACTCTCTGATTCTCATATGTTTTACACCAGTCACATGGAAGTTTATGTGGGTAAGCAGCCAGAAGGCCCGTTTCAAAAAGAAACGACTGCTAAATCAGTAGTAGAAAGACTTTCTCAACATATCTATGGTACGAATAGAAACGTCACCACAGATAACTGGTTTACCAGTATGGAACTTGCGGAGAGTCTAAAAGAAAAGAAATTAACCCTTCTAGTTCCATTTATTCCAAAAAAAGGTAAAAATGTACTTCTCATTTCAACAATGCATTTTGGAGATGACATTGACCCTCGTACGAATAAGCCAGAAATGATAATGACTTATAGTGACACCAAAGGAGGGGTCGACATGGTCGATAAATTGTGTGCTCAATATAATTGTGCTCGTGGTACCAGACGATGGCCAATGGTCCCCTTTTATAGCATGCTGAACGTAGCTGGGATAAATGCATTTGTCATTTATAATGGAAACAATCCCTATTCAACAACGCCTCGAAAGGAATTTCTTCTTAAGCTCTCCATGGCCCTTTTGTATGATTATCAAAAAGAAAGAGCTATATCTGCCAATTTGCCAAGGATCCTAAGAAGCAGGTTACAAGAAGTGTGTGGAGTCCCAGCTGGAGATGAGCCCCCAGTAAGAACCCCTGGAACCGTCGGCCGCTGTGCAGTCTGTACCTGGCAGAAAAACAGAAAGACGAAGTACTTTTGTCAAAATTGTGCAAAATATATGTGTTTAGAACATATTCGTCCTATGTGTAATGCGTGTTATGAAAATATAAGTTAATTTTTTTTGTTATCTTTATGTTATGCAATTTCTCAGTTCTGCTTTTTTGCCTAATATATTTTTTGTAACTAACCTAATAAATGACTTTTATTCTGTCCCAAAATGATGAAATAACCCTAAAATCCTTCACAAAGTAATAAGTAAGCTCAGAAATTACTTAATTCATTACCCGGTCTCCTAGACCGTGCGCGAATTATTAAGTACCAAAATTTGGCGCGAGTAATGGAAGGTTAAAGTAAGTTCATTCGATCTTTTAATTATATTCCGGCCTCGTCGAATAAATATTTAGTAGATTATTGAAGTTAGATGCGACAAATTCCAGATTTAATTTTGTTTTTAACTGTTTTGTTTATTAACTAAAAACAAAAAAATTTAAAATTAACCAAACCTTATACAATGGAAACTTAAAGTAACGTTAAAATTTATCAAACACCGCTCTGGTTATGTTTGTTTTATCTAGTATCGTCCTCTGCTGAATCTGGTAAATGTATTAGAGTCGGTTGACCATCCAGCACAGGTCCTAATTTGATCCCTATATATTCCTTTTCTGGCTGCAGCTGAAGTGGAAGCATATCTTGTTGAATGGCTCGTAAAAATTGAAGTGTCAACTCCACTTTTTTTGAGCATGTTTCTTATCCACCGGCTAATCGTTTGGGAACTGGCATTACGATGCGGTTTCTTATAGGTTAAAAACATGTTCTGATTATTATTGTTACGTAACAGTTTTGTTCTATCTAAATATTTTAGCAGGGTGCCAGCAACACATAGATTTGGATCTTTGTGAAAAAAGGGCAAGTATAGAACAGGTTGATCTTCCTTTGGACCTGACGCCTTTATTTGTTTAGGTATTTTTATTATAACGTTTTGTTCATTTGTGATCATATTTTGTAGTTCTATGCTTGCTAGTGTTTGCATTCTCTGATCAGTAGCTACGGCTAACAAAGTGACTAATTTTTCTGACGATACATCTAATTGATCATCACTCATGGATCTCATAAAGATAAGCACAACGGTTGAATCCTAAGTTAAGTCACAACGTGCTCTACTGGGTCTTCGACTATACACACCTTTGAAAAATTTCTTGATTCTGGGATCGAGCCTATATCGTGCATTGATATTTGAGAGGTAGCGGATCTTGTCGAATGTAAAATGCCATATGAGGCCCCTTCACTAGGAATAAAAATTCTAAAATCTGAGGAATAGATGCTACGAAGGGATCCACATCTTTGTCTATGCAATAATTCCACCAACCCACAGTTATATTGTTTTAATGTGGATTCCGTTATAAATGCCAGACTTATAATAATGGACATTCCTGGGATTTTCTTATACCTTAGGGCTGATTCGATAAGACTCCTGCCACCAGGGTGAGCTCTTTGTTGAGAGGGCGAGGGGATCTGTCAGGAGACAATAATAACAATTTCCTATGTAAATTGTTAATAGAAACCAAATAATACGCGTCCTTAAGGTCGACTGTTGTCATGAAGGAAAATTGTCTAATTATTTTTGTAACCGTTTTTTGATCCTCAATTTCAAAATGTGCATTTTTCATGAATTTATTAAGACCTTTCAGATTGAGTATCAATATACGTGTACCATCTGGTTTTGGTGTCAAGAAAATGTTTGAATGAAATGGCTGTTTTACCGGGCGAACCTTGGTAATAACTTGTTTAGATAAAAGTTCTTTGATAGATAGCGTAATGTCTAAATGATCCCTATGAGACCACTTTGGTTCTCTCAGAATTTTCTTTTGTTTTCTGTGTTCTAATATTGGAATTTTAACACCCGAAACACATGATAGAATAATTTTATTTTTAGCAATTGACTTCCAAACTAAAACAAAGTCTTCCAATCTACCAGCATAACTACTCACCTCTAGTTGTGGCGGTGCTGGTATCGTCATTCGACTTTCTCTTGTCCGGATTTGTTCTGTCGTTGACGAAGGCCCCGGTTGAATTTTTTCGGATATTGCCGTCCACCCTGGTGGCCCTGCTTGAAGTGGTTCCGAGGTGGACTTTTATTCTTTAAATTCTTTTTTGGTGTTTGTTTGGCTAATTTGAGTTTTAATGAAGAATGTGCCAAATCTCTAGAAGTTTTCAGATTTTCTTCCAATTGTGTCCCAAGTAGGCACTCATCTGCGCTAGCTTTCGGAAAGACTTGTGAGTCTTTATTTAGATTGATAGTTATGAGTTCTTGACGAGCTTTAGTTTCTTGGTAAAAAAGGTCTAATAAAAGTCGTGCTGCATCTTCTAGGGCCTCAATAGCTATTTTTCTATTCTCTTCTTCATTGACAACGATTGAATTTAGAGCCGTGCCTATAGCCGAAACGCCAGCTCCCAGTTGTGCTTGGAGGTTACTCAGCCGGATATATCTCCTTATCACTGAGGGTATACACGCCGAGGATACGACTTCATTAAGCTTTGGAGGATTGAGGAAGGTACTATTTTCATGAGCGGAATGTTTTTCTACTAGAGTTTTTTTTGCCTATACGAATAAGGAATTAGATTTACTTCGACCATCTTACAAACAACAAAAGAATTGCTAATCCACTGATTTTATGGAGATACCGGCTTTTGTAGGTGTTCTTTACATGGCTGTCGTCAAGAAAGGTAACCACCTCAATACCAAAGAGCTCTTGGCAAGTGACGGAACGGCCCAGTTTCTTAGCAGCTGCAATGTCTAGAAGGCGATTCCATTTACTATTGCAGGCCATTAGATTTGATGATTAAGAGACAAGAGGAAGATCTCAGATTGATAACTTGGCGCCAATTGGATATTAAGATATGTGTTTGATCAATTTGTTCAAAGCTGTAGTGCTCATTATACGCCTGGAGAGTATGTTTCCATTGACGAGATGTTAGATGCTTTTCGTGGCCGGTGCAAATTTCGACATTATATCGCTAACAAGCCGGCAAAATACGGTATAAAAATATGAGCTCTTGTTGACTGCAGGACACTCTATACGCATAACTCAAAAATATACGCGGTGAAACAGCCTGACGGCCCTTATAACATCCCTGATGATGCTAAAAGTGTAGTCAAGCGTCTAATCAAACACATTGATAAGTCTGGGCCCAACGTTACACCTGATATTTATTTTAAACCTACTCATATCTCCAATGATTTGTTTCAAAATCATAGATTGATCCTAGTAGGAACACTACGGAAAACAAACCGCAAATTCCACCTCGTCTTTTAGAGGTAAAAGATCGGCCTGAGCATAGTTTTATGTTTGCCTATGGTATTCTACCGAATCATTGTATGCTAGTTTCTTTTGTCCCAAGAAAGAACAAAATGTATTACTGATTTCCACTTTACATGATGATGACTCTTGATCCCAAGTCAAGACAAAATAAAACAAGTATCATCACTTTTTACAACCTGACAAAAGGAGAAGTAGACGTCGTTTATATTATGAAATCTGAATACTCCCTAATTGGAGTGAGCAACCGTTGGCCTCTTACAGTTTTCAACGCCATGCTAAACATAGCAACAATTAATTCCCAAATCATTTTCAAAAGTAACACAAACGCTTTTTCAACTCGATGAAGTTTTATCTCCAATTCATCGCAACAATGGCACGGCCTCATATTGTACGGCGGACAGTTGGTTTGAGGAATTCGAGGAATAGCGATGTTTATTGAAATTGCTGGTTAGTTGAGGTTGAAATTGAGTAGTTATTGTTGATTTGTGTTGAAATGGTTTAAATTGAATTGAAGTGAATCTCAGGTAATCATGATAAAGTAAATATGAGCGGGTACAGCTGCGGCTTTATTAATTCCCTACGTCGAAGTGTCGGTCCATTTGGCTAGCGAATAAATTGACTATATTACAGGAAACCCGCAGAAAACTTGTAACACCGACGGGGGGGGGGGGTCTCGCGGATTCAAGGGGAATTACCTTCACTCCTGGTGGGAGTGAGAGCGAAGTGAGCACATCTCTGTCAATTGTTGGAATTAGATGACGAAGAGTGTCGGCTATGATGTCCCTCGTGTTGGGAATTGTGTTCATTAGGGTGACAGCTAGAATTTATATTATGATTTTGGTATCAGTTGAGAGATCTAAGGGAGCTGGTGGCTTATAAAGTAGGACTGGGGCAGTCTCTTGGAGGGGTATTTGGTGTAATTAGCCTATGGGAGCAGCTAGGGTGGAATGCAGAGTGAGAACCACCGCAATTTGTGCAGGTAGGAGTTCCAGACTTGGGGCAATTTTTGGGGCAGTGGCCGGTTTGGCCACAAGAAAGGCATATCGGTTTAGACCGACAACAATCGTTGGAATGTCCAGTTTTCGTGCATTAATTGCAGTATTTTGGGACTGGGGGTAGCGGGTTGGCGTTGGATGTCTCGCACTGATGTGGGAGACCATGAAATGAGAGGCCGGAGGCGAGGGCTTGGTGGTAATGGGTTTCGGAGTGTGTGATGATGCGGAACAGCGATGTAGGTTTGTTTGTGGACTTGACGAAAGGCCATTGCTGATCGTGAAGAATTGTTGACACTGAAATCGGGAAAGAGATTTTGAGAAGGGCTGTTCTATTGAAATTTACTTTCAGATAAACAATGTGTCCGTTGAGAAGTTCGAGGGTGTTTAAGAGAGCGGAGAGAGATTTTTGGGTTGACTATTGGGGTGGGAGGTTCCTCAGGTTGAGGGTTTATGTAGTTATGTTTGTGAAGGTTGTTGTAGGATTGTTGATGGGGTTAGAAGTTGTAGGTCGGGGCTTGGTCTTGGATTATTTCACCTTCGTCGGGGGTAGTAGGTTGTCGGATAATTGAGGGTGTGGGAGATTTGGATCTTACAGAGAAACCGTAAGACCTGGTTGGGGATATGATAGAAGTGTGTTTTGGTTGATGTTCGGGTTTTAGTTTCGAGGACGTTTGAGGGGATGGTGTTAAGTGAGTGTGGTATTCAAAGGTTTTGTTTGGAGTGTGTGATGCGATTACCTCGCGTATTAATTTCTGCATTTCTTTGACGCCTACGATTGTATCAGAGCATGCTTGCATTTCTGGTGTGCAAAGGGGTTTTGATTGTGTGGAAGGTTTGGCAGATTCATTGCTGCGGCGGTGTCTGGAGGACATTTTTGGGGTTTAGTGAGAGTTAGGAGTTGAGAACGAAAGCTAACACCGACTGCCGGAGAGAGTTGCCTTCCTAGTTAAAAGTTTCCTGACTTATTAGCTTTCGGGTTTTATATTTACCTAGGTACTGAATGTCCTCCCTTCTTCTTATGGTGTGGTGTGACTTGCTTGTTTTGGAATTTTAAAAATGAGCACAGTTAAATAACACACTCAATTATTTTCATAAATAAGAAAGATTTAATGAGCTGTTGGACTGAAAAGTTCGGTAGAACATGTGGGCGGGCTGAATATCTGCGGTGGAGGCGTCCAAGTGTCGGTGAGTTCGACTGTGAGTTGGTTTGCATCAGTGACCAACCCTGCTAGTATCACCTTCCTCTAGCTATGGACTGGAACAAGTGAGGATCATATGGTGGGTCTGCTAAGGGTCTTATAATTTCCAATACTACAAGGAAATCCAGTTTTTGTTTAAGTAATAATTGTGAACATTAGCAGATACAGTTTTTCTGGTTTTCTATATCATTACACAGTTATACTGATCTTAAATGGGAGGGAGGTATCCAGGATGCCATCTCAGGCTAACAATATCTAAGCTTTGATATTTGTAATATCATATCTTCTGCTTTTTCTGTTCGTATATAGGGGACGGTGGGGCAGAACGGAGTAGCGGGGTAGAACGGGGTACTACTTCTAAAAACGATATTACTTATGTCGGAGCTGTACCATACCCAACAGTCGAAAGTTACAGTCTACCCCCACGCTATGCATCAGCACTAGTCAAGGTTCGGATTTAGGGGGTACGTCAGACGTTCAAGGTTGATGTTGTGCACGTTAATGTGTTTGTTGCAAATATTCGTTATTTTCAAAACAAGGTAAGTGATTTAAAAGAAATTTTACGCTGTACGTGTTTTTACTGAGTGAACATGATTACCTCCAGCTATATTATCGCCTAGTAAAATTGTCTGTTACGGTTCTCTTGAATATATTTTTTCACAATTGAAAACAAAATAACGCTTAGGTCAGAACGTGGTACCAATATATGGGGCAGAGTGGGGTACCCCGTTCCGCCCCATTTTAGTTCTAAAAAATCATTGGAATATATAGCTACCGACCTTTTTTCAGATGCCTCGTGTTTACGAAAGAAAAACCACTAGGCAAAGTTGGTCAACAGAGAGTATGGAGCAAGCTGTCCAGGGGGTTGTTAATGGGGAAATGGGTTACAAAAAAGCAGCCAAACAACTTAATCTGCCACATACGACATTGGAGCGATATGTGGCTGGAAGGAAAAGATGTGAAGACACTTTCGAGGTTGCTAAGAGTTCCGGAAAATTTAAATGCATTTTACAGAGTAACAGGAAAAGGAGTTAGAAGACTACTCAATAAACATGAAAGCCGATTGTTTCGTTTAACAGTCACGGATTTAAGAAAAGTGGCCTACCAACTCGCTGTAGTGAAAGATTCAAGCTCGAGAACCATCTCGCTGAGAAAGATTTGGTTCAAGGGTTTTTTAAAAAGACACCCTAAATTATCATTACGAAAACCAGAAGCAACATCTGGAGCTCGGGCAATGGGTTTCAATAAAGTTGCCGTATCCCAGTTTTTCAAATTGCTCGAAGAAACTGTCGACAAATATAGATTTACAGGTGATAGAATTCATAATTGCGAGTAGACGGGTATTACTGTTAACCCAAAAGCTCATTCTAAAATAATATCATCCAAAGGAAAACGTTAGGTAGGAATACTTACTTCTGCAGAACGGGGATAGACAGTAACGGTAGAAGTATGCTTTTCCGCTTCAGGAGCTTATATGCCACCTCTACTTGTGTTTCCTAGAAAAAAGATTCAAAAAGAGTTTGAACTTGGTTTGCCATTGGAATCTATAGTTAATCTAGGCGATCAAGGCTGGATGGATGGAGAGATATTTATGGACTGGTTAAGGCAGTTTGTAAAATTTTCTGGAGCAACTCACGAGAATCCAGTTCTTTTGCTTTTGGATGGTCATACAACTCACTCTAAGAGCCTTGATATGATACTTCACGCAAGAGACAAAGAAGGATTTTTACTTTGTTTTCCTCCCCATTGCTCTTATCGGTTATAGCCGCTTGACGTAGCATTCATGAAACCTTTGAGTACCTATTATGAGCACGAAACGAGAACCTGGTTAAGAGGTAATCCAGGGACAGTGGTTACGTTATTTCAAATATCTACTCTCCTTGAAACAGCGTTTATGAATGCAGCAACAATGAAAACAGCTGTAAACGCGTTTCAGAAAACTGGTATTTGGCCAAGTTTTTGGTGAAGCAGGTTATCTGCCGTCTGATACGACAGATATTCCAAGAGAAACTGAAAGAGTAACAAATAATGAAATAGCTGCACCAGCAACTTCGGAGAAAACTGTAACACCTACAGTGCAAGTGGATACGATAAACAGCTTTGAAGAGCAACTGCATTGTTCTAGACATCTTACTCCTCAGAGATAGACTAAAACTTCCGTTGATTTGCAGCATGTTCCTCAAATTTGTGTAACCTCAAATAACTCGACAAAAAATATTTCCAAGCACTTCACTCACTACTCTACTTCTGATATTCTACCCATAACAAAAGTTGGAATATCTTCAAAAAGAGACAGTAAGAAACATGGATAGGCTACTATTTGGACGTCGACCCCATATAATAATGAACTTGAGGATGCCATTGAACAAAGAAATCTGAAAGAACAAAACAGAAATGTAGTTAAAAGAAAAATCGAGTCCCAAAAATAAAAATTTCAAAAATAAAAAAAATAAAACAGTGACCAAACCAAAGTAAAAAATTAGATAACAAAAAAAGAGTTGTTGAGTCGGAGAATCCGAATCATCAGAAGTCGAGGAAGATGCTGATACACCCTGTCTGTATTGTACCGATAAATACAGTAATTAAAATTCAAGAGAGGGCTGGATTCCATGCATTCTTCATCATAAATGGGCTCACAATGCATGTGTCGATATCGACAGCGATGATGATGAAATTATGTTACAATGTGATTTTTGCAAATGAATGTAAACTATTTGCAATATCATGTTTCACGTAGTTTGAATCACCATAACTTTGTTTTATTCTCATTTCTCAATATTTCGTTTTAAAAGTTCCAAAGCGAGTATATTTATCTAATAATTGTCATAAATACCAGCATCATTGACACATATTTTCATGTACCCCGTTCCACCCCATGTGTGGGGCGGAACTTTTTTTATAAAAGTGTAAAAATATAGAAAACTTACATGAAGTTTTTGAAATATCGTACCTAGTATATAACTCCTAAGTTAACCAATATATATTCTATAAAAGTAGAGGTATTAACTTTTGGAAAGACTTGATTTTTTGCCCACAAACGTTAAGTACCCCATTCTACCCCACCGTCCCCTATCATGTCAATCATTCTGAAGATGAGAGCAATATCGAGACATTTGTCAAATTTTTCAGAATTTTTACCATTCTTTCAACATATTGTGTAATTATTTAGAAAGATTCAAAAATGTGATATCGGTAGATTCCACAGAGTAAGGGACGAATCAGTAAATTTTTTATTCCTATGTACTTACAATTATAACTGAATTTCACCAATAAGTCGAGACCAGTGTCAAGCTGTGTAATAAAATCAACCAATTACTGCGTGCACATGCCCACACCTTTATATCACCTGGGAGCTATGTACCGTAGATATGAGTTGTAATGATGAATGTTATCAAAAGAGTAAAGTTGATTTTCCAATACATTTCTCAAATTAAATTAATCATAATGAACGTAAAATTATATATTTTACCTCCGAAATACTTTACCTAGAGTCGATGATAATCTTGCCTTTCAACTGGTGAGTAGAATCTCTCTCGAAATCTCAATTAACAAATCTCCGATTCAAGATTACTCCAATATGATTTTGTTACCTGTCAGGTTATCCTCCAATAATCTTTCCCAGTCTCTGCTCTTGTAAGCATAATTATTTTCCTTCAAATCCAGTCCAATTGAGTTTAAGAATTGCACGAGGGTGAAATGTCAATAATAGTTTTTGGGAATAAATAACTATTCCTGGATACATATTTCCTTTCCAATTTGTGAAAATATCTTTACAGCTGGGGGTTTGATAGCTATAAAAGTTAGGAATTAATTTCACTTATAACAAATATATACTAATTTATGTAAACAGTTAAATGAATTTCTTCGAGATATTGTATGTAGAGAGAAGTGGGCGGAAATAAAGACGATTTATGATTATTTCGACTCCTGTCAGACAAATTGAAGCACATCATTTTATCAATTACAAATTTTGGAGCAATATCCATTCATACCGGCAGGAAGTTCCGTTTCAAAACCATGACAATGCAATAAAAATTTCACAAGTCACAGGATTTATCATAATAACGTTGTATCCAACATAATTCAATATTAGTTAAACCAACTTTGTGAGAAATAATGAAGAAGGTTGATTTGTAAGCATATTTATTTTAACAAAGAATATTCATTCATATTCCAAATTGATATGAGGAATTTTTCTCTTGCTTTTTGACTTGTCCCTTTCAAATGAAACAAATATATTTAGAACGTATTTTCGCCTTTGAATATATCGATTTCAAACGAATATCATCTTACAATCATTTACTTGGAACACTGCGTTTGTAGACAACGTGAAACCAGTCACTATCTTGCATTTTTCCTAGAACATGTTGAACTATCGTTTTCCAATTTTCCATTGGCGCGAGCTAAGTTATGCATTTCCATAAGACTCGAATAGCTAAAGGTATTTTCCAATAACACGGGTGGAGCATAATCTATGAAAATTGAGAAAGAATGAGTTATGAGTGCTAAATATTGAATGTGTTGGTATATAAATTCAGTTCGAAAGTATAACAATATCTATTGATTGATGTGAATATTTAAACTTCCAAAAGTAACATTCTCAATGAAGGAATGAAGAAAACTTACTGTTTCGACCCTTACTGCGTAGAACCTTCTCATGCTACTGTTATAAATGAAAGTGATTCTTAATAATCCCACAATATAATGAGAAAATGATACAAATTGAAAAAAATTAACTTTTTTTAGATTTCTTAGAATTTTTTCATTATAATATGGAGTTAATTAGAAACAGTCACTTTCATTTATAACGGTAACGATTGAAGTGTTTGGATTCCACAAAAAAATAATGTTCCTCATTTTTATATTATATATGTTGAATATTCTGACAATTTGATGAAAACATTTCATATTATTGAAAAACTAGCATATGCTGCCAAAATTGATGTGACACACTGATATATCAAATACACAAAACTGGTCAACGATAAAAATAATAGGATAATCAGATAATTCGAACGCATCCTTTCGAATCGATTTCAGTATTTGCCGTGAATTCTATTTTATGTCTTCCATCAACCAAATGTAGGTGCTGATTGTTGGGTTTTTGGGGAGAAGAAAATCGTCGGCTATATAACCAATTGTCCTTGTGAGACGATGAGTTGTCATTCTGTCTAAACAATCGATTCAATGATTGATCTCATCTTGACTGGAACCACGATTTTTAGTCCGAATTTTCTGTATTGTAGCCATATTGATTTCAGTCAAAAACGTTAATTTCGGCCAAAGTGAAGTGAATTCTTCACATCTACATTCCCTTTTAAAGCAACGAAAAGCACTATTTTTCGATAAAGCACCTCACTCTAGCTCATGAAATTCCAGAGATACATCAACAAAAGGTAGGAAAACAAGCCAATTAACAAATGATTCTCAAACTCCACCTAAGTATAGTAAACAGCCGACAATCCCTTCAAGCGGGATTATCAAATGATTTATTAAATGTATTTCCTCAACTCTATGTACAGTGTATCCCTATTCAATCCCCACGGCAATTATTTAATTAATTTTTGGAAGCAGTAAGTATTGCCCCCAAGTTAAAACATATTTCGGCGCGTGCCAACTAGATTTTAGGCAAAAACCTTCGGGTAGCGATTGAGGGGTGGACAGTGTTCTCAATCGTTGTAGAAGCTATTTTGACCTTTAAATTAAGTGTGTAACTCCAGACTTTAGAATTCACGTGATGGTCCTATCTTCATCTTTAGTCGGTACCGACAAGACGATCTACTGTCATAACCAGGGTAAGTGTTATCTGCTTCCTGTTTTGTATATGATTTTTTTTTATTTTTCGCATCATTTTTATTGCCGGCAGCAATCTATGCATTGAACCAAAAGAAAGAAGAATACTACAGTCCATTTATTTCTCGCCCATACAACTTGGTCATTTGAGTACGGATTTTTCAGGATATTTTCAGCCCTTAGAATCCTATAATTCATGATTTATTAATTCTAAACACCTGCTTATAAAATTAAATCTCTTTTGTAGCCGACATTTTTATTCATTATCTTTTTCGCTAGGTCTACACCGTAGGTACCGAGCGCGCGAATAAATTGACGCACCTGTGAGTTTCATTCTTGACCTGGCCAGTGAAAGATACAATTAAATCAGCAGGCAGAAGTCGATATCATAATAACATATTTTTCTGAACATTTTCTCATTGAATATATTTTATTTCAATAATAAAGTGCACTGCTTAATTTCTGTATCGTTCTACATTTATTGTACTCGTAGTTATATTCCCCTCTCACACAAATATTATTATTTAATACTTAATATAATTGAGTGAATGTTATTTACTTAAAAGAATCTCCTTATAACTAGTTGTTTTCGCATTTTTTCTAACTAAGCTAAGAAACTTGAATTATTAATTGCTCAACGTCAAAGTGAAATTCTTAACCTAAGCCCTTTGTTAAAAATTGCTAATGATGCTCTCACAAATACAGGCTTACAAAATAATTTTAAACGCAGGTATAAGCATATCAAAAATATTCGTGATGATTTTCTCAAAGCTCATAATGGCATACTTCGTATAGTGTCTATACAGGAAGGTGCGGACTTAGAGCCACATAATATCACTCGTACAGATTTTGATAATAACGATTATCATGTTCAAGCAGTATATACTCAAATAATCGAAAGGATATTAATAATAGTAATGATAATCAAAACTCTACTCAAAATGTGACTACTTTTAGAACGAATTGTTTTGTTAGATTGCCCAAACTCACTGTTCCTGTTTTTGACGGAGATTATCAACATTGGCAAACGATTATAGATATGTTTGATTCAATGGTACATGATAATGATTCTTCAACGAATATAGATAAGTGCAATTATTTATTGACATCCACTTCTTCAGTTGCTTATGAACTCATTTCTAGTATACCTTTACGAGATAATACTTATGTTGTAGCATACAATAGACTCAGAAAGCGCTTTGATAAAAAGTTGTTAATTGCTCGCTTCCATTGGCATGCATTAAAATTTACTTCTGCAATGGACAGATCACATGATCATGAGGCTTTACGTGAGTTGACTGATAGTTTTGAGAAGAACTTGGTCATTTTAGAGAATTCAGGTTATAATGTCAAGAATTGGGATTTCATACTTTACAATATGTTGTTAGATAGATTAGATAATAGTACTAATACTCGCTTTGAGCTGCAATATAAGAATATTCTACCTGATGATGAAGATTATACTACGCTTATAGAGTTTTTAGAAACTCAATGTAACGCTATGGATAGTGTTCGTATTTCAGAAGTTGACTTCAATGGACGCGCACTTGCAAATAATGGGAATGAAACTATTGTTCCTTTCCCTAAAAGGTTCTCTTCGTATAAAATTAAAAGTATTCCAGAACACACTCCTCAAAAACAGAAAATTAGTAGTGCATTCACTACCCAGTCTGACTCTAAAATAAATTGTCAATTATGCCATTAGCAACATTTATTATACAATTGTCAAGGTTTCTTAGCTAAATCTCCTAATGAAAGATATGACTTTGTAAAATCCAAGAATTGGTGTACAAACAGTTTTGGTTCCAAACATAATTATTTAGTGGTCCTTCTCATCTGCGCCGTAGAAAATGTTCACGCAGGCACCACACTCTTTCACACTTTGATGCAATTCCTACCTCACAAGCTCTCCCAAACAATGATCCCATTACTCCAGTGCATCATCTAGTGCTTCCTATTTGGTTGCTCGTTCTAATGATGAAACTTCAGTCAACCTACTTTCTCGTGTAAATAGTACAGTATTGTTGTCTACCGCTATGATTGATGTTAAAGATAGCCAAGTTCGTTATCATTCTGATATAGTTCTTCTGGATAGTGCCATCGTGACTATCAACGCATCTTGTGGCGATTTAATCCTTCTGACAATATTCAAGATCATCCTCTCAAAACAGTCACTTATGGTATCACTTCTTCACATTTAGCTGATATTTTAAAACATTCATACCCTCTTACTTCTCAAACTTCACGTACGGATATATATGTTGATGATATTTTTTCTGGTTGTAGTTCTTTAGAAGAAGCCTTTGCTGTTCAACAGGGGCTTATTGCCCTTTTATCTAGCGGTGGCTTTTACCTGCGTGAATGGGCTAGTAATAATACTCAATTTTTCCCATCCTTGCCGGGTGCTGATTTAAAAGTTGATCTGCCCTCGTTTGACTTTGATAGTCAAACTACTCTCAAAATTTTAGGACTTTGTTGGAACCCTTCTCAAGATTTCTTCAAATTAAGTGTGTAAATCCAGACTTTAGAATTCACGTGGTGGTCCTATCTTTATCCCTAGTCGGTGCCTACAAGAAGATCTACTGTCATAATCAGGGTAAGTGTTATCTGGTTCCTGTTTTGTATATGATTTTTTTCATTATTCGTATCAATGTTATTTCCGGCATCAATATATGCATTGAACCAAAAAATAGAAAAATACTACAGTCTATTTATTTCATGCCCATACAATCTCATTTTGGGCTCATTAAAGATAGAGGATTGCGGTTTTCGCGGTAGTTATGCCTTTTGGTTCTAGAAAAACAGGATGGAATTGGAAAGTATCACTTTTCAGGCACCCTCGTATCTCAGTTATCTTTAAACTTATCGAAGAGCATAAAACTTATTCTCATAGCTCCTTTTCGTAGAATCCAGTGAACTAGATAGTTTTGTTTATTAGTAATGAAGCAACATATGTTTTTTAAATGGAACACACTATATATTATTTTCTATATTGATTAGCCATGAAACGGGCGGTCTAAAAATGTATTATTGTACTCAATTCTTTTTAAAGCCCAGCTCAGAATTCAAAATTTTTTAAAATATTCTTTATGTATAATTGTAATAGATAGGCTATAATTAATTTGTTGGGAACAAAAAGCAAAATGTCTAAAATTTCACGTATTCTCGTCAATTTTTGATTTTTAGTGAAATATTTCTGTTGTTGTGGTATTTCTAGTTAACGGTATAAAATATTCACAAAATTAAGAAACTGCGTTCTGGTTGATGTATAATTAATACAATTGCAAAGCGCTTTCGACTTCCGTCAACATCAGTGCTTCAAGTTAGGTATAGGAAGTACAATAAAATTAGTCTTGTTACAATATTATGCAATAATCCTAAATCAGAGATAAATAAACTTATCACTTGTTCATTTATGACTCAGATATTTCCTCGTGATTTTTCCACTCTCAATTTTATTTGTATAATGATGTATGTGATGTTGGATGATTGCCCAATATTTGTAACAAGATTAATGTTATTGTTAAGCTTCCTGTATCGGATTTGAAGTACTGATGATGACGGAAATTATGGTGGTAGACGAAAATAATTAAACGTATTATATGACGGTTTGTTTTATACAATCTAATGGAAATCCGCTAGAAGCTTCGGAATTATATTTAGAAAGGTAACATATTTTGAGCGGCATGTTAACGATAATCTCTTATGGGTTTTTCATTATTTGTTCATATTAGATATCCAGAAAGAAGGCAACCTTTCCCAGACATATTTGCCCGCCTAAAATCAAATTTGGTAGAATATGGATCATTTAAATGACGTCTTCATCGTCTTGTTCGCAAATAGGGAAGCAGCGGGTATATCCAAGTCTGATGATCACAGAATTTTGCGAGAATATGACTGTCGTTCCAGTAAATTCCATATCGTTCAACATTTACACCCTGGTGATGGCGAGCACCGAATGCTATTTTGCCAATGGTATTTACAAAAGACCCGTACCGATGAATCTTTTGGAACAGTTGTTATCTGGTCAGATGAAAGTTATTTTTCATGTGCGGGAATTCTTAATCGCCGTAATACAAGATATTGGTCCGCCGAAAATCGCCATTCAATTTTTGAGAGGGGTCAGCAAAGACGCTTTGGAGTACTGACCACAGATAACTTATACAAAATGCATTACTAACATGACACTAGGGAACAATGAGCACCGTTTTCAACGTAAAGAAATTCCTATATATCTTTTTAAAAACTAAACCTAACCATAAACATAAACAGTCGATGATCTTCGTCGATCTGACTATACTTAACTTATTTATCGTTGAACCGCGTTTATTATTATATTTACAAACAGTCGTGATTCCGATTAGAACAATAACAACTTTCCTACAACTTGTTAATGACCTTCAAGTTCACTGGCCGCTGACAATACTTGGCATTAAACTAACCAAATCTAATAGTGACTTTTCGGATCGTCACATCATCGCCTCTTACAAGAAAAAAATTATATAGGATAGTTTTTCGATGCTCAATATAACGTCTTGTTGAAAGTTCTTACGTTGTTTGTTTATTTACACTAACTGTCTTGTCTGTTTTCAAACAATACATTGTTTGTTCATGTTCTCACCTCACTTTGATTACAAATATTATTATTATTATTGTACTTATTCAATCGATTCTTATGAACGGTTTGTTTTTTATTATTTTGAGATAAAATATCGCAGTTTACTTCTATTATTTTCGTTATTTTAATTGGCCCTAAATAATAAGGATCGAACTTATTTCTTTCTTCATTTTTCCATATGACTGTATCCCCTATCTTGAAATTCACGGGTGAAGATTCTTTTCCGCTTTTATTCACTCTAATTAACATATTTTTATTAAAAACTGCCTAGCTCTGTCATGCGCGTTCTGTAATCTATATTTCAATTCTTTGTCATACCTATCAAAGTTGTAACATGGTTCTATTTATGCATTTAAATATTCTGGTATGTTGGGTTTCCTACCGTACAATAATTCGAATGGGGTGTATCCATGATACGTATTAGGTGTTGTATTATAACAATAGGCGAACATTTTTACAAACTCACACTTATCCCTAAAATCCTTGATAAAGCTTGTTATGTATTCATTGAACGTACTGTGCAGTTTATCACAGCTGCCTATTGATTCGTGATGATTTGCTGTTGAAAAATTGTGTTTTATTTTTAAAAGCTCTGCAAAATTCTTCATTAGTTCGTTTTTATATTCCGTTCCTTGATATGTCCTTATTTCCTTCATTAGCCCATAAGTTGGTATAAAGTTGTCAAATATAGCTTTCGCAATTGTGCTGCCTCTTTATTACTGACTGCGTATTTTGTCAATTCACATAATATTGTAATACAATACCGATTTTCATTGTTATTTTCTACAAAAGGACCTATTGTGTCTATGTATATAATATCAAACGATTTTATAGATGTGTCCATGATGACAAATTGCTCCTTATGACTGGGTTTCGCTTTATTCACCTTACATTCATGGCAATTCTTCACATACCTCCGTACATCTTTCTCCATGTTTTTCCATCTAAAATTTGCTCTCTGTTTCTTCAATAGTCTATTGTTTCCTACATGTCCTACAAACATTGGATTGTTATGATATCTTTCTAAAATCTCGTGAATCTCTTCTTTCCGCTGTACCGTCTTTGGTACTTCGCAGATACATACTTGTACGTTTTTAAACCTTCTATTTCCTTCTTCTATGAATTCTTCTATTGTGGACTGTTTGAATATTTAACGCATTTTTTAAGACCTGAAATGAGTTTTCGCATTGTTCCGACCAATCAAATTTGGCATTTTTCTTAGACAATTTATTCAATGGTATGCATATTTCTGCAAAATTCGGAATGAACCGTCTGTAATAATTGCAAAATGCACCAAATCTTTTGACTTCACTAGCATTTTTGAGTACTGGGTAGTGCTGAATGACTGAATATTTTGCTTTGTGTAGTGAAACATCTTCATTTGATAAATTGTGACCTCTCGCCTGAGGAATTGGCATTTTTGTGGATTTAATCTTAAATTGACTTTACGACATGCGTCCAATACTTTCCTAAGATTGCTTAAATTATGATTTTCCGAAATACCTATGACCACTATGTCATCCATACAGAGAAATGCTTTTTCTGGAGTTAAACCTGAAAATTCTTTTGACATCATTCTTGAAAAACTGTTAATCCAAAGGGTAATTTTGTAAATTTTAATGAACCTTTTGCTGTACTAAACAAAGTATAATTTCTAGAAGATTGTTCTAAAGGTATTTGATGAAAACATAACATAAGATCGAAGACTGAAAACCATTTTGATCTGCCTAACTGTTCTAAAATTGCATCTATACGGGGTAAATAATATTTGTCTGTGACCATTTTCTTATCTAACTGCCTAAAATCAATGCAAAGTCTCCACGCCTTTCCATGACTCACTGATTTCTTCGGGACTAGCAATACTGGAATGTTATAATCTGACACTGAGGGTTCTATTATTCCTTGTGTTATGAGTTTCTCTACTTGGTTGTTAAGCTCTGCCGATTGCGAATGTGGAGTGCGATATTTTTTTATATATATTGGCGTTTTATCTTGCACCAATATCTTTTGCTTATAAAAATTAATGTGCGATAAAATATCGTTCTTTAAACTGACTATGTCTGCATAATTCTCACACAGTTTTGTCAATCCATTCCTTACAAACTCTGGTACTTCTAAATCTAACGACTTTCTCAGCTCTTTCACTCTATTGTTCTTAATCCAAGACATCAATGTCCTTATCTTCTATTGAAATACTTTCGTAATTTGTATTCAAAACTCTTACATATGGATTTTCCCCTGATATTATTGATCTAGCTATAAATACTCCCGGTGCTAATTCCTGTTGTTCTACTACTGTATATTTTCTCAATTTCCTAAAGTTTCTTACTAATCTATACACCTCACATCTAGACGGTGTTGCTAATGTATCATATTCTAGATTACCAAAAATCAGTATGGTTACTTGGTTTCCAGCCTTGCAATTTATGTGTAATTCTGATTGTGAGTAATCTAATACACAATTGTATCTATTCATGAAATCTCTGCCTATAATCCCATTCGTTGGTGTTAGAAAATTTTCTTCCACCACGTGAAAGTAATGATTTATTGTTATGGTATTGATTTAAAATTGATGCTTATTAGACCTAGAGTTTTAGCTAAGCCTTCTGTTATCCCCTGCATATTAATTTTATTGTCAGTTTTAATTAAGTGATATGGAAAAATTTCTGGAATTTTATTCAAAGAAATGTCTGCCCCTGTATCCAATATGGAATTATAAATACTATCAGATATATTTATCTGAATTTCTATAAAGTTAGAAAGTGCATAAGTTTCTGAAATCTTGCATTCGTCATTTGCTTTAGTATTTAGAACGTCAATTGTTTCTGATTAACTCTTGACTCCTTATTTCCTATCTTACATATTCTTACATTATTGCTAATACGATTATTATTGCTAGTACGATTATTGTTGCTATGCCTGTTAAATTTCTTGTCCTTGTTGTAGTCTATGTATCTGTTATACTCGTTTCCTTGGTTGTGCTGTCAGAATGTTCTTCCTTGAGAATTACCGTTATACATTCTGCTGTTGTTTCCTCCTCTTTGATAGTTCCTATAATGAAAATATCTGGTTTTCGGAAGAAATTCCTATTGTCTTGGAAATGCAATACTTGTTGATGACTCACTATGCCTTCTACTGATACCAGCTTAGATAGTACTTCCAATGTATTTTCGAAGCTTCCCACTTCTATAATTGTTGTGGCATTCATAGTTACTGCCTCAATCGTTGCCACTTTGATGTATTTTTCTGCTGAATTCTCTGGCATAACTTCCGACACGTATGCTGTGTGTAGTTTCTCCGCCAGCTTCTCTACTTCTGTCGCGTAATGTGTTATATCCTTTACGTTTTGTCTTACTTTGTTTAGTTTTGCCAATAGAAGACTTGGATTGTCT
The DNA here is from genome assembly GCA_963921935.1 of Galeruca laticollis. NCBI lineage: Eukaryota > Metazoa > Arthropoda > Insecta > Coleoptera > Chrysomelidae > Galeruca > Galeruca laticollis. Next base: position 194,418,088 of record OY998178.1, on the reverse strand, counting down.
CCTCTTATTCTTGATTTAAATTTATTTCTGATTTCTGGGATAGAATTTTCCGTCATTATCAGTTTTCTTGCCTCCCCTGTCAGTCTAGTTTTAATTAAAAGAATTGCATTTTCCTCGTTAACTGTTGCGTTTATTTGTAATAAATCTAACCAATCCAAAAATGACTGTAACTAACTTGCTTCGCCATTAAACTCAGTAGGTAATACCTTACTCGCAAAATTTAAAAAAATCATTGATACTCGTAGCCATTTTCACCTGTTTGCTTATTGTTTGTAATACAACCGTATCGATCTCCTCAAATATAGATGTAGGTATTTTAACAGTACAGTTTATCGCTTGAAATGACCTAGAAGTTTTATCCCTAATCCTATCAGAATAATTTTTACAACTTTCTTGCTGTATTTTATTTCAGTTTTTCCAATTTTTACCTATTAATTTTGTACAATTATTGTAAAGAATTATTATTCTATTAACTAGTTCAGGATGTATATCAGGAATTTTAGGAATTTCCTTTTTTGAAACCTCTTTCCCCGGTTCATTTACTTCTTCTACGATTGATTCTAGCTTATCTCCGAATTCTTTCCACGTAATTGACATTTGAAGAGAAAAAAAAGATTAACCATTCGTTCATAAGAATAGAGTGCATATGTACTTAGGGTAAAATGGGCCAATGGCGGTCACTTAAGAAAAAAATTTTTTCTAAGTTAAAAAATAAGTCGGAATTTGAAATAATTTTAAGATAGCAATCCCTAGTGCACTTAAAAACTTTTTTGATCTGAAAATCTTTCAAAATGTTTTCTATACTTTTATGACAACAAAAAAAACAAAAATGTGCATTTGCGGGCAATACCGGTCGAGCAGAAAAATGCTAATTAAGTAAACTTCAAATAAGCATTTTTTACCAAAATAATAATTATTGAAATAAAAAGAAAATAAAAACGAAAACAATCCAACTATCTAAGTAAAAGGCTGACATTAATCATATGTGTATCCTACAGGTGTGTCCCATCCACTGCATTCAGAATGTGCCCATCTTCCGCATAGGGTACATCTGTACCACTGCTCATTATTATGTCCATAATCATTACATATCAAACATATCTTCATCGACATCTTCATTATCATCATATTGAACATCAACATCAGAATCTGATGAGTTTTCATCAAATAATTTTCTTTTATGGGATTCTCTCTTATTTCTTAAATTATTCCTTTTTTCATCAAGATTCATTTTAGAAAATTGTATCTTTAATTTCTTCTTTTCCTTTACCTGTTTTTTGGCTTCCTTTTCTTCCAACTCTTTCTTCAATGGTGTAGCTGTAAGTATTTTCCCGTACTGTTTTGCCTGCCTGCTCTCTTCTTTTTGTCTGCTAGTTTAGGAACGGAAAGAATTTGTTGAAAAGAAAGAAATCCTGAAGAAGTTGAATGAATTTGGTGTTGCTCTTTATTTGTAGAAGTCTTTGGTAGAGCATCATCGCTTGCTACAGCTTGGGGATCATTGCTGAAAGACATATCAGCTTCATTATATTGTATGGCAATGCCGTCCTGATTCAATAACTCGGAAGGCCAAAAGTCTTGTTCATTAAAAACGTTGCAGTTAAGAGGATAGATACCAACGCTTCTGAAACCAGCTTCTCCTTTGCTAATTGTAGCAACAGTTGAATAAGCTTTGTTGAATAAAGACGCTACATCATAAGGAGTGATACTTTTCATCAACTGCGTCTTCATAAATGAATTGCACTGATTTCTGTATTCGGCTTTCTGGGGCCCGTAGAAGACCACATCTAATGGCTGTATTTTATGTGAACGGTGTGGTGGAATTGATACTATAACAATATGATTTTCTTTGCAAAACTCGTACGACTTCAAAGAAATATGGCTGGAGTGGTTGTCTACAATTATTAAAACCGGCTCGTCTTTCGTGGGTTTAGCGTGATTTCTAAAATGCGTTAACCAGTCACAAAAAATATTTTCATCGATCCAGTCATTCAGTGAACATTTATGAAGAGCTTCTGCAGGTCCATCTTTTAACAGGAGAGGGCTTAGTCTCTTTCTGGGGAAGATAAACATGGGCGGAATAAATCCCCCTGCAGCATTCTTAGCACACATGACGGTAATATCTCGGCCTCTTTCGCCTCTAGTTACCACACCAACTCTTTTTTGTCCTTTCGTTGCGAGTATCTTTCTTGGATTCTGGACAGTTCTGATTCCCGTTTCATCTGCGTTATATATTTTGCTAGGGGAAAAGTTATATTTTGACATCACTTCTTCCACCAGTTTATAAAATCTAGCTAATCCATCCTGGTTGAAACCAGTCAGACGATTTAGATTGTTAGCCTCAGCTTTTCGCACTGATATGGTGGGATTGCGTCTGATGAAACTTCTCAGCCAGTCCTTCCCAGCCAGCCTTTGCGTTGCGTTAAAATTATGTATAATATGGTTTCTCTCAGCAAACTCAAAAACAAACCTTCTTAGATCTTTTGTGGTAACATCGTAAAAATGGACTCCAAGTGTTTATTTGATTAGCAATTTCCAGTTCCTGTTCAGTTGAAAACACAGGGTTTCTTTCCATTATAGGTGCTGAGTCTTTTTTATTTTTTCCCCTCTCGTGTAGCGTTGAAAATGGAATTGCGTATTTTTTTAAGCTTGTCTTATACTAGTTCCATTTTGAATGTCTTCTATCGCTTGCTTCAAATTACCTCCATTTTGCTTTACCAGTTAATCTTTTTCAATTTCGAGACATCTGTAAAGACAATTAAAAATTAAATAACCATCAAAATAAACAGTGGGTAATGCCGGTCACTTGACCGGTATTACCCACCTGTGTTGACTGGCATTACCCGCCTGTAACAATTTTTCTTATGGGTAATTTTTTTATGAGAAAAAAATGTTTTTTATTCGATCTTTTTATAGAACTCTAAAGAGAAAAGTCAACCTTTATGTATCAACTAAGTTTTTATGAAAAGAGAGAACGATTTTATCTCCAAACCTTATTTCACTTACTGTAAATCTTACATCAGAATTGCCGAAAACACGTAGTGATCTGCACTAACCAAAGTTTTAACACAAACTGAATATCAATCGGCTGTCGAAAATCGTAGGTCAGCTGGCATATTTGAGACCACATTGCATTGTTGCCAAACCTATTTGAAAATCAAGAGAGAGTAAATTCCCAGGATAAAAACTAATTCGGTATGCAAAACTATAGTACAGTACGTGCGGTAAAACTTCAATATTTGTAATGCATTCTAAATGGTTTTTGTTAATTTCAATACAAAATTTATTACATTTCTTGGACTATCACATTATTTTATGATCTTTCATTGTTACTACAGTAGGCCTAAGAGGATTAACGTGCGTCATAGGCGTAACCAGAATAGAAAGGGATAATTGTTATTTAACGACCTCCGAATGGCAAGAATGGCAACCGCTTCGGGCGGATGTAATTTCGGCCGGAAAAAGGGCAGGTACTAAAAGCCAGTAGGTAAATTCGGCCGGAGGTTTTAAGTTGCTTCCTTATCTCATAGGTATTTTCGGCCGCAAATCAAATAAAATAACAGAATGCTTTATATTAAAATATTTCTTTATCTCAATAAAATTATTACATCAACTTATTTCTATAACTTAGGTAAACTATAAATTTTTAAAAAACGTTTTGATGTGATACAGATTTAACGAAATTAATTCTAGAAATATTGTCAGATCGAAGCATATTTACCATGTTTTCGATAAATTTTAGTTTGTTTTTTACTTGTTTGTCTTTAATTTTTGCTGGAATATTTAAATTTTTTATTTTTAAATATGCATCGATCTGACAATCTTTTAATTTTTCTATAAAAATAAATATAGAAGGGTGACTTGAATAAAAACTAGAATTAAAGTGCGAATGGAATGATTCGCAGGCATTTGTGGTTCTTTTAATTGATGGGTTTTCATATGCCCATATATTTGGTGGAAAATGAGATTCTGGCGCTATGTAGTTTTCTAATAAATAGTCTGCGTATTTATCTATAAGTTTATGGTCCGGTTTGTATGACATGAGATCAAATATGAAACAATCTTCAACTTCAGAGGGGTCTAAATAAGTTAGCCCAAAAGTATGAGTAAGCCATTTGCTTTCCTCGCAGTTTTTATCTTTATACATTTGGGTTAACCCTAATGATTGTATTTTCCTATACCACGCCTGGTGCAAGTGGAATCTACAACCATTTAGTTTGGTTTTGGGAAAGACAACTTTTAATGCGTTATGAATTGCGATTTCAAAATCCACAAATACCTCCTTCGGTTCAAAAACAATATTATAAAGTTCAAAAATTTTAGATTTTACCAACAGAAAAAGTCTCATATATGTGTCACTGGTCTTATTGGGCAACAGACAATACAAACGAGGAACATAATGCCCATTTTCCAGTCCATGGATGGTAAATAACTGATAAAAATATTTTGTACAATAAGAAAATGTGCCATCCATGTAAAAATCTTTCATTTTACATAAACTTATTATATTTGTATGGCAAGAAAAAACAATGATATTATCAGCTGTGCTGTTATTAACAAAAAATTTTCACCTGTTGTGGTTTTCGGTCCATAACTATCGAGTACAGAATGTACATCGTGAATATCCTTAGGCAGGGCTGGTAAGAGCTTACGGCGGCTGTTGTACAAATTTCTTCTTATTAGACTGACATCTATCGATGACAAATTCTCAGGCAAATGATTTGAAAGAACGCTTTTAATAATTTTTGAAGGTTTCTCCGATATGTCTTCCTCAGCTTTGCGCTTGCATGAAGTCGTCACTATTTTTCTCTCCAACGTAGTTTCATCGGACTCGTGGTTGTGGATTAATTCACTTCTAGTAACTGTGTATTCCGCACCAACAGTGTACAGTTTGGCTAAACATCTTAAATTTCTCTTTATACACCTCCAACGTACTTCACCACTTCTTAATACGTCCTGTTCACAAAACTGAAACTTTTCTACAACTAGTAAGTCACAACCGCGTGAACTCTTAATTACTGAAACTGATGCCATCGTATACAAATAATATATTTTATGTTTTCTATCGACTAGTAGCTTAAAGATAAGTTATAATACTGACTAGCTATAATAATTTTATACCTGTTATTTGTGAATTTTATACATTTAAAGGAATAATCTTAAGTAGGTACAACATAGTTATTAGAATAAAGAGATAAGTAAATTAAAGGTATTTCCGACAGGTACACAGGATTAGGTATTTCCAAATAAATACACAACTAATATTTTACAGAAACTATTAAGCGTAATTACCAATATTTTAATCTCATCGTAAACATCAACCCCTCGGCCGAAATTACCCCTGTCATAAATGGTACCCTTTGATTTATGCAGGTAGGCCAAGGGATTACCGGCCGAAATTACGCCCGCCGACCGCTTCTAATGACAGATATTTTGACTTAAATAGTGCTTAAGTTTCTAGAAATGCAGTTATTTGTTTTTCGATAAACGTGACAAATAGTAGTGACTAAAAATGGAAGCAGTTTGTGAGTATACGCCAGTGAAAAAATTAAAACTAGACCATTTATCACTCAATGAAAAGAGTGCTGTAGTGAATGTGTACCACTATTTTAAACATCAAAATCCCTCAAACACTATTGACAGTGTAGTTGAAACAACATCTAAGGCAATGGGATATGGAAAATCTACAATATATAGAGTTCTAAAGGAGGAAAAATCAGGTGGAGTAACCTCACCAAAGCCGAAACCAGGTAGACCAAAACTATTAAAAGTCAACTTGGACGAGTTTTTTAAAAATGCTATTCGTAAGCTTGTTCACTCATTTTTTATAAACAAGCAAATACCAACTTTAGATAAAGTTTTGCAAGCCATTACGAATGATGTTGATTTACCCACAATAAGCCGGGATAAACTATGGAAAGTGTTACATGAGTTAAACTTTAAATTTGAAAAAATGGGCAGACACTCAATGATAATTGATTCTGAAGAAATTGTATGTTGGAGAAGACAGTACCTCAGAAGAATACAACAAGTTAAAGCTCAAAATAAAAACATTTATTATTTAGATGAAACATGGGTTAATGAAGGACATTGTGTAGGAAGAGTTTGGGAAGACAAAAATATAAAATCATCCCATCAAGCTTTTCTAGAAGGATATACTACTGGTTTTAAGGAACCTATAGGAAAAGGTAAAAGATTATTTATTTGTCATATAGGCAGTACAAACGGTTTTCTTGAGAATGGTTTACTCTTATTTGAATAAAAAAAAACCGTTGATTATCACGAAGAAATGAATGGAGACGTGTTTGAGGAATATTTTGAACAGATGATTCAATTCATACCAAAAGGATCGGTTATTATAATGGACAATGCAAGTTACCACTCCAGATTACTTGAACCTTTACCAACCACTAAATGGAAAAAGGATGAAATTGCAAAATGGTTATCTTCTAAAAATTTAGCCTTTGACAATACAATGCTGAGGGCAGAATTGTTAACTATTGCTAAAAAACATAAGCAAAATTATAAAAAATATTATATTGAGGAGATAGCCAAAAAACGAGAAATTGAATTCCTTCGTTTACCACCCTACCATTGTGAGATGAATCCGATAGAATTAATATGGGCTCAAGTTAAAGGTTATGTTGCCAGAAATAACACGACTTTTAAATTATCAGATGTTAAAAATCTCTTCAATAAGGCAATATCTGAAGTAACAAGTGAAAATTGGCAAAAATGTATTAGACGCGTAACAGAAATAGAAAAAAAAATGTGGGAGCTAGATAACATAATTGATATTACTATAGAGCCCATTGTAATTTCTCTAGAATCAGATGGTGAATCTTCTGACACAGAGTGCGAGGAACCATAACTTTAAAATTATTAATTTATGTACTTTAATTTTATTTTTAGATTTTAATTTTTTAAGATTTAATATTGTCGTATTTTTTACATGTTGCTCGTCAAATTTTATCCTTGCGGTTGGTTTTGTTTTTCTCATATACCTACTTAATTGTTTTTTTAGCTCCTCATATTAATTTATAAATAATTGTAATTATCTGTACATATTATATACATATTTTATAAATAAACATATGCCTAAAACAAAATGCCTAAAATAATATTGACTTTTTCTTCATTTTACCCAAATTAAATTACTACTTACGAATTATGTTTATCTATCTAAAATTGGTAATCTAGGTATAAATAACTAAAACAAATTAAATATTTCTATTTCCATATTAATTTAATTTTGAAAACGCACGTCTATGGTTTACTGCCTTTAACACTGATAACTGCAAAACATTTCTGGGAATTTACTCTCTCTTGATTTTCAAATAGACTATAGTATTATTAATTTTTAAGGTACGACCGGCATTGTCCATCTGACCGGTATTTGCCTACCTTCCCCTTCAATTTTATACCGTTAAAGTTCCCGTCGACTTCTGAACCGCTATGCTTCTGTTGATGTGTCTTTTTAGTGCTCTTCGGTGTGTCTTCCATAGAAACCATACGAATTTTAAAATGAACGCTATCGTTATGATGTATAATAAAACCATTATTTACGTTGCGAAACTATCTTGCTGTACTATGAAATTGTTGTTCACCATACCGGTTTCCTGGACCTCTTGTTTTGTAGCTTTACCACCCATAGTTCAGCTCCGCCATGTTCCAAGATTCAAATTTAAACACCATATTATTTCACTAGCATTAGCCATTTGAATATTACCATTAGTTGTCAGAATCCATTTATTATCGTCGAATATTACCATTTATTGTGGAATATTACCATTTATTTGCAGGATCGCATGTGGTGATTAAGCCGGCAAGTGTTCCTCGTTAAGTCCTCCGTCCATTATACCATTATCAATGCGAAACACTTACCCTTGATCGGTGGGAAGAAATAATGACATAGTTTATCAAAAATCACTGGGATTATATAATGATAATACAAAATGCATTAATAACATGACACTAGTTAACAATGAACTCTGTTTTCAATGTTAAGAAATTCCTATATATATTATCAAAAACTAATCCTTACCATAAATATAGCAGTCGATGATCTTTGTCGACCTTACTTCACTTAAATTATTTATCGTTGAACCGCGTTTATTATTATATTATTATATTTACAAACAGTCGTGATTCCGATTAGAACAATAACCACATTCCTACAACTTGTTAACGACCTTCAAGTTCACTGGCCGCTGACAATACTTATCATTAAACTAAGTAAATCTAATAAAGACTTTTAGGATCGTCACAGTTCTGTGAGGGAGATTCATGCAGCAATTAATTTGAATTTCCAAATTTTGTAAAGATGTGCTATTATTCTGTTTAACGCTATTAGAAGGATACAAAAAATGTGTCAAATTTGCATACGGGAAAATGGGCATCATTTTCAAAACCACTTTGCTTTTTAAAAATTCTGCTTATCTTTATTTTTTCGTACCTAGTCAGATGGTGAATAAATGGAAGCGAAAAAAAATTCAGGTTTAAATAATTGTAGGTATTTTCAAAATATTTGACAATGGTTTCAATATTTCGATATTCTGAGATGACTGTGAAAGTACAGTGACAATTATGTGTCATTCTAGTGAACTATTTTGGACTCACCGAAATAACATACCATACGTCAAAATACGCGGTGAATATTCAGCATCGATAAACGACGCATCAGCTAGTGGAAGTTTTTGTTATCGTTGCATGAATATACTCCTAATAAAAAGCTTTACAAAATCTATAAGCATACATGTATTTGTGCATTCGAGTTGACGTCAAAAAATTTACTCAGGTTTCAGAATATATTCTTCAGAATAATAAGTATCTCGTATATGCTTGAAGTTTGTTAGACGTACATATTTATTTTATCGGAAAGAGATTTAGCTAGAGGTATCTTAAATATATAACAGGGTATATATTTTTCAGAGTCATGTTCTATTCGAAATGGAGTAGGTCACATAGTCTCACTTTATGTAGGATATTTGTTTGATACAACTCGATTCAACTTTGGTATCTATATTTCACAATCATAGATGATGGCTGTCAGTTATATGTATACCTAAGTGTATGCATTTGTGGATGTACATTATGGTCTTTACAGCAAATATAGAATGATTTGATATTCAGGCTATTTTCCTGGAGGAAATTGTTTGCGTTTTGATAAAAACATCAATACGCGTACTATTGAGAAACTTTGAATTTGCTCTCAATTCATATTGCGAGGTCTTGAAGTAAAATGGTTTATTTGGTTTTCCATTTCATTGTGGATTTAGATAGAAAAATGTTACTTTCCATTGAATCTGTGAGTTTCACTTGAAAAGTTAGTTTGTTCTGGAAAAATGTGAATAATTTGTAGTTGAGTGGAATTTTGTTGAGGAGTTCATACAAGTTAATTCAATTATAATCTTTGTAGAAGAATTTTCATTTGATTTGCCCCAAGAATATATTTTTCACATTTTGACACTATTTTACATTTGCAGAGACAATGTTTTATTGACAATATAGGCACATGGATATTATTAGAATATGTGCATGTTTTGCAGAATATGCGCATGTTCAAGTGTGAGTAGACGTGTTTCCATAGCTCCACAAGAATGCCGAATTATCATTTTTTTAAGTGCTAATTTCTTGAGTGGATAATTGAAACTGGACTAGTAACTCTCAAAGTTACATTTTACCTGATTCTTCTTCTTCGAATGCCGTCTCCATTTAACGGAGGTTGGCGACCACTCTCTTAAAAGCATCTCTGTCCGTAGCAATATGAAAAAGATCCTCAACGCCCATGTCTGTCCATTCTCGGATATTCCTCAGCCATGATTTCTTCTTTCTCCCAATTCCCTTCCTTCCTTCAACTCTGCCCTGCATAATCACTTGCAACAGAGAGTATTTATCATGTCGTAATACGTGACCGAGATATGCTGTCTTACGTATTTTTATTATTTTCAGTAGTTTTCGTTCAAGACCAATTCTATGTAGTATTTCCTCGTTAGTAATTCGGGCTGTCCATGGTACTTTCAGCATACGTCCGTAAATCCACATTTCGAAGGCTTCGATTCTTTTAGTTATTTGTGCCTTTAACGTCCATGTTTCTACACCATATAATAGCTGGGACCAAACATAGCACTCCATAAATCTCAACCGGAGTATTAAATTCAAATTTTTATTGCAAAAAATGGATTTAAATTTTAGAAATGCCGATCTTGCCATTTCAATCCTTACACGGATTTCCTGGTCCTGATTCAGGTCTGAGTTAATGAAAGCACCCAAGTATTTAAACTTTTCTACCCTTTCTATTGCTTGATCGTTTATTATTAATTGATCATTATGTGCGGGTGTTTTAGAGATTATCATGAGTTTTTTTTTTTTTTGTGTTAATATCTATTCCCATTTGCTGACATTCCATATTAACAGCATTTACAAGTATCTGCAGGTCCTCCAGACTCTCTGCCAAGATCACCGTGTCGTCAGCGTATCTTATCGTGCTTATTACTTCGCCGCCGATTTTAACCCCTTCGCTTCTTTCCCATAAGGCTTTCTCAAAGATAACCTGAGAGTACACGTTAAACAATGTTGGTGAGAGAATACATCCCTGTCTAACACCTCGTGCAATCGAAATATCATTAGTTTCTGTATTATTGATTCTCACTGTAGCTGACTGATTCCAGTACAGGCTCTTTATTATTTCGATGTCTTTTTTGTCTAAATTGATGTTTTTAAGTTCTTCTATTAGTTTTGTGTGTTGTACTCGGTCAAAGGCCTTTTGGAAATCTATAAAGCATGCGTATACGGTTTTGTTGTATTCTCTGCACTTCTGTAAAAGGACTGTTAAGGCAAACAATGCCTCTCTTGTTCCCATGCCCCTACGAAAGCCAAACTGAGTTTTATCTAATTTTTCTTCACATTTCTTATGTATTCTGTTTTGTATAATTTTTAAAAGTATTCTTAGTGAGTGGCTCATAAGGCTTATTAACCGATAGTCATCGCATGATTTGGGGTTGTTCTTCTTTGGCAGGGGAATAAACGTGGACTTGAGCCATTCCGTAGGTATTTTACTTTGCCTGTATATCTGATTTAGAATAACTGTTAACTTTTTTACTATATCGGTATCTAATGCTTTTAGTAGTTCTGTAGGGATTTCGTCTGGACCAGGAGTTTTCTTACTCTTAGCCGTTTGTATGGCCTGCTCGACCTCTGACTCCAAAATTTCAAGGTACTGGTCCTCGTCTAGCGTCTCTTGTCCATATTCCCTTGTATCGCTGAAAAGAGCTTGAATGTATTGTTCCCATACCTTCTTTATCTGTCCATCCTCCGTTTCTAATTGACCCTGGTTATTCCTAGTGACGCAGGGTGTTCTGTGTTTAGTGTTGCCCGTTATATCTTTTAGTTTTTTATGAAGGTTTGCTGTATCGTGTTTATTATTTAGCTGTTCCAATTCTTTACAGTTTTCTTTCATCCAGTTCTCTTTGGCTCTGTCGATTTCGTATTTTATTTTGTTCTTCAGTTCTTTATATTTTTGCCTGTTTTTATTTTTTCGTCAACAAGCTGAATTATTTCAGGTGTCATCCATTCGTTTTTACTAGCTTTTGTTTCCGTGCCAAGTACTCTACCACCAGATTCCAGCAAGGCATTTTTTAACGTACTCCAGTTCTCGTCCACGTCTTCGCTTTGAGATACGATGTTCAGCTTGTCCCTTATCTCTTCATTTAGTTGTTCTTTGCGATTTTTAATTAATGATTACGCCGACACCCTTACTGTGATTATTATTGTCTGTTCCTGAGTAGTATAGACTCATATCATTTTTTGTACAACATCCCGATCCTGACCATCGAACTTCGGCAAGGCCCAAAATTGGAATGATTACTATACTTTTAATGGGCGTATTTTGGCCATACACTGCTAGAAATTTTTTTATAAATGAGCTCTGGAGCAAAAGGTGAGAAGGCAGTGGAAAATGAACTGCACTCATTCATTAAAAATATGTTCAACAAACTAGTGAACTATAATGAGCTTTTAACTGAGCTGTCGAATGCTATTATGGATATTGTTGCTGGAAAATATGACAAAGAGTTAGAGAATTTTTTTAAATTGCAATTAACGTGCTCGGCTACAAAGGCCACTCGCACAGGTACAGTAAAAGTATACAATACATATATTATATTTTGTGGTATAGCTGTACATCTTTCAGGAACTGTAGAACAAAGGGGACATTATTTGGATTTTCGAGTATCTCTTGGAGATTTCCTTTGAGGTTGAGCTGTTGTCTTCTAGCTGTGTACTGTTGGCATTCTAGAATAATGTTTTCAACAGTGTAGATGCAGTTACAGGTTGGACAGAATGGCCGTATGTTGGATGACATAAGGTAGCCATGAGTGAATCTAGTGTGATCGATTCTTAGTCTTTTCAGCACCGCTAGGTCTTGTCTCGAGAGATTTGAAGCTCCAATATAGTGAGGGTGGCTTAATGAGGGTTGAATTTTTTGCAATTTTGTCGGCATGGAGTTCCAATGATGTTGCCATAGAGATTTGATCTTATGCTTGATGACTTGCTTGAGATCGGATGCAATTTGGATGTTATCTGCATAATAGTTTAAAGTTGTGGCCCTTTTAGCTAGTGGATCAGCTAGTTCGTTTCCCATTATACCAATGTCAGATGGTGTCCATAGAATGGTAACTGTTATATTTTGGGCAAAGGAGAGTTGGTAGGAGTCATGGATATTCTGTACAAGAGGATGGTTACTGTATATATTTTTATTGGAGTGTATAGAGACAAGTGAGTCTGTACAAATGCAGACATTTTTATTAGGAGCGGAAATATGTTTGAAGGCCTGAAGTATACTATAGAGTTCGCCGGTATGTACAGTACAAGTTGATGATATTGTGGAAGAGAAGTTTGGAGAATCTAATGTTGTTACGGCACAACCGACTCCTGTTTCATTTTTCAAGGCATCAGTATATAGTACTAAATCGTATGCATTTCGGTATATTATATCCAGAAAAGTTTTTTTAATTAGATCGTTTGGTGTTTCATTTTTATTCAGAGTTGTGAGAGATGTGTTGATATGAGGAATGTTTTTCGTCCATGGGGGCATTAAGAGGAGAGGTGGAGGAAATGTTTGAGAAATATCAATTTTGATTGGCATTGTTTTTAGTAGTGAAGGCAAGGGTCTTATTGTTGAGGATGTTGAGATATTATGTAAGCCATCATTGGTAAACAAGCTGTATACTGGGTTAAGGGGATTGGAAGATACCGAGATAATATAGTTAAGTAATAAATGTTGACGTCTTATCCATAGAGGAGGTTCATTTGCCTCGTAGTAGAGACTTTCTAGAGGGCTATACCTAAACGCCCCCAGACACAGGCGAAGAGCTGTATTGTGGACCGAGTTCAAGACATTGATATGTCATTTAGATGCAGATATATATACGAAGCAGCCATAGTCTAATTTAGATCGAATAAGGGATCTGTATATTTTTAATGGAGAAGTTTAGTCAGCGCCCTAATGGAAGTGAGAAAGGGTTTTTATGATGTTTAGTCGTCTGTATCCTTCGCTGTTTGTATCTGAAATATGTTTTTTTCAATTGAGACGGGAGTCATATATCATACCCAATATTTTACAGTGATTTACAACCTGAAGGGGGACGTTGTTGATTGGAATATTAGGGGTAGAGTTGATTGAAGACTTACTAAATTTGATGACTTTGGATTTTGTTGGGGATAGAGAGAGTCCCAATAATTTTTGTCTTGTTGGATATGGAATTTACGGCGGATTGAATTATAGTGGAGGTAGTGGACACTAACTGGCCGTAGCAATATAATACTAAGTCATCGGCATACATAGTGCATCTAATAGGAGCAGAGAAATTAGATTAGAACATAGATCATTCGTTACGAGGTTGAAGAGTGTGGGACTGAGTACAGAGCCTTGGGGTAATCCGTCGGTTTGATTGAATGTTGAGGAAAGGATACCATTAACAGATACTTTGAAGGATCTAAGCGATAAAAAGTTTTTGATTAAAAAGAATATATTTCCATTCATATTGTGATGGGATAATTTCTCATGTATGACATTTCTGTGTATTGTATCGAATGCACCTTCTATATCAAATGTAGCAAGTATAATTTGTTGTTTTTCGTTTAGAGCGGTGGAGATATGAGTTTGCAACATTATCAAATTGTCCTTTGTTGACCTGTGCCGCCTAAATCCAGATTGGTCTTCTGATAAAATGTTGTATATATCTAAATACCATATATATATTTTATTGATAATTTTTTTCATGACTTTGCACATTGTACAGGTTAATGAAATGGGCCTATAGGGCTTGGGGGAGGTTGTCGGCTGATTAGGTTTTTTCAAGGGAATTAGAATGGATAGTCGCCAGAGGCTTGGAAAAACGTTAGAGGTCCAAATTAAGTTGAACAGTTCTGAGAGTTTGAGTTGACTTAAGAAATCAAGTTTTTTGAGTAAAATATATGGCAGGTCATCAGGACCAGCAGCAGAATTTTTGCACGATTTTAGCGCAGTAATAAGTTCCTGGTGAGAGAAAGGTAGGTTGGGTGAGTCTATATCTTGATATGTTGGAACTGGGCATGATAAAGAGGTATTAGTATAAGTATTTGCAATGTTTGGGTGTAGCCCACTTCGGAATTTTGCTTCGAAATGTTCAGCAATGATCTTCGCCTATTTCATGGTCATTATTCATTACCGTATCATTTGAAACAAGATGGGGAATTCCATTATTGATTTTGTTACCCTGTATACCTCTGATCTATTTCCATACTTGACTGGGATTTGTGTTTTCGCTTATTGACGAAACATAGTTTTTCCAGGAGGATTTTTTGCTTTGTTTGATAATGAATTTAGATTTTGCTCTGGTTTTTTTGAGATTAATGAGGATTTCAGGGGCATTGTTTTGTCGGAACAGTTTTAATGCTATGTTTTGTTGTTGTACAGCGTCTTTGCAAGAGAAATTCCACCAAGGAACACTTTTCTTAGGATGGGATATATTAGTTTTACCTACATGTAATTCAGCAGCTGACAAAATAGAATTTGAGAATGTTGCGATATTATCATCAACGCTTTCGGAGGATATCATCTTCTGTTTGTGATGTAAAACTTTTCCAGTCAGCATTGTTTAGTCGCCAGAAAGTCCTGGTTGAGATTTTTGGGTTTGGAGAGGCAATGGAAGATATAACGATAGGGAAATGATAACTATCATGTAAATCATCAACAGTACGCCTAGTTAATGTGGGAGCTAATTTAGGATCGCATAGACTGAGATCTAAGGCGGAGAAAGAACCAGAGCAGAAGTTAAGATGTGTATTGGATCCTGTATTTAGTAGGCAGTAATATGTACAGTTTATTACATTTTCCACTGTTTTACCCTTACCATATGTTGAGTTGGATCCCCATAAGTTATTATGCGCATTAAAATAGTTAGAGAAATTGAAAATAGATAATGCAAAGTTGAACGTAATACTGCAAAACTATGAAAGTATAATCAAAACATTATTGACAAAGGAGGAATCATTTGACAGTTTTCGACGTTCTAAAAATATAGGTAATTTTTCACGGGTAGAAAGAAGCAGATAATGAGAATTGTATTGATATATTAGAGATATAATCAATGAAAACCGATACCTGAAATTAGATCAGTTTTGTATTAATGACTGCTTTCAGATGAGGAAACCTGATAAAAATAATATTAAGCCGATTTTAGTACAACTGTATACTACGTATATCAAAAAGCTAAAATTTGCAAACAAAAAAAAATTAAAAAGTTCAGGTGTATTCCTGAGGGAGGATTCCTCGATGGATACTTTAAAATTGATAAAAGCTGCGATTCTCAAGATAAACATGGAAGGAAGGGTATGGTCCAATAATGGTAAAGTTTTTCTGAAATACAATAACGAAGATGAAATTCGCAAAATTTAGAACATAGTTGTATTTATGTGAAATGTAATTATAATACGGAAATAAAATTAAGAAATATAGACGTTTGAGAACTATTGTGGATAAAATGAATTATCAATAGTGAAACGTATGGTTTAGGAGTAATTTATAAACCAGATGGAATTGCAGAGAGTGTTTCTCTAAGTGAATTTGAAGATTTCCCGGTAGCTTTATCTCCATCTGTGGCTGAGGTAATATGTATGGGTGATTTTAATACAGATTTTTTATAAAGAATGCGGTATCAAGCAAATTTTTTGACGTCTTGAAAATATTCTAATTCAATCAAATTATTGATGAACCTACTAGAATTACAACAACTTCTAGACCGTTACCTGATTATATAGTGATTGATGAGAAGAATAGTAGTTGAGAAAGAAATTTATCGATACAGAGCACTCAGTTGTTTATTGTAAAATTAATGTGAAGAGAGTGAATATAATGTATATGTGAAGACATGTATGTATAGACGTTTCAAACATTTTTATGAACCTAAATGTCCAGAATGTAATGCTGTCTATTTGGGTCAAACCCATAGAAATTTTGAGATCAGATACAGTGAACATTTACGAGCGTTTGGATTATAATAACCAGATAAGTCCCACTACGCAAAACATCTACTTGACACCAAACATTCATTGACACCTAACACAGAACTAGAAGTACTGCATATTTGTGATAAGAAAAAAAAGAGCAGGGTTTCCTAGAAGAGTTAGAAATTAGAAAACACTAAAGGAACCCACAATATCAAATTGTCAATGAGCAGATAAATCTAGGGGTTCTCCACTTTTAAAGCGTCTTTTTGAATGATAATTGTAAAAATCAGCAGATATAGTTTTCCTGATTTTCTACATCATTGCACAATTATACTGGGAAAAATATATCCAGGATATCTCAATGGGGCTAATAATATCTAAGCTTTAATATTTGCAACATCACATCTTCTTCTCCTTCTTTTTTCTATCAAAATATATTAAGTCAATCACTAGGTAGGTCTCTTCTTGGTCTACCCAAAATAATTATTAAACATCAGATAGGCTTCAAATGAAATATAACGTCTGTCATTCTGACGATGATATATTTGATATCGAAACAATTGTCAATTATCTTAGAATTTTTAAAATATTTTCAATATATTGTGAAATTAACTAGAAACAGTAAAATGAGTAGATTCCACGAAGTATTGGTCGAGACAGTTAATTTCAACACATTTTAGCTTGGATTTTTAGGTTTGTTCACAATTCTAAGTTTCCCCTGGAGAAAAAGCGGATACTTCATGTACCAACTATCTTTATGGGTCGCTGATAATTTTAGTTGAATATATACTCAATATAGATATATTGAGAAACAATTGGAGGAAACGGAGAAAGTTGTGTCGTTTTACCTATGATCGAACGGTATTACGGGATGGTAGTCGTCTTCGATATTTGTATGTTTCTGTTGATACAAAATCTCCCTGTATATTACCTCGCGGAAGTCGATTAAATTATTTGCTTATCGATTATTATCATAAAAGATATTTTCATGCCGGGTTACGTACCGTGAATTTTTTACTCACCCACTCTTTCTGGATTTTGTCTCCTAATCGAGCTATATCCCCGGTTTTGTCCAAATGCATTTCATGTTGGAAGCAAAATCCGCGGCATTACCAACCTGTTATGAGTAATTTACTCTTAGTTACAATTTTCCAGATTAAACCCTCCTTTAATTCTTACTTGATTTTGCTAGTCCGTTTTATGTTGTGATGAATCGCTATCGAGGAGCTCAATATTGTTAGGTGTATTTGTGCCTCTTTGTTTGTATGGCGACCAAATCTGTTTACTTAGAGATATCCGCTGATTTGTCCAGTGAAACTTTCCTCTTAATTTTGTAACGTTTTATAGCTCATTGTGGTAATTTTGTGAAGACGCATTTAGCTTGGTTTATAATTCATATCGAATCCCATCTTAATTCTAGACCACTGACTCCTATGAGTTCAGACCATAACGATTTGTCGGTTTTGATTTCGGGCCATTTTTGAGCCGTTGGCAGTTGCATAAACGTTTTTCGGAACGGAGGAGCATACATTGCACCAACGTAGTAAATGGACATCTTTGGATAATTTGAAATTCGTCGAAGTAGGCACGATGGTTTTGATGGGAGAGGACAATCTCCATCTCTCGCTGTGGCGTTTAGGCCGCATATCTAAATTATTCCCGCGACAGGACGGAATTATGAGGGTTGCGGATGTAACTACCACAAAAGGCCTCTTCAGTGACACCTAATCAAGCTGTGTACGTTGCCTCTCTGAATTTTGTAATTATATTTTCTTGTATCTATTTTTAGGTGTAATGAGTATTTGTGGAGCTTATGCCATAATTTTTTTTATTTAATTTCTGTTATATGCTTTTTTATTGTTATTTCGGTGAGGATTATGTTGGATTTCCTTTAGACTTGATATATTAATTATTTTTTGCGAGGTAGAAATCCCAAACAACAAGATTTTTTAATCGTGGTTGCTTTTTATGCTCGCGTTAACCTGCCATTTGTCGCTATATGAGTATTCTGCTAACTTTGTTGGTAGAATTTCTACAGTCTGGCAACGCTGACTTGATTGTAGATAACCATTGATCTAGCTGAGTTTATATGCCTCCTTAAGCGATAAATATGGTGCAGTTTCGGACAGTACGCTCCTTTAATTTATGGTATGCCCGCATATCATTTTGAGGCAGGTTGTTTGCAGCAAAATACTCTAAGTAAGCATTTTACTCATGGAACAACAAACCATGTATAAACTTTTATGCCATGGGCGTTTTGCTCATTTAGCGCAAATTAGTATATATAATTTCAAGTATTGTTTCAATTTATTATTGCGATACAATGAGTCGACGGAAAATATTAGTGCAAATTGCTTTGGAGTCACTAGAAGAAGAATTGAATGGTAAGTTATTGATTAATAATATAATTTTGTTCTTATTATATTTCTTTTACTAGCGACCAATATTCCATGGCTCGTGGCACATAATAATGATTCTAACGAATAACAGCGGTTGGGTGAATAAGAATCAGATACTAGCGCCGCAAAGGTTCCTTCATCGATCGTCAGCTGTTTCTCATAGCCAATATGCTCTATCACGACAGTATATAATAGTACTTCATAGGAGACATTATACTGAAACGTGTATTGTGGAGTTTTTGTTATATTTTTGTGCTGTGAAAATGTCTGATTCGGAGGATAATAACTCGGAAAATTCTAATTGTGGAAGCATTTTAGAAGAAAACGTTGTAGAAGAAAAAGTTTGTTTCATTTGTGAAACACCGGGTGATCCGATTGAAAATAAATTAAAAAAACATAACTGCAGATGTTTTGAGTAACTGTGTGAAAGCAGTAGACATTAGAAATAAGCTGCCTAAAAGTAGAAAATCATTAGATAATAATTCTGTGAATTGAAAAATATCAAATTTAAAGAGGCACTGGTAAAATTTTTGATTCAGGATTGGGCAACGAAGGACAGAGCGTCGTTGATAAAGCCCACACAAGAAATATTTTTAAATTACGATATTTGTTATACAATAGAAATCAAAGGAATCAGTGCAGAGTTTACGTGCGACGGTCATGAAGAAGCTGACACCAAAATAGTATTTCATGCTTATAACATGCCACGCAAATCACAAATTTTAATCAAGTGCTCTGATGCTGATATTTTAATTATATTGTTAGCCAACATGAACTAACTGAAACGAGACTCAGAAGATGACACAAACCTAGATAGAAAAATTTGGTTGCAACTTGGTAGAGGCAACAATGTAAGGGACCTAGACGTTTGTGCTATATTCAAAAATTTAGGAGAAAAACTATGTAGTTCTTTAGCAGCTTTTCATGCCTTTACTGGTTGCGATTATAACCCTGATTTATTTAGGAAGGTCAAAGTTCGACCTTTAAAAGTTTTGGATAATTCAACAGAGTACCAAGAAGCATTTAAACAAATGGGATCCACCTTAATTACTAATGATGTAGACGCAATGGAAAATAGTTTTAACGTCATTCAAGACTATGTTTGTAACTTATACAACGTAAAAGCTGTAAAAACGGTTAACGAAGCTCGATCTGTTATATTTAACAAAATATATGAAGCAAAGAGAGGAAATGAGCAGTTCAAGAAAAATACTTGGAAATTGGAAGCAACTGTTTTTCCTCCCTCATATGCTGAATTGGGGCAGCATCTTCGAAGAACCGTTTATATTGCACAGATTTGGTGTAATGCAAACATAAAGAAATCGTCAAACATAACACCGATTAATTATGGATGGACATTAAATGACAATAAATACGAATTTCATTGGTTTGACGGCGAAGAATGTCCCTCCAAAGTATGCGATGTAATTGAAATGGACGAGGAAGTCATTGATGAAACGGATGAGAACATCGGTAAAAATAATTTTTTTTATTATTTTTTCATACTAATACAGTCATTTAATACTGAAATATATATTTCAGAAAGCAATCAAGAAGAAAGTACTTTTAACGAAAGTTCGAGATGACCAAGAAGTACTTGAAGATGAATCTGACGATGAATGAAGTTTATAATTTTATTATTCTTTTACTGTTATAATAAGTGCATAATTATATGAAAAATGTTATATTTATGAATTAGATGAATGAAATCTTACTTACACTTGTATACTGTACTATAAAAATTTATAAGATTCAACGATTGTTTGAAAGTTTTCTGGATATTCTTGTATTTTACAAACTTTTCATGAAATTTTATATATTTTTAAAT
Organism: Galeruca laticollis; assembly: GCA_963921935.1. Lineage (NCBI taxonomy): Eukaryota > Metazoa > Arthropoda > Insecta > Coleoptera > Chrysomelidae > Galeruca > Galeruca laticollis. The sequence continues at coordinate 194,397,376 of OY998178.1, read as the reverse complement.
AATTATTATAATCTATTTAACAGTTATTATCATTTAAAAAGAATTTTTGTAAAAATGCAACCCAATTTTTGCTAATTTTAAACAATTTAAGTAAACATATAAATAAAAATGCGAGGATACTATACTTCAAAGCAGATCACACACTATAGTTTTTAGTGTATTTAGAATGACATTCTGATCAATATTCGCTTAAATTATTATTAATATACACTTAAAAATATATTTTTTTTTGTAATTGAAGCTATACATTCTAAATAATTTTTTTTTATTTTAATAATAATATCATCGCCATTTTCACGGTACCTTGGTAAAATTTTGATTAACTTTGTTTTACACTTATCAATTTGTAGAAGTTTATCCCATCCAATATGTACGGCTTTCCAATTTTAATACTTCATGCTATATTTCTGATAAAAATTTGCAAATGCCGTATACTAATTTATGACCTTGAAAGGGTATAAAAATGTCATGAACATTTTTATCAGCTGTATAAAGTCTTTCAGTTGAAAATGTACGGCATTATCTTTTTTCCATCTTTCAACATTTAAACAAATAATATCAGCCATAATATTTGTAATATAGGATAATTATTATTCCATAGTATACTTTTAAAAAATTGTAAATTTTCTAATTTTTTCATTTTTTTTATTTTGTACAATTTTTTATGAACGGCTATGGTTTAGTTTTATAGTTTTGTGTTATATTTTACCAAAAAAGTGATTGCCGTACAGGCAATAATGACATTAACGAGAAAAATCAATATTTTATTTGAAAAATCAGAAATTTGTTAATAAATATTTCTAAGAACCATAATTTTTAGACGGCATAGTTGCCACAAGTTTTTTTATACATCAAATTTACGTTCGGAATTGATGCCATACATTTTTAAATGAGCTTAAAAAATAGAGGTTAGAATCAAGGGTTGCACCGAAGATGTCTCACCCCTGTCCCAGTCGATATGTACGGCGATGCCAAAAAATCGAAGTATGCGACAACCCGAATCGTTGTATATGAATGCCGTACTGTATCAAATTGCCGAAAATGGGGTGGAAACTTTCGGAAAATCAAAAATTTTATCAGCGCCTGGTACCAATACTTTTGTACGGCATTAGGTCGTAGGCCATTACTTTTTTATTATGTATCTAAATTCCGAATGCAGTACAAATATGTTTGACCAAAAAGTGCCCCCCCCCCTCTTCAACGCTATGTTTACCTAACCTGTGTATTCACCTGTACCGCTTAGAGGTGACGGCATAGGTTCTAAATTGTTTTTTATATATACTAGTATCGATTTATATGTGAATCATGGTGAGTCGAATGACCCCTCAATTTTTGGACTGGGCTTGTAGTCTACAAGACACTATATCCTTGATAGTAAATCCCGAGACTGACCGAGATAATGAAAATATGTCGACAACGAACTCAAGTGATGACAATCCTGACTCTGCATTACAGCAGATAACACCTGACCGTCAAAATGAACCGAACGACGAAATTATCAACGTAGACGAAAACGAGTCTCTTACAATGCATTCTAATGCTGTAGAAAATCCGGGTCATAGGTATCTCTAAAGTAAAATGTGCAGTTAACGTCGGACAAAATCAAATTATGGTTAGTTCCGTTTTACATTCTCCAGCAAAACCTACAGTTAGAATATTATTTGAGAAAAAGAAGCAAATAACTATGCAAATATCAAAAAATTACCTGGAACAAGACGTTATCAATTTTATTAAAGAATTTATTTCACCAAATATTTAATATCACGGTTATTTAGAAAGTCCTGAATTGTACGAATCATTTTCGAAAATATTACAAAAATATTTCAGATCAAATTCAATCCAATTGAGACGTTGTGCCACAAAATTATTAGATGTAACAGATCAAGAAGAAATCAAAACTATCATATAAAACTATCACGAAGGAAAAACAAGTCACTGAGGAATAGATGAAACTTATTAAAGATTAAAAGAAAAATATTATTGGCCTAACCTAAAAGAATCCATACAAACATTTATAAACGAATGTCAAATTTGCCATCAAAGCAAATATGAAATTAGAAATGTCTGTGGATGTGGTGTACACACTAGATGTAAATTGAGTGAATGAAGACGACGAATACTCAGTGTGTATTAGTTTATTACTTTCCAGCTAAGCGCTTTCGGCTATTAAGCCATTATCAAAGCTGTCGTCATTTAAAAAAAATTTTTTTTTAAATGACGACAGCTTTGATAATGGCTTAATAGCCGAAAGCGCTTAGCTGGAAAGTAATAAACTAATACACACTGAGTATTCGTCGTTTTCACTCACTCAAATATGAAATTATCTATTTTGCTTTTTTCACGATGGAACAAACCAAATTTTTAACTATTATTGAAAGATTTTCTAAATTCTGCCTCTGGTACAGAAGTGGTAGACAATCTCATCAAATTATTCTCTTATCACGGCATTCCAGAACACATCATAGTTGACAATGTCACAGAATTCAATAATTTTTTGTTAACAGAACTACTGAGCCTTCATAATATTCAAGTTCATTTTACTTCTCTCAATCATCCTCAATCAACGGGCAAATAGAAAGACTCTATTCAACTCTAATAGAACATATACGACTCCTAAATACTCAAGGTTTCTCAAAAACCCCAATTAAAATGAAAATGTTATATGCTATACTTGCTTACAATTATTCAATTCATTCCAGTACAAAAATGAAAGCGATAGATACAGTCAACGGACATATTAATAATAATGATATATATGACATTGACGTAGATAAAATACTCTTAAATGATTACATCACCAATCGCAAAGAGAAAACAAAATTACTATACTCAAAAATTGATTCCGACTTAATTAATCGAAATGAAAAAATTACTTCTAAACTAAATATTAATCGAGAAAAAGCGGAGATATTTAAACCTAATCAAAAACTATATGTAAGAAAACACATACAACAAAAACACGCTAATAAGTACATTTTACCAATCAAATTAATAACCGTTAACCTTGCACATAAAGCAGCTTCAACTGAAAATCGAGATAAGGTACATATGGATAATTTGGAACGTCCCGGAAAAAACCCGAAAATTAGAAACTTATGTACGATACTTTGCTTTATTTCAGATTTTATGAAACTATGGAACTCCAGGATAAAATAACAATTGGAAATCTAGTTAACAATCCCGGATTACTACTCTTTGAGTTAGGAACCTTAAAAATTGAGGTGTACAGTTATGAACTTAAACACTATTATGATTTGAACCCAATTATTTTAGAAATAACTAAATTACAAATTCAAGCCGCAAAAATTAGGGCCTTTGCTGATCAAAACATTCAATACGATTATGATTTCTCAAATTATTGTAAATTGCTTCACTTCATAGAAACCAAGATTAACGATAAGCTAGCAGAAGTATCACCCCATCCTTCAAGAACACAAAGAGGCCTTATAAACAGCATAGGATCAATTTTTGAATCTATCACTGAAAATTTAGATTCTAACAATGGATAAAGATTTGAAACTCTCATCAAAGAATTACAAAATAATTTAGCTAGTGGTATAAGGAGTCAAAATTCATTATAGTCTCACTCATTTATAAATTTAATAGAACCATTGAACAAATAACCAATAACGAACAAATAATGGAAACAAAAATTAAATTTTTCCATAATTTAATCAACAGACAAGCAGATTACGAATATTATGCACATATTAAGATGGCTATTAGCTTAATTATAGATCTGTATGAATTGATTAATTCGGTTTTTAACGATAAGGGAAATTTGACTACATTTGCTAAACTTCAAGTAATGCTTTCAAGTATAATTAAAACTTTACAAAAAACGAATTGCCCTTAGAATTTCAATTCGATGAAATTTTACGATATGAAAAATTGATTGAAGTTGATTGCTGCTCATATAATAACACAATTACATATAACATATCCCAAAGTTCCTGATTACTACATTACTACCATTCCTTTTCGGCTCCAATACTGGAAGGGAGTCAGTTTAAGGTGATAGTACCTCAGAATAAATTTTTAATTACGAATGGTGTCAACTTCGCTTATTCAAGCAAACCATACAAAGAGATTCTCCCTCAGCAGTATGTCTTCCCTAGAATAGACCTGCAGGAAATTCAAGAAGAAGGGCCTAGTGAAATAAATTTGCTTGATACGAAATGCACTTCCACCTGATAGAAAACCAAATTTCAATTGTCGAAGCCATTTCTGAAGCAACTCAACAATTGGAAATTCCTTTGAGATGCCAAGTAGTACCTCATCACCAACCACAAACTCTATAGTAGCTTAAGCCAGCCGATACTACTATTAAATCTAGAAAACAGTACCTTTCGCCCAACCACATCAAACCTGGACTTTCATTTAGAGGAAGCAGAACTAGACGATCTACAACCTATGAAAAGTAAATTTATAGAAAATCAACCTCAATCAACATACGGACAAGTCTCAAAAACCGCCAGATAATGGACCTTATTAATGTATTATTTTTTATTTTTGTATTCTGTATATACAAAAAATGGACATCGAAATACTGCAAAGGTGCAAAGAAACCATCCCGAGCGGACTAATCAACCGTTCAACTTCCTCGCTAGCTGCGTAAGTTGAATTTACGAGGGGTGGAATTATATCAACGATTCCCATGGAAACCGATGAGTTGCTGTTCCATAATGTAAGACGAAGACCCCGTAATCAGCATAAATGTTCTATATGAAATTACTTGTGGTAAATTAAAAATTAGTCAGTTACTATATTCCATTTTGTTCTATCGTATTTGTAAAAGTATCATTTTTGTAAAATAAACATTTTTAAACACTGTATTTCAAGTTAATAATTTGAAAGGCATTGAAACATCTGTATCTGATTCAATTCTATTCACTTCTATTCTGGCGTGATCTGGTAAGTAACTTAATAAATGAATTTAAGACCTGGTTACTTTTAACTCATAACAACACAAAGAAAAATCCCAGTGTTATAATTCGTCGCAAGAAAGCTCCTTCCATTTATTATAATTATGATTTTCATGTATCTTTGTAATTTTCAACTCTCCAAACAAACATATTAACTATTTTATCTTCTGAATGTAACCGTAATTACTCTACTCGAATATGAACTTACTGTAAAATACACTATTGAGGCACAGGAAACTTATCGACCCGTATTAGCTACTGGAAAAAGATTCTTTAAAGATTTTCAGAAAGCGGATATAATTATACTCTCATCCCTAAATTGGAAACGAGGTTATTTAGCTCAGCACTCCGATGTTGTGGTCCACGTTAACAAGAATTATACACGTTCGTATTTATTCTGGGAGAAGTAGTTCAAAAGAGAACTGTAAATATTCAAACAATAACCCGCTCTTTGTATGCAAATGCAACTGTAAAGAGAGTGTGAAGTGCACACGTAATATTTTCATCACAGATGAAAAACGTGGACACCGAGTCCTTACAGCAATAAAACCTATTTAAGTTTTTATTTATTGTCATCCAAATTATGAATGAGAAGTTACCGTGACCTGAATGAAATGGGTAATTTGATTTATTGAAAAAATGCAGTTTATGCTGTAGTACGTCGACTAGAGGTATGGTGATTCCATATTCAAGACAACCAATAAAGTTGGCGAGTAGTTAGTTGTAATTACCCATATGGGTTTTCGGTGGTGATTCGAATTGTGGAAAATAAATGAAATAGTGTAACGAGCAATAAACAAGGAGTGAATATAGTGGAGATAAGAGCCAAGGACCACAAATAGTAACATTGTCATTAAATACAACAACATATAGACTTTATTAATAACTCAATACAAGTATTGATATTGATATTTCAAATCCATCTGAAAGAAACATTTTCCATAGATTCTCTGTTTTCCATATGTCACTCTTCTACCTATTATCTAAAGACAAACGTACTTTTTCTTAAATTACACGCATTTCTTCAACATTGAAATATTTTTCAATCATCACGATCATCAACGATTATGAAGAATTCTGCATCCAAGTATATTTAAAAAAGCATTTTGTATCTTCCACCTAGAACAAATGTAATAAAAATACTTTTTACTTATTTTTAAACCATTCGTAAGTACATCACTAACTCTTTTCCCTTCTACCACTCTTTTTTTCTAACGATTGACACACGTTTTTCTTACTACATCACTAAAAGCGTCATTTATACAAGCGTTTTAAATGTTTTTGGCTCTTAAAAACACACAATATCACAATTCAAAAATGAACATTATGAAACCTAAAAACTAAAAGTTATCTGTGATTTTTCTAAAAATAAATGAAAAAACTTACTCTGTAATATTATCAAATGAACAAATTATCATCCTTCTCACAACCCCTTCTAGTTTATTATACTATTTAATACACTTCTCCAAAAAACGCCTACTCTTATAAATGAATTTTGTAACCAAGCATGTTTGACAAAAACGTTTCATATCTTCAACCTATAACAAAAGGCATAAAAAGAGAATAACTTTTTTCACATTTTAAATAAAGAGTTTCAATACCAATAGAGTGATTACATTTTCAATAGATTCTTCTTTTTTCTCTGTTCAATCGACGTCAAAAAGCTGTTTTAACAAAAGAACAACTACAAGCCGGTCAAAAAAAGTCTTCACACAATGATCCTTCAAGAAAACAACAGTAATTAGTCAAAACACATTCATTATTTATTCTCTAAACGTTAACGTGAAAAGCAAAAGTTGAAAAATCTGTTGATTTGTGCTCACAAAGTACTTTTCTCATGTTATTTTGATCACCAAATAAAAACATGGCAAAAATTACTCTAAAAGTATACAACATACCTAAGTTTGATCAAAAAACAACAAAGTTATAATTAAATTAGCAAACAAAAAACAGTACTCTAAAACAATACAACATAACTACGTTTGATCCAGAAACAACAACCAAGTTACAATTGAATCATCAAAAAAAGGAACTTATTACAAGCTTTTTTCTGCTTTAGGCGTATTCTTGATACATCAACGTCTAAACCTCTAAAAATGTTCACGAAGAACACATTATCATTAAAAATGATCAGTTAATTAGTACTTTCAGTAAAAGTGAAAACCACTCTATAAAAATAATTTATAAATTCAACATACTTTTCTAGGCATCAAGAGTTTCAACACAATAGCTTAGTAAAAACTGACTTATCAGGAAAAATAGTAGCATTATTAGGAAAATCTCTAAAAACTGTAAAACGGACGCGAAAGAACATATTTGAAATAGCTGCCTTATTAAAAAAAGTCGGACTACAACCACTTAGCTGGTTAAAACATACCCCAAAAAGGGGTAATTACCCTACACAAACATGCACAAATTCAAAAAAAACTACTTTCTAAGACATGTGGTGATGAACATATGAATATGAAATTATCATTATTTTCCGAAATTCATACAGTCTAGTAATAATGACAAGGTTACTCTAGACCACATTGAAAATCAACTCAACGTTGAAAACTGAACGTTATCAGTATTTTTACATTTTACGAAAAATATTCAAGAAGTGAATAGAAACATTGTTGTTCATTATTTAAAAAGAAAAACTCTTCAGTTTTTTAGACATCAAAGGCTTGGAGAGAGGCAATGTTATATAATTGAAACCCTTAATTCTGTCTAAAACAGGTAATCTCAAAGCAGATCTCTAAGGCACCACTGATTCCCTAGATTTAAGAGATCTTTTATGTACACAACGATCGTCTTTTGACTAAACGATGTGAAGTAATGTTTTAATGATTCTCCTCAATAAAGATTCAGAAGTAATACCTTAATAAACAAAAAACTGTATGCTGTAATAATAATTACATTGAAAACGGTTAGTTTTCGAAAAAATTAACATCAAAAAACTTTATTTGTATTTGACAAAATAAAAACGACAAAACTGATGACTAAGACAAGAGGTTAACAAGTAAAGCCATAAGTGCACTAGCGTGGAACTCCGTTATTATTGACCTTATTGAAGTGGAATAAATGGCATTATGAAGAAGAGTCCATATCCTCTTTCGGCCTGAAAAATGCCACTTTACCGACCAGTTAGACTATTGTCCCTGCCTGGTTGATTTTAAGTCCTCTTTATCTAGTCACTCCAGTTAGTGTCAGTAATGTGTTTTCCAGGCAATTTTGTCTGTTTGTTTGTCTAGTAATGCAATGTCATCAGCATACGCATAGATTGGTGTCGGGGCTTAAGCTTGAGCTTCTACTCTCTAAGATTGGAAGTATTCCTTCTGATGCTATGTTAAAGAGTATAGTTTATAGTGCGTTACCCTGTTTCCAATTTTTTTTCCGAGACTACTACTGTTGTTTTTATCTTTGCCACTGATCTATCCATCGTTATTTTTGTTAGTCTTTTGGGCTTCTCCGGTATTTCTAGGTTTCTTATATCTTTTACTAACCTTGATATCGATACACTGTCAAAAGCCTGTCTAAATTCTATAAATATGATGTGTCACTCCAAGTAGCGTTCATAACATTTTCTACTGTTTGTGTCAGTATATGGATTGCGACTATTGTCCATTTGTTTTCTCTGAATCCTTTTTGGCAATCCCCTATTTTCATGCCCGTATAATTTGTTAGCCTTTGTTGTGGTAGCGCTAAAGTCAGCGATCCCTCAAAATATTTAATATTTCATATTTGAAACTTTATGTCAATGTTTCTACTTAATTATTATATGCAATGCTTTTCGAGTGTCAATCATCAGACCTCTTCTTTCCCAATAACAATGAATGTTATTGATTAAGCCATATTTCTCTTTGTAAATATTTGCAGTAATTTCTGTACATGAGAAGAAGATCCAAGTGAGCAGGGAATAGAGAAGTTATAAATAGGCTGCTGTTGCTACTGGGAACCAGGAACTAAATACAAAAACACCAAAGCAACATCATATTTTGACCATGTCTTTATTTTTAGAATTTTGTTTTTCAATAAACTTAAAAAAGTAACACTGTTCATTGTAATTGAGTGGTCAGCCCACCTATACCAATAAAGCCTTCGTCTTATTACTGTCATTAGTACTTTATAGTTTGGGTTGAGTGGTGTTATATACCTATAATTATAATTGTTACATTCTATGAAGTCTTCTTTCTACTTCCGAACACCCATTGTCAGAAAAGGAAGTGCTGTAATGGCGAGAAAGATAATGACTATTCAAGACTACGGACCAAGTTTGGGCATGATGTTGGTGGGTCCCTATGTCATACATTTTTGGTTGCGGCACATTTACCTTAAGGAGTTGACATAACATTTTTAAATTTAAGAATTAATAAACATAATGCAGACCCAGTTACTTTTTGTTGAAATCCGTCGACGGGAAGTTTATTTGAAGCGTTAAACAGTTTTTCCTGATTTCAGGCATCCACAATATAAAATAATGGAACGAGATAATTAAATTATCAACAAAATTTGTTTCAACCATTTTTTCAAAAAATCTATAATCTTTTTTGGTTTTAATGCTGGACCCATGCAGCCAGAAACTATGTGTGTGGGTCCAGCTCTAACGTCAATATGTAGTGTAGTGAGATTTATTCAACTATTTCAAAACAAATTAACAGTTTTTATTCAGTGTATGATATGACTGTCAAAAACTTGACAATAATCGTATGTGAGGAAGTCTTGTGCTGGCCACAACGCATTTTTTTAGTACTGGTGTTATCCATCTGTTTCTCCACTCTCTCTGCACTGGAAAGCAACGTAACAGACAAATCAGCTGAGGAATCGGAAGAGATAAAGGAGAAGCAGTACAATTTGAATAGCCTTATTCATGAAAGCACACAACAACTATATCGCAACTGGTTAAATGAAAAGCACACAAGAACTGTATCGCAACAGGTTAAATGAGAAACTCTTTGATGTGTTAGAGTTGAACCAGAAATCTGTGGAATAAGTCTATCAGGACATTGTGAGTAGTATTAAGGAGGCCGCGGAAGAAGTAATTGGTATTAAAACTAGAACCCTTAGTAGAAAAATATGGCGGAACAAAGATATAGAAGAGCTAACTATCCAGAAAAAAACAATGGTATCAAAAATGAACTAACACAAGAAGATAGGGATCGATATCTAGAAATAAAAAGAATTACAAGACGAACTGTAGCTAATGCAAAGAGAGAAATTTGTGACAAAAAATGTCAGCAAATTAATAAGCATCTCGATGGTGAACAATGCTCCGAATCATGGAAGTTCATAAAAAATATTAGATCGAATGAAAAGAACTATGCGAAACTTCAACTTATACCAACAAAAAAGTGGATCGATCACTATGAACAATTGCTGACAGAAGATAGAGATGAATACCTTGCAACCTCACCAGCAAAAATATTAATTGAGGATGAAACAATCAAAGTCACAGGGAACACAATTAGAGAAACAGCAGAACAACTCAAAAGTGGAACAAGTCAAACGAACAATAGGCTGCTTAAATGGGATATGGTGAAGTTCTGATATTGGAAAACAACGGAAATACAATATCTACGAAACGTTTGTCAAAAGTAATCTAACCTACGTTGCAGAGACATGAAGACATTACAGAAAACAATGGAAGAAAACTTGAGGCGACCGAGATGGATGTGTTCAGACGATCTCTTAGAATATCCAGAAGTGACAGAATCCGAGACGATGACGTCTGACAACGTATGGGAGTGAACGGCTCATTAACAACAGATATTGAGGAAAAGCAACTTATATGGTTCAAACATGTTCAGCGAATGAACGAAAACAGACTACCAAAGCTGGCAATGCACTTGGTGCCACCAAACCGTAGGAAGAGAGGAAGACCTAGGAAATCATGGAAAGGAGTAACTAGAGCTATGAGTGCTAGAGACCTAAGAAAGGGCTAATGGAGCAATAGAAACGAGTGGAAGTTAGGTATCGGACAACGTCGCCGGATGTTTTAGAACCGATCTTATTTTTATTATTCTCCACCTTATCAGCATGGTTTCTTCTCTCCGTTATTAATCCTATCCATTTTTGAATAGCTTCCAGCAAATCTGCGCTTCCGCTTTTAATTGATCAATGGACAATATCATCAGGTCTTGTTGTTTACGTTTGTTTAATTTGGTTAAGTATTTGTAAGATTTTTTGGTAATGTCGTGTAAGAGTTATTTGCAGATTTTCCAGTCTTGACAATCGTAGGTATGTTATTCATGTAATGTACTTACTCAAAGAAAACTTACATTGAGAATAAAAATTTGGAGAACAGAAAGGCTGCTTTAAGAATTTTCTGCAAGGTTTTATGAAAGTAGTATTAGAAAAATAAATAACATTCACCTATTATTGACTGATTTCACTGATGCCTTCCAATATTAATGTTCCAGTTTCGCTTCCAAAATTATTTTTTGTGCATCCTTGCCTATAAAAAATTTCCCGGGCATTCATCATTATAGAAATATAGGAAATATATGAACAATTTTGTAGTTAATTGAGAGAGAATTTCACAATGTATAACTTTCATGGAAATTGAGAATGTGCCTATTAGGTATTATGCATTCAAAGAGAAAGTTTGCGTTGACTGAACTAGCTGACAAAATTTTACAGCCAAGCACTGTTTATGTTGTACATTATTTTTTAAAGTGCAGTCCATATACCAAATTATTGATGGAATCTCTCGATTTCACACTGAATCATAATCCACCATAACAACCGTTCTCTAGTAAATAGTAATTACGTGGCCAATTTATCACAATTCCTTCAACATATAATTAGTTGCATGGACAATGGCAAGAACATATTATAATAAATGACATATTATCTCCGCACAAAATACGTCATTAAGTTTGTACAACGTTGTCATTATCTCTGAAATTACCAAATCAGGCGTAGATATCCACATGCGATAATATTGAAATTAAATGGAAGTACAGCCAAGTGCTGTTTTATGAAAATTAAGCCAATATCAGAACAATGAGGGAATCATTGTGATGCCTATGAAATTGGAAATGACATCGTCACGAAGTTAGTTAATGTCGGGGACGAAAATTTCCAGTGATACTATCAAATATATTCTAGAGGTAATTTGAAACTCATATAGCCTTAGGGACTGAATTAAGTTAGAAGAAACATGAGTGAATTTCCATCAAACTACCGAAAGAAAACGTGAGTGATATTATCCATCAAAATGATAGTAACTAGAAGTATGGCGGAAAATTACTAGATTAACCGACTCACCTGTAGGAGAAGTAATCTTGATTTTCCGAGCTTGTCCGAAGATTACTTTTACATACCTTCTGATTTATCCCCATCACTTCCTGAAGAATCACTTGATTGAATTTCACACAATCTGTTTTGCATGTCGCGTAATTGTTTACGAAGTTTTTTAATTTCTTCGTACTTTTTATCACTACTTGAATTCTTTCTTTCCGGCATTATGACCTTGTGCTTGATCAATACATGCGTACCTGATCGAGCACGAAAACGGAATGATGTTAGTACGGAGATGTAGCGAGTTGTAGGTATATGCCTTATTTTTCTGATATGTGAAGATTCGTGCTGATCGGTAGGTTTACCGGAAACTACAAGTATAATTATATCGGAGAACAAGCGAAGGAAAATGCTAAAATATTTTTCATTAACGCTGGCAAATTACAAACTATATCTAGAGAAAATACGAGGCATTGAATGAAACACTGATTTAGGAGAAGAGGAAATCTTGAGAAAATCCTTCAATTATAATTGCAAATTTCACTTAAAAAAAATCAAAACTAAGAAAACAACAGTATTATCATGTAACTAAATACTTTCCAGCTTTTGGTAACACAGATTTTGGTAACAGATAACACAAATATTTCATGAAATTCACTTTCTCGACCCTTACTTTGTGGAATCTACTAATATTACTATTTAAATGAAACTAACTGTTTCTAGATAAGTCCACAATATATTGAAAAAATATTAAAAATTCTAATAAATTGACAATTGTTTTGATATTAAATATTATCGTCAGAATCACAGAAGTTGAGTGATAATTGTGAAGATCAGCAGATATGGTTTTCCTGGTTTTCTTTATCATTGCACCATTATACTGATCTTAAATGGGAAAAACATATCCTGGATATCCCGATAGAGCTAATAATATGTGAGCTTTATTATTTGTAACATCACATCTTCTTCTTTTTTCTATTAAAATATAATAAGTCAATTAGAAGGTAGGTCACTTCTTGGTCTAGCCAAAAATAATTATTAAACATCAGGTAGGCATCAAATGAAATGTTGCCTCTATCATTCTGGCGATGATATTTAATATTGAAACATTTGCCAATTTTTTAGAATTTTTAACATTTTTTCAAAATATTATGGAATTATCTGAAAACAATGAATTTCATTCAAAACTGTCATAAGAAAAATTCATGCTATCCTCAAATAACTCGTTAATGTTGATTGATTGCGAAACCGAAAGCGCTAAGATTTGATCGATTATTCATAAAATATATACCTACTATTCAACCAGAGTCGTCAGAGTAGCCCCTCTCCAAAATTATGTACTTTTGCTTAAAGAATAATCATCCATATTCACTCATTTCCAGAAATTAAGTATTAGAACGCACGGGGCGAATAGTATATCGTGTCTATTAACCGAAAATGCGAGATCAAAGTATAACGATTTCGGGAAAGAGATATTTCTGCCGTGGCAAATTAATACGGTATTGTTGAGAAATATTTGACTTTTGACCAGGAATCTGTCCCCAATGATAACATTGATGTATGGTGTTATCTTTGAGCCCATATACAAAATTTTAAATAGAATAGTTTATTATTCTTTTATACAAAGTACATGAACAAGGAGCCGCTTATATATTAAATATAAATTACAATAATATACTCCTAAACTAACTAAGATTAATAAAGGTATTACAAGAAACAGTGACCTATAATTTACATGTTTTTAAAGACAGCACACGACACATAATAGATTGATATGCACTACGTTTTTTGAATCAAAATCATTCAGACCACCTACTCTCGCTTTAAAGTCTCCGTACAGATTCATCTAGTCATTTGGGAATTTTATTGATATTTCTTTTAGAGTATCCTCAAGCATCTCTACACATACATGATCATCTAAATCAGGTTTTAAGTAGACTACACCTAAAATAATGAAGTTATTATTTATATTTTTTCTGATAAAATTCCACATAATACATCTATCGATTACATCTAACGACTTCACACCACCAAGGTTTTTTGATATAAGTATCAAGATACCCCCACTACCTCTACCCTTTTGCTAATCTTTTAAAGCTTGGCATGAGTAAGTATGAAAAATGTTTAAAATATTTGGTAAGCTATTTTGGAAAGAAGTAATCCAGCTCACTACTAAGTCTATCATATCAGAGCTGCACAAATCATTAATTTCCTGTATTTCTAAATTATCTAAAGTGTTAATACCTTGGCAGTTCCAAAATGTTATCATAAAAGGGTCAGGTCCGTCCACAAACATTGATTTTTTCACCTCTGTATTAATTAGTTTTTTGATAATGTTTCAACTTCTCTGTTCACTTTAGTTACTTTTTTTGCCGTTTCTTTAGCGCCTTCGGGAGATCTCTCACTGTATTTTCTTCCTTTCGCTGGAGTTTGTTCTGGTAGTCCTGTCTCTTCTTCAATCTCGATTTTAGTTTCATTTTGTCCTTCTAATTCTGATGAGGTGTATAGCTTATCGTTAATATATAATTTATTGTAGATGATCTCAGTTCAACATCCCTTGTCTCTTGCACCTTTTGAGTATTTTAAGTCCTGTTTTCTATGCTCTATAATTCCTTTGGGAAAATCTTCGTTGATATTTGTTTCCTTTTATCTATTTCTTCCTCTCAATATGTCCAGCTTTTTATCCCATGTCTCCATTTTTAGTAATATTGATCTATTTCTAAGTTTGTTCCGGTCTCCTATTCTTCTCGACCCTATTACATCTGACTGTACATTTATTTTGGTGTTTACTCTTTCCAGTAACCTTATCATTCAGCTGTTCCGCATTTTCTCGTATTTCCTCTTCGATGCTATTTATTATCAGGTTTTCCCTTCTTGAATTCTTTTTTATTTGAATTACTCTTGTCCCCAGTTTTTTCGTAGCTTCTTTTAATAAATAATTTTCGTTTTTCAGATCTTGGTTCTCTTTTTTCAATATTTGTAATTGACTGTGGATATTGTCCAGTTTTTGCTCGAATCTGGGATTTTGTTGATCCATATTTTCTAACTTCTGCAGTATCTCTTCCATTAAAAATTATTTTTATATACGGATTGTAAATTGTAGAAGCCTGACCTGTGTTAATGTATTCAACTCTATATCTTAACTAGTTTATGGAAAAACTAAGTTTTTATTCCTTGTACTTTATTAATTTCTAACATATTATAACCTAGCTTTTTTCAAATTAGATCCTCTTACCAGTTTTTTGGTGTTTTTATTACATGTATATATACACTGTCTCATTTTATAACACAGTTGTGAAAGTTATAGGATTTTAATTTTTAAATTTCTCACTCAATTCAATGAATTTACTGGAACGATTTAAAAGTACACTTTCTGTAAGCAACTTCATAACACCAAATTGTATAAAATGGTATCTATTGATTGGTGAGATAAAGAAATTTCAATAACTGTCTTTCTCGCCCTCATCCGATCGCACTGTACCACTCATACGCACGTGTTTACCAGAAAGTCGACTCACTGTGAGCATTTCGTATAATTTGCAGTAATAAAAATATATTCGTTGTTGAATCGTTTCACCCATTGTTATTATCGCTAAATAAATGGAAGATAAACTTATCAAATTAAGCACAGCCATGGAATGAAATGACAGAAACGTCCAAACTCCGCGTTCGTCTGAACAACAATTGCATTTGAGGATTGTGATAACTGCTTCGGTGGACAGTTCAGATGAAGAATTTCCGGTGCATCTTTGCATGACAAGAGTCTCTCTGCAATCATTCTTTATTATGTGTTTAAGCTTGCTCTTCATTTTCAACGCCAGTACACTTCCCTAACCTCTTGGACTTTCTCATATTCAGTTATTGATAAAATTTATGAATGTATCAATAAAATCACATAAAATATTACTATTATTACTTTTATGAGTAATTTATGAATTTATTGATGATTTTTACATGTTGGTATGGTTTTATATCCTGACGAACTTATCATGAATATTTGTTTTGTTCCAGGTAAGCGGTTTTCAATAATGAGGATGAAGTTTGAATAATGTAAGTACGTATCCGAAAATATGTTGCATTTCATCTATAATTTCATTTGGAATGCTCAAGTGGTAATCTTTATAAAACCAAAACTGCCATCTACGGATGTCAGTAGAA
The DNA here is from genome assembly GCA_963921935.1 of Galeruca laticollis. NCBI lineage: Eukaryota > Metazoa > Arthropoda > Insecta > Coleoptera > Chrysomelidae > Galeruca > Galeruca laticollis. The sequence continues at coordinate 194,381,069 of OY998178.1, read as the reverse complement.
TTTTGCGCCACGTACACGTCTCAACTGACTCTAAAAAAAAAAAATTTCCATTTAAATTACATTTTTTTTTAAATAAAGTTAAATACTATGTCGTTTATTAAATTTATCCAACTTTACCTATTTTCAATTTATAGTTACAGAGAAACATTCTTCCAAATAATTCTCAATTTATTGACTGTAACTTATTCATATAAAGCTCTTATATTATATATACCTACAGTAGAAACGCAGTCTTTTCTATCACGTGACTGATACAACATCAACCATATGCATATGAATCAAAACAATACGACAAACGCTTGTATTGTGTTTCGCTCTTTTTATGATATCAGAAGAAGACAGTACCAACATAGTATGTGTTGAATAATATCGTCAACTAAGTCACGTGATGAGAAAGCTTCACCGTTTCTACTGTAGTTATTTCCAAACTAATTTCAAGATTATCTAATAAAAAACCATTAGGCAAGAAAAAAAATTTAGGAGAAGGTTCATATTTTGTACCCATTCGTTTATTCTACATGTGTCAAGAATATACTTCTTAATCGAAAAGATTTTTCTCTAAAACTAGACTATCTACAAAGTCCTTCCTTCACTTGTTCGAATATTGTTTAATCCCCAAAGTGTGGCTAGTGTTTTTTTTTTCTAGCAAATTTGGAGTGTATTTTTCAGATTTTGGTACTAACATTCTAGTGTGGCTTTCACCCCAATCCTCACAAGCATTTCTTTTTCGCCAACTTGAGATCATTATTTTTTTAATTGACTAGCTTCCATTCAATATACCTAGCGCCCTCTTTTAGTTTTTCTTTTATTCATATGAATCTACATCGTCTGCTAAAACTGAGTTATCGATATTTTAGAAAGCATAAACTTCATTTGCTGTATATCGATTCTTCATGAATGTTAATTCCATGATGAATTGATGAGTCGATAAATGTACAATATAATCGATTTTAAATAGAATGGATTTTTATGAATATTTATTATACAGACCTGTAAATACAATCTCAAGCTCCATTTTTTTAAAGTACAAGTTTAATTTTTGGTAGAATTAAAAATCAATATGTAGCAGTTTATGATATTAACGGGCTATATTTGTTTTGTGATTGCCTCTTCATCAATCGATTTCCATAATGGGTATTTTTAATCTTTCACCGTACTGTAACAATGACCATTAGATATTGGAATGTCTTCATGGAATATGGCCCTTGTCGGCGTAAATATGTTTTTGCAAATCGATATTTTTGCAGAAGGAATTGCTTTTGGAGACCCTTCTTCGACATTTTTTTCTAATTTGAGAACAAATTGAATGCTAGAACTATAAATGAGCAAACTGATGTTATAGTCATTTTTCGAATGAAATATGTTTCTTCAGTACATATAGTGCATATCTTTCTACAATTAGTTTTTTTCGACAGAAAGTTTTTGAGTGAAACGTTAACAGTAGTAACGTCTGACGATATTGGTAATGATAGTGGGACAGATTCAATTGTACAATTATTAAAATAATTACATTTGAAGCATCATTCCGAATATTATTGTTGAATCGTAATCTATTGTTTAATATAATCATATTTATGACATAACGAATGAAAAAATGACAAATGATATAATTTTTCTACGTTATCAGTAAATATATTACGTTAAAATTGCAAAATTGCTGATGCACTCAAACCACTGTGACTATTTTTATACAATAATTGTAATATTGTTTGTGATGGTGTATGCGTAGCTTGCTGATTTTTTTTCAAATATTATTTCACAAATATGAATAAATGGAAAATATAATTTAATTTAACTATCGCATGAATTCATCAGTTCTATAAACAAAATCATGATATAGCAATCATCTTGGTAGTTATTGAAACAATGAGATATTAGGATGAATAGATACGGTGTTATTAGGTTTTGCAGTTTTAATATGCCCACCCTTAGATAAATACGCAAAATGATGAAAATAACCAGCACCGATTGTTAATTCTGTGGACTGTAGCACCTTTTTCTTTCTTATTTGAATTAAAAACAGATCGGTATTTTTATATTTTAATGTCCACTATTGTCAATTGTATTCTCAGGGTTTTCTAACGACTGTCACTGGTTGCCGGCGTTACCGGTTTTACCAAATTTCAGTGGAGTCTGAACATGCCGCCCGCCTTGATATGTACGAGGAAACGTACATTCAATAACTAATTGTTAACAAACCATCAAAATAATAATAATAATATAAAAATGATACAAGAAACCAGTTCGTTCATTTGTTAAAAAAAAAACATAAGATCTAATAATCATTGTTCATTGTTCAATGGGTAAAATGCACAGTTTCGATACAGGTCTTTTAAAAATATTGCCTATAGACACTCGGACTGTTGCCACTCTCACTATATTGTCTGTTCCGGGATGAAGTGCAACTACTCGTGCTAACTTCCACTGGAGGGGTGGCTGGTTGTCTTCTTTGATTACCACTAGACTGTAAATCTTCAGGAGGGCGGTTACATTTTTTTTCCACTTTTGGCGTGACTGAAGTTCTGAAATGTATTCGCTCTGCCATCTTTTCCAGAAACATAGAATTGCTTGTTGCTGCTGCTGATATTTATTAAGTCGGTTCACTGGAACCTGCCCAACGTCAGGATCTGGAATTGCGGTCATTGGTTTACCGATTAAAAAATGGCCAGGTGTGAGTGGCGTATAGTCATCTGGGCTAGATGATAAGGGTGTGATAGGTCTAGAATTGAGGATGCCTTCAATTTGAATTAAAACAGTCAGATAATCCTCATAGGTTAAATTCAAATTTCCTGTAACTCTTTTCAAATGAAATTTTGCGCTTTTGACCCCTGCCTCCCACAATCCGCCAAAATTGGGGGCATGTGGTGGTATAAAATGCCATGGTATACCTTCATTACTTAATGAATCGTTAATTTTATCGGATGAGTCCTTTAGGAAATTAAATATATCAGAGAGGTTAGAGTTTGCTCCGACAAAGTTAGAACCGTTGTCGGAATATACATTTTGAGGCTTTCCTCTTCTTCCTACAAATCTTTTGAACATTGCCATGAAGGCTTCAGTAGATAAATCTGTCACTAAATCAAGATGGATGGCTTTTACTGACATACAGACAAATACACAAATGTATCCCTTTATTAGTTTCGCATTCCGTAATTTCCGGTCCTTTATTAGAACAGGTCCGGCATAGTCAATTCCGACATTAAAAAATGGAGGAGTTTGCGAAATTCGGCATTCTGGTAAATCACCCATAAGGGGGTGGAATGATGATGGTTTTGCCTTAAAACATTTTACGCAAGCATAGGTGATTTTTCGTGCAGCGTCTCGACCACCTAAAGGCCAATAAGCGTTTCTGAAGGATGCTAACAACTGTTGAGGACCACAGTGGTGTAAACTTTTATGTTCATGACTCATTATCAATTTAGTGAGATTATGTTTAGAATTTAGTACTATTGGATGTTTTTTGTCAAAGGTAAATTGCTTGGAATTCCGTAACCTGCCGCCTACTCGGATTAATTTATTCTCATCCAAAAATGGATTGAGCATTATTAGGCGACTTTTATCTGAAACACTTCTCTGGTTGCAGAGATCATTAAACTCATTAGGAAATGACTGAAATTGTGCTAATTTTGTTAAAAGGGTGATTGAATAATGTAATTCCTCAACTTGTTAGGGTCCTATTTTTCTCCCAGGTTTAGGAGTTTTTAAATTATTAATAAATCTAACACAAACTGAAATTACTCTTTTTAATTTATTGAGACAAGAAAAACGAGTAAATAAATAATCATCATTGGTCACTGTCACATGACAAGTAGGTTTTGATTCAGGTAAGTCCGTGCACCTTACGTTATCAACCTTCCATTCTGAATCATCATTCAGGAGCCACTCAGGGCCATGCCACCATAAATTTGATGACACTAACTCTTCTGCACTTATGCCGCGCGTAAGCAAGTCAGCTGGATTATGTTTAGATTGTACATGATGCCAATTTATTGGTTCGGTCAGGGTTTGAATATTTCCAACTCGGTTGGCAACAAATGCCTTCCATTTGTTTGCAGCACCACGTATCCAGCCTAATGTTATAGTAGAATCGCTCCAAAAATATTTTTTATCGATTTGTAAATGAATGGAGTTTAGTATTTCCTGACTTAAGTTTGCTAGGAGGTTGGCAGCACATAATTCTAATCTCGGTAAACTGACTTGTTTGATGGGCGCGACACGCGTTTTTGCCGTTAATAATTGCGTTATATACCTTCCGTTACTATCACGTGATCGTAAATAAATACATGCACCGTATGCCGCTTCGGAGGAATCTAAAAACCCATGAAGCTCAATAATAAGTGGTTTTTCAGACAACACGAATCGAGGAATTTTTAGGTCATTTAGACTAGTTAAATTATTGCGAAAATTGCTCCAATCCTTTTGTATATCCGTGGGTACGACTTCGTCCCATTTTATTCCAGCCTGCCACAATTTCTGTAAAATAATCTTTGCTTTTATTGTGACAGGTGATAATAATCCTAACGGATCAAATATTTGCGACGAAACGGACAGAATTATACGTTTTGTAACAACTGTAGGGCATTCTAATTTAATAGAATATTGTATGGTATCGTTATGCGAATTCCAATATAGCCCTAGAGTTTTACTATTTTCGTCTTGACTTAAATGTGAAATATTTATAGTACACTCATCGTTTATTTCGAATTTATCTAAAAGTTCTGTTTTATTAGTTAACCATTTTCTTAATGTAAAACCCGCGGATTTTAAAATATTAGTAACATCTTTTTGAATTGTTAACAGTTCCTCAATAGAATCACAGCTCGTTAAAAGGTCGTCGATATAAAAATCGTCTTTTATGACTCGTGACACGTGTGGCAGCGTTATTTTAGTATCTCTTGCTAATTGTGAAAGGCATCTAGTCGCTAAAAATGGTGCTGAGCTGGTCCCATACGTCACAGTTTTCAGCTCATAGCATTGTAACTCATCGCTTGGGTTTTCACGCCAAATTATTCTTTGCAAACACCTTTGCGATTCATCTATTAATATTTGGCGGTACATTTTCGAAATGTCTGCGCTTATTACGTATTGTCTTGATCTGAATCTTAACAGAATTTCGAACAAGTCTGATTGTACCTTAGGTCCGCTGTGTTGCTTGTCGTTTAAAGAGATTCCCGTAGTAGTTTTTGCGCTGGCGTCAAATACAACGCGACATTTGGTAGTAATGGCTGATTCTCTTATAACCGCATGATGGGGTAAATAGTAAGTTAACTTTTGAGTGTCATTGTCTTCAGATATTTTATACATGTGGTTTAATTGTTCATACTCCCGCATGAATTGAACGTATGGTTCTCTTAATTCTAAGTTTCGCTCAAGTTTTCTTTCTAATGAAAGAAATCGGTTGACTGCGGAAATCCTTGATTCCCCTAAATTGTATATTTTCTCATTTAATGGCATTTTCACTACAAATTGACCGTTACAATTACGTATAGTGTTTTGTGTAAAATGCTCTTCACAAAATTTATCCGAGCTTGACATCACCTTATCGTTCTCATAGTTTTCTAGTTGCCAGAACTTGGCTAACTGTTCATTAATAGATGTCTCGTCCGGTTGTACAAAATGACATACAATTGCTCTATTGTTATTTTTTTGTGTGAATTGTTTATAGCCCCACTCACTATCCATCCTAGCATTGTATTTTGTAATATTGGCAAATTTTTGCCCAATTGAAACTGACCCACTGATAATACTTGCCAAAATATGTCACAACCTAAAAGCATATCAATTTGTTTACTTTTGTAAAACTCTGGATCTGCTAACTGGATGTTTGAGGGTATTTTTATTATTGATTTGTCTATGGTTAGAAGAGGTAAATGTTCTGTAATTTTATTTAATATTAAACACGACAATTCAGTTTTGTAATTTGATTGCAGTGAATTTATTTCAATGTTGACCTTGTTATTTGCAAAAGATAATGCCTTACCAACGCCACTAATTGCTAAATTAAATTTTAGTTTATTTAGACCTAACTTATCACAAAACTGTTCTGTTATAAAATTACACTGGGATCCATTATCTAGCAGAATGCGGGCTAGATGGCGTTTCCCACAGTGATCCTTCACTTGGACCATAGCCGTAGCTAAGAGGATTTGCGATGGGATAAGAGATTTAGTAACGTGCATTGATATATTGGTTTCATTACCTTTATTCTCATTTGATGTACCTACTACTTCTGAGGATTGTGATTGATTGTAATTCTCAATATGTAGTAGTGTATTGTGCTTCCGGTGGCACTTTCTGCACCCAGAGTACTTGCAATCTTTTGAAAAATGGCCCGGTCTCAAACAATTAGTGCACAACTTTTTCTCGAATACCCTTTTTCCTTTTTCAGAAACTGGAATTTTTGACAATGTTTCACAATTGTAAATATAGTGGTCCCCTTTGCAAAAATAGCATTTTACTTTATTGACAATGCTTACATGTGAGACACCTTTCCTTGGAACCTTGAATTCACTCTTTATTGTGTCCCCAGAAGAAGAGCTTTTGTATTCAAGTTTTTTCAGTAACCCTAACCTATAAATTAAAAATGTTTCCATATCGTTCATGGTTGGTTTGTCTCCCTCTTTTTGTATATTTCCCATTCTTTTTGTGTTTCGGTATCAAACTTACTGTTTAATATATATATTAAAATTGTATCGACTGATGGTTCCCCAAAACTCTCCAAAGCTCTTAAGTTTTTTGTGGTATTCAAATACAAATCTCTTAGACCCCCACTGTCCTTTTTTGACATATATGGTTGATCAAAAATTGCTTTTATATGGTTAAAAATTATTAAATTGTGATTCTCATAATATTGACATAGTAGTTTCCATGCAACAGGATAGTTAGCTTCTGTTTTTTGTATACCACTTAACAATTGTTTTGCTTCTCCTTCTAAGGACATTTTTAAATAGTGGAATTTATCGACAGTACCTATATGTAATTTATTGTGAATCATTTCTGTAAACGCATCACGGAATTCCAACCAATTTTCAATTTGGCCGTCAAATATTGGTAATCTAATTTTTGGAAATCGAGAATCATGATTTGATACAGACGGTAAGAGCCTAACATCGCCACTGTTACCATTTGTATTAATAATTTCTGACTCCTTTATTTCCGCCACTGGTAATTCGATATTGTTACTAGCTTCCGATATTTTTGTTGCGACACTTGCTTTGCTTTTAGTAATATTGCTACCTTTTTCTGACCTTTTGCTGGTTGTATAGACACTACCGTCACAAGACCTATCTGAATTATCGTTTACTCTCAGAATTTCCTTTAATTTTCCGATTGTTGTGAAATAATTGTTTTCAAAGTCTACCATCTCCTCTTTTTCCTTATTTAGGAATTCATAATTATCTATTAATATTAATTCAATTTTATTTTGAACCTCCTCAAATTCATCCAACAACGGTTCTGCCTTGTTTACTTTTAAGGCTATTGTACTGAATAAAGTGTTATCTTTTAATATAAGTTCCTTTTCAAACTCTAAACCTAGTAGGTAATTGTTTAATCTCGTTATTTTACTTTTTATTTGTCCTCTTTTTAGTTTTAATTCTTTCAATTGGACTTCCATTTTTTTTTGATTAGAACTTAGAAAGTTGAATTTAAATAGAAAACTAGATTAATTAAATAAGTACCTATGTATACTATTTACTGTAATTTTTAAGCAGATAAATATGTGTAATTACTTGTACATATTCAAATCCTAATCGGAAAATACTGACTATAATAATTCAAACTTACAGTACATGCATAAATTGGAACAGACTTACAGGAAATCGGCACTTCTACCATATATTTTTCAAGCTGGAACTCCTCTCACCACGCGGCGAGATTGAATGTTATGATGCACTATAATTGTCTTCTTCAAGTAATTAACTGATTAATATTTTAATCCGATCGAATGACCATGTTAATTCTGTGGACTGTAGCACCTTTTTCTTTCTTATTTGAATTAAAAACAGATCGGTATTTTTATATTTTAATGTCAACTATTGTCAATTGTATTCTCAGGGTTTTCTAACGACTGTCACTGGTTGCCGGCGTTACCGGTTTTACCAAATTTCAGTGGAGTCTGAGCACCGATTGCTTTCCTTGTACCAATCGTGTCGATATTCCAGAAACCAGTTCCATTTCCACTCATCAATTTGACGACAAGTTTTTTCTTATTTAGAAGAGTTGCATCCATCCGAAGGTTATTACCGACGGTACAATCGAAAATTTAATATTTTTTTAAACATATTAGTTGATTTTAGGTAGTTAATTACGAACCGGTGATCGCAGTAATTTCCAATGAGTTTCTTCAAATCGGTAGGAATGTTGTGCATGCTACGTTGATTATGAAATCTGGGACATTCGACCAGGAAATGTTTTACACTGTCTATTATATTGCACACAGTGCATTTTGGTGAATCGTCTTTTGAAAAGAGGTAGGAGTGAGTATACCTGGTATACCGTTTCCAAAAATCTTGAATCATTTTGTCAACGAGTTGAAATTTATCTAATCTACCCAACGGAATATTTTCCAAATTTTCGTCAGAAAATCCGTTTAAGGGAGCTAACTTTAAAAAATGTGTGGGTGTCAATGCTTCTGGTGCCAGGGGGTCAACTGACAATCGACATAGGAGTCGCGAATTTGATAAAGCTTCAATTTGGATCAATAATGTATTAAACTCCTCATAAGTTAGCAACTGCTCACCTACTTCCCTGTAAATATGATTTTTTACTGACTTGACATTGCTCTCCCAAAGACCACCAGCATGAGGATTCAACGGACAAATATGTTTCCATTGAACTCCTTGAATCCCTAACTCGGTTTCCAATGCACTAATATACTCCGTAGAGTCAACCAATTTATTAATCTCACAAAGCACCCGCTTAGCTCCGACAAAATGTGTACCTTGATCCGAAAACATAGTCTGCATGGGCCCCCTACGTGACAGGAAGCGCTTGAAACCTTGTATAAAGTGAGCCGTAGAAAGAGAACTGACTAACTCTAGATATACGGCCTTAACACTCATACAACAAAATAAACATACATACGCCTTATGAACGGACGCCTTTCTTCTTTTACCCATCGTAATTCTAATGGGACCAAAATAATCAACCCCCGTATTAAAAAATGCCCGAGCTTCTTGTACTCTAAAAGCGGGAAAGTCTCCCATTAATGATTTAAAATTTTTTGGTCTTAAACGAAAATATTGATTTCATTTATAAATTCTGCTTCGAATTAAGTTTCTCCCACCTACAATCCAATATTTATTTCGCAAAATAGCTTCTAACAATTGAGCACCCGTGTGCAAATTAATTTTATGATAATAATCAACAAGTTTTTCAGTTAAAGGACATTTCGCCGGTAAAATTAAAGGATGTTTTTTATAAATAATAAAATCTGAATTACCAAGGCGGCCCCCAACCCGAAGTAATACGTCTTGAATAAAAGGGTGAAGACGTTTTAATTTTGAGGAACATGATTGATTTTTGTTTAACATACCGATTTCGGAACTAAAATACTTATCTTGAACTAACCTTATTAAACAAAGTTCGGCCCTTTGTAAGTCCATAGCCGAAATAAATTTGCTCGGAGGAAGAACTTCAAGGAACCTTAAAACAAAAACTACAATTCTTAAAAGTTTTAACCAGGAAGAGATCCTATCTATAAGCTGCAAAAGAGGATGGCATACCGATTTCCTCTCGCTATCAAGTAGAACATTTAAATTGTTCACCGATAAATCCTCGGATAACTTCAAATTACTTTGGGAAAAATACGGCCAACTATTTTCCGATAGTTTCATCCAGGAAGGTCCAGTTAACCAAATAGAGTGATTCATAAGTTGGAGAGGAGTTAACCCTCTAGATAAACAATCGGCAGGATTTTTAATGCCTTCTATATGATACCACAAGGCCTCTGAAACATTTTCCTTAATCTGCGCAATTCTATTGGCCACGAAAATATGGTTTAAATAAGGAGTCCTTAACCAACTAACAACCGTTGAAGAATCCGAAAACATCAAAATTTTTGAATTAACAATACGATCCTTATAAGTGTCAATTACGTGTATTACAAACTTCGATAACAAATGCGCTGCGAGCAATTCTAACCGTGGCACCGTTAAGCTTTTGGCCGTCGAAACTTTGGACTTGGCGCAAATAAGTTGCACGTTAATTTCGCTCTCTTTTTTGTCTATTGTACGTGCATAAATGACCGCTCCATATCCGTCTAAGCTAGCGTCTGCAAATGCTAAAATCATCATTGGGTTATTACTTACGACACCCAAATGTCTCGGAACTTTAAATTCTTCCAATAATCCCCACTCCGATTGGAAGTTTTCCCAGCATTGTATGATATTTTCGAGAGGAGTTTCATTCCAATTCAACTTTAAAAACCATAACCTTTTAACTATTATTTTAAAAAATAAACTAAATGGAGCTATTATTTCAATGGGTTCATAACATTGTGCTATGGCCGATAGCATAGTCCTCTTAGTGCATTTTCTCTCAGGAATTTTCACACGAAAACTTAGGGTATCGCTTTGTGGATCCCATTGGATACCTAAAATTTGGGTATTAGTTTGAAATAAAACCGCATCCGAAAGCCGATTTTCTACGGGGATAGTTTGCATTAAAGTACTACAGTTGGACGACCATTTAACTAGATCAAAACCGCCTGCCTTAAATAAATTTATCGACTCAAAATATAATTGAAGAGCTTCATTTTCCGAATCCACACTGCAACAATAATCGTCCATGTATAAATCTCGTCATGCAAACTTTGCCGCAAGAGGAAAATTTTTTTTTCATCCTTAATCAATTGCTGAACCGTTCTCAAAGCTAAATAAGGAGACGCCTTTAATCCGAACGCGACTACCCGTATTTCGTATACCTCGATCTGCTCATTGGATTAAACCGCCATAATAGCCGCTGAAACTGCCTATGATCTGGCCTAATTTTAACCTGTCTATACATCTGTCGTATGTCTGACGTCATAGCAATTTTAAAGAGTCGAAAATTCAATAACAATGTTACTATATCCGTTTGAAATTTAGGACCGCTATACATGTCGTTTAATGAAACATCATTATCCGACGGTGCACTGGCATCTAAAACTTTCCTAACAGGAGTGCTGGTGCTGCTTAGTTCAATTATGGGGTGATGCGCAATGTAATAAGATGTACTATCCTATTTTACCGACTCTAACAACCCCAAATGACCTTGATCTAAAAAATCCTGCATAGCCTTATTATAATCCATCCGCAAATGTACATCCATAGCCAGTCTTCTCTCTAACGACAATAACCTGGTATGAGCCATATCCCGCGAATCACCTAATGTTTTCGGAGGAAGTTTAGACGGTAAGGCGACAGTATATCGGCCATCTTTTTCTCTTAGATAGGTATTACAAAATATATTTCCGCACTCCGCATGTTCCGGTACCACTAACTCCCTATCGGGTACCTGTTCTACTTCCCATAACTTCGCAAGAAGTTGTTCAATAGATTGTTCTTCCCGCAAAGTAAAAAAATCGAAGGAGCGGAACTCTGTTCTAACAGGGGTATTTTTCCCATAACAAAATTACCGAAGGATGTCTGAACCGCCACAGGAAAGACCGATCTTCCTTGGATTCGATTTTCTCATAATATATTTGCAAACAGTTCAACCCCAATTATACCATAGATTTTACCAGGTTTATTAAAATTACTGTCTGCCAATACAATATTTTCCAAGTCCGGTAATGCGTCTAAATCAACTGGAACTTTTGGCAATCGATCCGTAATTTTATCCACTAAAAGCGCTTCAATTGTATAAACCGATTTTGCATTGTACCGCGAAGCTAAGCAAAGCGTCGTTACTCCTCGTACCGCCTGATTATTGCACCCTAAGCCCTGAACCGAAGAATGACATTTATGCACCTTTAACCCTAAATCCTTACAACAATTAGGGGTCAACAAATTGACCTCACTTCACGAATCTAGAATAAATCTAGCCGTCTTATTAGAAATTTCGCTATTTATCACGGATGCAACTACGATAGATAGCAATGACGTATACTTTAAGTTTCTAACCTCACTATTTATAATGCTACACAAAACATTTACTTTTTCTCGTGGGCTATTCCCTCGACCGCCGTATGATTAATTATTTGACTTGTACTTGGACCTACATCTAAATTTCCGCTTACTCTAGCCGACTCATTTTTATTTTTCGGGTAATTTCAGCCCTTCCGGTATGAAGTAAAATGTGGTCTTTTTGAACACATAGAACAGGTTCTATCCGAAGAACAAGACCTAACCCCGTGGCTAGTCGATAAACAGTTAAAACACCAATTTTTATCCCGTACTGTCTCATACCTTTTAGAAGGAGAAAGAGCCTTAAATTTTTCTCAACGACCTACATAATGACCCGGTTTCTGACAAAAGGCACAGGCAAAATTTGTTTGTTTATTTTGACTGATGACGAAAGATTTAACCGGCTTATTACTAGAAAGATAAATACCGCTATTTGGAGGTTTATTAAGATGCAATATTTTTTATTGTTTTTTAACAAAACCAATTAAACTGCTATAGGTGGGAATATCCATATTTCCCAGGCTAACTTCGAAGGCCCATACGGTATCGTGATCCAATTTTGTTAATACCTGATATAACAATATTAAATCAGCCAAATCAGGCAAATTTAACTTTTTTAACGCCGACACCGCAACGTCAAATCGTTCCAGAAACATATTCAAAATTTTTTCCGACTTTGTATGAAGGGGCTTAAACTCCAAAATTTGTTGCAAATAGCTGTTGGCCAAATAACGTTTATTTTCGTATTTATCTACAAGAGCCTTATAAATAAAATCATAATTATCCGCCGTAAGAGAAACGTCTGCACAAACTGTCAAAGCTGAACCGCGTAAGCGGCGTACCAAAAAATGAATTTTATCAAGATCGAACAAGGCTGCATAATTATGTATCATGCTTTCATACAGTGAATGGAAAGTTCCCCATTGTCGTATTTCACCGGAAAATTCCGGTAGATCGATTTTTGGAAGTTGAGGACGGTTGTCCGCCAAAGTGACCAACTGATTTGTTGATGGTGCTGCTAATAAATCACCGGAACCTTGAGCCTGCTTTTCAAAATTTTTTGCAGCCAAATGAATATAGCTACAAAGGTCATTTACTGTAGAAACTACCTTATAATCGGGTACAAATTCATCATTTATTTCAAATTGGACTGAATTGATTCCATCTAAAAGCGCTATAAATTCCTTCCTAACGTTATCTACTGTAAGATACAAAGCTCTAAATTTTTTTTGTTGCGCTTCTTTTTTCAAGTCATTGGAAATATCATAAAGCGACTGCGTAACTTCAAAAAGTGTCTCTTTTTTGCGATAAGCTTTTAAGCTTCCTTTGTGCCATAGTCATTTTATTTATGTTTGTAATCACAAAACGAAGTATATGAAAAAATAATTATTAAATATCTACCAAAATGAATATTAATAGGATATCAAGTGTTACATCAAATTAATACTCACTAACTCTTATTTTCTTATACTGAAAACCGTTTTTCAAGCAAAAAAAATATATAATCTATTAAATAAGTTTTAACCCAATTTTGCAAACTGATTTTGCGAAAATAGTGAAAATTTGAAGTTTAGAGATAAATAATGTTAGCCGACAATACCGTAAATTTCAATTAGCAACTTATTTATAATTTTATACACAAAAAAACCCGAAATAGATAAATGGCGAAATTGTTTATCACACATGAACCAACAATAATGAGAAAATTTATTTAATTAAATTTGAATATTTTGTTAAAAAATTGAAATTTTAGCAATATATTTCAATATCCAGCTCGTTAGGAACAATTGTTTCCGCGTAACAAAGTTATGTCAATGTGGACTGCTCTTTCACATACCAATACACGACGTGGTTGCTTCTTATCATCACTTACTCCAAAGAAAAAATGGTAATGGGCGAAGGAAGGCCAAAAGGAAATTCGAAGGGGGAGTAACAACCACTTAATTAACTGTCGTATTGTTTTAAGAAAGTTAGTTTTTGTGATAAACTAAACCCGATTCCGACAGAATTTTGCCATTCGAAATACCGAGACCGAAAATTATATATTTTTTTATTACTGAGCCGATCAAAGTTCGTACTACTATCCTACCTAGAAAATTTTAAATCGTATTCTTGGGCGGTTTTGTCAAGCTGTACCTATAATTTTTACTTTAACAAAATAAATCGCGTGAACAGGTGGGGACGTTGATAGTCCAGGGAGGAGGGTGGTCTAGATCTATTGGAAATATTTCTGGATATTGAATGTCTAAATACTGGAGATTTGTACGTATTCTCTCATAATAAGATTCAGGTGTATGCGGTTTGTTGTTGAAGTCGTTAGTATATTTTTTGGTGAAGGCATTGGTGTAGAGAGGTTTGTTTCTATTCAAGGCTATAGATGTAGCGTGTGAGAGAGTTAGAAATATTCTTCTGTAATGCAGAGGTGGCTCACCAGTTTCGCAATATACAGCTTCAACGGGAGTTGTTCTGAAAGCTCCTAGTGCAATTCGGATGCCATTATTGTGCACAGTGTCCAGTAACTTTAGAGTTCTTTTGGAAGCCGAGGCGTATGCAATGGAACTGCAGTCTATTTTTGACCCCATTAATGTTTTATAAATGGTAAGTAGTGTATTGTAATCAGATTCCCAACATTTCTCAGCCAATGTCTTCATTAGATTTAGTCGTTCGTTACAAGAACGGGCCGTTTGTTTTATATGTTCCAGCCATGTAAGATTTTCATCGAACCACATTTCCAGAAATTTTAGTGAGGATCGGAACGATGAATTTTTACCATATAATTGTAATGTTGGATAAGAGTCTGAACTTTTATTTGAAGAGAACGGTTGTTTTTGATGAGGAGAAATCAAAACATGTATTCAAGGACCATTGTTCGAGTTGCGTTAAAAAATTTTGCTAAATATTCTTCATGGGAGAATTATTTTTTTCCTTTAATGTATACAACAAGATCATCTGCCACGCGTGGTTTTAATGGTTTCGATAAGCCCTTGATGATCTTGTTTATGGCCACTAAGAATAATGTGGAGCTAAGAATGGATCCTTGTGGTGTCCCATTATCTTCTATCTGATCTGCATAGTAAGAGCTATGGTCTCTTATACGAAAACATCGATTCTTCATAAAATTACTGATTAATTTTAAACAACTTCCCCGAATGTTCTACATGTGCAGCTGCTTTAGAATATTAAGTTTCCAGCAAGTATTGAAAGCTTTTTTAAGATCAAACAATATGGCAATACAGGTTTTATTTGTCGATAGAGCGTCATGAATATCACTTTATAAATCCAGGATGCTATCAATCGCTGAACGATTTTGTCTGAAACCATTTTCCTCGGATATTAAATGGTTTGTCTTTTCTAAAGTCCACATAAGTCTGTCATTGAACATTTCCTCCATTAGTTTGCTGGTTGAGAATGTTAAACTTATAAATCGGTAAGATGAAGGTTCAATGCGAGATTTTTGTTGTTTAAGGAGGGGAAGGACGATGGATTTTAACCAGATTGATGGAAGCTGGTGTTGTTTCCAAATGCAGTCAATTAGTTTCAGGATCGTTGTTTTTTCCATATTGGGAAGATATTTTAAAAATACGGCTGAGATATCATATAATCCTGGACTGGAATTTTTTAATTTATTAAGGGCGTTATCCAATTCTGCCTTTGTGAAGCTCATGTTTAAAGCTGTATGTTCATTTTCATCCAGTGACAGATTATTCATTATCGAGAAAAATGACGTCGTAGTTTTCGTTCGAGGACATTTGTTTGTAAATACTGGCTAAAATGTCAGCCATTCCACTTGAAGAGGTTGTGACTGTGTTGTTGAATTTTAGACTAGTTATTACTGGCTTATGATTAAGGCCAGAAATTGTCCTCACTCTTGTTCACACTTCACTGATAGGAGTAGAATTATTTATTTTTGAGATATATTGAATCCAGGAGTTTTTCTTTGCGAGTTTCGTTGTAAGGTGAGCCTTGGCTTTATGTTTCTTGAAATCTATCTTGTTTCCAACTAATTCGTGTCTTTTATACTTAGTCAAAGCTGCATTGCTAGCTCGAATTGCTGCTTCACATTCTGGATTCCACCATGGCACAGGAACGTGATTCAATTTTGTCATTTTTGTTTTGCCTATAATTAGTTCAGCACTGCTCAGAATTATATTGTTAAAATTTGATAATAATTTATCGATGTTTTCAGATAGTTTATAGTTTGAGATAGCGACTTGAATATGTTCAGCAAAATCGGACCAGTTAGCAAAGTCGATTTTCCTTTCCGGCAGAAAAAGATCTGGATATTGATGAGTTCAACGATTTATTATTATAGGGTGGTGGTCACTACCATAGGTAAAGTTCAGGACTTCCCAGAATAGGCGAGGTGTAAACGAGGGATCGCAAAGGGTTAGATCGATTATTACAGTTGAGTCCCCGGTGTTGATGTTGAATCTAGTTGAGGTTCCATCATTGAGAAAATTCAGTTGAAGATCCGAGATTACTTTTTCCACAATTTTGCCTCTTGTGTCTATATGTAGCGAGCCCCATATTATGTTATGGCCAATAAAATCGCCCAAAATTATGCGTGGAGGCTGGATTTGCATGAGTAGATCTTTTAAGTCGTCACAGGAGACTGGATAACTTGACGGTGAATAAATGTTGCATATGATCTATGTGCTATGTGAGTTTATCTTGACAACGACAGCTTCTAAGTTGCTAGTGACAGGGAATGGTTTTGCCTCCAATGCATTATTGACTAAAGTATCTACTCCACCGGAAGTGAATTTATTATTACTTATTCGGACTTTGCGAAAACAGTCGAACAGCTTTGAATTATAAGTATTTTGATATAAAAGATTAGTTTCTTGTAGGCATATAATATCGGGGGAGTGCTCCCCAATTAGGATTTGTAACATAGCAAGGCGATGGAAAAATCCGTCGATGTTCCACTAAAGTATTGACATTATATATTTTGCTGACTACTTTGGGATATGTCACTATCTCACTCTGAATTGTCGTCACCCAGAAACTTGAAATTTTTTTAAGTGAGTAAATCTAGTCTTCATAGATCTATCTCTTGAGTGGGGATGTATTCGAGAGATCATATGGGTCAGGGCTAGGTAATATGTTGTATATTCTTCGATTAAACTGATGGATCTGTAGAGCCACTAACATTGTTTATAAGTAACGCAAGTTGATCATAATTGATAACGTATGGAGGAGATTGATTATCAATAAAGTCTTTGGCCGGTTCAAGTAACTCTATTGTGATATCTGAGATAAGACTGCGTGTTTTCAGATTGGTTTTTTTTTTCTTTCATTTTGGTTTGTTTCTCGGTAAAGGAAATGAGTTGTGATCGTTTTCAGCTGCGTCTGCTTCAGGTGTAATTACTTCGTTTATATTGCGCTTTGTTTTTTTGGAGCTGTGTTTGGCTTCTTCTGATGCATCCCTATTAGTAGATGCAACCGGCATCGCGTTAGAGGTTGCTGTTTCTTTTGTGGTTGAATTTGAGTTCATTGGGAAAGCTGGTATTACATTTTGTGTGACAGCGGTGTTTATCGGAACATAATTAGATGTATTTGCGCTGATTAGTAAGTTGCAGCTGCCTCTAGGTTGTACTTGCGTAGAGATGTTTTAGGGTCAGTACATTGAGATACTATGTGATCAGGTTTTTTACAATAGTAACATACCGTACCCTCTTGAGACAGAAAAATTCGGTATGTCGTATTTTCAAAGTCTACTGTAAACTATTCTGGTAGCGATACATTGTGAGGACTGACGTAGATTTGCCTCCGAAAACTATGAATCTGGCTATACTAAGGTAGAGAGGAACTGATTCTTAAACATATCAGGAGAGAAACAGGATTTAGTCCAACGTTTATTAATTGGTCTATTAATAGATTATGTGGTAATGTAGGACATACGTTCGACATAATGAGTCTCTCAGCTGGTGTTATTAGTCTCCTGTCCCTAACTATTTCTCCCTGTACTTTAATGTATCCATGATTGTTTATGAAGTCATCCACCAACTGTTAACTAGATAGGTACATACATATACGATTATGGGACAATCGAGAGGAAAAAATGATATTATTCTGTTGGATTATGGTTCCTAGAGGAATTAGATAATTCTATAATTGAGTGGTTTCTAAAGTACTGGCAACTATTGCTTGTTTTTTTTAAGGGAAACTGTTGTTTTGATATTGCTGAAGAGTAGGTATTTGGAGTACGAGATTGACTTTGGAATGAGGTCAGTGATTGAGAATAGTTGTTGGTATACTTTTCGAACTTTCCACAAAACACGAAGTGATAAAATAATTAAGTACGGCCCTGGCCGTCCAATAAGCCAGGCACTGCTATAAGTAAGATTTGTTTACTGATAACGACAGAATATTCAATTGTATTCGGCTGTACATTTGATAATTAGAAGTGAAGTTAGACTTTATCACTTACAGTTTCCAAGGAATCCAACTCAACAAATTTATTAAAACAATTTTGAATTATCCACACTGAATGTTAAAATAATCGGAGCACGTGTCTATTAGAATATATTATTGTTTACTTATTCAGAAATATTTTATCAACATTAATAGTACCGGTTTATATTCGAACACAGATATAACGTCTATATCGTATCGAGTATGGCACTTAACTCCGACGACAAGTAGTTCCCTTACGTTGCACGCATTTTTCATTGATTTATGTTGGATAAAATTTTCATAACCCCAATGAGTACTAAAGTCACTCCTTAGCCATTGATTTTAAACATTGGAAATAATTAAAGCTGATACTTTACTGAAAGGCGCCATCAATAAACTTTCCATACCTGTTCAAGGAACTGTTTCCATCCCCTTGTTCATATCAGCCGTTACGACTGTACATACCTATCAAATGCGGTGCTTCGAGAAGCAGAAACTGAATAACCTCTTTTCATTATTATTTGATTACCTCTTGATTTAGGGTGGAATACTGATTGTAGAATTCATTTATTTAGGAGAAATTGATGACATATCTGAGAAGCTTCTTTACATTTAATATAACAAAATGACATTTGTATGGTATCGTCAACTGACGCTGAATTGCGCTATTGCCAAGTATATTTAAGCATAAGAAGGATATAATTTGCATGATTTTGGGAACGATGCTCGGAAATAAATTTTTTAGGAAGTTTTCACAAATAGAACATTCACAGGCTTGCCTATACGTGACGCTGCGAACGATGTCAAGAATCACGCCCCGGTTCAAGATTAAGAGCGGACGAATTTTAATCACTAATCACCACTTCTGCAAGAAGTGAATCTCCGGTAGCGACAGTGATTTTGTTACCGATATGTCGCACATCACAAGCCAAACTTTCAACTTTGAAAATATTTTTACAAAAGTTTTAACATTCATTTTCCAGTACTGAATATCTTTTTAATGAATGCATGGAAAATTATAATTTATGCTGCAAATTGATGATGACTTATTTGTTAAATGTATGCATACTTTTTCCGTAGATGATATACTTCTTAAGTAAATAAAAAAATAGAGCTGCGGGTGAGGAATAGGACAAAATTTTCGGTCCCCAGTCAATCGCATCATGACAGAGAAACACAGTGACAAAAAGCGGTAGATGGCGTAGTTGAGACTTGACATGGAGCGAGTGACGAGCGGTCACTCTTGTTTTCTTAATAACATAATTTTTGAACAACATCATAATCTTCAATGAAAATGACTCCAACATTATTCAACATAATAGGCGTGATCGACCTAATCGCAACCATTATTCATTCTTTCAAGTAATCTAAATCAAGAAGTTCAATTTTGTACACAACACTCTTGGCATATACCCATGAAAATAAGTATAATAAGATAGGATCAAGTGATCGCTCTGGTCATACTCCTCGCCTCCCTATCCACCGAATTGGAAATAAGGCGGACAATGTGTTCGTAATGTGGTAGAGATTCATGTCGCTGAAACCATTTCGTATTCGCTGGAACTTCAGCGTTTCCTGGATCAGGATATGAGTTTAGTAATTATCTCCTAGGATATAGGCTGCAAATTCGCACATTTCTCGTTAAATATACGAGCTACTTCTTGTTTGGGCTTTATCTACGCAATCAATCATTTGTAAAACTGTTATTAAATGCATTTCTGTTAATCTAAACAATTTTCTCAACTGAAGTTGACAGAATTCAAACAAACACTGATAATTTATGCTAAAGAAACCATTTGCTAAGGAGTCTCAAACAAACTGTTCAATATATTTACAAAAATTACACTGATATGGCTTTTGCTACCTTTCTTATTATCAAGACCAAATCGGGATATGAATTATGAATTTATCGTTATACGTTTTAAGGATATTGTATCGAATCTGGAATTAGATGGTTCTATTTTTTATGTTAATTTTTACTAAACCTTGAATACGTACTTGAATAGAGAGAGAAAATACCGTTTTAAACGATATATCACAAGCCCATACTTTTCACTGAAAAATTGAGGGTTGTACTTGTCATTCGGAGGGATCACATTTTTACTTTGTGGAATATCCATTTACAAAGAAAATTTGTCGTATTTACAGATTTTGTATGTTTATCGACAATAACTGAAATAATAAATTCATTATATTTAGCTTTTCCACACTGTAAATAATTTCTATAAATGAAAAAGAAGTTGAAAAAAAATAGATCATCAAATAGTTTTTTCTGAATACACGTCCATTATAAGTATTCAATAACTGAGGTACTTTCTGGAACTGTTGGGAATACTCTGTACCTAACACTCTTCACATTTCCTTAGAAATTATGGGTGTGGTACTTAGTTTGTCGAATTTTGGGAATGTGTTGAATCTACTATCTAACAGAATTGATGATTACTAAAATGTTGAAAAATTTCATATTAAGACCCGAAAAATATAACTCCTATTGTCATAGGTGGGATTAGATTCCTTGCATAAATATTATGAAATCGATCTGCAATTGTGTCGCTATGAACCAGCATACGTGGCTGCTAGATGTTTTCTTAGTAGATGTAAAAATGGTTTTACAGTTTCACATTGTGACCTATTGACAGTATTCGTGAAACACTCTCAGTGATTATTTCAAATGCTGAAGTTTCGTGTATGTCAAGCTAGTTTCATATTGACTTATTTGCATTGGCCTACACTACAGACCCCCCATCAATTGAAGAACGGATAGTAGTTTTGTGAATATGTATTAGCATGATATATACAAATTTGTTAGTTATTGTTCTCAACATTTGAAATGAGTTTTTCCCAAGTTAGCATTTTGTCTGTCTGTGTAGTTTACAAATCAATCGAATACATATTTACCCTTATTTCAGAAAATCCTGTTTTATACTCTGGTTTGCTCCTAGATTGATCGCAAATTTTCTAAAAAACATCACTAGATCATCAGCATCAACATTCCTGTACTAGCTTATGGTACTAAGTTTATTCCTCCAACGTCAATAAGGAACAGTGATGTAGTTATAATAGTTTTAAATACTTTTCAATTATTTTATGAAGATACTAGATAATTTTTGTTCTTTGCTCATAAAGGCTCGTATTTCTTTAATAACTTAATTAGCTGCTCTTAAAATTTTTCCTTGCGTGGTGAATTAAAATGTATTGCCTTACATTTTTCATGGCACCCCAACGCATGCCACTGTAAACTATACACAAAACTCTAACCTTGAACATTGATCAACCATAATAACTTTGAAACAACGCATGTAAAATGAGCAGATCCCTACGGATGAGCAAACTGAGAAAAATGAGACTAGAGAGTGTCAGAAAAAAAAACGATTTCGCACCGGTAATAACAAAAGAATACTTTCAGTGAGATTTTAAGATATATTGTCAAGCAGAGGAACATTTTTTCCTTCCAATGAATCTATTGTATTATTATGAGTTGGAGAGTAAAAATAATTTACGGGTTGCACATGTAATTGAAATAGGTTGAGTAATTGCCATTTGAAGTATTTTAGAATAGAGATATTTTTTAAGTAGATGATAGGCAAGTCATGAACTAACAAAACAAAACAAATGAAAACATCTTTTTAACGTAAGGTGATAGTTTTTATCATGGTAATACTAGTAAATAGAATAGTTAATTATTATTTAATAAATAAATCAGACTCCAGTTACGTGACTTTGAACAAGAATCAGAGATTATGACGTCAGCGTGTGCTAAACATCATCTGACTCTCTCCGTAGTCCAGGAAAATCAGACCCAAAATGATCATTTTGCGTCATTTTCGAGGTAACCGCTGATACTTGGTAAAAAGTTAGTAAAAATGATGTAAAACAAAACTTAACTTATGCGACCTGTCAAATCGGACCGGAACATTGTTTATGATTCGATTTACACTCATTTTTCATGCCTTTTGTGGATTTTTCAGGTATATCTTTTTCCTCGTGCATTATACAGAGAAAAAGTTAAATACTTTTTTTTTCTTTTAAAGACCTACAATTCTAGACCTTACACGTAAAAAAAATTGATTGGGTCAAAAGTTATTGGCAAATAAACAACTGATAACGATATTGTGGAAAAATAAAAATATAATGAGCATTTTTTACACTAACACTTCCACATCACGCTTATCTATTCTCACTCATTGAAAAATGATACTCACGAAAGATGGGGTCTGTAATTTCAATAGTTTATGAATTATGGCGTTATAAACAAATTAACTAAAAATTGACTTGCAGAGTTCTGTAAGCTATGCGACCTCGCGCCAATTTTTTCACTGTTAGATTCCATAATAAGACGTCGATACCCATCATTGTCTTTTAAAAAACTACATTTTTGCAACAACGCGATTTTTTTTTCATTATTGGCTTAGTTGCATAATTAATTTGACACTATATCCGCCGATTTTTGTCGAGAATTAAGTATGCACATAGGAGGGACATGGAAAGAGCTTTAATTGAAAAAAGATACGTTAAGATTTATTGACAAACGACTGAGTTACGGACAATCGAAGTCGGAGGCCTGTCAGTCAACAATTCATGCGAGTATCGGAAAACAAAAAATATCCCTAAAATTTTCAGTCAATGTACTTTTATTGTACGAAATATCGATATGTCGCGTAAATTGCAACCCAATTAAAAAAATTTCGAAAATCAGCAGCGGGCGGATATTTCGGCTGGCTACTGCGTGGCAGCGGAGTGGGGGGAACGCCTAGCTTTTCATTCTATCATCGTCCGTATTCTGTGTTGGCAGGTGTACGGTGAACCTCAGAGAATGTAGTCGAGCTAAAGTTTTGTTTTTCGATACTCGCATAAATTGTTGACTGACAGGCCTTCGACTTCGATTGTCCGTAACTCAGTCGTTTGTCAATAAATCTTAACGTAGTTTTTTTTCAATTGAAGCTCTTTCCATGCTACTCCTATGTGGGTAGTTAATTCTCGACAAAAATCGGCGGATATAGTGTCAAATTAATTATGCAACTAAGCCAAATATGAAAAAAAATCGCGTTGTTGCAAAAATGTATTTCTTTAAAAAACAATGATGGGTATCGATGTCTTATTATGAAATATAACAGTGAAAAAATTGGTGCGAGGTCGCATAGCTCACAGAACTCTACAAGTCAATTTTTAGTTAATTTGTTTATACGGCCATAATTCATAAACTATTGAACTTATTGAACTTACAGACTCCATCTTTCGTGAGTACCATTTTTTGATGAGTGAGAATAGATAAGCGTGATGTGGGAGTGTTAGTGTAAAGAATGCTCATTAAATTATTATTTATTAACAATAACGGTATCAGTTGTTTATTTGCCAATAACTTTTGACCCAATCAATTTTTTTACGTGTAAGGTCTAGAATTGTAGATCTTTGAAAGAAGAAAAAAAAGTATTCAACTTTTTGTCTGTACTATGCACGAGAAAAAATATATAACTGAAAAATCTACAAAAGGCATGAAAAATGAGTGTAAATCGAATCATAAACAATGTTCCGGTCCGATTTGAGAGGTCGCATAAGTTAAGTTTTGTTGTACACCATTTTTACTAATTTTTTACCAACTATCAGCCGTTACCTAGAAAATGACGCTTACATATCCAGATTTCCTGGACTCTCCGAATATAAAGTTCATATCAGACAAGGCAACTTGTCAATGAAGGTTGTATATGGGTGAAATCAGGAAACATAACTTATACCTCAACCGTTGAGTTAGCGCACAAAGAGCAACGAATGGTTGACGTATGTCTTTTGAACGATAATTTTTGAAAAAATTGGAATTATGGCTATATACAATCTAATTCTTGCGTTATTAGAGGATGATTATGTGAATGATATAAACAGAAATATTATGGCCCATACTTGGGACTAAATTTTGCGATACTTATTGAAAAGCCAGAAGAAGTACCAATCACTGAGTTAATATGCAATATCGAACATTATTTACCAAATGTTACATTCACAAATAGAGACGAAATTAGGTAAAAATGCTGTAATGTAAACACAAACCATGAAAACAATTATACCAAAATAAACATTAAAACACAGCAACAGTTATTACTTAAAAAGGTAAAACCAACAAAAGTCTTTTTAAAAGAAAATCCTGATCTGAAAATTTCAGAATCTGATAAATCAAACATAACTGTATGAATGTATACCCAAGATTATGTTCAAAAAATCAATGATTTGATTGCAGATAAAAAAACGTACAAAGAAATGAAGAATGATCCAACAATTATTTATCAAAAGGCAAACAATGAGCTAGTAAGCAGATGGGAAAAAGATTGTATATATCACCTAAAACTGCAAGTGGGTCAAAAATACTAAATGCTATACCACCCAGAATATATGGTTCGTCTAAATTACTTAAACAAGAAATACCTTACAGACCTATAATTTCATGTATTCGGTCTCCAAGTTTCTGCGCCATATCTAATTTCCCCCTCCTCCACCTCGATTTTCCCATCTTCTGATATAATTGAATTCAAATATTTGAAATTTTGGAATTGTTCTATATTTTCATTTTATCCTGTATGCATTGTGTGCTCTTCTTTTTCACCGTACACCTTAATATGTGACACAATATTTTTTTTCAATAATAATGACTGGTTGATAACTTAATAGTGTTATTTTTGTCAGCATATATTAACTATAGAAATCGATACCAAGTTTCTCATATAGGAATTAAACTTTTGACTTGAGTTACCTAGTTCTATACTGTTACCTTTATCGACAATCCAGGGTATTAAGTAACTTCAAACTTTGGATGATTCTGCTGAATCCATTAACATGAAAGACTATGAGGATCGATAGTTATAATAGCGACAAATCTTGTTTAATTTATAGTTATTTTATCGTTACCACTACTTCAATTTTTATTAGTATAAAATGGATTTACTATACAAATAATGACGAAAATAAAGTGTTCATCTTATCCACCAGTTTTTGCTAAAGGGCACTTTATTAAATTTCAAACCTTTATAGTTTTACTTCCAAAATTGATTCAAAATGGAGTTCTGTCATTAAAATGTGTTCATCTACGCTCGTTTCATATCCACAATTGTTTCATATTAAGAGAACTCTAAAGCTATAGATGTTCCCAAATTTTGCATCTCACATGTCAGTTAATTAAAATAGATTCACTGTTATTAGAATCTATCAATATTAATATTACTTACAAATGCATGATTATTTGTAGCTAAACAAAAACGAGTTGCTAATACAATCAAATAAATGCAGATGCTGAAGAGATGGCATTTAAGGAACTGTTTAAAATCTCTTTCTACAAATCTAACAATTCATATATTTGCAATATCGGCTGACACAAATGAACCCGACACGAATAGGAAAAAACGCTAGTTTTTTGCTAGCCCTAGCCACATATAGACGAAACACTGATTGTGGCGCCATCTAAAGAGCCTGTCGACTAAACAATTGAGCGATATTAAAAAGATTTCTGTAATTCTAGGTTTTGGCGGTGTATTGAAATTTTCTGTATTTCAATTATATTATTTCAAAATAACCATTTATAGTCCATCATTTCACATTTCATTCAATTTAACTCCACTAACTCAATAATGATAAGATGTTGAGTTAAATTGAAGGAAATATCAAATGATGGACCATAAATGGTTAATTAAATTGAAAAAAATAAAACAATAATCATATAAACAATTTATTTATTTTGGTATAAAAATACACTACAAATAATTTCTTTCACAAAGTACTTCTCTTAACAAACAGATTGACAATACACTAAAATGTAAAAACATTGCAATAATTAAGAAATAATTTGAGTAACAAACATTCTAGATTGGAGTATCATTAGATTTTTAAATGATGTTAAGTCAATATAAATGTAGAAAATTATTTATGATGAGTTCATATTAATTTATTTTTTCATTAATATACTCCAAAAACACACAGAGCTGGACAAACTACTGGAGTATAACTACTAATCAAAAAAAGTGTTAGCAATGAATAGTTAACTACTATTTTTGCAACTTTCTGTGAATGAGACAATTTTAGTATAATTACTGTGAATGTTGGAACAAAAGTAATTAAAATACTTTTAAAGAAAAGTTTGTTAAATACTGCACAGCTCTGTTAATGCAAGGTGCCAAGTAATAACATATAAGAGTGCTAAACAGCACTTCTGACTGTACAAAATTCAAAATAATATATCTAACAATCCATTTCCACATAAAATACATCTTTATTTCTTTACTGGAAATATTAAACAGGTTTATATCACAAGCTTGAACCTTGTATATTGCATATCCGTATATTATTTCAAAATAACCATTTATAGTCCATCATTTCACATTTCATTCAATTTAACTCCACTAACTCAATAATGATAAGATGTTGAGTTAAATTGAAGGAAATATCAAATGATGGACCATAAATGGTTAATTAAATTGAAAAAAATAAAACAATAATCATATAAACAATTTATTTATTTTGGTATAAAAATACACTACAAATAATTTCTTTCACAAAGTACTTCTCTTAACAAACAGATTGACAATACACTAAAATGTAAAAACATTGCAATAATTAAGAAATAATTTGAGTAACAAACATTCTAGATTGGAGTATCATTAGATTTT
The DNA here is from genome assembly GCA_963921935.1 of Galeruca laticollis. Lineage (NCBI taxonomy): Eukaryota > Metazoa > Arthropoda > Insecta > Coleoptera > Chrysomelidae > Galeruca > Galeruca laticollis. The sequence continues at coordinate 194,353,918 of OY998178.1, read as the reverse complement.
TAAATGATGTTAAGTCAATATAAATGTAGAAAATTATTTATGATGAGTTCATATTAATTTATTTTTTCATTAATATACTCCAAAAACACACAGAGCTGGACAAACTACTGGAGTATAACTACTAATCAAAAAAAGTGTTAGCAATGAATAGTTAACTACTATTTTTGCAACTTTCTGTGAATGAGACAATTTTAGTATAATTACTGTGAATGTTGGAACAAAAGTAATTAAAATACTTTTAAAGAAAAGTTTGTTAAATACTGCACAGCTCTGTTAATGCAAGGTGCCAAGTAATAACATATAAGAGTGCTAAACAGCACTTCTGACTGTACAAAATTCAAAATAATATATCTAACAATCCATTTCCACATAAAATACATCTTTATTTCTTTACTGGAAATATTAAACAGGTTTATATCACAAGCTTGAACCTTGTATATTGCATATCCGTATATTTCTACATTTAAAAGCATTCCTTCTTATGAAACCATCGCATAAGGCAGTTTAAGTTACTTTGCAGCTCCTGGCAGTCTATGATTGGTAAAATGTTTCTTAGGGGCTCTTAAAAATTTATTTAAAATGGTCTTTATTGATATTTAACCCTAAATTACAAACAATCTAAGAGATACAGGGTTTGCCGGTGGTCTGGCGATCTCTTGATTGCTTGTGTTCTTCTCGAGGTTTATATGGCTCCTTGCCTCGACGAGCATTATCCATTTGTTGTGGTTCTCAATATTAACTCTTAAAAATGCCACTGTCTCGTGGAAGTCCTTTCTCGTTTCTGGTTGCGGTTCTAGGAGTAAACACACAAAATAACAACAATAAATAAGTAAATACACAAATATGTTTGGAAATTTATATCAACAAAAGAAAACAAAATGCGCTTACTATTGCATTATAAGTTTACGCATGTTTTTGTACTATGCCAAAAAAATATCAAAAAATGTTTGAATATTTGAATTTTTTTGGTTTTTTTGAATTCCTTTTTAGGAGTTTTCGATTTTTTTAGAAATTCTTGGTTTTCTTTGGTTTTAACAATTTTTTGATTTATTGTTTTTTTTTAATTTTTTGTCTTTATTGGATTTTCGGTTACCTCTAGACCAAATACTTAGACGTAATGCCTCAACAAAAGTTGATACTCACTTTCATTTCCCATAAATTGTCATACCATGGGCTATATATGAAAATCGGCAAGGGGTCAATACCTTCCATCCCATAGCTGGTGGAGGGAATAGCTATAACATAAAATAAAATCCAAATTATTATTTTTTCACTGGGTACATTTCAAAATGGAATTGTCTGAGTATGGTGAACGCACTAGATATAAATTGAGTGAATGAAAAGACGAGTACTGAGTGTGTCATTTCATTAAAATTCCATCTAAGCGCTTTCATCCATTAGGCCATTCTCAAAGCTGTCGACAAGAGAAAAACATACAACAGGTGTCGAAAAACATCAAACCCTGTAACTGCTACATACAGTGGAATAAAATGTTTGATGTTACATCATTACTCAAGTAAAATTTGTCAAAATTACCCTATAAAGAGGGTGTACATACATATAATTTAGTTGATAATACCAAATTAGACGTTTCGTTATGTAAATTACAATTGTACACCCTCTTTACAGGGTAATTAGATGTAACATCAAACATTTTGTTTCATTGTATGTAGCAGTACAGGGTTTAATGTTTTTTGACACCTGCTTATGTTATGTATGTTTTTTTCTTGATTACAGCTTTGAGAATGGCCTAATGGTCGGAAGCGCTTAGCTGGAATTTTTATAAAATTACATACTCAGTACTCGTCTTTTCATTCAATCAATTCACATTTTAAAATGTCCAAAATTATAGCATGCTATATTGAATACAATAAAACTTACCATGAATTTTTGTTAATTTCCACTCATATGGGAAGGCAAATCAAACTGTCCTAATAACCTCAATTCGTCTTTCTCAAATCTAGAGAAACACTGTTTTTGAAAATGATGGGAACATATCCTCCATCGTTTACTCGTCGACAAATTCAATTATTACCACTGAGTTTCAGTCATATTCATTTTATCTTCCTGGGTTGGAGGAACAAAAATTTAAAAAGGAATATTTACTTTAGTAATGCAATAATTTTCAGTTTAGCTAATGCAAAAAACAACCATGATCTCTAAAGTTTTCGATTAAATTAGTAAAAATTCTGTGTTTATAGTAATAAAGACAAAGTTTGAGAAAGAAGAAATGCTCAAATTTTTTTAATAAAACTTACCAAGTACACCACTTATTAGATTCCTTCAGAATACACTTTGATATTGTCTTTTCAATTAATAACAATGAAGAAACGAAACAACAGATAAATATTATACTATAGCAATTAAAAAAGACATCAAAATACCGAAACCTTATAATAACCTCAACACTTAAACTAAGAAACGACAACAGTATAACAGAACTAACAGATAAAGCGCAATTTTACATCGCGCATACGCAGTAATAAAAATCAATATTTATTATTTATTCCTGCATGTTAGTGATCCATGACATTTTGAGTTACACTTTTTGTTTCGTTGTTTCCAGGAACATTTATTATCACCACAAAATATTTTACAATTGCATCTGAGAAAACCTTGACCGGAATATTTAGATGACATATTTGTTGCAGTTTGCAATGGTATTTTTTTGATATTAGTATCGTCTGATTTTGACATGAAATGCGAATCTGCTTGAAGAAGTTCATTTTTTGAAAAAAGTCAGTCCAGTGACCCATTCTCAGTACTCAGTTTATACAAGCCATCATTATTAATTTCAGAAGCAATGGCTAACACATTTCTTGGAGTTATTCGGCCCCTGTGAACATCTGACACTCGAATCAAAACATTTGTTCCAATTTGTAAAGGAGTATATCTTTTATTTGACTCACACAGCATTTTAGTTGCTTTAATTGTCATCATTTTATGTGATTCCTCTCTTTGATTCAAAATTCTTTTTCCCCTTTGTTCTATCTGATAATTAAAGCTATTTTCATTTTCTCCTTCTGCCACACTACTATATTCATCAGTATTGTCATTATTGTCGTCCCACATTTCATTAGCTCCATTTTCGTTTTTGTCTTGATTCTTATGGTCGGCGTTGTTATTTTCGTTTTGGATATTTTCTCTATTTGTTGAATTATTATTATCATTGTCATTTTGTTTGTTTTCCATACTGTTTATTAATTTTTCTAAGTCTTATTCACTTTGCAATTTATGAATAACATCTCGTGGAAGGTCAGCATCGCCTTAACCATTAACCTGTCTACTGCGAAACATAGCCTCATAAGGGTTTCTGCCAATTTGTCTATGAAAAGATCGGTTTTTTTGCGACTGTATGAATTTCAACCCTTCCGATCATTTTGTGTTATTATTATCGTTTATCCAAGTAATCAGTATATCGCGAACATTTTGATTAGCTCTCTCTACCGAGCCTTGGCTCTGTGAGTGTCTTGGTCGGCCATGAACTATTTTAAGACCTGGGGAGCTAGTTTTGAATATCAGTGAAATTGAATTCACAAGTGAAATATTTCGATTTTTAAATTTAATTCGAACAATACAATCTGACAACAATGAAATAGCCCTCATATTAGTTCAAAAGCTAATTATGAAGAAAAGACAAGAATAATTGAGGTTAAAATAATTTAATTTCATGAGATGATAAATGTTGAAAAACATAATAATAATTAAATTAAAATATATCTTAATATAAATTATTGTGGATAGGTAAGATTTAAACAGGCTTAGTTAATTGAATTACACATAAGTATGTTATCATTTCATTATTACCTAATTAGAATCATATTTTTAGTTATAGCTGATGTGAAAAAACGAATATTTGTTAACAGACAACAAACGGAAGCGCTGATGGAAAATATGGAAAATAATCCTATATTGCAACACACACCAAAGCTTATCAATAAAGTTTCCAAAAAGAGCATTAACCATAAGTGGGAAGATTTGGCCACCCATTTGAACAAAATTGGGGAGGTTACAGGCGGAGCCGTTAAGGATTCCAACACATGGAAAAAGGTAAGTACAGTATGAATTTTTTTTCTGAAATTTCAGTTTTGATGAGCTTAACACTGTTAATAAAAATAAAATAACATTTTATTTTAGGCATGACATGATTTAAAATCTAACATGAAGGAAAAGGTTTCGGAAACACGCAAATATCAAATGGGAACAGGAGGAGGTCCTCCATTAACAGAAACTGGGAAAGATTATGAAAGCAAAATAATTAAAGACATTTTAGACCCAATGGAAATTGTGGGTGATAATAATATTTCAGAATCACAAGTTGTTTTTGAAATCATTGAAGAATCTGACTAAATGAACAATTTTGGCCAGAATATGAAGAACAGATGGCCCTGACTCTTCAAAAGAGCCAGTGAAACAGACACCTTCTGTTAGGGTTCCTGAATCTAAAAGATTCTTAGAAACATTGCAAGTTTCCAATAAAATTTCCAAAGAAATTGGAATCGAAACAGATTTGAAAAAAGAATATTATAAAGAAAAAGTTGAAATCTTAAAAGAAAATACTCTAATAAAAAAAGACAAGTTAGAACTGATAAGACAGGACGTGGCAGTTAAAAAAGAAATATCAGCTTCTTTAAAATTAATTGTTGACTGTCTTACTACCTCTGATAATCAGGAGTAACTAGTATATCTAGTATCACTCCTTATTTTTATTTAAAAATGTTGTTTTCTGAAGGTCTGTACTATTCATAGTAATAATATTGGACCATTAACAAGAATGTGATTTTTATTTATTTTTTCTGTATTAAAGTTATGATCTTTGTTTTTTTCAGTGTTATTTTTTATTTTTTGTTATAAAATATTGCAGTGTTTCAAAATTAGAGGTCAATATTTCAACAGCATATTATACAGGTGAAAATAAGGCTGAAATTTTTCACACATTGATATTAGATAGATTAGTTAAAAAAATTCAATTGTGTTGACATAAAAAATATTTAATACATAAAATATGTAACTTTAAACCTGTTGTAAAATCAAAAAAACTTGTCCTTAAAGTTGCCCCTCCAGAGGAGTAGATTCAAATATTTATTATTTTTAAATTATTTTATTAAGAAAATTGAACTGAAGGTCTTATTATAGCCTCATATAATTATCCACAAACTGATTTCTCATTCTCTCTTCCCTTACTAAATCAAGGTTTCGCCTCACTTTTGGGTCAACAACAGGGTCTATATGGAACATCCCAAAATCCTCATCATTTAATTCTTCTTCAGGTGATGGCAAATCAACATTATTCTCGACACAAAAATTGTGTAAAACTGCACAAGCATTTATAATTTTTGATGCTTTTCTGGGTTTGTAATGGAGTACCCTGGGTTTTAATAAACAACGAAATCGTGCCTTTAACACACCATTACAGTGTTCAATAGTGCTTCTGGCAGTTTTAAATGCTGTATTATATATTGCTTCTGGAGAGTTGGGTACATGATTTAAAAAAGGAATCTGCAAATATGTCCTCAATGGGTATCCTTAATCTCCTAGAATAAAAAAATCATAGGTTTTTAAAAATGTTAAATATTCTTTTAGACAATGTATAACTTGTTTCTGGTGGACTCATACAGTTCAAATTTCAGTTTGCTACAACATCCTTTTTCTATATTAGTGTGCCACGACGCTTTGTTTTATTTCACTGTGCTATAACTACACAATTTTTGTTATTTTAATATCAGAATACCAGATACATTGAATTAACCACAAATACAAACCTATAAGGAAAAAAGATGTGTCCCCATTGCCCTCATCATGTAGATGCTCAAAAAAAGGTTTTACGTTGCTCTGTCTCCAAAGATGGGCATCGTGTGTTCTCCCTGAAAATCTTGCATTAATATTCAATATTTTAAGATTGGCATCACAAATCTATAACAAAAAATAGTGGTCGTTAGCATGATCTAAGTATTATTTCCAAACTTAAAACCTTACCAACTGGGTATTAATCGAGTGGTAATTTTTTCTGTTTATGTATAAGTGCTCTGCATATCTAGCACTTGGAGGAACAATGGCAATATGAGTACAATCTACCACACCCATACATGGAATATAGAATTTGTCGAAAATCCTCGAAAAATATCAATTCATTCAATTATAAGAAGAAAGTAAGGTCTAATAACTAATACTTAATCTCTACGTTTAATAGATAATTCATTATTATTTCTTGGGAAGTGAACATGTCTATTAAATCTACAAGGCAGATTTAAAGCATCGGTAACTTCTTTTATGCAATTGCTGACACTGTGTTGAGAAACACAAGAGTATAGATTCAGCCCGATGTCAGTTTGGTAACTACCACTTCCATAAAAGCGAAGAGCTGTGAGTACCTAAAATTATTATTTTTTAATATGTATAAAAAATGTTCGACAAGCCTAGTCTCAAATTCCCGACAAAGGTACAACGTCTTTCTTACCTTACTAGATTTGCCTATAGCTGATGCTCTTGTATGAGCTGTCAAATGCGGTTCTAAAATGTTTATTAATTCACCAGCAGCTTATTTAGAAAATCTGTAAATTTTAAGGAGCTGGCGGTCACTTAGGTTGAAGGGATCTTGCCTAAAGGGATGAAGCAACGTTCTTGGCGTTAAAAAATTATGCTCCACAAGTTCCACAACGTTATTTAGCATTATTAGCTGAAGTTCCTCTAAATTTGCCATGTAGATTTAAAAAATATAAAGCGTCCTCGCGTCACTCTCGTCTAACTAATAACTACTTATTACTATGCAAATTACTACAAAGAGTAGCTAAGAAGGTTGAAAGAGGTAATCAAACTAAAAGAAGGGATCTTAAAACCACACAAAGTATCTAACAAAACCAAAACACAAGATTCGATGATTCTAACCTCAAATATATTAAAATTTCGCAAGTGAAGTAAGAGTTTCGACAGCTAAATGATATTCGAATTAAATTTGTGAAATTTTTTCGAATTCGAATTTTATTTCACACATGAAATTAGTTCAAAACTTGGGATGATCGAAATATGAGAAATTTCACTAGTGAAATATTTCAAAACTAGCCCCTCAGGCCAGAGAGTAGTTAGTTTTGTTATCACCGAGTTGACAAACTCACGACCGTTGTCACTTTGTAAAATATATGGTGAACCCTCAAGACAGAAAATATCAACCAAGTGTTCAGCCACTTCTTGTGCCGTTTTGGTTTTCAGTGGGCTCAAAAATATAAATTTTGTCAAATGATCTTGGTGGTTAAAAATAAAATTATATGGACCATCTGGTTCTGTCTGCATATCGATCAAGTCAACCTACAAAATAATAATTACAATCAGGTATTGCTTTTCAATAGATCTTAAATTAATTTAAAATTACCTGACATCTACAGTTCATGTATGTGGAAATAATAGGTTTCAAAACTAAACCCTTCTTTGGAATCTTTTTCTTCAACTGACATGACTTATATTTACTAAGATACATGTTTATATTGTTTCGAGTAACGTTTATGTATTTTTTTTAGTTCATGTTCCATTCCTAAAAATAAACCCGTATGGCTATCAAACATCAATAGATACAGCGACAAGATAAAAAAAATCAAGTTTTTTCAGGCTGTGATACACAAAAGAGGCACGCCAGCGTGCCCCAAGTCATAGTGTAAATGAAGAGGTATCTACCTACATACTTTTAAATGTTAGTAGTGGTAAATATTTGAAAAAATGATCTTACCTTTCTTATGTCCTGTATTAATATGGACTACATGCGCAATATCAAATAACTGTTCACGATGAACATAAAGTTTAATATCTTCTTCGTGAGTAAATATTCTGTCTATTAACTTTTCCTCCTCTCCAATATTTAGCAGTTCATATCGATTCAACCTTCGATAAAGTTTTGATGAAAGTGGTTTTCCCAATCTACGTAATTCTTGTGCTTCTTCAACTTCACTAATAATGTTTTTATAATCACCTTCTAAGAGGAAAGTAGACCTAATGTTTGACTCTATATAAAGTTTATTTAAACCATCTTCAAATTCTTTTTTAAAATTTTCGATTGGTTCATCCATTTTTATCGAAATTTCACTTAAAACTTTGAGAAAGGACAAATAAATAAACAAAACAAACACCTCTGACAATTGCTGCCAATTAAATGGGATAAGGTTATGTATTTTCGGGTTGTGGGTATGTATTTTCGGGTTGTGGGTCTATCCGTAGACTATCTAAGAGACTTCATTGTGCTCATAAAACCGTTCTCTTTCAGAAAACCGATTCCGCTAGAGCAACCGTACCGTTTACCGAGATGAGTGATATTCCAATTTATACCTTAGGTTCTCGCCGTACAATCCGATCAGGGGAAGTAAAGGGAAACCGTGTCCGCTACTAGAAAGTTGAGTTCTCACATCCTAGTAGCGGCCGTAGCGGAAGCAACAAAAAATGGGCGGGGGTGCGGTGGACGGTTAGCGGAAGCCGGGAGGTGCGGTGGACGGTTAGCGGAAGCCGGGAGGTGCGGTGGACGGTTAGTGGAAGTGGGCAGAACTACTACGGATTGCGAGCGACCCCCTAGGTTAATCAAAGCTCTACTTTCGGGGGATACGGCTCTCGGTTTCCGCGGTATCGAAATCTCGGAGTCGCGACGGTCACTACTAGCATGTGAGAACTCAACTTTCTAGTAGCGGACACGGTACCTCTCGATCGGAGGGCTGAAGGCCCAAACACAGCCGCTACTAGGATGTGAGAACTCAACTTTCTAGTGGCGGACACGGTTTCCCTTTACTTCCCCTGATCGGTTTGTACGGCGAGAACCATATACCCTAAGGTATAAATTGGAATATCACTCACCTCGATAAACGGTACGGTTGCTCTAGCGGAATCGGTTTTCTGAAAGAGAACGGTTTTATGAGCACAATGAAGTCTCTTAGATTTATTCTCACCTGCGTATGCGGGCAAGGAGCCGAGTCTACGGATAGACTGAGGACTCTGAGAATCGTTCTGCTTTACGGTATGGCTTGTTGGGGATACGGTGCGAAGACGTAAGTGTCGCCGACTGTCGGTGTAGGTTTGATAAATTATATTATATTGTACCGATGTTTATATTACATTGTACCGATACGGACGGAGAAATACAGTGTTCGAACGCTTTATTTCATATTATACGGAAGATTGTGCTTTTGCCCGGTCCTTGAAAATGTAACTTCGTTACAATATACTTTGTATCTAGTACAAATTAGTGAATAGTTTAGTGAATAAATAAGTTAATTGAGTAGACATACCGTGTGTACAAATACATCCCACCCGCCGTAATGAAAACTATCAAATAAATATGTAAAACATTACAATAGCAACCGAAAAATAAAATGTATTGGATATTCTGTGCTTATTCTGATGGACGAAGTAAAGGATATGATCTGAACTGAATTATCAATAATCCATCAATATAATAAAGAATGAATGTACCGGATTTAATACATCAGTTTCCTCAATTAATATAATACTTTTTGGTTGTCATGAGTCCATAGATTAACATATTTTTCTTGTATCCATTTTTCTCCGATACCTGTAATAATACAGCGAAAATTACAAATTTGATATTGTAGGGCATTGCTCAGCAACAATGTATGAATAATATTAAGAGTTGCATTATTTATTCAGAGTATCTGTCATTAAAATTGTAGATTAAATTAAAATATTGTCATTTCTCAACTCCTTCCTCAGTATTAAAAATACAGTAACATTTCCTTCATACACAATCCACCATCAACAATAGCCTCGAGAAATATCTATCGCAGTACAGGTTGGCAAATTAATTTTGGCATTGACGATGCGCGAGAAAGCCATATAACTTGACAACGTTGTAAACGCAGTTACTGGAAAGAGTAGGCGACGTACATTCCGCATTCAAAATTTTAAAGGTTGTGAGACTGAAAATACGTACGAGGGTAACACAATAATTTGGATTTAAAAATAATAAATTATGACGCATGTATAATGCTATATAAAATCGAGTTTACAAAACAAAACAATATTAATGTGTTCTTTTTTATTAATTAAATGAATAACGAAATAGAAAACTTCAGATTTTCATACGAAAATTCGTTTTTTTTGTACAGACATAATTATTTATTGCTTCAAAAATACGGGGAATTCTGTAAATACCTTTCATCATTTTATGTGATGTAAATAATAAATAGATTGCAAGAGACATAAACTTTCACCTTTACTTCAAATTAATGTCATTTGAGTGGTCCCTTCATAATATTCGTCATTAAGGTTAATTTTTATATAAATTGGAAATCAGGTAGATTTTGTAGATAAAGCGTACAATATGATAAGGGTTGTTATATGACTTTCTCAATTTAACAATGGCCAACAATTTTTCCGATCTGTTCGTAGTAATAGTTAATGATATACCTACCTGTTAAGCTTTCTAAAAGTGTCATTCATAATAATATGTAGTAGATAATAATGGAAAAATTCGGGTTTATACATAAAATTTGAAAAACTAATCGGGTAAATCGCCATTAGAGATGGTCTAATAAGTATACTAATAATATTAATAAAACATTAAAGCTTTTTTGTGGTAGACATTTTTACTTTCATATTTAAATTTTTGGGTTTTTTGCAAATATTTATTATGAAATAAGAACATCCAATCACACTTTTTATAGAGTTAGGACTGGCAAAACCAAAAAATCTTGCCAACAGTTGCCAACAGTTATATCTTCTCAGTGATTGTCTTTGGAGGAAAATAGGTGATATATAATTAAAAAAGGCACACATCCACTATTTCTTATATTTTCTCAATTGTAATCATTAACTGTTCATCTCAAAATTAATCCCAGTAGCAAATATATCTTATATTGTTCTCGGTGTAAACTTTTTATGGAAGTTGAAGTTAAACTTTCGGCAACATTTTCTCGAAGAATTATAGATTCTACAGACAACCTTCTACAGCTTATAAAATCTGGAGTTTGAACTTTGAAAAGCGTGAGGGAGTTCTTTTAAACTACAAACCCACTGAAAGTTTAACCAAATTCCAATGGGAATAGAACTTTTGTTCAACGAAAACGTTATAGGGAATGAGATAATTTGAATGAATCACAATCAACTGAATGATTGTGAACATTTTTAGAAGGTTATATAATCAGAATATTATGTCGAATAAGTTTGTTGATAAGGATTATGTCTAACATATTTTCCGAAACATCGATTGATAAGTGGTGACTTTACATTTGGACAATAAGTTTTCAGATATATTTAGAAGGATTGGAGAATTGTATATTTACTACATTGCACCGTCCTAGCTTATACTGCTGTGAAAAGGCAAAGCGTGGTAAGTAACAAAATGTCGAATTTCTATAAATCGAATTTTATTTAGACTGGATGGCCCTTCAGTAATAATAATGCAATGAGGCAATATTGGGGTCTAAAAATAGATAAAAATTCATAATTATTTTTATTAATCTTCTAAAAAGTTTTGCTTGCTAATTTGAAAAAAAATCACTTACTGCGTTGTGTCTCAGTATTACTGGAAAAAAAAATTATTAAAATAGTTTGCAGTAAGTGAAATATTCATGAATTTTTTTTAAACAGTTATTTCACAAATTTTTGTATAAGTAAAGCTCATTATTTTTCAGTCTGTTGTTGACATAATCTCAAATCGTCGACGTTCCTTGAATTTACCCAAAAATGTTATCGGATTTCTGGCATGAAAGGCTCCAACCCTGCTAATATTCCTTTTATTTGTCTGCTTGAATTTTTCTGAGATTTTGTATTTCCAACTTTTTTTGTAAAACCTATTACGTGAGTTTCTTTTAAACTGGACATCGCACAGAAGAGACCAATTAATTTGTGCACTCATAAAAGTGTGTCCTGAATCCAAAATTTGCCTGAAGCAAGGAAGTCCAGAGAATATTTGAGCAATAGAGGTACTATAAAAATAAAGCGTATACTGAGAACAAAAACGCTACCAAGCAAAACAGAATTTCTCAGTACACACACTACAAAAAAGATAAGGGACTACTACAAAACTAACTGAATTCAAAATTTGCCTAAAGCAAGAAATTTCAGAAAATATTTGAGTATAAAGGTCGTTCCAAACTAAACTGATTTCTGAAGGTGCGTAAAGCAAGAAAATCTAAGAAAATTTGGAACATTCACGGAAGTTCGTTCCCCACAGAACATAATTTTTGGCGTTTAAAAAACCCAAAAAGAAAAGCGATACGATAAACACAATTGTATTATGCACAACATAAGAAAAAGATACAAAATAATGTACTACATCAAGAGATGAAGCAAATGCATGAGAGAAAAATATATGTGCTTTTGCACATCGGTAACTATAACAAAAGATAATGTATAGAGGTACCATGACATATACGAGAGAAGAAAAGTAAATTCTACTATATATAGACACAAAACGTATTTGTGAGCAAACATAATTATTGTCAACAAAAAATAAAAAATACTCAAGATATATTTTGATATTAAATCAAAATTAAGATAAGAAAATAGTCACGTCAAGAAATATTAATCCAAAAAACAAAAAAAAACCAAACCAATCAAAATCACAAGTAGATCTGATTCGCAAATCGTAATTATGGCCAGATAAATTTGGATCAACAGGATGTTTATCAGAATACTCATCATCAGGAAGATGTACGTAAACAAGTTTAAAGGTAACTGCAAAGTAACTAGAATAATAACTGTAAATTGAAGATATGAAATTTAACAATGTTACTTATGAATGACCTTGTATACTAAAGATTTCAAAAATATTACACGCTTTTAATTATATTTACTTTTGAGTAAACCGGTATACTAATTATTTCAAAAAGGAACGACTGATTTGCAATAATTTAAAAAATCAATAAACAGTTATTTTACGATACATGAATAAAATAATTTCAAAACATATCAAACATTATCAAAGTTGTACACTACGACAACTTTTTTCAAAACAGTCAAACAATAAGTAGACAAATTCCTTAATGTCAACTATTATTGCAAATATACTTAATTACCTTCTCGAAGCACAAAAAAACTGACTATCATAAAACCTGTAATATCTTCCTGACGAAAATAACAAATAAGGAGACTATATGAACTTGAAATTTTGAAGCAAATTTTATCATAAAACTGCGTCTATAAAAATATGAAATATAACTGGAATAAAAATTTAAGTTAAAGTAATCGAAAAAATTAAGTTGATAATTCCCAGGTAGCAGGGTGTCCTCATAATCATGTCATTTTCAAGTGATAAGTCGTCGCAACTCGTCCGTCACTCTGAAAATGACGTCAAAATCACGTGAAAAAAATGACGTCTCAATGACTTTACAAAAATAACGTCATAATGACGACGCTAAATGACTTTTTTGTTTCTCAATAAATTAAGGTTAGATAGTAAGGATAAATTACCCACGTAAACGCGTATAAAAACAAATAACAGCGACCTAACTCGTTGCAATTTATGATGCTATTAAATCTTCGATGTGGCAAAAGTATAATTAAGAAAACTGATATCAGAGTTTGCATTGGTAAATATTTAATAAATATAAAATAATATCATTTACGGCTTATTATTTTTTACCTCTACGTGACTCCGGCGCCAAATACTGCTCAATTATTCATTGATCTATTTGGCTACGCTTTACTTGAAATTTCAAATTTCCCACAATTATCAGAAGGACCTAGAAAATGTCAGTTGTTGTAAAAAAATTTTGTAGTGGCAATATGGACTAATGGAATCATCCATTTAAGGTGTGGTTAGCCCGTTAGCCATGAAATGTCTATCGATTGACATACATTTATCTTCTCTTCTACAGCTACTTTTTTGGAAATAAAAAAATTCATAGTTTTGGATATCACATTGGTACATTTTAATCCAGGAAAATATCCAATTATTTTAACGACGGATGCAAGCACGAAAGGCATATAAATTAAAAATATAAGTAAGTAAGTATTTACATAACCTAGATATTTTATAATAAATAATAACTATAGGATTATTTTTTCTTGTATGTGTAAGCAATAAGCATACTAATCAAAGGATTAGGAAATTTTCTGAAGGAGAAGTGACTCATAAAATAGTTCTTATTTGGTTATGCATGGAACTTATAAGATTTTCGTTAATTTTAATTAAAATAATCAGCACTCTCATCAATTTATGTTCCGTTATTTGGAGATAATGCAGTACTAGTAAAATCCATGTATTTTATATTATAGTTGACTGCCTGCTTGATCTTTATTAACTATAACCTTCAAAAAGATATTATGGCTTATGTAGGGGTGGAATTTACTGAAAACGGGGCAATAGGACTTGTTCATTCCAAGTGGCTCACGCCTCTCAAAAAAGAAGTGTTTTGGCCCCCATACAAAACAACTGGTCTTTTCATTAAAGCTCTTACTGCGGCTGAAGATACTTGGAAGATCTCTAGTATAAAACGACCTTTTTTTGAATGTGGTGTGTAAAAAATTTTCTTATCATACCATTTTTTTTTATTTCAGCAAAAAGTATTCTTGAGATTTTTTCTTCCATTGTTATTTTGAGTTTCATACTCTATTACAGACCAAAGAGAAAAATGAAAAAAAATAGAATTTTATCTAGCTCTAGTGATGGAGAATGCACAGAAGAACCTAACTCATCACTCATAAGGCCACTAGCTTTTGTAAAATTGAAAAAAAAACTAGAAAATACAGTTAGTAACTAATCACATTTTGTGTAAAATAATTAGTGTAAGTTTTTTTATTATTGTTTAATTTTGGATATAATATCTACTGGACTGTTTTTTGCACAGGAAAGTCATCTCTTCAGAAAAATAAAACATTACCGGATAAATCTGCCGAAACTGACAGGACAGAAGAGATTGCATCAAGTATGTATATTCAGGGTGTTTCAGAAAGATGCATCACAAAACACCCTTTTTCTAGATATTATTACTCAAAACAGAATCTCATTTTCCAGATGTCGATATCTCTACAAACATTCCAAATTTGGTGATAATATTCACTTTTTTATTAAGAATTACATGTATTTCTAATTAAAAAATAAATCAAGGTGAATTTAGTTAGGCATGTCCCTGTATTTTTAAAAAACAATTTTTAGTCAAGTCACTTATCGAATCCTATAGCTTTTAATTTTTTCATATCAATAATGTATGCATTGCTTTATTGCATCAATGACTCATAATGTATTTTTATCAATTTATTTCATTGATTGGCATAATTAATAAATATATATATCATTATCGTGTTGAGCTTCATCGAGTAAACATCGTCAAAGCCAACAACAAATTTTTTGCTAATTAGACTACGAGTTTTATCACCAATATGTGATAAGTAAACGAGTTTTTATTTCTGTTGCAATATTTTTACAACTATAATTGGATATTTATTATCCTAGTAATTATTAGTGAATTCCAGTGGTGTACCGTTAGAAAACTCTACTAGACTTAGGTGAGTTCCTTTTTAACCTCTTCCGCTCTGGAAGAGAGTCTGTACTACCTTTCTTTTCTCTTCTGTGTTGTGTTTTTGGTAACCAAGATCACACACACAAACAATGACTACCCACAATAACTTACATTCAACAAACAACAACACTATCACCAAATCAAAATCATATGTCGCTGCCGCACTCACCAAACCACCTCCTCCTACTTTTCCCAAAAGAGACCAAGCTATTGTTATGCACTCAATACCAAACACTGTACTAAGTGAATATATTAAATCCATTGGTGAAATAGTTACTCCAAAAAATATCACTTTTGCTTCTCGTATTTCCAATAACAGAATTTGCATTTTCCTCTCTTCCACTCAAATCGTTGATCAACTTCTGAACAGTACATCATATATCACGGTTAACTCCACTGTCGTTCCCATTCGGAGACTAATCTCACCTTCTAAGAGAATTCTAATCTCAAACGTATGCCCTTCCATTCCACATACTTTAATTGAGAAATCTCTAAAAGATCTTGGTTTGCAGCTTGCAGCTCCTATCACTTTTGTGAAATGTGGAACAATAGACGATCAATATGCTCATATCATGAGTTTTCGCAGGGTAACCTTCGTCATCCCCGATAGGGATGACTTTGAGTTACAAACATCCTTACTAATTAATCACGAAAATACATCCTTTAGAATATTCATATCCACCGACAGACTTGAATGCTTTCTTTGTAAACTCACCGGACATACCGCAGACTCCTGCCCTAAAGTCCCTACTGGTCCTGATACCAATTTACTCTCAACCAATCCTCCCCCCTCTTCATCCCCCCCTGTTGACTCTTTAACTACACTGATTAGCCCTACACCGATAGAACCTGAGCCCTCTCTAGATGATTTCTCTCTACCTCTTACAAAGAATCCTGAACCTCCAACTACCTCTTCTGCTACCTCCCCTCCAATAACCACAGGCCAAAAAAGAGGCCACTCTTCTACCGACAGCCCTCTTGACACTCCTCCAATACTGTCTCCCTCCATTACTTTATCAGCCTCAAGTTCCACATTACCTCCTTCTTTCACTGTACCACCCAAACCAATAAAGAAAAAGTCCAAAACCAATGCTAATAATCCCTCAGATCATTCATTAGGACTTAACTGTGTTGCTGTTATCCAAAATCTCTACAAAGACAGCCCATCTAACTTCACTCTTACCTCAACCCAACTAATCGCTTTTCTCGAAAATTCTTTTGGATGTCCTTACCCGCTACAGGAAGCACAAAAATTCTCCTCTGATATAGATGGTATACAAAAGGACTTAGCACAGCTTTACGCTGCTACAAAGGAAAGAGCACTAAAAAATCGTCTCACAAGACTTTTAAACAAATTAAAACACCAGCATAACCCAATTGATTTCCCCGACAACCTAAGCATCTCTTCGGATAACCTTACAGATACAGAATCTAACCACAGTTCACAGAACGAATACTAACTCTTTAATCCCTACACCTTTTATAACCCTTCCATTTTCAAATTATTACAATGGAACTGTGATGGATTCTTTCCACGATTAGAGAGAATCCAACATTTAATATCAGAATCTACACCAGACATTGTATGCCTTCAGGAAACCAATGCGAAACACTCCAAACTACCCCTATTGAAAAATTTTGAGGGATATCATAATATCAGAACCAATTGTCTAAGAGCTAGTGGTGGTACCTCAATATTTGTCTCCTCTGACTTTTTTTCTGTCCACCTCCCGCTTTCCTCTGAATTAGAAGCCATAGCCATAACCTGTTGGTGTCCCGATAAACTCACTATTTGTAGTCTTTATGTCTCACCTGATCACCCTCTTAAAGAGGAAGAGCTTGTTAATCTCATATTCGAACTTCCGCAACCCTTCATTCTCGTAGGAGATTTCAATGCTCACAATACAATATGGGGTTCTAGTCATACATTTGGTAAAGGAAAGATTGTTGAAAACGTTATAAATTGCACAGGTATTTGTATCTTGAACACCGGTTCCAACACCCACTTTAACATTTCATCTGGCTCCTTTTCTAAAATCGATCTTAGTTTTAGTGACCCCAAGCTAGCTCCCTCATTAACATGGTTTACTGAAGATGACCTTCACGACAGTAATCATTTTCCCATCTTTATAACTAACACCGATAATTCAAATGACCGAGCTCTAACAAAAAGTTACTGGCGTCTAAAATATGCTAATTGGCCTGAATATATTACTAAAACTGAACAATCCATACACAATCTCTCTTTTACTAACAATATTGATGAGTCTGTTACCTTGTTCGCAAATACTATTCGACTTGCTGCGGAGGCTCACATTGGGAAATCAGTCATCTCCCCTTCACAAAAAACTGTTCCATGGTGGAACTCATCATGCAAACATGTGGTTCAGCAGCAAAAAACTGCACTTAAATTATTCCGCAGTAACAAAACTCAAGAAAACCTCATCAATCTCAAAAGAGCAAGAGCAAAAGCCAGATACACTATAAAACTAAGTAAAAAATCTTCCTGGCGAGATTTCGTCTCTTCCGTAAATGAAAACACTAACCCCAATCTAGTGTGGAAAAAAATCGGACAAATCCAGGGTAAGAAAAGTAATATAAAAATCACCAGTCTATTTCACAACCAAACCAATGTCACTGATAGTCAAGATATTGCCAAGGTCCTAGCTGAAAACTATGCAGCGAAGTTTTGCAGTAAACCTAGTCCTATTTTATCGAAGTCGCCTCCCCAACCACCTTTGCCTTGCCCATCCTCTTCCATTCCAGATATTGATACGCTCAACTCTCCACTCACGTTTCCAGAATTAAAATTTGCTCTAAAATCCTGTAAAAACAATGCTTCTGGCCCAGATGATCTCCCCTATATATTTTTCAAAAAACTTTCTTTTCCAAGTCTTCAAAAACTCCTAGAAATGTATAATATTATCTGGCTATCCCAAAAATTCCCAAACGAATGGCGGTCCTCCTTAATAATACCATTAAAAAAACCTGATCAACCTGCTACTTCTCCTAATTCTTACAGACCTATATCGCTCACATGTACCTTGTGTAAAATACTAGAGAAAATAATTAACAAACGCCTCGTTTGGTTCCTTGACAAATACAACATTATACCAAAAGAACAATCAGGCTTTCGACGTCATAGATCTACCCTCGATAATCTAGTTCTGCTACAAAATGACATTGCCAACTCAATAAATAACAAATATGAAGTTATCGCCGCCATCTTTGATATCGAAGGAGCTTTTGACAGAATTAGTCGTCAAGCCATAATCTCTAAACTAAATCAATACCATATCAACGGAAATATATTTTATTTTATACAAAACTTTCTAACTCAAAGGTCCTTTAGGGTTTCTGTAAACGGCCATTTTTCATCTTTGTACACCCAGACAGATGGTGCTCCTCAAGGATCAGTCTTAAGCCCAACTCTATTCAACTTAGCAATAAGTGATCTGTGCCATAACTTACCTTCTCCCACCAAATATGTAGCTTACGCTGACGATTTAATACTATACTGTCATGGTCGTTCAGCAACCACTAGCTCCAAAATTCTTCAAACCGCGGTAAATATCTTACTTACACGGACACGTTCTATAGGATTATCCTTATCTTCAACAAAATCAAAAATCATTAAATTTGGCAGGCGACCTCAATCTCCTATCTCCCACATATTTATTAATGATTCCCCCCTCCCAGTGGTTAATCACTGCAAAATACTAGGTATGACATTTGATTCTCGCCTCTCTTGGAAACAGCATATTCTTGAAACAAAAGGTATCTGTTACAAACGATTAAATATAATTAAAACCCTATCTCATTATCACTGGGGTGCGGACGAGAGATCCCTACTGAAAATTTATAAAGCACTCATTCGCTCCAAATTAGATTATGGCTGCATCGTTTACATGTCAGCTTCTAAGACAGATCTAGGATCACTAAATCCTATTCATAATACGGCCCTGCGACTTTGCTTAGGCGCTTTCCGTAGCAGCCCATCTGAAAGTCTCTACTGCGAAGCTGATGAACCCCCACTATGGATTAGACGACAATATCTGCTTCTATCCTACGCAGCCTCAGTCTCATCTAACCCTCTCAATCCTGTCTATTCTCTGTTCACATCAACTTCCAGCCCTCTTAACAACCCTTCACCAATAATTAAACCTATCGCTTTTATATTATCCTCATTAACAAATAACATTAACCTCTCACTCACTAACCCCATTCCTTTTTCTCCAACCCCTTCCTGGATTATGCACCCTCCTCAGGTCAATACTTATTTATCCAAATTTAATAAACACGAAACACCTAAAAAGCTCATGATTAAATCTTTTTATGAAATCATTCATAACAATCACTACGACTTTGTATTATACTCCGATGCTTCCAAAAGTGATACTGGCGTTGGCTGCTCAGTCACCACAGCAAACAATCTCATCAGCACTTCCCTAATCCCTCCTTTATGCAGTGTGCATACTGGAGAATTGTATAGTATTCTACAAGCTTTTAAGCACATCAACCGTTCCAATAAAAAAGTTGCCATTTGTACAGACTCTCTAGCGTCTATCCTATCTATCCAAGAATTATTCACTGAACATCCCATTGTCCAAGATATCCATCACTCTTATCACCACCTTTATTCTCTAAACACCACAGTCACCATTATATGGATACCATCACATATTGGTATACCTGGAAATGAACTGGCCGATCAGCATGCCAAAACAGCGTCAACTACAGCCACAATAACTTCTCATATCCAAATTTGCAAGGATGTTAAAGCAGAAGCAAAAAGAATCGTCAGATATATATGGCAAACTCACTGGAACTCCACCAAGACTTCCCTACTAACTATCCAGCCTGTTCTCAACACACCTCTGAATACTGACCCCACTGGACTCTCTAGACAAGAATTATCAATACTACGTAGACTTCGAATAGGTCACACCAAACTTACACACAGCTACTTAATGACCTCAAGCATCAGACCTTCCTGCCAAAGCTGCCAGTGCCCACTTACTGTTAAACACATTCTGGTTGATTGTCACCAATTTAGCACAAGTAGACGACAACATAATCTTAAATCCCAGCTGCAAGACATCCTAGGGGACCCTAACCAAATCGAGTCTACACTGAAATTCTTGAAAGATATATCACTATATCATAAACTTTAAACTATGTTTTTTAACTATCTGTAATAACTACTGTTTTTTGTAATCGCACCTGTGCAAGTGGCCATAGTTGCCGAGCACGTTAATTGAATAAAAAAAAAAAAAAAAAAAAAATAAATATATACATATTATAATCAAATAGGTGTGTGAACCATCAACATCAGAGTTATCATCAGCATACAGACAATCAAGAAGTGATGGGCATTTTACACTGAGTTCTGCCAAGGAACATCCTATAGGGCAAAATCTGACAGGAGTGACTAATGTTAATAGCATTCGTAAGTGTCATATACTCTTTGGTAGCCACATTTATTTTAATAAGGTAAGCAGTTTATAGCTATTTATAAATATTATTTTATTTTAAAATCTTATAGATTTGGAGAAAATTTACAATGAAATAAAAAAATTAAGAGGAGAAGTTAAATAGATCAGAGTGCTGCTGAAGCAGTCAGGAAATTATATTATTGGAGCTGGTTTGCCTAGCGATATTCCTGTCCAATTTCCGTTAGCGACTGATAACAGTTTTAAAGTACTTGAAGAATATTTGAATACTCAAGACAAACGTACTGACTTGGTATGTTGATGATATTTAATTAGAAAAACTATTATTTCTTTTATTTTATAAATTTTAATTGAAATTGTTGCACCTTAATTAAATTGAGAGTGCATATTTTTGTTTCCTGAAATGTTTCTTAATTCTTTTCAACTTGAGTCTTATTAAGCACTGTATGAAACGCTAGCATTCTTTACCTTTTTTAGGCATCGTACTTTTCTACGCTAGGTGGTGGTGGAACCACGGGGCAAGTTAACAAAATTTTGAGATCAGTTTTTACCAATAGTTTGGCCACACATCACAATTTTGCCGGACAGAGAAAAAGTAAACAACCTTTCAAGGACACACATTTAAAAGCAGTAATTATTCGTAAGTGGAACATACTAATTTAAATTTCATTGCTTATTACTGGATGGATAAGAATAATGTAAATTAAACCATTTCAGGTGCTATTCAGACCAAATCTCCAGCAAAAAACTGAAACTGATATTGAAGCAGCTATCAAAATATGGCTTAAATATGCAAAGCAAAGACTGACAAAAGAGCATAAGGTGGCTCAACAAAACTAAAATTACCAACAACAAAACTAAAGTTACCAAATGAAACCAAACAGGTTTATTTTATAATTTTTTAGTTAATATTTTTAAGCAGTGTTTTTAATATGTCAAAACGTAAACTAAAGGAAATTGTGGGCCCAAGGCAGAGATCTCGAAGGGCTTTGCATGCCACAAAATTGTAATTTAGTGGGGATCCTTTGTTGGTAGATAATAATGTGAACACACAGGAAGTGTGCAGTAATTTGAAATTCAATGTCACAAATTTCGATAGGGATAATTGTTTTATCCAAACAATTAGCAGAATGGGCAGTCAAACATGAAATTTATATTTCAACATTAACATCTTTACTACATTCACTATCTCAGTATCATCCTGAACTACCTCTAGATGGTAGAACTTTATAAGCTACTCCTACTTCTACTAGTTCAATTAGTTTGGAAACAGGACAGTTATGTTATTTTGGTATTAAAACGTCGCTCTCCAAATATGTCTCAAATGAAATTACAGTTGAAAAAATTGAACTTCCATTTAATGTTGATGGTATCCCACTTTTCAAAAGTTCTAAGTTGCAACTTTGGCCAATTTTAGGGCTAATTACAAATGTTCCTAATTGCAAACCCTTTACTGTTTCAATTTTTTGTGGAAAAAACAAACCAAAACCATTAAATGTATTTCTGGACCAATTTATTCAAGAATTAAACAGTCTCTTACAAAATGGGTTTGTTAGTCAGTCAGGAAAACACTTCAAAATAGCAGTGCATAGTTTTGTTTGTGATGCACCTGCTCGTGCCTATTTAAAAGGTACACACAGGATACTCTTCTTGCGATAAATGTACAGTACACGGAGATTATTTTAAAAACAAAGTTGTTTATGATTGTTTTAATTCTCAAAAACGTACTGACCATTCATTCAGAAAACAGCTTGATGAAGAGCTTCATGTTTTTCCAACATCCTTGGTTAATTTAGAAATAGCATGTTTTCCAACTGACTACATGCATAATATTTGCTTGGGAATTGTAAGAAAGTTACTGAATACATGGACCGGAGGTTCATTACGTGTTAGGCTGCCACATCAAAAAGTAAAAACAATTTCTGAGCGTTTACTCAATCTTAAAAATATGGTACCTGTCGAATTTAATAGAGGAGTTACAATATTGGAGAGCTACAGAATTTTGAAGTTTTTTAATATATTATGGTCCTTGTGTATTGAAAGATGTCTTAGATGTTGCAGTGTATGGAAATTTTCTTATATTCCACTTTTCTATCTCAATTTTACTGTCCCAAAACCATATAGAAAAAATTGGCACTGCTGCAGTTCGAAATATGATACAGGTATTTATTAATCACTTCAAAACATTATATGGTATTGAATTTCCTGTCTACAATGTGCAGATCACATATTTGTGACGATGTAGATAGGTTTGGTAAATTAGACAATTTTTCGGCATTGCCTTTCGAGAATCATTTAGGACAACTAAAATCGCTAGTTGAATCTCCTAATTTCCCTCTGCAACAGATTCATCGGCGACTGGTCGGAAAAGACATTGTGTCAAAGACAGTAAATTATTGTGAATTTTCAAATACTTTCAAGGCAAATCTTGAACATTTTGAAGGTCCTCTTACTCCTTCGACGCAATTATTGTGGAGAAAGCAGTTTAAAAAACTTTGTTTCAAAGGCTTGACATTATCAAGAGTTACAGATTCCAAAGCAGATTCTTATGTCTTAAGCACAGCAGATAAAATTATTGAAATGCATAATATTGTAACAACGGGCTGTAACTAAATTTTTATTTTAGGCAAGGAATTCATTTCTTATACCAGTTTATATTTGTATCCTTATCCCTCTAGTGAACTGAACATTTTTCTACTTAAAAATAACTTATCAGGAATTAAAGCATGGCCTGTCTCTGAAATATCTGGAAAATGTGTTCTATTACCTTCTAAAGACAACATGGTAGCCATGCCCATATTACACAGTTTAAGGGGATAAATAGTGAGTATTCACTCCAAAATAATACTAGAAGGTGATTCAAAAATGTGTATCACAAATGTATGAGGCAGAAAATGTATTTTGATGTGTCTAGAGATGAGAAAATTTAGATATCTTTTAGTTTATATTCATGAAACGTATACGGTTAAATTAATACAATTTCGAACTCGAAGTTTTGGGCCCAATAAGACCATAAAAATTAGCGATTATGGTATGGCCACACATTTTTGTATTTTTCTCCTATTTTAAATTATGTGTATCTATAGACCAAAAGAAAAACTCACTCTTTTTTATTTAATCTTAAAAATTCATGTATTAATACATTTTGTGGAGGAAGACTTCAAGTTTTTCTTTTGGTCTACATAATAAACATTGAGAATGGACTGTTTTGGTTATTTTGTGTTTATTGTTTGATTATTTTGTTTGCAGTTAGTCCGGGAGACCAAAGGGGCTTTCGGGATGACAAGCACCAAAGTGATATTTCGTAAGTGGCTTCCTTTCGACGAGTCACACACCTTTTTTATTTAAGAAAATTTTGGCCAAACGTTAACTAAATTTTCTGAAGGCTGCTGATGATTTCAGTTTGGTGGTAGATTTAAAGTTCGTGAGTATCAGGTTATTTTCAAAGTTAAATTGGAAGATAATTATTTAAAATGTTTGTCCTACAAATCCGATGAAACATCATCAGTCTTCCATGTATTAGTTTTGACATTTTGGATGTTTAGATGTTTCGTCAGAAGGAAGCCAAAATATCAGCTTAATTCTTATCATCCCGAAAAATCCCTTTGGTCTTCTGGACTAAGTAGTCTCATTATTACTCTATATTCTCCCTGTAATTCCTTGTAGTTGGGAAATAAGATGCTTAAACTATTGATTTTATTCTATTATTATCCTGCTGTTCCTCTTTAACGTTGTGCGACAGTAAAAGCAATTTTTTATTTTTAGTAACTTTTGTGCATTTAATTAATGCATTTAGTTGGATGTTTCGTCATTAAAAGAGAAGCTTCAGAATTTAAAAAGTAAAAAATTCGGAATATTCACATTTTGTAGCAATAATTTGTAAAAAGGGATTAAAATATAACGTCAAAAAGACGTCACCAAAATGACGTCGAAAATACGATATTTAAATGACGTCATCGGCCCGAGACATTGGGAGGTCATATTCACGTCATAATTACGTCATATATCACGTCAACTCTCGTCACCAGATGACTAGTTATTGACGTTATTTTCACGTGACTCTGCTACCTGGGTTGGAACTAAATAAACTTTTAATATAGGTTTCCCACACCAGTAATCAGAAAAACTTACAATTATTTAGGGCGCCACTTTGTCACATATATTCCCCCCGGCTTGGAACTCTTCCTCAGGTTATGGTATTCGACTCCAGTTAATGTATTTTTATAGCAATCTCTGGGATGGGGTGAACAATCGATATTAAGTTGGACGCCACCAGCTTTTTGAGCGATACTTTAATTTAACAAAAAAACTAAAAAGGTTAAAAACTGGAAAACCTTATATTTACTTTAACTTAACAAAACGAAATACTGAAAATATTTTAACGCGAGGCTCCAAGCTAATATAAATTGCTGAAAATCAAATATCAAATGTTCAGCAAATTATGTTCATTCATAACACAATATATAATTCACATTAACTGCATATCCAAAATACAAGACGAACACGAACGCCGTTATACAATAAAAATCTCCAATTCTAGATTTCCATGAATTGAATATAAGACAAAGGACTTATCTTGTTGAGGTTCTGGAATTATTCAGCTCTCAGCTAGGTCCTAGTGGATGGAGATATGGTGCTTAATCCATCCCGGCCGTTTTTGTGTTGTCTCTATGGTGGTGTTCAATTATAGGGCCTACCCAGGGGCTGCAGAGCTTAGGAAAGAAAAAAAGAGTGAAAATCAAGGAAAAATTCTGGGAAGGAAGGAATAGATAGAACAGATAGGAAGCTTATGCTTCAACACATAAAAAACTGAATCTAGTTTTTAAAATAAAACTAACAGAAGTCTGTTCTATCATATTCGCTTTGTTCCCTAAATAAGCAGAAAATGCGGAATTATGAAGCTAAAAAAGAATGAAAAGAAATTATTAAAAATTTGCTTCAAAAGAATATAAAATGTTCCTTTATTACAATAAAAAAGAATTGAACATACAAAATTCATCAAACGCCAGCCCATATTATAATTTGAAAGAAAACGGAATAAACATTGAGAAAATAAACGGTTTTAAGGATTAAAACTAACTTTTCCACATCTGTGGCCCTGAACAATATTCTATCATAAAATTGTTACTTGTATACACTTCGTGGGATGTATCGTGCTAACAAACCGAAACTTCTTCAAAAATAACCAAAAATTCAGTATATCTGGATTTATAGGACCCGTTGTACTCGCCCTAGTCAACTGAGAATAAATAGGGTACATCTGTGAGACACATTTTACAATACTCATAAAATTGATCAATCGTATACTCTCTGGATGCTGTATTGTGCTAACAATCTGAAAATTCTTCAAAAATGACGAAAATTTGGTACTTCAAGTACCATAGCACCCGTTGTACTGGCTTTAATGAGTTGAATATCAATAGGGCTCATTTTTGAGACGCTCTGATTAATATGCAATCATAAAATTGGTCACTTGTATATACTCCGGTGGCTGTATCGTGCTAACAAACTGAATTTTCTCCAAAAATGACAAAATTATCGTACTTAAAGTACTGTAGCACCTGTTGTATTGGCTCCGGTGAGATGAAAATCAATTGGGTTCATCAGTGAGATGCCCTGAATAATATTCAATCATAAAATTGGTGACTTATTGAACTCCGGAGGCTGTATCGTGCTAACAAACTGAAATCTCTCAAAAAATTACAAAATGTCCTACTTCAAGTACCATAGCACCTGTTGTACTGACTCTGTTGAACTGAAAATCAATAGGGATTATCTGTGACAGGTCCTTAACAATATTCAATCATAAAATTGCTGACTAATTGCACTCCGGAGGCTGTATCGTGCTAACAAGACATGCAAGGAAAAGTGGCCGACGACAACGTCGACGACGACGGCGACGACGATGACGACGACGACATACACACAGGATTTTTTTTATAAAAACCGTTTTTTCGTGGTGTTGTTGATGAAAAACGTGAAAATAACTCAAAAAAAAATTTTAAATTCCAACTTTTTTTGGGGTAAACCAATACTTTTCTTGCATATAGAAAGGTTGGGCAGAAAAGTAAAATAGTCCAAAAATCTAACTCACCAGCTCGCTATCATTGTTACTATAGGAAGAGACTTTTCCTATGTACGATATCGTTCAAATATACAAAATTTGGAAGTGAAACGAGTGTTTTAATCTCAAATCATTAGTACGACGAAATTAAAATATCATAGTCCGATAGAAATGGTAACAGGCGATCGGCTTTTTACACCTGCTTCAAAATACTTTAACGTGATGTCTTCAGCCGCAATTTGGTTTGAATTAACTAAAGTCATAGATGCAGTTAATAATTTCCAATTTTTATTTTGCCCCGAAGAATTATCCACCCAGTAGACAAAATGGAGGCCATCCCGTTCTTCCATTAATGCTTTGTAATAACAGGATGCAATTTCTTCGGCTTTTCTACCAGCAAGTGTCTCGTGCCCCAAAACTGATATATTTATTTGCTTTTTTTTATTTGTATCCCTCATTAGTTTGATGAAATGCGACTATTCTTTTTGTGAAACAGTTTGTTCTACATCCGGGAATTCGTGGTAACATATTTATTTTTTGTAAATATACACTTCGTAAATTATTATCTTGCTACATCTTGCCTGTACTGATCTCTAGGCATTCTAGTATTTTGCGTGTGATCTAAAAAAAATTGTAATCGTTGCAGTTTTCGTTTTACTTTGAATTTCAACATCTTGTTTTCATGGCGACTACATCCATATTTTTATTATTATTGTCTCCTGGCTCGTCATGATTTCCATTATTTTCCTTTTTGATCTATCTCTTGTTAATTAATTCCCATCATATATATTATCGTCACTTGTCGTTGCTTGATTTTCATCGTTTTAATGACCACCTTCCTACTCTTCCCGATTTACATTATTTTTTTAGCATCTTCTATCTCTTCCTGCTCATTTTCATGATTTTCATAATTGATCCCTGGTTTCGCGATTATTATAATTTTCTCTCGCCAATCCATTGTCCATTGTCACAACATTAATATTACTTCCTTCACCTCTTAGATAACATTTTATATAGCATCTTAAATAACACAATAATCACATTGCTCATTTTCCAGTTTAGTAAAGCTGATTTTTAGTTAATCAGTCACCACTTTCAGGTGCAAGTCTCGTAAAAAACTAATCGATTCGGGTAATTTTTATTTGTGTTTCAACATATCCCTAATTTGTGCATCACTACGCAAGTATAAACAATGCGGAATATGCTATCTCCTGTAATGACTAACACATGAATTATATCCCATGATGGGTTCTTTTGGAACTTCTCTGTTTAGTTTGTTTGAGGGTACATGTTTTCCACGGAAATTAGGTTTATGTGGAACTGATCCAAGATGAGTATTCCTCAAAACTATGGTTATGATTTTGTCATTTTCCGAGAGTTTTCAGGAAAAAAGATATACATATTTCTTTTCAACTCATATTTTCATCTGGTAGATAGTATGTCAAAATCTTTTGCTTTTTGCTCACTGTAGTTTTCGTAATTTTCCTTCACTTTTTTCGTTTTGAATACGTTTACTGTACACCCACGTCCTAGCATGGCCTTATAATTCATTTTATAATAGTCCTCCCATGTATGTGATCTCCTTGCATATGCCACTTTACCAATACAATGTCGCTTATATCGACATGGACTTCGCATTATATTAGAAGATCTATCCTCTCAAGCTCATCTGAATTCTTGAGTAATCTCTTCTCTTTTGTTTTTGTATAATTCTCGGAGCCTTCTGTAACTTCCTCCATTATTTCTTCTGCTACTGCTAAAACTCTCTTACAACAAATAAAAAATAGATAACTCCGTAACGAAGAAGCAGTAGGTATATTTTATTTATGTATAACTTTTCACGACTGACTTCATCTACAGTTGTTGATAATATGTTAGAGGATCCATTTTGAATATA
Source organism: Galeruca laticollis (assembly GCA_963921935.1). Classification (NCBI taxonomy): domain Eukaryota; kingdom Metazoa; phylum Arthropoda; class Insecta; order Coleoptera; family Chrysomelidae; genus Galeruca; species Galeruca laticollis. Next base: position 194,325,052 of record OY998178.1, on the reverse strand, counting down.
TTGGAATTGATCGGAATATGGTTTTTTGTTGTTGTGATTTATCTCATGTAATCATTACAATATTCCTTTGAAATGGAAGCTATATGGAAATCTTGTAATGTCACATTTTAATTTGGATAAAATTCCTATTAAAACTAAATAAAACCAAATACCTATCTTTTTTATAAAACATTTCTATATATGTTTTAACCAAATGTTTCATCCTCTCATGAATCTTTCAAAGTAGATTATTCAATTTCCGGATAAATCTATAGACAGAAACATGACTCCATTTTGATTTTTATGTGTCTGACAAATATCTTTTATATCTAAATTTTATCACATCAACTTTTGTGATCTAGTTAAACTATCTTATTATACTTCGAGTTTAAAAATCAAAATAGTCTTTACAAAAGGAATTTTCCTTCTAGACTTTATACTTTTGATAGTCTGAGTACATTTGATATTGTAATGCAATATTAAACCAATACCAACTTATTAGTAATGAATAAACGTGGATCTTGAAATTCGTGTTGTGTTTCCGAACTTTTTCTGAGGTTATGTTAATAAATTTAGTAAATTGTAAGATAAAAATTGGTAGCAAAACGTATTTCAAGCTCAAATTATACGTACTAACTAATAATCTAAATTAAATTACTAATTCAATAATTGTTTTGCAATTAAAATTATGAACATGTTAATTCGAACCTGGGTATGTCATTCAAAGTCTTTTCTGTTTTAAATTTGACACAGTTTCTTCAGCGGCGAAGAAAAGTTTTCAAAATATAGCTAAATTCACTTTAATGTTCATTTATATATCATTTTGCCAAGATAACAAAATGGTACGTACTTATGTGCGAATATTTTGCAAAATATTATAAATAGTTGATACCTGGTGATCTCATATACGTGTTTCCTTCAGGTATACCTGCTGTCGTCGAATATCGGAATTCAGCTACTGAGCAGTGTAAACCATTTTTAGTTTATGTTGGTTGAGTTTATTGGATTCATAAATTTTCATATGATATGTGGAATGTAACTAAACACAATCAATTTTCTCTATTTCGAGACTAAACATTCAAAAATCTGATACCACTCCAAAAATATGGCTGCTCTCCTCTCTCCAAAAAACATCACTGTCGCCTAGCAACAATGTAGTCTTTTTTTTTCTATGTTCAACCTACAAGGGCTAGAAAGACTACTCTGGACTACTTGGAGTAATTCCTCTTCCTCTTTATAAATAAGTTAAGGTTCTTTTTGGTTTGACATTGGTCAAATTCTTAAAATATCCACAAGTTTTCTATTGTATTTTAGATTTTTATTGGTAAAGTTCACTTTAAAATATCATTACTATGTTCAGAAATCGACAATAATCATTTTATCATTACTTACACACCTTAAATCCAGTTAGAAACAATATGATCTAACAAATATGTCACTCATATTCTTGTTTTAATTATATATTTTTCATTTCTTGCAACTAGAAGTATCTTTAACGATTCATTCGAATTTTAACTTCTTATAATGACCAGATTTGGTTATGATTTGAAAATTTATTGTTATTTTTGGCAAGACAATGCCATTTTAGTTTAGTTTTTTTCGCACCTTACAAAAATCATTAAAGAGATTAGCTTTGCATAAAAGCGACTGTAAAAACAAACCACAGGCCACGAGCCTTAGTATACATGTAAACCAGAATGACCACAGAGTACAATACGAAAATGCTATTATCCTTGACTCAAAAAATAATCTATTTCAGCGAAAGATATTAGAGATGTGTTACATTAGTGGATGCAGAAATACTCTCAACCACAAAAAAGACGTAGATGGCTTAAGTTTAATGTATACATACTTAAGTTTAATGTATACATACTTATTACAACAACAAATTACTAAGAAAAATAGGTTGGCCAGAAATACTTAACCATTGAATTCAATTTAAATGTATATAGTGTAGAAGAAATTACTGAGAGTTGGCATAATTACACCAGTACTACTCCAAATTTTAAAAAAATGACATCAATCAATTTTTGACATGTGTAGTTCTGCTCTCTATATTTCCTGATTAGTAGTAGTTGCAGAGGAACAGTTCAATGTTAATCTTCATCCATCCTATTTGTTTAAGTAGATTTTTAATAATGTTGACAGTAGTTTACGTGTATTTTTGATTTTGAACATGTTCAGATACATATTTTACCATTTTAATATTAGTTTTTAAAGTCAGTTTTATTACTTCCAAATGTGAGGTTATGTCTCCATACACCTCTTTTAGCCATGTGTTCGCTAGATATTTAGAGCTTTAATGCTGATTCTGGTGAGTGTAATAATAATTAATTCATACATATTTGTAATGGAGTGTTCTCCATATATTTTTTAGTTTAATCCTGATGAAGTTTGTAATCACAAACGAAAGCTTGAACTTGGAATAAAGGCATTTACTTGAGAAGCTAACTAAGAACTTTCATTGCTTCCTCCTTGGTTCTTTTGGGGTTTCCCACCGTTATATTTGTTATTTAGTTACCAGTACCCCGTTACTGTCCTCCTGTTTTATATATATATATATATATATATATATATATATATATATATATATATATATATACATATATATATATATATATATGTATATATATATATATATATATATATATGTATATATGTATATATATATATATATATATATATATATATATTTAAATAGGATTGAATTGATGCTTTATTTTTAATTGCCCCACTTTGGGGTTGCAGTTAAATATGATTGCTACTTTATTTTATATAAAGCCCCACTTTTGGGGTAAGCAAGTTATATGTGATTTAACTTTTACCTTTACGTTCTATATATATATGTCTTTTACGTTGTGGTACAGTTAAATATGTGTGTAATGATTTGATTTTTTAAGTACTCTATATTTATTAATATACTTTATACAAGTTGAATATGATTGGACTTTAAGTAATAATATATATCAATGTATGATTTGAATATATGGATATGTGAATATGAAATGATATTATATTTATTGCAAATTTTAAACTTTTTATACTATTGTTGGGTTCGCCAAATTACATATTTTTTATTCAATGCTTCCTTTTATTTATTATGCTATTTATGAACATGTAGTTTATTTAATTGTTATGTTTTCTTACCTCGGCTGCTCTTATTCGTTTACGACTCTTAAAATCAGTAGGGTTCTGGGCATATTATGATAATAAAATCAACCTTGCTTATTAATGTGATATATTTATGTGACTGATAAAAAATTTTGTGAAATAAAACTTTTGAAAACACATATAAAAAAATGATTCATATACAAACTATTTGTTACAGCTTATTATACAGTTAGACTGATGAAACTATTTATTAATAAAATAAATGATTAACCTTTTTGTTCTACCAATTCTTACGTTATACATAAATAATGAGTTATTTTATATATATCTAAATTTCCACTTTGAATATGACTTTCTTTATATTCCAAAAAAATAGTACCTTTCTTTTTAACCACGACTTTTTCTGGCTCATTTGCATAACTTGGTCGAAATCTTGTGAGCGTTGAAATTCTTAGAAATTTGCAAACACCTGCTCTTTCTAACTTTGCTTCTATGTTAAACAAAAAAACTTTTTAAAGTGTTTCCTTTTCTTTTAACTAAGAGGATTTATGAAATGATTTTAAAATGTTAAATTTTAGTTTTCTTCGGGACGTGAACTTGGAAACATATTTGATATTTTATCGATTCAAAATTTACGTTTTTAAATATTATTTTACTGTATGGTAATAATTGTGTATTGATATAAACTGGAATTAGTTGTGGTCTGTTACTAGTGGAAATTTTTATATATATTTTTGGTGAAGTTCGACATGAAGGAAATTATACATTTATCTACACTTTATAATGGTAAGTTTTAATATTACTTTTCTCTGATATATTATATTCATGTAAAGATAACAGAACTTTAAACCAGGTATATGAGCTCTTAAAATTTTTATATCACTTGAAATTATTATTTTAAAATTATTATTTATACGTTCTTATTTGAAAGTTTCATTTATTTGGTACCAAATATATTTAATAAACACACAACCGACCTTTTGTTCCTTTTTCTTGAAATGATGCTACATCGGAGGAGACGCTCCCAATAGATTTTCCCGCCTTTGATGTTGAATGCCTTTGCTTTTCATTATCTGGGTGATAATTTTCTTCCTCTGCTACTTGTAGTCTCACAAAAGTTTGGTACACTTGATTTATTTTAGAATTGATTAGATTTATATTGATTTTTATACTTTTCCTTTGACTAATTATAAATTTGTCACATTAAATAAAACTAGGTTAACTTTATTAGTGTTACCTATCTGACCACTGACTCTCAACTCCCAATTTCCCGCCTTTTACATCGAACACAACCCTTTTTATCGTCTGTCACCGGAAGTGGTTTTTGTTCTCGAAAGTTCGATTGAAAATTTCACCTGTCACTTTGTTTATTGTTGTTTTTATTGTTTTTCTGACTTAAACTTATTGCAAACTATAGTTTTTTATACCTTATATACTTATTGTCATTGACTTATTCACTCACACCTTATTATTATTGTCTTTTTCCATATCACTGTTTATTTGCGCTGTTTTGATTGGTCAATGCAATTTCATTAATTCTACGTTTTCTACAATCTACATATTTACTTATTATACATATATACAATTCATTTCTCATTATGTTTGATATTATTACACCTATATACATAAACTATGTCGGTAATCATTTATTTCATTATTGTTTTTCACATTCAAAATAATTTATGTTGGTATCATTTGTCTCAACTGTTTTATTTTGGTATAAATTTGACCTTGCCCATATTACAGATTCCTACCTATCATAATATTTCCCATAACTACTTTTATGATTAATCATTAACTAAATATCTTATTCTATATATTTTATTACTTCTAAATGTGTTTTTATTGTCTAATCATTATAGTTTTAGTTACATTTGTTAGAAGTTTCTATTTATTTTTAAAATATAAACAGATGCTCTGGGTGTCTAAGATTCCATGCAGCGGTATATTATTTCTTGATCTGCGTTTACTTGTGAGGTTCTGTCTAAGGTTGTTTTTATTAAGTTGAAGAATTAATTTTTACAACTGTTTTTCTGATGTTTGTTTATGATTTCTTTTTATATTTATTCACTATCTTTTTGATTATAACCATTGGTCGTACTTAGTTATATTGTTATACGAGGTATTTTATTATTTTGATACATCATTTTATAAATTATTTTTATTGACAAAATTTTAATTTTATATCCTTTATCAGGATTCTATATGGGTTCTGTATATGTTCTATTTACAACAATATATATTTATATATATATATATATATATATATATATATATATATATTATCATGTACACGAATAGAGTAGTTATAGAATTATAAATACCTGATCAGAATGTCCATATTGCAATGTTGAAATTATCCACACAAATAACCATAATAATATTGTTTATAAGACATCATAATATAGAATATGAGCTATACCTCAGTAATTGCCAGTGAACAAATTATTATTGGATAAATGCAATCCATATTTCGATTTATATCTATAATAAACTGTGTAATCACAAAACGTCACGATGACAAATAAAATTTTGGGTTAAAATTATTGTCAATGTCAATGGTTTGAATCAAATAAGAAGAATAATATGGTGTGAGATGTATGTGGTTATATGGCTATTCGATAAATATTTAGATACCAATTGACATTTAAAAGAAAAGATTTGTTATAAATTAAAAAAAAAGTGTATCTAGTAAAATAATATAGTTTATAATGTAAATTTAGTTCATACTTTATGTAAAGAAGGTATAACAATTAATAAAATCATTAAAATAAAATTAAAAGGAAATGTGATTGGTTCAAATAAATAATCTAAGTGGGATTGAATTTTTTATATATAAAAAAAGAACATGGATACCGGGAGAAAAATAAATAGAAAAAATTATAAGAAAGAACCGTAAATTATATTAATTTGACGATTACATAGAAAAGTGAACCAAACCAAAGAAATGAATGTTATAAAAAGAGACATATCAATTTGGAAAAAGATATTTCATACAATTCAAAAAGAAACGGAGTAACAAGAGAAGTAGAAGTCAAATAATAAAGATTAAACATCAATAAGTAGCATCAGAATAATATAAAGTAAATTGGGAGAGTAGAGACGGATATTCTAAAAGTTAATTTTTATCGAAGTTCGTATAATAGCATTCGTGCGCATACTAATAATGAATTAATTCAACGATTAGTGGAATCCACATCGAAACCGCATCACGTATTTTAGCATTTGCGGCTGCTCTTTATTTCATCTGAAGGTAAATGTTTTCCTATAAAATGACCATTCTCGCAATCTGCATAATTATTGAATTGTTTACATGAAATTGACTGTCTCGACCCTTACTTCGTGGAATATGCTCATATTAGTGTTTTTAAATGAAACTCAAGGTCTCTAGTTAATTCCACAATATAATACAAGTTATTGAAAATTCTAAAAAATTGACAATTGTTTCGATAAATCAATAAATTCTGACGATGATATTGATTTATCGAAACAATTGTCAATTTTTTAGAATTTTCAATAACTTGTATTATATTGTGGAATTAACTAGAGACCTTGAGTTTCATTTAAAAACAGAATTGTTTACAATTTGCAAGCATTCTGAATACAGCCAAATTCAAAATTGGATGCATTTAGGTGAGTAATAGGATTGGTTAACCAATTTCCTGCTATAGTTATAAAAATGTCAGTTTAAATTGCAGCGAATACGAAGTCAGGAAAATCAATAAGGGGTTTAATAATTGTTTTTACGTGAGACTGTGCTTAGTAATTCCACTTAATTATCTATGAATCTTAATTTTGAGTTAACTTTCCGCTTATGATATTATTATCGACATATTATTATCCAAATATACTCTTTAAGATAGCATGGAGGCAATAATCCAAAATAAGAAATATTCAGACGTGAATATTTTAATTTTGATTTGTTTTTTTTTCAGTGATTCAGGAAATTTTAGATACCTATGCTCTTAATTTTTTTATTGGGTCGAAATTTATTTTATTCTATATATTGATTAAAAATGGGAGAACTATTGATATTTTGTGTGACTCCTTTTTTACAATATCTAAGTCACAAGTTTTGAAATAGCTGGAGGATGGACGTTTCTTCAATTAATGATGAAATTATACCGACAAGATATTGGAGATGAATGTATTAAAAAGTATGTAACTTATATGGAAAGGTGAAAGAGATTTATCTCGTTATTTAAATTACTTATTGTGAACACATTTTTAGTAAAAGTTGAAGCTGCTTCCAAACATATGATGCGTTTGATCAAGTGAAATCTCCACAAAGATCAAAACTTTTTTTATAAGATGGAATTATCATTGATCAAATGTCTACACATTTTGAAGAGTGGATTAAAGAAATATACAATAGAAATTGTTAAGCTTTTCCATCACGTGACTTAGTTGACGACATAATTCAACACATACTATGTTGGTACTGTCTTCTTCTAATAACAGAAAAAGAGCGAAACACAATACAAGCGTCATATTGTTTTGAGTAAGATGCACATGGTTGATGTCGTATCTGTCACGTGATGGGAAAAACTCAGCGTTCCAACTGTATTTTCTCTAGGAAACAATCCACACAGCACATGTACATCCTATGTACGTCCAATGAACGTTGCTTTCAGATATTCAAATCAGCCATTGGACGTCCCTTATGGTACGTGAAACGTCCAATGGACGTCCAGTGGAGGCCCATACGGCACCACTTTGGACATTCTATGGGCGTCCTTTGAGAACTTCTATTGGACGTACTTGTACATCCATTGGAATTACTTTGGACAACCAATGTACGTCCATATTGTCTCCAAACTAGGAACGATGGACGTTCATTAGACTTCATTCGCTGGTTCAAAAAGCGCTCATTGAACATCCAATGGCCGTCCCACTTGGACACAAAGTAAACCTCCTTCGAATATATATATTGGACCTACATTGCACATACATAGCAGATGTTTTAGTTTTCAATGTATCCAATGTACGTGGATATTCTGGATATCCAATATACATAGCATACCTATACCGGATGACACAGGATAATGGTACACCCCCATTTTCTCTTTTATTTTCAAAGATAATTGATTGAAATTGGGAACATCCTATATACCTACTAAATGGCATTTCAGTAATAATATATTATGTCCCTAATTTCGAGCAATTATCTTTAAACTGAAGCAGAAAAAAAAACTACATCAATTTCGAGTCTAACAGATATCTCAAGATAAGAATGATTTATAACAAAATTGATATATTATATAATATATCAACAAAAATAAAATAAATATAAAATTCTGATATCGGATAGAAAGTAAAAATGAAATTTTACATGGAAATATTAGCAACTTAAACTAAATTAAAGCATCTTGAAATTTCTTGTAGGTATTTATTTCCTTTCACTGGCTCTCCTCATCGATTTCATTATGCAGTCCACTATTTCCTTTTTTGTATTATTCTGGTATGCCTTCTCTGCAGCACCTGTGGAATAAAATGCATTAATGAGCAATTGGACTAAAATTACAGAAATTTTAATAAACTGTGGAGAGATAATATTGTACATTGGGAAGTTGTCAATATTTGTACTCTTATGCTGGAGAATGCATATATTATTTTACTTACACAACAGAAGGTGAGCTATTTTTAAGACGTTGAATTTCAGTTTGTTTTTCCTTCCATGGTAGCTATAAGGAGATGTCAGGGAATTATTTAAAAGTTGACCACTTGGACCTCTTTATGAACTCTTATGAATTGCAACTTCCTATTCTAGACATCTTATCACACTGAAACTAAAAAGCTCAGTACTTCCAAACGAAATATTAGTTTTTAATGTGCACTCACAGCTGCTCTGAAATTGTTGTTTTCTCCCAAGTATGGTACACAGATCTTCAGTATTTTTCAGAGAAAAAAGTGAACATTTTGTGAAAAGAGAATCAATCTCTTCTAGGGAATTTCGACCAGGCTCATTGGTTCTGAGGTTCTCCAGTTTTGAAGTGATATAAGTCAAAATACTGTTGATAAAATAGTATTTTTTGCTGATTTTTTTCATTGTTTTTTCTAAAAATTACATAAAATTTGAAAAAGAGTCAAGAATGTAATTATCTATTAGTTATTTAAGATCGGATCAATGAGTTTACTAAAAAGATACTAACTAATGTTTTAGTTCCCATGAATTGGTCAGCAAAGGGAACAGTTCTCTTTATCATTGCCAATATCACTGAGTGATTTTGGTGGTGCTGTAAATCATAGTTGTTTAATGTAAACATTATTAGGTCATGGAATATCACTGAATTGAGGTCCAACTTTTTAATAAAGGAAAATTAAGAATAATTCATCTTCATTTACTGGAGTTAGTGGAGGAGTGGAAATCGAGTCAGAGTTGTGTGGAGTATCTTTCACTTTGGTTTGGATGGAGGAGGGGGTAAATTACTATACGTTTCATCTTCTTCGCTTTCGTCAAATGATAAAATGTGATTCTCTTTTTTTTCGGTATTCTCTGGATTTTGAATCTTCCTCATTCAAGTCGCTGCTGTAGTGAAATTCAGTTGCCTCGCAACGGTTCACCTCTTTCAAAGCTCTTGGCTTTCACTAAAACTAATGAGGAATATAGGGAACCAACTGAAGAAGTGAGTCTGAAATGTCTGATATTTCTATGAATGAAATTTTATTAGGAGGTTTTCCATTCATCCCGAGATTTACAATCATTTTTTCACCATACCTAAACAAACTAGGTGCATGTAGTCCAGAGGAAAATGAGCAATCATATCCAATCCTGGAATCTCTTCTAGTATTGATGTTCCATTCCGGTGTTCATTTTGTTTTTTCATCCTGAAATCAGGATCAGAACGGAGTGTCAAATTATGGGATTAAGGGAAACATGTCCATCTGTCGAAATATATACCCTAAATTTCACATTTGGAACATGAAAAGTAACCTGTGTGACCTGTGGTATATTTTATTGAAGACTGCTTAAGCTCATCGTCAAATGAAGAATCACCTTCATTCAATTCCATTCGCGATGCTCTCTTATAATATTTGTTAAAAAAAACATTTTAGAGCTCATGCTCTTCCTTTTATTATAATTATTATCCATTTCATACAGATATTAGATAATAGAAGACGATAAAGTATACTTAACTATTTTTGTTTCTTCGTTGAAGTATACTGCAATCACCAAAACAGAAACACTAAAGTATTACCACAGTATATAAATAGTTTTATATACTACTACAAGATCATAGACAAGAGTACCAAGAGTTTTAAATAATATACACAATTATTAATTACGCAAAAACATAAACAGAAGGCAGATTGGCGAAATGATTCGACCGCGAAAAGAAAACTGACGCTGGCCGGCCATAATAAACACCTAACCTCAGATATTATTCTTCGTCTTCTTCTTACCTGATTATTCTTTCACCATCCCCAAACGGTATTTTGCACGCCAAGCTAAAAAAAATTTGTAATATATAATTATATTACTATAAGTGAATTTACATATCATTATATTATCAATATTCGGAATCAATAACAAATACATGAACATAGATGTTTACTATTGGACGTACAGGTAATGTCGAGATATTTGTATCAATTGGCTGATCATAACGCAGTATTGCTGTTGAGTTTGTGATTTAATGTTTTTCTAATAGAAATATATTTGTAATTCTGGGATGGAATTGAAAGAGTATGAACCAGCTATTTCATCATAATATATCGTTATATGTATGTACACTGGTAGTGGAGAACTGGTATATCCATTATACGTCCATGTCCTATACGTATAGTGGATGTCCATTCAATATCCATGGAATTTTGGACTGAAGCCAGACGTGATACGGACATACATTGAAGAAGAGAGACATTATGAAATGTGCTTCAACGATTTACTAGAACTTGCACTGTAGTTTACGAAAAACACGAACGGTTGGAGACTGCAATGTTAGAGGACAACTAGATGACCGTAATGTTAAAAGTTACGGAAGATCCTCATATCTCGACACGGGAAATAACAACACAAACAGACATAAGTCGTACTGTCGTTCAAAAAAATCTGTCTAGGAACAAAATGCATCCTAACCTTATACAGCGAATGCACGAACTATTTGATGATGATTATGAAAAGCGGTTAACCTTCTGTTAGTGATCTCAACCACAAATTGACGAAACAGAGACTTTGTATTATTAGCCGATGAAGCAACTTTTCATAAAAATGTGTTTGTTAATAGACACAATTTCCATTATTATGCAACAGATCATCCGCATTGTGTACGGACTATCAGTCAAACAAGGTGGTCATTAAATGTATGGAGTTGAATAATAGGAAATCATGTCTTAGGCCCATATTTCTTTGGCGGAAGTGTTAATCAGCAAATTTAGTTAAATTTCTCAGATAACAAATTACCGCAACTACTCCATCATTCACCCGCTCATGTTGGGCGGCGAATGTGGTACCTACATAATGGGGCACAAGTTCACCATACCCAACTGATCAAGGCACATTTAAATAATGAATTTCCTTGACGATGGACAGGTAGAGGAGGACCCCATAAATAGCCACCTCGGTAACCAGAATATACAAAGATGGATTTTTTTTGGTGGGGATACGTCAAAGAACGAGTATACAAAATACTCGCGACATCGTGCTGGTAGAGCTTTTGAACATCGCATACATTACTGTATGGAAGTAAATGTTGGTCATTCCGAACATTTAATGAAATAGTTATCTAACGTTTTTAGTTCTTTCTTATCTGTTGTTAGTTATTTTTGTTTAATTAGTTTATTTTGAGTTTTGTAGATACCCTATTTATTTTATTACAGTTTTTAAAAGTAGAAAATGACTGGTTTCATATTGTCACATAAAATTAACGACAATAAAAGTATAGTAAAGTTCGCCTTCAGAGCAAACTTCTTAAAAACATGAACATTTTTAAATCTTAAAATAAAAATGCAATTTTCTTTAAAACAATCAATTCTAGAGAGTACATTTTACGGACATCATTTGAAGGCGTGAAATAGTATTATAAGAGGGTAGAATACTAGACTGGGTGTTCCATTCAAAAAAATGAAGTTTTTGTTAATTGAAATCTCCTGTATTAATGTTTATCCAAAAAATTCTCCTAACCTCAAACAAAACTTCTACTCTGTTCAGACACTTCAGCCATCCTTTACCTTCGTACCTACCAAATAAATTTAGTTGATTATCACTGATAACGTTTACTAGGTAGCATTTATATTGCACCAATTTTCGTCAAATCATATTTTTCTTGGCAACGTCGTAGGTTGTGAGAAAATAAAATATGGGGCTAGATGCAGAATTTTACGCTGAATTCAATGGTGAGCATAACCTACCTATTAAAAAAAAGAAACAGACCATATATAAAATCAGACCGTTTGTATATGGCCTAGGACGTAAATTGGGCAGACCGTATGTAAAAAGTATGGTATTTCATATACGGACTAGACCGTTTATATACGGACTATTGTGATTCAGGCCGTATGCTCGATGGCAGTGTTTCCAAGCACGTGGACAGTTTACCGCTTTTTTGCTATTGTTTACAAAGTATTTTATTAGAAAATAACCTGATTTGTGATATTTCAACGACGTTGAGTGTTTTTATTGTCATATGATTTTTGGAATGGAATCTCAAGAAGAAAGGTATTTTATTAATGTAATAACAATAAATAACCTCACCCAAGTTTTACCTATTATTCACCTATTATTAGATAGAGAGATAATCCGCGAGTTAAATTTATTAAGTAAAAAATATACTTTTCAAAAAGATTTATTTAAACTTAGTGATTAGTTACAGTTGATGTTACAATTATGACTAATTTCGTTTTTAGTTTACAAAAATAAGGAAATGTATTACAATGCTGAATAGAAGAAAAAATATATGATAACAAAATTATAATAATTGTAAACAGGATGTGTCTCCACGTGTTTGCTGATTAAGAATTATGAATACAATAATGTGGGAAACGTCCTGTCAGCAATTTAATAATAATATTAACAGGATGTCTCCATATGACTCCTCCCCTCTTTGTTAAGGGCACGACCTCGTGGCTTTGGCTCCAATAGGGATTGGGGTAGCTCCATTGGTTCACCTTGGGGTTGTTCTGGATTTTTGATTTTTCTAAAATATTTTCTATACAAATACAAAAATAGTAGAATTAATAAAATGAAAATTATTATTGCTGTTATTCCTAAATGGCTTTGATGAAGTTCTATAGGTAGCAAATTTGGTTCTTGAAACTGTGGTAGTAGCTTGGTTGGATCGTCCAGATGTAAATTGTTGATGCTGATTTTGTGATGAATTTCTGTGGGTTCCTTGAGGCTGGGCCATTCTTGAGTAAATGTTTTATTGGATCCCATCCAAGTATGTTTTTGAAAAGAATAAATACAATCATTGTTTCCTAGTACGATGTTACATTTTGATATTTTCAATGAATTAAAATTTTGTTTGCAGTCTTCATTGATGGTAGTTATCATCTTTGAGCAAATTATTGTATTTCCATTAGTTAATTGTGTGAAAAGTGAAAAGTCATTTTTAACTTGAGCGTAGTTGCAGAGTGAAAGGTCTTCCAAGTTACAAGGGTCTTCGTGTGGTTCTTTTTCGCAATACCAGAACGAAAAGGTCTTCTTGCATTCTTCGTTTGTCCATTTTGTTGATCCTTTGGAATTTAATGTGAAGGCGTATGGGGGTAGAAGGATATTATTTTCTTTACTGGGAATAGGGATAATTTTGGAAATATAAAGTAATTCATCGGCTAATATGGGTATTTTAAGAGTAATATATAAAGTTTTTGAAGTAAACTTTGATTATTTCTAATAAAGTAGGAATATCGGAAGCGATTTCATTGTGAGAATGAATAGTATGTAAATAATTGAGAATTTCTTCTAATTCCTTTTGTTTAATTATTTCTACATTTAAAATTTCTTGGTTACTGAATGATATTGTTCTTAGTAAAATTTGAATATAATTTCTTAGGTCTCTAATTTGTTCTAGTTGGATATGAATAATAATTTCGTTATTCAATCTATCATTTAAAGTATTTAAGTCTCTTAGAACGTTTTCAGCATAATTTTGTATTTTACGTAGGTCTGTTTGCCAGCGTTGAGTAATCTGTCCTGCAAATGAATGCAACTTCGAAATTTCAGTTATTAGTTTCTTTTCATTTAAATTGATTTTTTCAAATGTATTTTGAATTTCGATTAAGTCGTTTTGATCAAGATTTCCTGAAATATATTTTACTACTGTACCTAGGCCGTCTATTAGACCTCTTTTAATTATTTTATTTGATCGAGCATACATTCTAAGTTTATTTATATCTTCTGAGAGTAAGTCGATCTATCTGTTATAAATTTTTGCTAAAGTTATTGTTGAATCGTCAAGTCTACTAGCTAAATGAACTTGATTTAATACTAATTTACTATATGAGTTTTCAATTTCTTCAATACTTATACTAAAATAAATCTTATGATAATTGGTCTTATATTTAGCTAATCCTAAACTATTTAATATGTAACATGGGGGTTCAATTGTTTTGACTTGAAGTGCCTGGGTGGCTATCTTCATGGTTAACCTGGAAAGATTCAGTATTTTTAAACATGTGTTTGCTAATCTTTTTAGATTTTTGAGAAACTAACTTATCGTTGGATTGATTTGTGTCTACTAATATTTTCTTATATTTAGGTTTAATTTTATTTCGTGGTTCCATATCTTAATATACGACATCTGTTTTTGGGTTATCGTCTGTTCGTTTACTATTAATTTTATTTAATTGTTCGGTTCGTTTTGTTAATTGTTTTTGATAAAGATCGTCGAAAAATGGCATAATTTCTGTTTTTCGATATTAGTTGTAATTTTGGAATACTTGTTTATGGGGATCTATTTCATGAAGATTTAGATTTTCGTATGGTCCATAAAGAAGTGAAAATGGGGTAAAATTTGTTACTGAATGAATTGATTGATTATATATAAGAATAGCAGTTGTAACTAAGTCGGTAATATTTTCTTTTGATTTTTGTCCTAGGACTCTTAATTTTTCGATTAAAGTTGAATGTGCTCTTTCTATCGGAGAATTGCCGGTATGAGATTGATGTGTTGTATAATGAATTTTTATATGAAAGAGTGACATGAATTCTTTAAAGGTTTCGCTACTGAATTCTCTGGCACTGTCGCAAGTTATTTGCGAAGGGTAGTTATGATGAGAAAAATAATGACGGAGTTTACTTAGTATGGTGATAGAATTTGAGTCACTAATTTCGTAAGCTTGAAGGTACCTGGAGAATAAATCGAGTATTGTAAGAAATTGTTTATTTTCTATAGAGAATACGTCTATGTGAATATTTTCGATAGGTCTTTTAGAAATAAGTGGGCCGGAAAATGGAATTTTTCGAGGGTTTCTATTATATTTTCAGGTGAGACATAATTCGCAATTATTAACGTGATTCGTTACTAATTCTTGTATTTTCGGAAAATAATACGGGGACTTTATATGTTTCGTAGTTTCTGTGATACCGTTAAGAGTTTCTGAATGATAGTCTGAAATTAATCGAACTTATTCTTCCTTATTAATTATGTCTTTCAGAAAAGTATTTGTTTTAATGATTTGTACGTTTGGTTCCAAGATTTTTGAACATTCTGTAGAAGCGATATTAAGTAATGAATCATTGGGGCAGTATATATAGTATGTTTTTGTTGGATCAACTATTTCTAAGAACATATTACTTATAACATTATAGTCGGATCCTTTTCTAAAAGTAAGAATAAAGCGATTTTTGCCAAATGGCTTAGAGTAATCTATGTCGTTTTTGTCTCCGTATTTTAGGATTATTTGAAAATGGGCGGAATTTAAGGTTTTCTCTGAAATTGGGAAACCAAAAATTGGATTTTCTTGTGCGGAGTGTCTAGTGTCGCCTGAAGCGGTACTTTTGTTATCGTCGGATATTTTACTTAAGATTTCGTTAGCATCACTTAATGCTAGATTTGGATCGGAATTTGCTCTTGCCATAGTTGAAATGGCATCGATATCATCAGGGTTATGTTTGAATTCTTTAGTAGTTGTTTCCGAGTTTGGGGGAGCAATAACTATATCACTAATTATATTAATTTTTAGATCACGTTTAGGGAGTTTTTTATCGATTGCATTGAGTTCAATTCTCGATAATGCATCAGCGACGTAATTTTCTTTGCCTTTTTTATAATTAATTTTAAAATCGAATTCTTCCAACTTTAGTTTCCATCTTATTAGACGTTGATTGGGTTCTTTAAGAGAATGTAGCCAGATGAGTGGCTTATGATCAGTTTCAATAATAAATTTTTTGTAATATAAATATGGTCGGAAATGTTAACAGCTATCGATTATTGCTAAGAGTTCTTTTTCGATAGTGCCATAATTTCTTTCAGCTGAATTAAGTGTTCGAGAGTAAAAAGCTATTGGATGGGAATCTTGAGAAAGTACGCTTCCTATAGCGATGTTTGAAGCATCGGTCGTTAAAGTAAATGTTTTTGTGAAATCGGGGTATGCTAAAATAGGAGAATTACAAAGAAGTTGTTTGCATTTTTGGAAAGCATTGAGGTATTCTGTGTCGTTTAAATCTAATTTAGTTCCTTTTTTAAGATATTTATTTATTGGGTAGGTTATTTTGGAGAAATTTTGAATGAATTTACGATAATAGGAGAGCATGCTGAGAAATGATTTTATTTGTTTCTCATTTTTGGGCAAAGGAAAGTTTTGGATGGACTTGATTTTATCTGGATTTGGTTTAATACCCTCAGGGGTTATGACATGGCCTAAGAAGGCAACTTCTTTTCTGAGGAATTCTGATTTGTCTATTTGGACTTTCAAATTATATTTTTCTAATTCACTGAATATTTGTTTTATATGAAGAATATGGTCTTGGAGGGACTTTGAAAATATGACTATGTCATCCATGTATACGAAACATTGTTTATAGAGAAAAGGACGGAGAATTGTGTCCATGACACGTTGAAAAGTGGCAGGAGCGTTTTTTAGGCCAAATGGCATACGAGTATGTTCGTAGTGGCCATTATCTATGGTAAATGCAGTTTTTTCTGCCGAATCTGGGTGTATTTCAATTTGGTGAAATCCTTGTGCCAAATCTAAAGTGGAGAAGTAAGTACTTCGACCAAGAATGTCGAAAATTTCATCGATACGAGGAAGGGGATATTTATCTCCGATAGTTTTTTCATTTAGTTTTCGGTAATCGATAACTAATCGGGATTTTTTCTTTCCACTGGCGTCCATTCGTTTGGGGACGAGAAAGGTAGGGAAACTGTACGGAGATATACTAGGTTTAATTATTTTATTGTCTAGGAGCTTTTGTATTTGATTTTCAATTTCTTGTTTTAAATGGTAAGGGTATCTATATGATTTTTGATAAATCGGTACATCGTCGACCGTTCTAATGTGATGTATAACTGAATGAGTAAAAGTTAAGTCGGAGTTTTCATTATAAAATATATTTTTAAATTTTTTACAAAGAGAAATTATTGCATCTTTTTCTTCGGGATTCAGATGATCTGTTCGAAGAAGTTTGGTAATATCAATATTATTATTATAAGATGATAAAGGAATTGTTTCATCAAATTTCGATGAGGGTTGGACTTGGAGAGGTTCATGAAAATTTATAGAAATATTATTTAAAGAGATTTCTTGTTCTATAGGTATTTTACAGTAACCGTCTTTCGCTAGAGCTTTACATTCAGGTATTATTATGTTGTTTAATTTTAATTCTGGAAGAACTACTTGTCCATTATCAATATTCACAGGGATATTTAAAATACTTTTATCAAGGAATTCAAAATAAGGGGTAAATAAGTTGGGATTGATTTCCAAATAGAATGGTATTTTAATAGAATTAATTTGTAATAAATGATTTTCGAAATTAATAAGTGCTTTCAATTTATCAAAGTCCTGACTACCTATTAATGCATCGAATCTATCGTGCCAAGGTACGATAAACATATGGAACATGTATTTAATGCCGAATTCTTTCAAAAGAGGATATTTGCAGCTAAAATTGCCATTGTAAGTGGTTTTAATTGATTTAACGGAAAATGTTGATTCATAAATGCAATCTGAAAATAATCTATAGGCTGGTTCGGGATTTATAATGGAATTGCTTGCACCGGGGTCAATCAATATTTTTAAGTCTAGATTTGAGAGGTATATAAATGGAAGTTTAGGGGTTGAATTTATATTATTTATATCAATTCCGAGGCTCGTAATTAAAAATTTTGAGTTTCATCGTATTGTTCGTTTTGAGGGTTAGCGTATGATGATTCATCAGAATTTTCGTCAGTACCTTCAATATTGAACAATTCTTCGACAACTACGTTCGAAGGTCCTGTTTGTCTGAAAGAATTTTGTTGTGGAAGTCTATAAGTATTTGCTGTAGATATACTCATTGGGGTTGGTTTGTAATTACTTGTGGAAGGTTGAGAGGGATGATTAAAATTTTGATTATTAGGGGATTGTGTTTGTCTATTATTTGATTGATTATTTGGTCTTTGATAGTTATTTTGGTAATGGAATCTTTGATTGTTATCATTATATCTATTAAATGGTCTATTATTAGGGCTTTGAGGAACTTGTGGTCTTTGAGACGAATTATAATTATTAAATGAAGGTTGGTTTCTTGGTGATTGATTATATGAAGTATTATGTTTTGAAGATGGGCGATTTCTTTGACCTTTTTGAGATCTAAGAAAGTTAGCAAATTCAATTTGGGATCTTTCTTTGTCTAATCTTCTACATTCGTACAATTCTTGTTCTAGAGATGAAATTGATATGTGAAGTAAATGATCTCTGTAGGGATTTCAGAGACTTGCTTTAAATACCATAAGGGCTTGATCAGTATACATAGTTTCCTTAGAAATTCTAACTTCTCTGTTATCAGAATTTATAGCTAGGTGTTCTTTAAGGACTTGTAATTTTTGAGAACTTTCGTCATGAAAGTCGGAGAATGATTGAGAATGAGTTTGAATAGAAGTATTAAAATCGTGTGCTAATATTTCTTCAGATCTGGGATCGCCAAAACGAGTTATAAGAGCGGTTTTTAAATCGGACCATTTATCAAAAGATCTATTTATGATTACGTCTCTAGCTGGACCTAATAATTTAGATTTGACTTGCTCTAACAGAAGATTGTTGAATAAATCATTATTTTCGGTTTTTAAAAGAGTTAAATATTTTTCAGATTGTCTTAAATAATATGCTAAATCTTTAGAACCACCGTTATATGTTGGGACAATATTGTTTGCTAAAGATAATTCGACTTGTGAAATTGCAGTGGACATCTCGGTATTAGTATTTAAGTTGCGACTTAGAGGTAATGGAGATCTGGATCGATCACGATTTTGTGACATTAAGAGATTGACTTCAATAATATATTAATTTTATACGAACATTAAAATTGGATTGTTTAAATTGCAATTCAAATAACACTTATATTGTAGTAAAAAAAATATTATAATATTCGAAACAATTATTAGCCGATAAATAATAAAATTAAAGGAAAAACTTACAGGAGGATGCACTGAAGGATCATCTGCTAGCTTGTTCCTTGTCTCTTATTCTCTGAAGGAACTTGAGCCGTCTTCTTTAACAACCGTCTTCTTTACTGGAGGAATTGTCGGGTTGGAGTCAGTCTCACCGTAACTTGTTTCACACAGTTTATTGGTTCGGATACTATCTTAATTTCTTGATAGAAAACGTAGACGTTTTACCACACAGAAAGGGTATTTTCTACTGGCAGTATCCTGTTCGCAGCGCCAGTTAAATTTATTAAGTAAAAAATATACTTTTTAAAAACATTTATTTAAACTTAGTGATTAGTTACAGTTGATGTTACAATTATGACTAATTTCTTTTTTAGTTTACAAAAATAAGGAAATGTATTACAATGCTGAATAGAAGAAAAAATATATGATAACAAAATTATAATAATTGTGAACAGGATGTGTCTCCACGTGTTTGCTGATTAAGAATTATGAATACAATAATGTGAGAAACGTCCTGTCAGCAATTTAATAATAATATTAACAGGATGTCTCCATATGACTCGCGTGTTGTTTTTGACAACGATTGTCATAACATCGTTTTTTGTTTATTTGGGTTTTATGAACAATTGTATGAGCGACGGAAAAACGTTGCTGAAAACAACCGTGGCTTAACGATAGAAAAGTACTCTGCTCGTATTGAAGAAGTGAAAAGTGCTAAGATTGCTGAGAAAAAGACGCCAAGAATGCATTGGCTTCTGAATCATTATGATGTATTGTCTATACAGAGCTTAGATAAACTGATAGTACCTCTTAACAATCAATCACTTGATGTAATATGCTACGTCCATGATGATGAACTGTTCAACACTCCTCATGAAATACACATATCTACAGGTATGTTGTTCAACAATTATTGTGCGAAAATGCTAAATATTGATAATGTTTTTTTACTTACAGGTCATGGAGGTAGAGATAGCATGATGAAAAAAATCAAAGAAAATTACAAGAACATCGTTTGTACTGATATTCCATTATTTATTAACCTGTGTGCACCATGTCAAATGAAGCAAAAGAGAGAAAAGAAGGGAATCGTGTCAAAACTCATGATTTTCAACGATTTGAATTCCCGCTGCCAGATAGATTTAATAGGCTATCAATCCCATGCTGATGGTAAATACAAATGTGTTCTTGTATACCATGATCATTGTATACCATGATCATTTGACAAAATTTGTCATTTTGCGACCACTCGAGACTAAACGTGTAGAAGAAGTCGCTTACCACCTTGTCAATATGTTTACCATTTCTGGAGCCCCTATGGTTTTGCAATCTGATAATGGCCAAGAATTTTGCAACAGGGTTATTGAAGAATTGAAGACAATGTGGCCCGAACTAAAGCTTGTGCAAACCACACCACAGCCAGAGCCAAGGCAGTGTCGAACGCGCCAATCAAGATGTAGAGAACATGCTAACCGCATGGATGTTGGAAAACAAAACAGAGTATTGGAGTCAAGGTTTAAGATTTAAACAATTTAAGAAGAATACTTCTTTACATTCTGGGATAAAAAGATCTCCATATGAAGCCATTTTCGGGGACAAACTAAAAATTAAATTAAAAACTTCAAATATTCCATTAGAAGCTATAGATAGTGTGACAACTTAAGATGACTTGGAAAATGTGATTAATTCCATTTATGCTGACATTGCTGGCAATGCAGAAATCAAGCAATCGTATCAATCGGAGATAGAAATTGTTACAGAAACAGAAGAGGTCATAGAAGAGCAGCTGGAAGGAGTATTAGCGAAAAATCATGATAATGGTAAAGAAATTTCATGTCCGATATGCAGTACTTGTTTCAATCCCGTGAATGAAGAAGGTTTCGATGTTGGAAACCCATGTTTAGAAAATATTTGCAGTTTTTGCACTAGAAACAGAAACATAGCAATGTCAAGAAAAGCTGCTCATGATGGATTAGAGATACAGGAAAAACGAATGAAAGTAATATCAGACAGCACCCATCCAAAACCGAAAATCGGATCAACTGTAAGAAT
Organism: Galeruca laticollis; assembly: GCA_963921935.1. NCBI lineage: Eukaryota > Metazoa > Arthropoda > Insecta > Coleoptera > Chrysomelidae > Galeruca > Galeruca laticollis. Next base: position 194,303,378 of record OY998178.1, on the reverse strand, counting down.
TTTCATTCCAGACATCGATCGAGGCAGAGGAGATGCTAGGTCAGTTATAGCTGTAGTACTGGAAGCGACAAAAAATGGGTTTTACCGCTTGGGAACAAAACAAGAAGGGATTTCAAAATACTTTAGCCGTTCAGAATTTAGTACGTGCCCTGCTAACATTTTGAAAATTAAAGAAGTTTCCAAAGATAGGGAAATGCCTCTTAGATCGGTGGCTACTGCTCAATCGACAGGACATGGGCAAGGTTTTAAAAAATGTAATTGTAAGGGTAAATGTCAATGGGAGAAATGTGCTTGTCGAATAGGTAATGTATTATGTAATTCTAAATACCATAATAGCTAAAGTCGAACAAACAAATAAAAAAATGAAATATCCTGATTTGTATTCTTTACGTAAGTATTTATATGTATAACTCATTTCTATAATAAATAGAAAAAATTGTGTTTGAATATCTTAGAAATATACATATGGCGTAGGTACAGCTGGGCCGTATATAAATAGACTAGTCCTTTTACAAACGGACTAGAGAGTTCTTTAAAACAAAAGCTTTTTGCACATATGGACTAATATCCTCAGTCCTTTTATATACGGACTAGTCCTTTAATATATAGTCTATTTCTCATAAACGGTCTGTAACATATATATATATATATATATATATATAAGAAGATGTAGGAATATCGCGTGATATGTTAACAACAACAACAAAGAGAATCATGGGTAATTCACGCAAAGTAAAGGGCTACTGAAATAGAGTGGTAACCGTGGACATGCATGTTTCTGGCTCATTTTGCCTCATCAGCACGGCATAACCAAATAATGATATGGAATTTGGGAGCAAAGATGTTAATCAAAACATGGGAAAACACAAAATAACGGATTTCAGCAGGGAAACCAAACGCTCATTTGTGTCTTCAATTGAAGACACATCATTATTTGGTTATGCCGTGCTGATGAGGCAAAATGAGCCAGAAACATGCATGTCCACGGTTACCACTCTATTTCAGTAGCCCTTTACTTTGCGTGAATTACCCAAGACGATTTCATTTTTGTAAAGCACATATCTAATTATTTCTTTGTACCTTTGAATTGTTAAATTTATCTTTATTTGTTGTGCAATGAGCAGAGATTATTCATTTTATGGGAAATTTTTTAATTATATAATACAGGGTGTGTTAAATAATATTTATTCTATGTGGCATACATTTGATCGATGACCCATTCATGTGAATTAAATTGGATTTTGGCTATTTATTCGTAAGAAAAAGAGTGATAAAAAAACCAACTAAAAGGGTATGAATCCCAATTAACCCGTATCAAAAATTCTGTGAATTCTTTAAATAGCTCTCAGGAAGCTTATTTAATAAATATTAAATTGAAAAGGCTCATGGGCATTATGGTAATTTGTTGTCTGACATTACCGCCCTGACACTGGCCGTATATGGCGAATTATCAGATATCAGATGGATTTGAAATGTGCATAGCCAATCTCGTATCCCTTATAGCTAAGTTAAACTCAAAAACATATCCAGACTCGGAGTATAGTAGCGCTTCCAATATCTCTTTGCCTAACATCGTTTTCAAACCTTTCCCAGGAGACGCCGCTGAATGGTGCTCTTTTTTGATCGATTTTCCGCTTTAGTGTTGAAAAATTGCAAGCTTAAGTCTGACCTAGAAAAATGTTATTATTCTAAAAGTCTGTTCCGAGCCCAACCGCTACACTTGATTGATTCATTAAGCGTAACTAACCAACATCTAGAGGTCGCTTTAACAATTTTAGAAAATAACTATGAGAATTCAGCTTCTCTATTGCATATTTTGGTAGAGCAAAAGCAGGTGATAAAAAGCAGTGCCGTGAGTTATATATTTAGCCTGAAATAGCCTTGTTTTAAAAAAAGGTGGACTTAACTTTCGAGAACGTAGTTTTGAAACACTTGTAGTGTTCTTGTCAGAAAATAAATAATATTTTGAAGGAATTCGTGAGCAACCGTTATTCGAATCCAATACCGACGATGTTTTCAAATGTATCAAAAAAAACAATATGTCTGGTTAGCCAGTATAAACCTTTTTGATACCAATGCGACTAAAACCGATAGAGTTCCTGATCATAATAAACCTTAGGGTACTCTCTTGAACAATGTTGTCAACAACAATACCTCCTTCTCATTCTTTATATCAATGTCAGCAATTTTCAAAACTCTAGCCTTAATATAGGTATCAGCTTGCTAAAAGTAAACATTTATTTGAGCAGTCGGTATGAGTTTGCCGAATGCAAGGCTTTAAAAACATGTTTGGTCTGCAATAATCCCCACCATCCTTTATTACATTTTGATTTAAATCAAAATGGTCAGGCTTCTGGACAGAATCCGACTAACACGATCAACTCACTAGAAAGGACAATACCTTTAGATACAGGAAATAGTGTGAATAGTTATACTCCGTCTGTAAATTTATCCCCTAATTCATGATTTGTTACTGTACAATCTGTTGGCAACAAAATGACAACATTATGTGTGCTTATCAATCAGGCAGCTACTTTTTCTTCTATTTCACCAACTGATCAAATTGATATCTTATCGACCGCTTTGGTTGATGCACAAGTTGGTGGATTGTTGGGAGTGTCTTGCTGGACTCCTTTACCTAGATGAGCGTCGTAGCGAGTAAATTCGCAGACTGTCCAAAACGTCCAAATTTAGTGAATATTTCGGGCCTCGGCAATAACTCTCTGGTGCAAACAGCGCGAATTCAGTTCAACTAACCTTTACTTCACGAGTTTACCCAAATAAAATAATCTCTTTATCCTGTGTCGTAGACGAGAAAATTGCTAGTTAATTACCGCACTTTTCTATATCTGAAAAATTCAGATTGCCAGAACATGTAAAACTCGAATTGGCAGATCCTATCTTGTTTTAGGCCTGGTCAAACTAATATGTTGATTGGAGCTGATTTAAATTTAATTTGTAATGAGGTAATCAATGCAGGCATCGGCATCCCTTCATTTGTAAGTACGCATCTAGGATTTTTAGTCGCGGTAACTGTTTCCAAAAAGGGTTGCTCTTAATAGGGTCCCAACATTTAATCTGGCTTTATCTTTTTCTATTGTATGTGCCTTTCCCGGAGATACGTCCGAAAATCTCCAGCAGTTGATGGAGAAATTTTGGGAAATCGAGAATATTCCTTCGCAAACAAGATCTTGTAGCGAAGAGGATCAAATCTTCGGAACTATGTTAATAAACACCACCAAAATTTCAAGTACTGGCCGATGTCAAGTCGATGTTCCGCTTGTCGATGGTAATACTAAACGGTTCGACCAATGTTTCTGCATGGCTAAGCAGAGACTTTTCACACCCGGGAGAAAATGTGTCCAAAATTCTAATTCAATACATTACTACCGCAATGTGATCAGTGAATATTTGACCTTTAATCATGAATCCAGTTTGTTCCATAATTCTGGTCGTGAATTTAAATATTTCAGTACACATCGTGATGTTATTCGGGAGGAATACCCACCCACCAAATTATGCGTAGTTTTATGATTTTGCCGCGAAAAGAGATTCCGTAATTTCTCTTGACGATCTTTCTTTTAAGGGTTCCCAGGTTCAGGATAATATATTCGATATACTTTGTAAATATCAATATTTCCGTTTTATTCCTGGTGCGGACTTCAAAAAGATGAACCGAATTATTGATATTAATCCTGCGCAACGCTATTTGTAGAATCTTGTTTAGCGCGCCAGTTCTTCCAATCAGCTGAAAAATATTAAACTCTCTGCTCTTTCTAGCCATGCGTGAGCTAAAAGCCATAGCTCTGAAAAACACGCAGTTTCCAGCATACCAAAACGTTATTTGACAACGAACCTATATGGACGACATTCTAAGTGGAACAAATGATTATCCGGAATTAGATAAATTATATACAGAGCTTGATCTTGTTTCAAATCCGCACGAATTTTTATTACATAAATGGTTATCAAACTCCACCGATTTTTTAGAGAAACAATCGCTACCCGGTGCTAAAGAAACGATATCACGTTAGGTTAGGTTAGGTTAAAATGGAACCCCGATTTCGATAGTTCAACTCTTGAATCCGCATCTCTTTCTTCTACGTCAACTGTCACTAAACGCATTGTTTTGTCAGTGTTAGCTAGTATCTTTGATCCTGTAGGGCTTGTAAATCCTTTAATCATTTTTGGAAAATTATTCATGTGGCAACTAAAGGTATATTGGGATAATATCATCACTGATCCTAATGTTATTCGTGATTACTCAACTTTTCTGTCCCTTTTCTAGCAGAAAATTAACATCTACATTCCTAGAAATTTGACTGATCCGGAACCAGTAGTTTCAATATCCCTCCACGGATTTTGTAATTTTGTTCGCAGGCAATTCCCGTTCTTCGAAATTTGTCGCTCCTAAATATTAAGTTAATCCGCTAAAAAGCAAGTTAACTGTTCAGAAGTTGGAAATATGTGCCATGGAGCCCCTTTCCAAATTGGCAAATCCCCTCGTGCAAATGTTTTACAGTGTAGTTGAATTTCAAACTTTAAATCTTTGGTGTGACTCTCTTGTTTCACTCAGCCGGGTAAAAGGAAAAACCAGCTATTTTTCTCCCTTGGTTTGTAGACGTGTCCAAACAATTCATGAATACAGTAAACCATTTACTTGCAGACAAATTAGGACAGATTTGAATCCGGCAGACAGCCTTTCTAGAGGTCTATTTGCTGAAAATGGTCGCAGCTTTGGTTCCTGCCTTGGAGATGACTTCAATTCTCTTGATACTTTCCGAATACTTGAAATTTTACAACAAATTAGAAAGAGAAATTTGGTCAGAGTGCTACCTTCAGAAAATTTATGGCTAACATTTTTTTGCAAATATTCAAAGTTCATCGCGTAATCGCTTATGCACTCCGATTTTCGACTAGAGTTTAAGAACTCGCCACCCTTAATGAAATTCCCCGTCTGTTTTGGAGCTAAAAGTAGTTCGCGATTTCATTATTCGTCTAATTCAATTGTATACTTTCCCAGAGGACATATCCTTGTTAAATAAAAGTAAGCCTTACTATTTGTTTTTTTATGTTGTCCCTCCCTCGACCGCTCAAAGTGACTTACAATAAGTGTAAACTCCCATTTAACATAAAGGAACGGCTCGGGTCTTACAGACACAGAAGAAAAACTGTATATATTTTCAATTGAACATTTTTATTATGCAAAATAACATTACACATTGCCTAAATAAACATTTTACTTCCTATTTTTGACAAAAAACAATGTTCCCGTTTTTGAAAAGATCAGTAATAATAATAAAAATATATATATATTTTTTGGTCCATAAATGTTAAATACCCTGTAGAAAAATAACGTTTCAAATTTCGTCAGCACACACATGACATACATATCTGGAATGTTCTAAACTATATATATATATATATATATATATATATATATATATATATATTGAAATGTATCACAAACAAAAAGATGCTATCAATCTCAAATCTGACACCAATAAACTCAGTGATATTTATTGTCACCTGTTAAATTCATTTTATTATTGTTGTTTTGTCACCCCAGTTATTCATACGTTTCAGATTATTTATTTATTTTATTGTTTTGTTCCTAACTCAAATTGTTTCTTGTTTTTATCAATTCACACCACAACCATTTTTACAAATTAATCATTAGCAATTAGTCTAATTAGTACCTTAATGTGGTGTACATCAACTCTTACTGACTCTTAACATCTGTAAGTATTTGTGTTCCTATCTTTGTCATTTTATCCATATTTTAATTATTGTAGGGTCTCCTGATGATGCTATTGAATAATAGCGAAATATTGAGCATGAGAATATAGAGTTTTATTTCTTATACTGACCGCATACCTGACAATCATCGCCTTTTGCTTATATAAATATATATAAATATATATAAATATATATATATATATATATATATATATATATATATATATATCTCACAAATTTTATTACCCACGACAGCTACTGGTTCAGGTACCTGGACACCGCTAATTTTTGCAGCATGGTATCGTATTTCTCTCGTCAAATGCGAAGATGTAACTCTTTCTTTCATATGCTCCATTACCAATTGAATTCCAAGCTGTTTCAGGAATATCCTTCTCTGTTTTCCTAACGGTGATGAAGGATAATTACTTCTTTTTATATAGAAAGCTTTAATCGCAGACACGTTTAATAACTTGTAGAAAATGACCATCGGCAACCTCCTGGTGTTTTTGGCAATATTATATTAGGCACAAAGTTGATCCCCTACATAAACACCACATTTTATCATATTATAGAAAGTTAAATTTCCGGTTTATCATCTTCACCAGTGCTTTCATCGATGGAGTCGTCATGGTGCATCGTAGACATAAGAATAACATGTTTTTTTTTGGTTTATAGTAAACAACGGTCATATTTTCAGTAAACCCAAACATACTTGACTTCTCTGGTCTTGCAATAGAGATAAATTCTTTTGGTATTTGTCGCTTATTTTTCCGCATAGTACCGACAACCGTCAACTTATGGATCACTAGTAAATTTTCAGCACATTCCACCGAAGTGAACCAATTGTCCATGTCCATAGTAATGTTTCGGTTTGATTGCGCAATCCGTTGAACAATTATTTCAACTAACTCATAGGCTGCGTTGCTCACTCTGTACGAACCCTCTGGCTGCTTACTTGTCTAATGGGAGCGAGATTATCTTCTCGTTTACGTTCCTCTCTGGTATGTTTGTTGTCGAATCGTAGACATCGTATCAAAAATCGAAATCTTCTCAAAGCCATTGTAGCAGGAAAAATATCTACGCCAGTTCCATCAGTTGCCCAGAACTCCAAAAAAAGATGTTCGGCCGCTATGGTATACTCCGATCAGATATAGTAGACCAAACAAGGCTTTCAGCTCAGTTATTGTAATTGGTCTTACATCAGAGCTGTCTTGGTAACGGTTGGCAATAGTTTCGATATAAATGTTAGTGCACTCTACAGTGTTCATGGTTATATTCGCGTCAAAAAATAAGTCCCAACACTGTTTCTCCGTAGAAGCATTTTTTGCTTCACCAATCACTCCTGGCAGTTTGGATATAATATTGTGCTGTCTAGTTCTCACGTTTTTCGGAGGACTCATTTTATTCCATTTAAACCCATCTTTGGCTTCATAATACAAGTGAGCCCTTTTACCACGTGAAATGCTCGGCGTAGGATTTTCAAATTCGTCTAACGGAGTAATCTTCTGCTCTGAATCGGTATCGTGATCGCTGTGCTCACATGTTCTGTCGTCTGCATCGAAAACGTCAGATTCTTCAATAGTGTCTTCCTCGTCCATAAGCACCTCATCATACAACTTTTGCAGCCAATTGATATTTTTTTCGTATGGATCTGACATTTTCCAATCTAAAATTATACTATTTCACTTTTTCACCTTTACATTTTTCAAAATAAAAACTTACCAGAAGGAACGGGTTGGGTCTGTCAGGACGAAACAAGCGATGACACCTAAACAAATTACTGAACCAAAACTGATGTATATACTAATTCATATCGTCCGACACGAGGAAGAGGTACCAAGTCGGGTGAAGTCGGCCGAAGTCGCGTTCGCGCGTTCTCGCACCTGGAAAATAGCTTTGGGTCCGTAAGACCCGACCCGTGCTCTAAAGAGTTAAACCACCCCCCTCCCCCACTATGTTTACACCGTCGTTTAAACAGCGTGTTTCTTTACAAAAGCGTAATACGCCTCTGCTTTTAAAACAACGTATGTTACTGCGCCAACCCTTATATTTCTCCCAAAATGTGTAGTCGTAGTGTATCTATGCTAGCCTTATGGTCTCGTAGTCATCAAGTTCATAGATAAAGGATAGGTTAGGTTAGGTTGATTTTCAATAGATAGATAGGCAACTCAGTATTAAAAGTTTGGTTCACTAATTGCCGCGCCCTCTGGCGAGTGTAGTCAGAAATAAAGCAAAAGCGGGAGCTGTACATATTAAATTTAATTTTTTTTTCTGGAACTGGAAGATTGTTTAGGAATTCATGAATAAAAAAACTGTTTGACTACATACGTTTATTTACAAGTTATATAATAATTAATATAATATAATATACAAATATGGCCTTCTCAACCGAAGTATATATAGTATTTTTTCCCCTACTAATTGCAGAACTAATACCGAAAGACCTTATTTTCACTATAAAATCAGTCATTTCCCCAATTATTCAAGGATATCGAAACATCAGCTCGGAATACTTGTCAAAGCATTGAATAAAATCATTGAAACTAATGGGATTCAATAAACGTCATTTCTACTATTATTTCAAATAATTTTAATATTTTCTGATCATTTTCATTGTCTTAGGACATTTCCTAGAGTTTATTTTTTGTGTTCATTTCATTGAATAAATAAAGTTTTAGGTAAATATTGAGCTACTTCTCATTAGACAAATGAGGTAAATGATAAGGTTTTCTCATGTTAGTAGTGAAAAAAATATAATATAATATAATTATCAGAGCTTGAATATTGAAAGTAACGCCGATACTCACATTTTCATAGTTTTTGGAAAATCGATGCATTTTCACAGTGTCGCCCCGGCTTCTGCACGTTGGCACACAACAAGAAAACACCATATTGCACTGGATTAGTTAAATCAGTTTAATAAACACATACAAAAATTAAAATTCAACTTAGTCTCAATACAACAATAATTGGAATAATAATGATGATGAGTTGGACTAAGTATTGGTGTTGATAAAAATAAATCAACCTAACCTATCCTTTATCTATGGATAAACAATGGGCGTAAAATCGATGCGCCTGCGTATTGTGTTCTCGTAAAGCCGTTGTGATGTTGCCATATCTCAAAATTATCATTAATAACTTATGATTTTTATTTAAATTAAAAAATACAACTTGAATAGCTTCTGTAGTGTAGGGTGTTGAAAGATAAGTTAAAATTCAAATCCAAAATAACATTCAAGTTTTATGTTACGATAATGAAAAAATATGTTTATACCTATTGCATATTAGTAACTGAGGAATTTTTCTTTACAGATTTGACAACGTTCATATTTAAGGTGATTACAACGCCTCTGGCAAGTGTAGTCGCAAACAGCTCTTATGGGACAAGCTGGTTCATACGAGTTACCTATGCATGATCAAGTTTGTCTATAACGGGGCAGTCGCTTTCAATTCAAGTGCCCTTGAACATCGATGCGAATGTCGTTAGCAACGATTATCGATACTTTTTCTATTTAAACTGTAAATATGTAACTAAGTAAGGATCGAGACAGTTCAATTCATGTAAATATGTATTCATTATATTTATTTTCATAACTTGATCGAGACGGTAGTGTTCTGTAAGGTCGTAAGTTAACACATTTTCAATAATATTCAATATTCGTTTGTGATCATTTCTACAAATTCTTTCTGCCGTATTAGTCTCCTGGCAGCAGCAGGGTTGCCACACTGCTCTACCAAGCTTATTTTACATTATGTATATAATTTATATATCGAACTATTTTGAATATAAGAGACACTCAGATTTCCCAATTTACAGTGAATGTATTCTTTCTGGACCTCTGAACGAGGAACTGTTCAGTTTAGTATTTGTATTCATCACTGACTGCCAAGCAGGACAGATGAATTGATCATCACGTGTCTGGTTTTGTATACCTTTTCCGATGCTTGGCAAAACGTCTTAATATAAGATATAACCAAAAGCGTGTACTTTCTTACCTGTTCCATATTCCTAGTTTCTCTCAGACCTCTGATATTACTCCAAGTCTAGAATGTATTCAGTCTCTTGCTGTTTAACTTGAGTCGTCCAACGAGAAGTATTAGGTTTGACCCGCTCAAAAATATGTAGGGTGACCCGCCCAGGCAAGTAACTTTGGATTCATACTGGAACCGGCAATGTATTCACCTCTCTTTCTTCTTCTTGAGGTGACGACTTCTTGCGAAAGTTGGCGACCATCATGACTAATTTTATTTTGCTGACTGCTACCCTGACCCATGTACATTTAAACCATTGTCTGAGATTTCGAAGCCACGACATCCGTCTTCTTCCTATGTTTATTTTCCCTATTATTTTACCCTGGATAATTAGTTGTAGCAGCTTGGATCTTGAACCTCTCATTACATGGCCCAGATATTGGAGTTTTCTAACCTTTACCTCTTGGGACAGTTCTAGATCCCTTGAGACTCTTCGCAAGACTTCTTCATTGGTAATTCTGTCAACGTATGATATCCGAAGTACCCTTCTGTAAAGCCACATCTCGAAGGCATCTATCTTTCTAAGCATTTCTTTTGTTAGAGTGGCAGCTTCTATTCCATATATCATTATTGTAAATATATAGCATCTTAGCATTAGTATTTTAAGGTGGTTATCTAATGAAATTAACTGTCTCGACCCTTACTTCGTGGAATATGCTCATATTAGTGTTTTTAAATGAAACTCACGGTCTCTAGTTAATTCCACAATATAATACAAGTTATTGAAAATTCTAAAAAATGGTCAATTGTTTCGATAAATCAATATATTGATTTATCGAAACAATTGTCAATTTTTTAGAATTTTCAATAACTTGTATTATATTGTGGAATTAACTAGAGACCGTGAGTTTCATTTGAAAACACTAATATGGTTATCTAATGTTTTGCAACAAAATAATTGCTACATTTTAATAAAGGTGTTACGTGCTATTTTAATTCTCGTTTCTAATTCTGAAGAGTGATCATTGTTGTCGTTGATCAGGGTTCCTAGATATTAATATTTATAGACTCGCCCTATTATCTGATGGTTTACGATCAGTTGTGTGTTTTTATTTGGTTTTTTGGTAAAGATCATCAATATCGTTTTATTAAGGTTCATATTCAAGCCATAATGGATACTTGTTCCATTCACTTGTTGGACCATTCTTCGCAGGTCATTTATATTTTCTGCTAGCAGTACGGTATCATCTGCGTATCGTAAATTGTTTATAGGAACTCCGTTTACTACTACTCCAGCTGCTTCGTTGTGTAATGCCTCCCTCATGATGACTTCCGAGTACATATTAAACAATTGCGGAGAAAGTATACACCCCTGTCTTACACCATGTTTGATGTTTTCTGTGTATTCATCATCTATCTTGATGTTTGCTGTTTGGTCGTGATATAAGTTTACAAAAATTCCGGCATCTCTGGTATCTATTTGCTTCTCTCTCGGAATTTTGATAAGTTGTTCATGACGGATTCTGTCATATGCTTTCTCATAGTCCACGAAGCAGGCGTACAAATCCTTGTTAACATCCAAACAGCGTTGAGTCAACACGTTTATACTAAATAATGCTTCTCTCGAGCCAACTCCATTACGGAACCATAACTGTGTATCGCTGATGTCGTTATCCAGTTTTTTATACACACGGTTGTGAATTATTGTTAGAAATTAATTGAGTGTATGGCTCATTAGGATTATGGTCCTATGATCTTCACATAGTCTTGCGTTGGCTTTCTTGGGAATCACAACGAAGGTCGACCCCAACCAGTCATTTGGTATCGTACCTGATCTGTAGATCGCATTGAAGAGCTCAGCAAGTGTGATAAAGCCAGCCTTTTGATGGGTCTGACTTTGACACTTTTTGCAACTTCTCAAATTCTCTCTTCGATAGTACTTTTTATAGCGGACCGAAATCTCCAAATAAACGCCAGTATATATAAGACTAATCTCTGACAATGTTGTTTGATTTATTTAATTCAAAGGATTGGTAAAATATTATAATTATTTTACAAATTACTATGCTTTTATTCAGAAAATTTAGGTGGATCAGCTCCAAACTACAAATATAATTCAAATGACTACTTACAATTGGTTTTATCGCTTCAAAACACTTGTAACTAACAACATTTTTATAATTAAGGGAATCAACGCTCTGCGTATATGGAATAATTATTTGACACTGATCTACATTTTCTTTTTCTAATATAAATTAAATTTTTGACGGATAGGCCCGACCTATCTAAATTCAGATAAAATAATATTTCGGACGTGTTCCGAACAAAGTGCATCCAAGCTATGTTCCTTAAGCAGTTTTATCATTTCAATGGGTAGTTCGTCTGGACCAGGTGCTTTCTCGTTCTTCATGTTCTTCAGCGCATATTCTATTTCATCTGTTGTTATTTCTGGCTCGGTTGCTACATCATTTTGTAGGGGTAGGGGACTTTTTCTGTCAACTTCGAACAGCGTTTCGAAGTAGGTTTTCTATGTCTTAAGCTTTGGTGTCAGCTCCACCATTATATTTCCATTATCATCCATCAGTATATCTGAGTTCTTCTTTTAATAATTTGTAGTGATCTCCTTAATCCTATTATGTATATTGAAGGAGTCATGTACTTTTTGCAGTTTTTAAATTTCGGCATATTTTTCATTCAACCATTGTTCTTTCGCCACTTTTACTTTCTTTTGTATTTTCTGATATATACTTTCATATCTGTTGTTTTGGACTCTCTTCTTGTTCTGATAAATTCGATAATTTCATAGGTCATCCAATCGTTTTTTTTTCTCATTCACCCCGCTCAACTCCTTGTTCCCTATTTCAAGAATTGTGTTTTTAATATTTTCTTCCATTCGATGTTTTTGTCTCCCTTACCTCTGCTGTCTGCAACTCTTCTGCAAGCCGTTTTCCAACTTTTGATCTAGTTTCGATGTCTCTTAATCTCGTGACGTTCATTTTGTTACTCTTCTTGGACCGTTTGATACGTTTTAAAGCTAGTTTGAATGTTACAACTACAGGGTTCTGATCCGATGCCATGTCTGCCGCTGGGTATGTCTTGGTTGAGTGTATGCTATTTCTGTATCGTTTATTAGTCATGATATAGTCGATCTGGTTTCTTACTCTTTTATCTTTTGTGTCCTGTGGTGATTTCATTTCCACGTGTATAATCTTCTCGGTGATAGTTTGAATAAGGTGTTTGTCACTACTTTATATTTCTCTTGGACAAATTCAACCAGCCTCTCTCCTCTATCGTTACGCTGTCCCAGTCCGTGCTTTCCAATGACATCCACAATCCCTCCTTTACCGATTTTGGCATTGAAATCTCCCATTACAATTGTCACTTCGTGTTCCTCAATGTCCTTCCATATTTGTTCTTTTTGTCCGTAAAATTCATCAATTTCTCTGTATTCACTTTGTGCCGTTGGGGCGTACACTTGAATTATATTTGTTCGTATCTTTGATGTTTCTAACTGTATCATCATAACTCTCTTTAAGAGGGGTATAAATCCTGTAACGGACTTACTTGTTTCTTTGTCTACCAAAATTCCAACACTGTTTGGATGCTTTTGTTGATCGTCACTACCAGAGTAGTAAAATGTTCCTTCATCAGTTATGCATTTGTCACTACCGGGCCATCGGGTTTCACTAATTCCAAATATATTAACTTTCAATTTGTTCATTGCCCAGTTTAGCAGCCTAGAAAAGGCTTCTAACATTCCACGTTCCAATTTCCGTTTCTTTACACTCAGTTTCTAGTAGACAATAGGGCCAATTCTGTGAGCAACTGTTAAATTTTAGAGCATGGTTAAAAATTAGACGATCCGCTAACTTCATTTCACTATTTTGTATGAATCATAAGCTTTAAAATATTAACGGAAGACGCTTAATTGTATCCGATATCTGTTGAAATTTAAACCCTACTCTAGACTAAGGAATTAAAACATTGTTGATAGCGGAAACTTCAACAAATACAATCGAATCGATTTAAATTCAATTGAATAATAGAAATTGCTTTGATATTTGATGTCTTACTAATGAATGGAGAAATTCGAATTGATATTTAACATCAATGCCAGTTCTCCCCATTTCTTATCAATAGTAGGTAGCTCTGAAATTGAATGTTTAAATTTTAGCATTTCTTTATTAATTTCTAAGTACGGTATTAATAACTGTTTTTGTTTTTTAGTCATTCTGGCACTTCTTGGCATTGACATTGTTATAATACTTATTGTAACTATTTGAAAACTAAAAATTATACGAAGCGTATAAGGTAAACTCGATTTAGTTATTTAGCAAATACACAATTACTTACCACAAATCTTGCTATACCCTTAAACTTAAAAAAATTTCCGTTGCTGTTACTTCAGTAGATTAGAGGTTGTAAATGGGGTTCATTGATACTTTCCGAGCTAAATAGACCAAAAAAGCAATGACGTCATAAAAATAGCCGCTGTACTGAGGGAAAACAAATATTTTTTTATGTTTGTAACATGCTCAAACATGGGCTATTGTTAATTTGTTGAGCATTGCGGAGAAATTTTGTGATGAAATTAAAGTGTTAAAGGAATGTGGAGACAGTTTAAATAGTGGATATGTCGTAGAGATATAGTATGATGGAAGTTTAGGAACAAAGCAATGAGGCATAATTACTTGATGGTGTCTCCAGTGTCACTTTACAAATGAAAAAACGAATAAACTTTTAAAATATTACAACGGTAAGGACAAGACATAAGTTAAATAATTGATTTGTTTTACCTCAGTAACTGTCATCGGCCATGTTCTGACGTCACACTTTTTCGGTCTATTGTTCAAATAAGTCAAGTTCGATCTGTCAACACTGCTTTATTTAACAACATTTAACACCACCGTTGAAATAGATCATTTTAAAGGATCCTTTAAATATTGACGATACAGAATTGGAATTGGGTTATATTCAATTAACAGAAAGTTAAAAACACATTTTTTAACGTGCCTTTAATTTTTAACCAGTTCTTATAGAATTGACCCTACTATCAGCTATTGATTGATAGACCAGTACTGAACTCACTATTCACGAACACTTCACTAGGTAAAATGCTAACCTTCGATCACTGGAAACGATTAATTGGTTAGCGAAATGCGCGTCAGATATTGTGAATGTGAGTGTTTCTCTAGTGCTGGTAAATGGTGTGCTCAGTATGAATATCACCAACGGTTCCAGGAATTCCAATTTAGTTGATAAACTAGTGGTTTCTGAAACTGAATATTGACTTGACAAGTTCAAGTACAAGTTGCTTAATACAAAAATACCTTCAATGAGGGGAGGGCACCGCAATACTGATAATAATAAGAAGAAAGACTAGAATAGCTGAGCTTCACGGTCCATTACTATAATGGACCGTGAAGCTCAGATTTCGACACATAAGGGACTTTTTTAATGCATAAAAACGTTGTGGAGAATCATTAACATTCCCAAAATAGACATTAAGTGGGAAAAAAATAACAATTTGTAATATCATTCAGCAGCTGCAAACGTATATGAATGAGCTTGAGAATAAGCTCCAGAAAACGCAAAATAGCTATAGTCAGAATTTTGACAAACAAAGATAGCCTCAATCTTAATGTAAGACAGATGAAGAGGGAAATGACAGAAAGACGCGATGAATAAGACTGAGGAGTAATAATAAGAAAAATGGTGACATCTTAACCTTCCGGAACTCGCGCGCGGACTCTCGCTCCGCAGCTCAACTTATCCTAGGTTAATTCTAAAATTCGTAACTCGAGGAGCTTGCTCCGCTTAGAATCTTCCTTCAACGCTGCACTGGCTAAGCAGTAGTGCACAAGTCGTTGATTAGTGGAGCTGGTTGAAAAATATTTAGGTCTGCGGACTGTTAGTCCGCATGCGACTGTTAGTGATAAATTTCTTCTCGGATTTTTATACAAAAGAAAAGTATGTTTTTATGTGGTTTTTTATTTTATTTATAAAATAAAAAAGTCTAATAAAATAAATGAAGGGATAAGCTAATTTTTACGTCTTTTTAGGATGGCCTACTCTTGGGAAAAGGAACAGGCACGCCTGAACCAGTTGATGATTGACTGCCTGGAAGAAAGCGATAACGAGTTTGATGTACAATTTGATGATCAGGAGGAATTTGGAGAAGAAGACCATGTTGAGGAGCAAAACCTTCACACAGACACTGAACAAGAGATATCGGACGTGGAAGAACCAGAAGATTTGGAAACGCCATTGGAAGGGCAGCCTATGTTTGTTGGTAAAGACGGCGTTACGCATTGGGCAAAGCATGTCCCTAAACAAAATGTAAAAACTAGAGCGCAAAATCTAATCAAGCACCTCCCAGGAGTGAAAGGTACCGCCAGGGGTTTGAAAAGAGAGATTGACATTTGGAAATATTTTTTTACCGATGACATTTTAAATTCCATTGTTTATTATACAAATAAACATATTCAGTTGGTTAGACCAAACTATCAGCGGGAAAGGGATGCTAGAGATACGGATATCGTGGAGATTCGAGCATTGATTGGTCTATTGTATTTAGCAGGAGTGTTGAAGTCAAGTCGTCTACATACAGAAGAGCTGTGGGCTAAAAATGCTACTGGGGTAGAATTATTCAGGTTGACAATGTCTGAGAAAATATTTCTATTCCTTTTAGTAAACCTGCGATTTGACGATTTAGAAACTAGAAACGACAGGACACAATTTGAAAAGTTAGCCCCAATTAGGGAAGTTTTTGACGCTGTGGTGAACAACTATAAAACTGCTTATACGCCATTCGAATTTGTAACCATTGACGAAAAGTTAGAAGGGTTTCGGGGACGCTGTTCATTTAGACAGTACATCCCTAGTAAACCCAACAAGTACGGGATTAAGATTTTTGCTATGGCGGATTCCAAGACATTTTACACTTTGAATATGGAAGTTTATTTTGGCAAGCAACCGGACGGACCCTATGAATGCAGCAATTCACCAACTGCAGTGGTACAAAGACTATGCCAGCCAATCAAAGGAACAAGTCGCAACGTGACTGTGGACAACTGGTTCACTAGTATGGACTTGTTGACGTCACTTTATACAGATTTCAAGCTGACTCTTTTAGGCACTGTCAGGAAAAATAAAAAGCAATTGCCCCTCGAATTTTCACGTCCATCAGGTCGCCCAATTGCTTCGAGTATGTTTGCCTTCAGGAATGACTGTACACTGGTATCTTATATACCAAAGAAAAATAAAAACGTCTTACTGTTGTCAAGTATGCACTTTGATGACAAAATAGATGCCAGTACAAATAAACCAGACATGATAATGGACTATAACGCTTCAAAGGGTGGTGTTGATTGTGTAGACAAACTATGTGCGGCCTATGATTGTGCGCGAAACACTAACGATGGCCCATGGTTTTATTTTACTCTTTACTAAATGTAACTGGAATAAACTCTTTTGTGATTTTTTCGATAAATAACGCTACTGAAATAAGACGAAGGATGTTTTTGCGAGCCTTATCGTCTCAGTTAGTAGAAGAACATGTTCGCCGACGTGCTACCCAGCCCATTCCCAGGGCTATTCAACTGAGGATAAATGAAGTTTTTGGAGCAGAAACCACCAGAGCACATCCAGTTCCAGAAACACCAGTAGGTCAGAGAGGACGTTGTTTTATTTGCGACCGACGAAAAAATAGGCCTACACGCTATTCTTGTGTCGAATGTCACAAGTTTATTTGTTTGGAACATTCTCTAATGATATGCCCTCAGTGTCACCCATAATGTTTGTTAAAAAATTTTTGTACCAGCTTTTTCTTATATTTGTTCGAGTTCTTGGTTATATTATGTTTCTAACATTACTAAAATGTTTAAATTTGGTTAATAAATGACTTTTAATATCTCAATTTGTATATTTATTTAAGAATTATAACATGAAACTTGTAAAAATGGTATTTCACAGTTGCGGACTAAGAGTCCGCGCGCGACCTTTCTATCACAAAAGTGAGCGCGAGTTCCGAAAGGTTAATCTCCGCCAGAACATCGATAAAAACGAAGTAAATAGTTCACTGTCAGATATCAAACTCGCTATGGTCATATGACATACAGCCATGAGTTTTAACCAAAGAAGTAATTTGTAATCTATTGAAATACCTCAAAATAAAATACGTAGTAATAATGTCATGAATCATGGTGCATTGGAAATAAAGTCCTTCGTGGGAACTTGGAACTTGGAAAGTTTGTAAACTACGAAACTACAAGATGTGCCAGTACTACTACATCTAATTATAAATGGAATCCTGCTCCTCGATAACGTAAACCATATCAGAAGACTTAGTAGGAGAATTATAAGTCAGTATCAATATATCAGTGATGAAATCGGGCCTAAGTTGGTACACAAGCATCAAATGTTAGAACAAACTACAAGATGCCAGAGATTGACTACTAGATTCTAAGTTTTGATGTAGTAATATTAGATTCGAATCACTTATCGTTATTTGATTGTGGAAAATTCCCGCTATACGGCCCCTAAGCGCTTCTCAAAGAGTAGGGACCAGAGACAATATTTCAATAGCATTTACTACGCTGACTATAAATAAGTGAACCCCTTCTGTTGAGGCAAAAATTCCTATAGACAAAAAACCAGTGTAAAAAAGTATCGAAATTTCAATATTTGGTTATATGAACAGATTTGAAAAATATGTTCTCATTGGGAAAGTATAATATATAGAGGTTAAGATTATACGATAATCGTATCAGGTGGAACTCCTTAAATACTAACAGGTAATATGGAAATACAATATGACACAAAACCATATTTTATGACAAACAACAATTTCAATTGTGTCGCATAATTTTAGTTTCCTGGTAAATACATTCAGTGTGCTCAACTAAAATTAGATTTTCCCATTCTTATTTTTTATATTATATTGTGAATCCACCTCCTGAAATTCTGAAAATGTAGCACAAAAGCTCGTACAAAAGAAACCTTTTGTTGGTCCACATAATTTACCCTGTAAATTTGAATACTTCATGAATGTTTTATTCATTAATTTTCTTGGACGGAAGTCATGAATGAAAGCCTGAAAAATTTAGAAAACAATCACGGTACATACTAATATGTCCATAGTTTGCTGTTGAGCAGTTGAGCCGGAAATTGTAGGTTGTACAACAGGTACTGAATTATAAACGAATGAAAACAAATTTTTTGAACATGATAATTGCAATCGTATAGAATGAATATTTTTGAACTAGGGTTGTCTCAGTGGACTTTTTAAATTTCTAAATATTGAAAAAACGTCTACTATGAAAATTGTGGGTGATGGAAAGAAATGAAAGCCCATGATCTTAAGCTGCTTTCAGTTAGTTTGAGCAAGAAGTGGATTTAATGTATTTATTAATTAGTGTATCAATTTTTGCAGAAAAAATTCAATCTATTGAGGTACATCATATTTCTTTTCAAGAACTCTTTCTTGACGAATCTAAGGTCTCGACTCATTCTCGCTGGTGCCAAACTGCTGCAGGTATTTTTTATCGTACGTGGAAGATGATACATTTTGCACAATAATAATTACTGATTCCCTATCAACTATCCGGCTTGAAGAACCATAATGTGGGATAATAAACTCATTGATCACCTATTGTATTAAAATATTTTTATTTATAATAAAATATGTAATAACTACATCTAGAAAAATGTGTGTTTATCTTGACAAATACTTATTCTTTATACCTTGGCCGTATGATAAACTGGGTGAAATGGCGCTGTTGTCGGCTTCTACCAAAAATTTCAACAGTTTCTATGGACGAAACATTTTGATATGAGCTGAAGTTATGATTTGTTCAAACTGGCAGGCTCTATGTCGTATTATGATATTGCTCGCTGACAATGAGGACACACAAAAAGGAAAGCGTTATTTTGACGAACAGAAAGAAAAAAGTATACAAGCCCTCATAAATATTGACAAATATGTCCCATCATCTGAACTATAGAAACTATCTCGAATATATAGCCATCTATTGATCTAGTCCAGTCAATCACACTGTTGCTTATACTAAAAGCAATACTCCACCATTTTTTTAATGTTCTGGAGCAGTAGCAATGAATTTATCCAAAGCAGTTCACCATAGCTGGTGTCAATGTTATTGAAAGTAGAATAATAACTCATATTTACAAATTATTTTGTTACAGTTGAGAAATGTTCTGGGTTAAAATAATTATGTTCCGATATTGTTGAATACATTTCAATTATGTATATACTTCAAGCGATCTTGTTCGATTTTCTATATGACCACATTGGTAGAAACCAAATTCTGTTCAATTTTATAGCAACGGAATGTTAGTAACTGAGCTACGGATTTCTAATTTCAAAACACTGATAGTGATGTCATTGGAAAACATTATCCTGTTAATTTATTAACCAGTATCTACACCCCACTACGTTAGATAGATAATTCAATAGTTCTAAACGTCAATAGTAATGTACAGAATGATGTTTGTATTAGGAAATCAATCTCGCTACTAAAACGGTGTTGGGTCCGGGAACAATCCAGTTGCTTAATTGGAAATTTAACTGATTTCCTCTGAGGTTGCTTTTAATATTTACATAATCGAAATTTTGATCACTTTAATTGAATTGAGAATTAACTCTCCTCTGGTTATTTTCTTACGCATTTTTATTATTAATTGTAAGTTTGATCACTTTAATTGAATTGAGAATTAACTCTCCTCTGGTTATTTTCTTACGCATTTTTATTATTAATTGTAATAAGGAAATGTCGAAATCGAATAACAGATGTCTATTTTCATCAGAAAATGCTGCTGAAAAATAGAAAAAATCTCAAATTCAAATTGACCGCGATAAGTACCTTTAAAAATATCTTAATAATTTGCATATTACCGAACAAATATTAGGAAAAAAATGAGACTTCAGCCGGGATGTTCTCCAAATCTCCGTGGGAATCCCAAAAGAATATCGAGGAAATAGAGGTTTATACCCTCTCTCATCATTATTAAGATATAAATTGTAAAAATTACAATCCAAACTAACTAACTTACTTATGGCAGCGAAACATGGCTCTCAATCAACAGGAAATTAATACGTTTCTAGTATTCGAAGGGAAGATTCTTAGAATGATTGGAAACAGAAGGCAACACAACGCGGAATTGGCTGTACAGTATGTCAGTGAAAACATAATGAGGCACATAAAAACACATCAAATAACACGAGCAAGTCATGTAGAAGAAGTAAAAGACGAAATGGTAATGAAAACAGTATTTTATGAGAGGACGAGAGAATCAATAGGCTGACCCAGCGAAACATGCAAGGATACCATCGTAGCAGACTTGAGGAGGATGGCGATAATGGATGTGACCAGAGTTGTAGGGCCAGGAACAAGAAAGAGAATAAGAAACCGATCCCAACGCACACACACACACACACACACATATATATATATATATATATATATATATATATATATATATATATATATATATATATAGGTGGGGATAACGGGGATTTCAGTCCAAAGAATCAACGCCAAGATCTTTTATTTACAAAATGCCGGTAACAGCTCTAGAAATTTGACTAATCGCATCACATCTCATAAAAGTGATATAAAACTTAACAAAAAATCATGTGCATTAACACAGCATTCCATCGAAACAGGCCATAAAATGTTATTTAATGAAGCTAAAGTTCTACATACTGAACAAAATATGTCTAAAAGATATTTTCTTGAAATGGTTGAAATCAACAAGGCACATAATAGTATGAATAAGAAAAGTGACATTGAAAATCTTAGTAATATTTATAGCTACCTTTTGAATATTGAACAAAATAGATAATTTTTCATTATTTATATGATTATTTCATAAAAATTAAATTCACTCCTATTAAGGTCAAAATATAAGGAATTATTTGTCAAAGTCATTTTCACAGGTTATAATCTAACCTTATTTCCTTTTCTATTAACGTCAAAAACAAATTATCTGTCAAAGTCATTTTATAAGGTTATAATCTAACCTCAAATTCAAACTTCATTAAATAATTATAAAGTAACCTAAAAAAATTAAAATAACTAAGTAACGAACAAACAAATTATGTATCGATTTGTCTTATGTGAAATATGACATCAAGTATATTATAATTATATTTATTTTTACATTTACAAATTTTTTAATGAATATTTATATTGAATTTACTTAAAATATTTTACATGTGAGTACTTATATTTATTTCTCTTTTTTTAAATCATATTTATATTGGTATATGTATTATAGTGCCCTGAAGAAGTGTCAAAAGGACACGAAAGCTTGGCGGCATTTTGTAAATAAAAGATCTTGGCGTTGATTCTTTGGACTGAAATCCCCGTTATCCCCACCTACATAGCATTTTTCAGTCGTTATATAAAAAAAAACTTTTCATATATATATATATATATGTTATATACGAAAAAACGCTTATGAATAAGTAATGTTACGCAATGTCAAACATCAGATTACGATTTCCGTATTTTCATGAGAACGATGCTACGTTGCGTTTTTATAAAATAAACACATTAAGTAACACAAATATTATGTTACAGAAAAATAATGATTTCTGCACTTTCATGGGAGCGACGCTACATCGAATTCTCTATGAAAATAAACGCTGACGTTGATTTAACAAATTCTATAAATTCTTTGACTTTATGTAAAATAGTTAGTTACAATTATAATTTCAACCTATTACTCCTTTTTTATATAACATAAAACTGTGTAACTCAATAAAAATTGTTTATAAAAAGTTTACCGTGAATTTGTGAATATAACAGTGGCGCAGTCAGTAGGATTCCTAAACACATTCAGAACAAGGTTTGCCTAACTAAGTGTGGTGGTTCCTAAACCTTTAAGGAATTTTTAAGTACCAGCTCCAGATCTTCAAGAAGCAGACGGTCTCTCCGGCATCAGGAACACGCAAACTGCTAACCAGGTGTAGCAAAGCTCACGGATAAGGATTTCAGCTGCCAAGGAAGGAATGAAAATATTTACGTAAGAATCATCTCGTTTTATTTTTATTTAATATTTTGCAATTTATTTTTCATTTTTACCAAGTTCTATTGTCATAATTTACTTTTATTTTGAATACAATCATTTTAATATAATACAAAATGCCTGAAACACGTAGTGCAACAAACGCTAATGCCAATGCTAATACTCCAGTTGCTCAAACCGATCAAGCGTCAAATCTTGAACCTTACAGATTATCTGAAATATTTTCAATAATTCCGGAATATGACGGTAATCAAATTTTCTTAAATACTTCTATAAATGCTTGTAAAACAGCTTACAGAATGGCCGGCAACGACCAAAAAGTACTTTTAACTCTTCATATTAAAAACAAACTTAAAGGAAGAGCCGCTGAATTAGTTAATTCACGCGACCCTTCAAATTGGGAAGAAATTAAAACATTATTAAATACTCACTTTGGAAATTCTCGCGACTTAAATTCGTTGATTCAAGACCTTCAAAGAATGAAACAACTACCAAACGAATCGCCTTTAATTTTTGTTTCGAGATTACAAACTCTGGAATCAAAAATGTATTCAGCTATAAGTAAACAACAGCATTTAACAACAGATCAAAAAGTAGCACAAAGACGTCTTATAGAATCATTAACTTTAAATGCTTTATTAACCGGTCTAGATCCAAAAATCGGTCAAATTGTTAGAGCTAGTAATCCAATAAGTGTTTTATCAGCTATTTCACGAATCAGAAGAGAACTTCAATTAACTTACTATGAAAACCACAAACCTCAGACTAATCGTAATACAAATAATATACCTACTCGTAGATTTAGCCAAAATTCACCAAAACAATGTAATTTTTGTCACAGAATAGGACATACTATAAATGAGTGTCTCACACGTCGAAGACAATCTCAAAATTTAGCTCAGGGTTCCTTTAGACCAAATCAAACTCCTAATTCACATAACCAAACAGGCCAAAATTTTCAACAAATGCCACAATTTCGAAATAACCAACAAAATGAAAATCGCCCATCTGTAATTAGACCAAATCCAAGTTTTAGACCTCAAGGACCACCGGGAAATCGACCCAACACAAATTTTAATCAACAAAGAACTTTTCATTTCAATCGAAATCGTGATTTTAACAAACACTCTCATAACAGTTATGACTATTATACAGATGATAGTCAAAATTATTATGAAAATCAAGAACAATACTCCGATAATTCACTTGATTATCAAGAATATCACCAAGAAATTAACCCCAGTGCTCCTGACTATTATACTGTTAATAGTGAAATAGAGGAAAACTATTATACTGCTGATAGTGATCCTAACTCTGATAATGGTGTACCAGTTTGCAATACGAATGAAGACGAAACTTTCGATTATAGCCATATCGAACAAGACAATTTTAATTATAATAATGAAAATGTTTATAACTTTGATTCTGATAACCTCCTAAATCCAAATTATGATTATTATCAGGATTTTCGACAAGGCCCTTTACAAACGAAACCCCCAGATCCGCTAAGCGACCAAACTTCAAATTTGTCGATCCCAGACCTCAGTTCACAAATTCAAACCATGAGTTTGAACAGTCCAGAATCGGACTGCCTCGAACAGATGTTCATGTAAAAAATACCTTACCGGTAAATTCTAAAAACTTATACTATATTAAAGACAGAACAAACACTTATAAAATTCTAATTGATACAGGTGCTGGATTATCAATTTTCAAACCCAAAACTTGCGAAAATTATAGAAATCGATCCCCTGAAAATGTAATTATTCAAGGTATAACGAACCAAAAAATAAGAGTTAACGAATCAACCCTTATTCCATTTAAACCTAACGATCCACACAGAGTATTCATTTGCAATTTAGATATTGATTTTGATGGATTATTAGGCATTGATTTTTTAGAACATTATAATTGTATAGTTGATCTAAAAAATAAACAACTTATTACTGATTTCAAAATTGTACCATTATTTAAAGTAACAGATAATGAAACTACCAATATTTCAATCGAAAACCAATTTCCACAAATTTACAAAAATACAATTTCCATTGAACCTAGGACTGAACAAATATTTAAACTAAAATGCGATTTAGTTAATACTGATGCTATACTGGTAGGTCAAGAAGTAGAGAAAAATAAACTACCAAACGCATTAGTTAAAATAAATGAAAAAGGAGAATTTTTTGTTTCAGTATTAAATGTTAATTGTATACCTAAAACTGTAACATTTTCAAAACTTAACTTAGAACCATATGAAATAAATACTGTAAATAATATTCAACTAACTACCCAAGAAATGTGCACCGATAGAACATCGGAATTAAAAAATCAACTAAGACTTGATCATCTTAATGAAGAAGAACGAGACTTAATTTCCCAACTTTGTCATGATTTTTCTGACATTTTTTATTTAGAAGGAGTCATACTTACTTTCACCAACGAAATAAAACATTCCATAGATACGCAAAATTTTAAGCCCACTTATGTAAAATCATATCGCTATCCCCAAATTCATAAACAAGAGGTGAAAGATCAGATCAATAAAATGCTTTCACAAAACATTATACAACCCAGCATTTCTCTATGGTCATCGCCCGTGTGGATTGTGCCCAAGAAGCTCGACGCATCAGGTAAACAAAAATGGCGTGTTGTCGTAGACTACAGAAAACTGAATGAGGTTACTGTAGACGACAAATACCCGTTACCAAACATTGGAGATTTATTGGACCAGCTTGGTAAGTGTCAATATTTCACGACACTAGATCTTGCATCAGGCTTTCATCAAATTGACATAATGCCTGAAGATATACCAAAGACCGCCTTCACAGTTGAAAACGGACATTTCGAATTCCTCAGAATGCCGTACGGTCTAAAAAATTTACCTTCAACATTCCAGAGGGTCATGGACAATGTCCTTGCTGGAATTCAAAACGAGCGATGTCTTGTCTATATGGACATCATCGTCTATTCACCGACAATTTAAGAACATATTACCCGCTTAACAGAAGTATTCAAGAGACTTCAAAAAGCTAACTTAAAACTTCAGCCAGACAAGTGCGAATTCTTGAGAAAAGAAGTCGCCTACCTTGGACATTTAATCACGGAAGATGGCGTTAAGCCATTTCCGGCAAAAATTGAATGCGTCCAAAAATTCCCTCAACCTACGAACCAAAAGGAAATAAAATCCTTTTTGGGACTCGCTGGTTACTACAGAAGATTTATACCGAACTTCGCTAGAATTTCCAAACCAATGACAAAACTTTTACAAAAGGATGTCCCATTTAATTTTGACTCCGAATGTCGAAAGTCATTCTAAGAATTAAAAAATGCTCTTACCTCTACTCCGATATTGATATACCCAAATTTTGAAGAACGATTTCTTTTAACTACCGATGCTAGCGCATTCGCAATCGGTGCGGTTTTGTCACAAGGCCCAATAGGTAAGGATTTACCGATAGCCTATGCGTCTAGGACATTGTGCAAAGCAGAAACCAAATACTCTACGATAGAGAGAGAACTTTTGGCAATTGTGTGGGCAGTTAAACACTTTAGACCCTATTTATATGGCCGAAAATTTACCCTTATAACTGACCACCGTCCACTTACTTGGTTATTCTCTTTAAAAGACCCCGGTAGTCGTCTACCACGATGGCGCCTCAAATTAGAGGAATACGACTATCAAATTGAATTCAAATCTGGCAAATCCAATAAAAATGCCGATGCCCTTTCTCGAATAAAAATTAACCACATAAATGACTTTGATTCATTTCGCTCAAAATTAGGAAACTTTAAATATTTACCTTACCCAATTTATCCCGCTCTTGAAGATGCAGGGCCATCCCAACAAACTGAAAATAAACCTGAAATTGACTGGAATGCCGCTGCAGAACAATTTTTGTCTTTTGAGGAACTTTATAAAACAAAATCACTTATTGACTATTCTAAAATAGAATATTCCAATAATCATCTACTAGACAAACAAAATAAAAACATTTTAACCTTTTTTCAACAGAACAATTTACAAGATTTTCATGAAAAAATAATTGAGGATATATTTGAGGAAAACCCCGACTTTTCTTATGCAAAAATTAATGTACTTAGCAGTAAAACTGTCAAAAATAGAAAATACCTTATTATTGCTATACCATGGGATCCAGACAGTATTAGTGAATACCTATTTGCTGCAATTTACAGAAATCGAGATTTATTTAAACCTTCAGAAAAATATTTTATCGAAAATAATCCTGACCTACCAATACTAGAAACACTATCATTTCTACTTTCGGAAGTTGACGTAAAATTCACTATTTGTCAAAATATTACTAAAGAGCCAGAACAAAATCAAATACCTATCATCTTAGATCAATTCCATAATGGCAAAAGCCACCTTCACCGCGGAATTAATGAAACTATTAGGCGAATACGACAAAAATATAATTGGGCCGGCCTCAATCGAGATGTCGAAAATTATATTAAGTCATGCCGGGCATGCCAAGAGACAAAAATATGTCGCAAAAATTTGGACAGTCCCCTCGTTATAACAGAAACGCCTAAAACACCTTTTGAACGTATAAATATTGATATTTTAGAGGTACCTCAAAAGAATTACGCTCTTACAATAAGAGACGAACTAACAAAATTTTCTCAAGCACATCCGCTTGAAGATAAAAGTGCCAAATCCGTTGTCACTTCATTATTAGCGTATTTTCAGCATTTTGGTGCACCACTTCGCATTCATTGCGATGCCGGTCGCGAATTCAATAATGCGTTAATGAAAGACCTTTGTAATATGGTCGATATTAAGTTAACATATTCAAGTGTCGGTCATCCGCAAAGTAACGGATCTCTAGAAAGATTACATGCTACTCTGTTAGAAATGATTCGATTACATTTAGCAGACCACCCCAATGAACACCCCTTCAGTATTTTACCATTTGCTATTATCGCTTATAATAACTCTATAAACAAAACACACGGATTCACACCATACGAACTTGTATTTGGACACACGTCCAGTAGACCTCCCGAAAAATTATACAATGAACAAGAATTAATAACTAAATATATTAGAGATCTAAATAACCGCATATCCTATTATTATAAAATAGCGAGAGAAAAAACCATGAAGCAAAAAGTAAAAGCTAAAGATCGATTTGACAAACATGTCTCCGAAAACAAACCAAATTATGAAGTAGGTGACAAAGTTTACGTAAAAGAAACTCAAATAAAAAACAAGTTAGAAAATAAGTTTAATGGCCCTTTTGAAATACTAGAGATACACAGAAATTCCGCAACAGTATTAAATTTAGAAACAAATAACAAATCAAAAATAAATTTTGATCTTATGAAACCCTATGTTGAAAATTAACTTATTTTCAGGTTTCTGCTGCTGATCGGAACAGCAACATGTCAATATAAAATCGAACCCATAAACAATACAGTTGGAATCTACTACCACGACGAAACCAAAATAATGGTTTCGAACGACGAATGGACTTTATTAGCGCATAAAAATATATCAGCTTTTAAACAAACTTTTGAAAGAAATAATAGAATTCTTGACACAATTCAAAATACCTTTACTTCAAACTACTCCAGTATGAAGTCCTTCCGATCCGAAGTAAAATCACATTTGGCATTATTGCAACAAATTACAAAATCTATTGGCGATAAATTTAGTGAAATATCTTTCGATGTTAAAAGACAAAAACGAGGGTTAATTAATGGTATTGGCACCATATTTAAATCAATAACCGGAAATCTCGATGCGTCTGACGGTGAATATTATATGGACTGCATTAATAAATTAAAAACTGATCAAAACCAGATAGAAATATTAAAAAATCAAATGTCAATCACAAGCTCAGTCATAACAAATCTCAACAGTACTATAGGAAAATTAAAATTAAATGAGAAAATATTTAACTCAGATATAGAAAAAATTGAAACAACCATTCGACAATCAACAAACGAAATTGCGCTTATCGAAGCCAAATTAAATTTCTTTGAAATTTGCGAACAACTAATGGAGAGTTATTCGTATCTTGAAAATACTATTAATGATATTCTAAACTCTATCACTTTTGCACAGCTTCAAATAATTCATACTTCTATTATTGAACCAGAAAATTTGATCACTGCTCTCAAGAAAATATCAGAAAATACAGTAAGAAAAGGTTTACCGCTACCAATAAAATATTCTGAAATTTCACAGTATTTGGAAATAATCGATCTCGAAGCATATCAAACAAATTCAGATCTTGTTTTCGTTCTTAAAATACCTTTGATTGAACCACAAGTATTTACTTTATTCCACCTATACCCAATTCCAATTTATGATAATAGAACTGGATTTCACCACATTTTATCATTTTCACAAAAATATTTAGCGCGAGATGATGATTCTTTATCCTACATTCCAATCCACGATTTACAAAAGTGTAAACAGTTATCTACGCATCAATAGTTGTGTCGCGATGTTTACGCGTACCCTATAGACGATAACGCGATATGTGAAGCCCGTTTGTTAAGACAATATAAGACATTTCCTGCGAATTGTAAAAGTGCGGTAGTCAACGGACAAGGTTATAATGTGCAAAAACTCGAAGAAAACGTGTGGCTAGTGTCGATTGCCGAACCGGTACACGTGACCATAAGTCTTCCAGACACAAAAACGAAAACATTAACCGTAAATGAAAATTCTATTTTACAGCTATACTCAGGATGCTCCGCTTTTGTTGGCATTACTAAAATACAAGCTAGTACCAGAAAAACTATAAACATTCCTAATGTATTTCATCCCGTAATGGTTGATTACAACTGTTGCCTAGACATTCCAAACAAAGTAGAAGTACCCAAAATAGAACCACTAGAACTTAATAACATTAACTTGAATGATCTGCAAGTGACAAAACACAAACTGGACCAATACTCAAAAAGTTTGGATGAACTCATAAACAAACCGTTTGTTGAGAAAAATATTTCGTGGTTCACATATACTACGATCTCACTCATCGTTGCCTTGATCGTCCTCTACACCTGTTATAAGTGTAGAAATATTAAATTCAACAAATCGCCAGGAAAGCCTGTTCCGGACCAACCAAATGATGTTTTTATCAAAATTCATAACATTCTGCCAAAAAGGAGACCCAAACTTGACACCGTAGCCTCTGAGGAAGTGGAAATCGAAAATTGACAATTTCATGGTTTAATGTATACCTTTATATTTTTATTTTTGTATTTTGCGTATTTTCCTTTTAATCTTGAAATCTCTGTATATATTGTATTGTCTTTTTATGTATTTTGGTTTTTATTCTAAA
This sequence comes from Galeruca laticollis, assembly GCA_963921935.1. Lineage (NCBI taxonomy): Eukaryota > Metazoa > Arthropoda > Insecta > Coleoptera > Chrysomelidae > Galeruca > Galeruca laticollis. Next base: position 194,273,295 of record OY998178.1, on the reverse strand, counting down.
AATTGTTGTTTATTAAACAACAATTTTAATTAAGGGGGGAGTTGTTATATACGAAAAAACGCTTATGTTTAAGTAATGTTACGCATTGTCAAACATCAGATTACGATTTCCGTATTTTCATGAGAACGATGCTACGTTGCGTTTTTATAAAATAAACACATTAAGTAACACAAATATTATATTACAGAAAAATAATGATTTCTGCACTTTCATGGGAGCGACGCTACATCGAATTCTCCATGAAAATAAACGCTGACGTTGATTTAACAAATTCTATAAATTCTTTGACTTTATGTAAAATCGTTAGTTACAATTATAATTTCAACCTATTACTTCTTTTTTATATAACATAAAACTGTGTAACTCAATAAAAATTGTTTTTAAAAAGTTTAACGTGAATTTGTGAATATAACATATATATATATATATATATATATATATATATATATATATATATATATAAAGAAGATGTAGGAATATCGCGTGATATGTTAACAACAACAACAAAGAGAATCATGGGTAATTCACGCAAAGTAAAGGGCTACTGAAATAGAGTGGTAACCGTGGACATGCATGTTTCTGGCTCATTTTGCCTCATCAGCACGGCATAACCAAATAAAGATGTGAAATTTGGGAGCAAAGATGTTAATCGAAACATGGAAAAACACAAAATAACGGATTTCAGCAGGGAAACCAAACGCTCATGTCATGTCCTGAAAACTCGGGATCTTCTAATTGAAGACACAAATGAGCGTTTGGTTTCCCCGCTGAAATCCGTTATTTTGTGTTTTTCCATGTTTCGATTAACATCTTTGCTCCCAAATTTCACATCTTTATTTGGTTATGCCGTGCTGATGAGGCAAAATGAGCCAGAAACATGCATGTCCACGGTTACCACTCTATTTCAGTAGCCCTTTACTTTGCGTGAATTACCCATGATTCTCTTTGTTATATATATATATATATATATATATATATATATATATATAAAACAATCTTTTATAAGACTTAGATTCAGACTAATAAAACTTGTTATAATAGTTTAATCAATTTCTGAGCGCCAACCTATCATTTAAAAGGTAAGTAAAATTCAATAATACTATTTAGAAATTGTTGGAATTGTCCCAAATAATTGTAAATATATCCGCTCCGGCTCTGTATACGATGATCTGTCTACAGGGAGTCGATTCTTGAAAGAACTGTAGTATTGATCTATATCTCCTTTCATAAATTTTTCCTTTTTTTATGGAAGCAAATTTGAGCTGATTCAAATTTTAATAATATATTGAAGCATTGATAAAGCTTTTAACAATTGATGCAATATTAAGATTAAATTCAATTTCCATTCTCTATTTGAGAAACACCCTGTATCTAATTTTTTTTTAAATAGAACTAAAAAATTTCATATATTTTTTCTTTAATTTATTCGCAATTATGATAAAATCTCTTACCTTCCAAACTATAAATACAGCAACTGCTTCTTAGTATTCCCAAACAAAGATCTTTGTTTCTGGATTTACCTTTTCTATGTTAAGAGTACCTTATAAGAAAATATATTTATTCAAGATCTACAAAAACATTCAATGTCTTATGATAAAAAGAAAACTTCTGCAATATACACTATTTGAGAATTTTGATAACAATTAACCAGACCTTTTAAAGTGATTCTCTTCTTTCTTCCAATTCTTATAAACGTGTTCTATATGTATATAAATTTCTCCTCAAATCAATCTCTTCCGTCTTCGAATTCTTATAAACGTGCTCCACATGTATATAAATTTCTTCGATTATTCCAAACTATCCATCTGAATTGTCAATTACAATGTTTTAATTTTAAATTATCACTCCTTATATTAGCCAGTTAAATCCAATGCAATCAAATTTTCAACATTTCAAAAGTCTCAACTGCGTTAATATATATTTTTTATCTTTTCAAAATTTTTCTTTTTTAACCCGTCAAAAATATGTCAAATACCTCGATTCTCTTTTTCAACAAACTCCCATCCTAACATAACGACTTAATTTTAATGGGTTGTTTGTATACATTTCTATTTTAATAACTGTCATTCACTGTCAGACTTTCAATAATTATAACCATTCTCACATAATTCTATAAATTATTCATTTAGCTTTCTGCTTCTTTGGTGGGTGTAACTATTGGTTGGTGTTTGTCTATAATAATATAATAAAACAAACGTTTCTGTTATTCGCATCAAAGAAGCGTATTTCAATGTTCATTAAAAATATTGTTCTAACAATCGCGACACGGTGAAAGTATTAAAAACATTTCGAATGCTTTTATACCTAACTCAAAGTTCTCTTGTACCCTTACCTTTCATTTCTTATCATTGGTTTGTTTGGTGTGAATAAAGCTTGATTTTCTATCACATACTTTTGAAATATTTTTCAACTGAGTACAAATATTCATTTTATCATAAAAGAAATTGTATGAATATGAGCTTAAGAGGTCTTACTTAATACTGTTTAAAACAGTTAAATTAAAATTACGTCTCCTTTAATTTGCACTTTGTTTTTTTATAATGAAACTAGTGAACACATTTATTTCAAGGTTATGGCACATCATGCTCCAATTGACTTCTTATCTGTTATTATTATTATTATATATATATATATATATATATATATATATATATATATATATATATATATATAACTTAACTTTTAATTTACTGAAAACGTGTTTTTAAAAACTAACTTTATTTCTAAGACAAACTAATACAATAATTTCAAATACAAGACTGATATTTTTATTATAAACATGAATTTAAATAACCTCGTAACAAACACAAACTAAGCAATTCTACAATAATATAAATACTTAATCAGCACAATATACTGTCCACCTAAGGGCAATGGCGTAGGTGACACCTCCCCCTTTAGAAGGAAGCTTCTCCTGGAAGCTGGATCCCATCTTCCGTTGACTCCTGCTGACTCTTACTCGTCCTTCCTGAATGTTTCCTCTTGTACATGATCTACAGGAAGGCCACTATCAATGCTGTATAAAGAAGAATAGTCCAAATACTGGGAATGTGAAAGTTATGGTTTTCTGTGAATATTGGCGTTACCAGTTGATTTGGAATATCCTTTATTTTTAAACTTTTTAAATCAATCTTCATCGGAGAAACGTGTAATTGATTTAATTTCAAATTTAATTCATTTATTACAAAAGGTTGTCCAAAAGTTTTTTGTTGAAATATTAACTCTTGATTTCTAAATATAATTTTACATGCTGAATTTTCAAATAAATAAATGCCTTTAAGAGTTTTCACTTCAGTTTCTTGCTTACATTTTATGATTAATTTTTCTTCTACTGGAAATATTGCCAAAAATTGATTTATCTCCGGAATAATTTCAATGTGATTCTTAATTATTTCAATTTTTGTATAATGACAAAATGTAGAATTTCCTGCTAGCAATATGTTTTCTTCGCACCCATAATTATTATTGTCTTGCAAATGGTTAGGACATTGAAAAATATTGCCGCGAGTGCAAATGTCATTTAGAGGTTTAATGACATTATTTGATTTTAGTAAAAATTTTGAATTAGGTAATAATGTTACGTATTCTGATTCAATTTCTGTAGGTATAGGTAACATATAAAAAAGATTAAATAAAATATCATAATTAATAGGTATCGATAAAAAATATTGTATTTGATTATTTTCTACTTTACAAACTACGTCTATGACGGCTTCAAATTCTAAAATGTTTTTATGTTTTAATTCGAAAGGTAATTCCGTTTGATAGTAATAATGCACTTTTTGCAACTCTGCAAATAAGTCGTCAGATTTTATAATACTTGGATGTTTTAAGTTTACAGAAGGTTAATGAATTTTCTACCGTTTCTAAAACGTCTAAAATTACATTGAATGTGATAAGAAGTTCGTTGAATAGCTGCTTTAAATAAATAATATTTTCTGCATTTGCTTGAAAATCTAAAATATCTCTTATCTCAAATATTTTCGTTTTTAATATTTTTTCATTATACTGGATGTCCTGAATTGTCTTATTAAAATTATCAATTATTTGGTGACTAACAGAATATTGCATTTTAATTTGAGTTTGCAAGTTTTCTTGATTTTGTTTTAAATGTTCCATGATTGAATTAATTCTTTCTCCATCTTCAGAGTCCAAATTTCCCGTAATTGTTTTTACTATTGATCCAAGACCGTTAATTAACCCTCTCTTTGGTCTATCTAAGGTTGAATGAATATTAATGTTATTAAATTTATCATCTATACTATTCTTAGTGTACTCTATTATATTTACAATATTTTCTGTTTCAGTTAGAAAAAATGTATTATTAGATATATTATATTTAACGTGATTATATTGTATACTTAACTTATTATATTCTACTAGTAGTGGACTTAAATTATAAAAATGAACAAAAGTATGGCTGGATTTCTGCAGTTTGGCATATCCAAGATTTATGGGAAGTATTCCCAAGTTGTGGGTAACATCTTTTATTTTCATTGTTGCGTCTCCGACGGTGACGAACCTGAAATGAATTTATATGGAGTCTTTTTAGGACGTATTATGTTTGAAAGATGAATATTTTCTGAAGTATTTTTGTGTCTAGCAGCGATTTTTGCTGTTTTTAGTCGGATATTTTTACTTTAAATTTCTTCACTTTTATATTTATTTTTGGTTTTACCTTGTGCCTGTTTATTACGTACATACACTTTAGTGGGTATTGTATCTGGTAATTCTTCACGGCTTTTATTGGCTTTAGATATTACTTTTGATTTATTTTCCTGTAATTTTTGATTTAAATTCGAGTACAAAATTTTCATTTTATCTTTATGATTTTGTATATAATTATTAACTACTTGTCGATCTAATTCTATATCGAAAGGTGTATTACTATCTATGTGTCCGGTAATTATTTCGTTAGGTTTCAATTTTGTTGCAGAATGAACACTTTTATTATAGGCTAATAATGCATAAAGTATTTTATTTTCAATAGTCTCATTTTTAAAATCTTTTTGATTATTCAAAAGTCTGATGTGTTCAATAATTGTAGAGTGGAATCTTTCGGCAATTCCATTCGATTCTGGATGTTGAGAACTTATAAAATGAATTTTTATTTTATGCGTTTCTAATAATTCCTTTACAACAAAATTTTTCAACTCAGTTCCATTATCCGAAATTATTTGTTCTGGTATACAATGGTGTGTAAAATATTTAATTAGACTATGAGCTACTTCTATTCCTTGTCTAGATTTTAATTCATACATTTGACCATATTTAGAAAATGAATCTATTATCGTAAGAAATTTACTATTTTCTAAGGTTATCGTGTCTAAATGCAAAATTTGGAAAGGTTTAGTCGCTGTAGGAGTAACATTTAAAAATGGTTTTATTGGTTTTCTATCATATTTGCTCAACTGGCAAACTTCGCATTCGTTTATATAAGTTTGTATAGATGCTCTTTGATTAGGCCATTAATACAAAGCTTTTAATTGATTTTCAGTTTCATCTAGACCTCCATGATTAGTCTTACCCTCGTGGTAATTTTGAATAACTTCTTTAACTTCATTTAAAGGAACGTCTATTAATTTTTTATTACATTTAACAAAGTCGATTTGAGAATCTTGAAAGTGATTTTGTAGAATGACACTGAATTTTTCATAAATTGGGTCTTCGAAATAGATAAAATATTTAGTTTTAGGTACTATGTATTCTTTCACGAAATTAATCACATCTTGCTCAAAATTATTTTTAGATAATTGTACAATGAGTCTTTGTTTATTTTCATACAGTTTTATAATAGTGGGTATGGCTGGTTCTAAATTTACTTCTGAAAATATTAATTGATTTTTACCAATATTTATCGCTGAATCTGAAATTGGTATACCGATTACAGGATTCTCTTCATTTGTATGAACTGTGATGTCTTCGTCATCATCATCATTATTGTTACTTTCATTATCCGTTTCAACTATTAGAGATCTATTATCATCGGGAGATGATGAAAGTTTTTTATTAAATTTGTCCATATAAACTAATAAATTTTTAGAACATTGGGGTTCTTGTAATTCAGTTTCATTAATATTTATTTGAATTCGGGACAAACAATCGCTATTGGTATTTAAAGCACCTTTTTTGTATACGATATCATAATCATATTCTTCAAGTTTCAAGCGCCATCTGACAAGCTTTGAACTTGGATCTTTAAGTGAGAATAACCATTGAAGTGGTTTATGGTCGGTAACTATTGTAAATTTTCTGCCAAAAAGATACGGGCGGAAGTATTTCGCTGCCCAAACTATGGCAAGAAGTTCTTTCTCGATTACAGAATAGTTGCATTCTGAATCATTTAAGGTTCTGCTGGCGTAAGCCACAGGTAAATCAGAGCCTATTTTGCCTTGACTTAAAACAGCACCTAAAGCATAATTGCTGGCGTCTGTGGTAAGGTTGAAGGGTTTTGTAAAATCTGGATATTGAAGTATTAGTTCATTTATCAACAGATTTTTACACATTTCAAAACATTCGACATAATCTGAATCATTTACATTGATAATTGCATCTTTTTTCAATCTGATAGTTAATGGTTTAGTTAATTTTGAAAAATCTTTTATAAATTTTCGATAATACCCTAGGAGTCCTAGGAATCCTTTTAATTGTTTTGAATTTTTTGGTATCGGAAATTTTTGAATTGCTAAAATTTTATCTGGGTTCGGTTTTACACCTTCTGGCGTGACAATATGTCCTAGATATGCTACTTCTTTTCGCAAGAATTCGCATTTATCAATTTGTAATTTAAAATTAGAATCTCTTAATCTATTGAATACTTCTTTTAAATTTGTGATGTGTTCTTGTAAGCTGGTACTGAACACAATTATGTCATCAAGGTACACCAAACATTTCTCGTTCTGTATACCTCTTAGGATATTGTCCATGACCCTTTGAAAGGTTGCAGGAGCCCCTTTCAGACCCATGGGCATGCGTACATATTCATAGTGCCCATTTTCAATAATAAAGGCTGTTTTCGGAATATCCTACTCAGCCATCTCGATCTGATGGAAACCAGAAGCGAGATCTAATGTTGTAAAATATTGACAACGTCCAAGCTTATCTAGTAACGTTGTAATATCTGGTAATGGATATCGATCTCCAATTGTGATCTCATTCAGTTTTCGATAATCAACAACGAGTCGATACTTTGGCTTTTGAGAAGCATCTAGCTTCTTTGGAACTATCCAGATATTGATCGACCACGGAGAGCTGGACGGCCTAATAATATTAACATTTAACATTTCTTGAATTTGTGTTTGAATTTCCGTTCGGTGAATCTCAGGATATCTGTATGATTTTGAATAAATAGGTATATCATTAGAAGTTTTAATATGATGTTTTATTTTACTTGTGAAAGTAAGCTGATTTCCTTCAACATGAAAAATATCACTATACTCTTGAACTAATTTTAATACAGATTGTTTCTCTTCGGAATTCATATGTTCAGATCTAACTTTCGATATATCAAATTTAATATTTTCAGAATAGATATTATTAAAATTTGGGATGAGGGTTTGTTCGTATTCATCGAATGTCTCAACACTAATAGAAGGGCTTAAGTCTACTCGAAAGTTGGATTCTGAAGGATTTAAAATTGTACATGAAGCTATATTATTTTCAACTTTTGTTAAACATTCCGGGATTTCTAATTTCCCAATTCGTGTATATGGTATAAATACATTACCATTTTTTACATTTTCAATATTTAATTTAATTACTTGTTCACAACGTGGATGCACTACTATACAATTCGTGGATCCGGTTTTAATGTCAAAGTAATTCATTTTAATTTGACTATAAGGAGTCATAAGCAAATTATTATTTAAGTCAATAATTGCATTAAGTATTTCTAAATTATCTAATCCTAGCAAACAATCAAAATGATCGTGAAATTTGAAAACGCAATATTCTAAATTAAGCGGTTTCCTATAATTAAACATTTTTGGGACTGGAATAAAAGTGCAGAAATTTTGTTCACTGCTACCAAAGGCAGATTTTACATGGAATGGTTTTTTGACATACGATTTTTTGAAATATTTTTCAGCTACAGCAGGTGTCACGAAGGATCTTGTGCTACCAGTATCAATTAAAACTTTTAGATTTTGTTCTGGGAAAATTATATAGGGTAACACACTTTCTGAATTTTTTAAGTTTAATAATTCGATAATGTTTGATTTGGCCCCGAGGCTGGTGTCTCTAAAAAATTATCGGATTCATCATTAATACAATCGGAATCGTCTATATTATGGAGTTCTTCCGAGATAAAATTTCTAGGTTGATTAGGATTGTGTTGGAACCGATTTTGATAATTTTGGGGTTGGGGTCTAGGTGTGTTTCTGGTAGACATACTCATTGGAGTTGGATTTGAAAATCTTTGATTTGGATTATGTTTAAAAACGTTATGACCATTATTAGAAAGGTTTGTATTATTCCTATTAGAAGGATTATAAGAAGTTGATGGACGATTTTGTGGGTTTGATGCGGGATTTCGATTAGTGTGTTGATAATTCTGCATAGAATTTGGCTTAGGAGGTGGCTGCCTATGTGCCACGTTATTTTGGAAATTGGTTTTATTTTTATGAGAATAATTTTGCGTATTTAGATTTGAAAAAATATTTTTTGGATGATTATTCTGGGTCATATAAACTTGAAAATCATTAGTAAGAACATTTAAAGCAATATTTAAATTTTCTGGATTTTTCGTACGTATTAATGTACCTAAAGGTTCTTTTAAACCGCGTAGCAATACTCTGAGTGCCAAATTTTTAAAATAATTTCCTAAAATTAAATGTTCATTCACATTGGAATGTGTGATGAGATAAGAAATTTGAAGATTTAATAAATCTTGAATTCTATTATAAAATTCGAAAGGCGTTTCATTGCCTTGTTTCATTTCCGAAAGTTCTATATTTAGTGTGTAAATATCTCTTTTATCAGCATAAGTATTAAGAAGTGCATCTTTTAGATTTTCCCAAGTTCTTATCGTACAAGAAGAAATGTTTATAGCTGCTTCACCTTTTATTTTTGCTAAGATGCTGGACATCAAATATTCATTTTGAAAATCCCCTACATCTGCAGTATTATAAAACTTACTAACTAATTTCTCTGAAATTTCAATAAATCTAGGAAGTAATGCATTGTTGCCATCAAATTCTGGTATCATATCCAGATATTCTTTTTTTAAAATTGGTAATTGTGGAGTAGCCATTTTATTAAAATTATTTATGTGAAAAAGTTTTGGTGATGCTAAAGTTAATTTTATTTTAGTGTTAAAAGAATTTGAGCCTGAATTTGAATTATTTGAATCAGAATTTGAGTCAGAATCGTCAGATGTGTCAGAAAAATAATCAATATTCCCTCTATATGACATAAAAACACTTACAGCAATAGAACGAAGATCCTTTCCATTGGCTCGGACTGCACAGGAACAACCAATCTCCTCTTGATTCTTCCGGTTTCTCGCACAACACAGATCTTCTAGTTGAGTTACTCAGTTCGCCCAACTAAGAGTTCTAATAATTAGAATTCACTTGTTCGAATAGTCAATAAATCGTAGAAACGAACCGAATGTTATATTCTTTAACTTTCGATTGACTATCCTACTGACTGCGCCACTTAACTTTTAATTTACTGAAAACGTGTTTTTAAAAACTAACTTTATTTCTAAGACAAACTAATACAATAATTTCAAATACAAGACTGATATTTTTATTATAAACATGAATTTAAATAACCTCGTAACAAACACAAACTAAGCAATTCTACAATAATATAAATACTTGATCAACACAATATACTGTCCACCTAAGGGCAATGGCGTAGGTGACATATATATATATATATATATATATATATATATATATATATATATATATATATATATATATAAATTGAAAAATATCTTATTGGGGATTGCAGCATAAGAGGAAAATTACACTCTATTCAATTCTCCAAGCTTTCGTAAATCTTTATTTACATCATCAGGGAACTACAATAAGGAAAGAAAAACATAAATTATAAAAAGTGTTCATAAAAACATTTCTACAACTTACATTGATCGAGATTGCATCATTGATCTTGAACACAGGAAAAGTGCACAACAGAAAGTCATTAAAGAAATAGGTCCAGTCGGCAATACATTTGCCTATTACTGGTATACATTTTTATTTAAAACATTATCATTCAGTTTACTATCGAAACAGAAAACTCTAACATGGCTGTCCCTTTTTTAGATACTTTATGGACTAGGTCTCCTGATAATGTGATTATAATTGATTGGTATAGAAAACAAAGTAGCTCTGGGAGATATCTCAATTACAATTCTTACCATAAATTTAGCATAAAGGTTAACTTGGTTAAACAAATGACAGCTAGAGTTATGAACCTCTCTGACCCTGTATTTAGAAATAAGAATCGTAATATTCTCTTTCATTTGTTCCTTGACAATTCCTATCCAAAACAGTTACTGAGAAAGATCATCTTCAACACGTCTTCTGTTTTGTCACAAACCTCAATACATTCAATTGACGCAGCAGGTGCAACTGAGTTGGATCCTCTCTCATCCTCCAGAACGATTTCTTCCGTTTTAACGGTTTCTCTGCCTTATATAAAGGAAATTACGCCCAGACTTGCTAGAATTTTTTCACAATACTTACAGAATGTTAGGTTTGCCTCCAGGAGTTCCTTGATTGTTAAGTCAATTTATAGTCCTTTGAAAGACAAGATACCTGTTGTGGATTGTAGTAATGTTGTTTATAAGCTTTGTTGTAACAGTTGTGGTCTATCATATATTGGTCAAACTTCCCAAAAAATTTCAAGCCGTGTATCCCTCCATAAAAGTGATATAAGGTTACATCCTGAAAGATGTTCTCTGGCTAATCATGTCTCCTCGTTGGATCATGTCATTGATTTTGAGGGAGTTAAAATCCTTTCTCGTGAGAGAAGTTATAATAAAAGACTGTTTTTGGAACAGGCTTTCATCTTCCAGGAAGAAGGTTGTATGAATAGGAAGACTGACATTCAGAATTTGAGTAGTCTCTACTCCCTCCTCCTAACGCTTGATAAGCACAATTGTCTCCATATTAATAACAATAATAATAATAATGATAATATGAATAATTCTCACTAGTTTCCTACTTGTGGCATCATTGTAGGTGTTCCCCCCTTTTTAGTAGGTGTTCCCCCATTATTATTAGTTCCACAATAATATTTATAATAATAATTAATAACATTAATAATCAGATATTAATTCTCGTGATTAAAATAATTTTTTCATTAGAATGATAACTCAAATACATTTCCATAATTTTGGTACCACCCTTGTATTCTCTTGAAAGTTTCAATTCGATTGTTTCAGTGTCTCGCGTCATTGCAAAGATCGATTCTTTTCATTCATTTAGTAATGATGATTGGTGTACTTAACCTGACATTTTTAGTTTCCGCCATTATTCTCACAAGTCCGCGTGGGTGTGTGGATTCTCGATTTTAAATGTTTTTTAAACTTTTTACTTTTTAACAATGTTTTAAATAAAAATGTTTACCAGTAATAGGCAAATGTATTGCCGACTGGACCTATTTCTTTAATGACTTTCTGTTGTGCACTTTTCCTGTGTTCAAGATCAATGATGCAATCTCGATCAATGTAAGTTGTAGAAATGTTTTTATGAACACTTTTTATAATTTATGTTTTTCTTTCCTTATTGTAGTTCCCTGATGATGTAAATAAAGATTTACGAAAGCTTGGATAATTGAATAGAGTGTAATTTTCCTCTTATGCTGCAATCCCCAATAAGATATTTTTCAATTTGTGTTCTAATTGATCAGCAACGATCACGGCGTTATATATATATATATATATATATACATATATATATATATATATATATATATATATATATATATATATATATATTATAATGTAATGTAGTGTAGAGATTATTTTATTTGTCTACGTTGTTGGAATATCATGTGGATTATTTTAATTTTGAATTTATTAGGTTACGCCACTGGAAATGTATCTACTTAAGAACGTATTACTGGTTGTCTAATTAAAACAGAGTAGAATGATTCCTAAATTTAATACAAAAGAATACATACATTCCATCTCATTCCAAGGCGATAAGTCAAATAAAGAAAGTTATATTATGATGTGAATACGATTCATAGACTAAATTTATGAAAATATTTTTTAAAATAAGAATGCTTAGTGAAATAGTTTTATCAGATGTTTATTCTATGAAGAAAGATTGGTGTAATTCGTTAAGTATTTTGAAGGTGATAAAAAATTTATTAAGTTATCAATCATGTGGTTTCAAATCATCAAAGCTCTTCAAAGATATCTTTGGAATGAATATCTACTATACAGGTGAGCTAATTACTATATATTATGCTAGGATTAAATTAAATGAGTTTTTATTGTTACGTTTGTAAACGTTCAGACACACGCGAGTTTGTGAATTTAATTTTTTCAAATGTTTATGGGATGGTTGTTTTAGAAATTGAGTATAACGAAAAGTAGGTACTTATCGGTATTCTGTGTATTCTGAAGATTCCATAACTACATTCCACGAATTGTTCTTGACAGCATCTCCATCCCTGGTATCACTTAGAAGTTTCTTTCAAAACTTTTAGTTACAATTTTCCAATATTATAAAGTTTTTTATTGTTAATTTCTATTTTAAAGTTTTCAAAATTTCTATCTGTCTGCTTTCTCTCGAAATTCAAATCAATCTCCCCAAATTGTTTTTCTAACACTAGTTATCACGTCCGTTGCTATGTCACTAGTTATTATAAAATAAATAAATAATATATCAGGTCAGTGTCTCGATTTCCGTATTGTTATGGCATTATTCATTTTCATTTGCGCGCACTGTTAAAAATAATTATATGTACATTTTTTTATGACAATTGGTCTTTTCATTTATAATTAACGACAATTTCAAATTGTTAGAGTTCTTTATTTGATTTATTTTTTGATATTGTTTTTATAACATTTGTAAGGTTTTTATTTATTCATGACAAGAAGGTGTTATTATTTATATTATATTGTGGTATGAAACTTTTTTTGAATGTTTAACTCTCCCTCTTGCTAATTATATTTCTATTAAAAGTCGAGCGCCAATAACCTATAAAAAGGATCAATATTTTTAACTACGTTTTGGTTCAAGTATTTATTTGTCTTTCTATTTACCTACACTCAGGGAGCATGTGTGATCGTGCCACTTTTAACAACCTTTAACAGATCAGCTCAGATTAGATGTAAAAGAGAAATTACTTGTTAGATAATCATTTCTATATTAGAATGAACTTTAACAACTATATACAAATGTGGTAGTAACGAAACTGTTCCACGATAACTTGACATATTTTGATATAACTTAAAATATTCTAAAATTCATGTTTTTCTTTGATAAGAAACTTACTTTGCTAATTCTATTGTGTTGCAATATATATATATATATATATATATATATATATATATATATATATATATATAAATATAAATATATATATATTTATTTAAATCAGAAAATCAATACAGATGTTTCTGTGGTAATTATCGACCGTACTATTAATCTAAGCAAAAAGTGATGATTATCAGGTATGCGGTCAGTATAAGAATTAAAACTATATTCCCATTCTCAATATTTCGCCGTTGTTTAATAGCTTCATTAGGAGACACTACAATAATTAAAATAGAAATAAAATAACAATGAAACGAACATAAACACTTACAGATTCTGCCACTGTTTAAACAGTTCACTAATTTCAGAGTTGCTAACTACAGTTCAACTACTAATTCTCTTCTCTTTTCTAGAGTCAAAGATAAAACACCATTAATGTATCAAACCAACGTTATATACAAAATAAATTGCTCGCAGTGTTCAGGATGCTACGTTGGTCAAACGTCTCAATGGTTAAAAAACCGTATTACCCAACACAGAACTGATTGCCGAGTAGGTAAGAATAACTGTGCAATAGTTGATCATTTTATAAAAACAGGACATACATTCAATTATGACTAGACAGAAATTCTGCAGAAAGTTGACCATTACAAGAATCGTTTATTTTTTGAAATGTATCACATCAACAAGCAAAAGGATACTATTAATCTCAAATCTGACACTAATAAACTCAGTGATATTTATTGTCACCTGTTAAATTCATTTTAATATTGTTTTGTCACGTCAGGTATTTATATGTTCAGATGTTCAGATTACTCATTTTATTGTTCCACCTTCTAATTTAAATTATATTGTTCTCACCTATTCACACTAGAACCGTTTTTGTAAATTAGTAATTAGTCCATTAGCCTAGTTGTGGCTTGACATGGTGTACATCAAATTTATTGACTCTTAAAATCTGTAAGTGTTTATGTTCGTGTCATTGTTATTTTATTTCTATTTCAATTATTGTAGTGTCTCCTGATGAAGCTATTAAACAATGGCGAAATATTGAGAATGGAAATATAGAGTTGTAATTCTTATACTGACCACATACCTGATAATCATCACCATATATATATATATATATATTTATATATATATATATATATATATATATATATATATACTTCAACCAATATTATTTTCAAGACATGAAACAGCAAGATGGTCAGATATGTTTTCTGAAATTACTAGGCTCACTATACAATTATTCTCCTTTATTCAGTAAACTGTTTGTTCGTGACATATTTAGAAAGCTGATTTATAAATATTTCCAAGAAAAATACATGCTATAAATTTATTAATTAACAATTAGGCATTTTAAATTGCTGGAAACATAAATCATTGATATAACTTTGTGCACATTAGTATAATTTTTAAGACTTGGCAACATTCCGACATTCACAAGATTTATCAAAGGAAATCGATTAAGGTATTATAACTTTTTACCAGGATTACCATTTCCTTAGGATATAGTTTGTTTCTACCAGTGTCGTCCAGACATGTGTTTTATACAGCATTAAATGTATTTTAAATAGTATTTATTATAACTATTTGTTGAACGACGGGTATGCTAGATAAATACATTTTATTAGTAATTAATTATCGAAAATCGGATTTACGGCGATTTATAAAGTAATTAAATCATGCACTGTTATGGATCATTCTCTGAAGCGGAAACGGCCAAATGAAAAACTAAGTAAATTGCAGTACCTAGTTATACATCTTATAAACGACTCTACTTCAGAAGATTCTGAACATAATACTTCCTTATCGTTATTTCAATTTGTAGAAAAATGACCAGTCACGTTCATCTAATAAACTTACCATCAGCCGTTTTCGACCATTGTATGTTCGATATTTCCAACATCCTCCCCCCTACGATGAAAGGTGATTGTAGTCACTCAGTTTGCTTGCTTGATGTATAAATATTTAGAACAAATAGAATGTGATAAAAAATAAAATTGAAATGGTGTAAAAACACATAATGTTTTGTTGATGGTCACTCTGCATCTAGTGTGATTAAAATTAATTTGCATTGTTTGGATTTTATTTGTTGATTAAAATGGGGTTTGGGTAAACTAGTGGCGTTTAACTAGTATCACCCTGTATTGCATGTAACGATATAAAAATCTTCATGATAGTACTAATATGTGCGATTTCAGACTTTGCCATGATGAGATTGGAACTAACTTGATTTGATTTTGATAAAAGGCATGGATTTGGATTTTTGTACGATTTTGAGCTGATAGTATCCAGCGAGGTATTTGTACTGTTCTAATAAATTCGATTTGAAGAAGAAATAAGGGGCTCAAGAATATTTGTATCACCACAGATTATGCATAAGTAATTTGCCAGAGGCGACAATACGATTAATCAGACCCAAAAGATCATAGCATTGAGACCATGAAGATAAAACAACTCGTTTTGTAATTTTATTTCAAATTAATTGTAATTCGATCTCTAACGTTCGCTTACTTGGGCATCTTTGTTTGCGATTTATTGCTAAGAGAGAGTTCACAATAGTTTGATGATTGGCATCGGTTGATAAGCAATACTGCGTGACAATTTCCGACAATACTCACCCTATATGGGTGTTGATAAGTGTGGATGGACCCTACCTAAGTTTTGGTAATTATCCCATAATGGCTTGTAATATATCAACCCTGCTAACATGTCGATTTCCTACGGGACATTGAAAGATTCAGCTACGAGATTTTTTTTATAATTATGAGGTATTTTCAGCTTTTGTGGATTTATTGCGGTTTGCGATAAACTTTGAGTTATATTATTCATTATTGAACACGAGAATTCAGATATTATTTTCGATTTTTTAGCAATGAAATTGTGACATGTACCTAACGAGAAACGTAGCTTGATTAATAAAAAATGCCAGAAATTCGTTAAATTATTTTTGTAGGAATTGTATCCTATTCGATTGGCTAGCGATTGAAAAACAAACGAAGTTTGACTACCATTATCCAGAAGCATTTTAATTGTAATAGGTGCGCGATGTTTGGTTCTGATTTGTACTACTAGCAGTGGCTAAAAGTAAGTGATCATTTTTTGTAGTGATTGCCGACAACGATGATGCCACAGCATTTTGTGAAGTAGTTGATGGATTTGATGATGTTCGGTTCGCAATTTTTAAAGCAAACGAGGTTGCTCGTTATTTAAAAAAGAGTGCTTTTATAATGTGTAAATGGATTTCTTATTCACCAGAAGCCTTACAGCATATTGAATCAACCGACAAGATCGACTATATCGTTTTTGGTATGCGAGAAAACACAGAAACGCTAGGTTTACTTTGGTGTGCTCAGACTGATAGTATAACTTATAACATAAATGATTCTCTACGAGTTATCCTAATTAGAACGTTGTCAAAGGTGGCTAAAGTGCATTCAATGGCTTTGTCAGCGATTTGGTGCCAATAAAGAAGAAAAATACAATTGGATGCAAACATTTCAAAAAATATATGAATCGGCTTTTCCCACACACCTTGTACATAATTCATCCGTTATGCGATATTGGTCCAGGACAAACCCACATAAACACTAAAATAGTAGAACTCACTATCCCCAAAAGTTAAATATTTAGGCTGGAATATTATGTAAACATTCAATTGGACCATTTTTTATTGACGGCAATTGAACCGGACATAAGTATCTGACTATACTCCAAAACCAAATTACTCGTGTTCTTATACAATTAGGTGTCAACTTCAAGGATATTTGGTACCAACATGACGGTTGGCATAATTATCGATTTGAAATGAGTTTTTGAATACACAATACCCCAATCGGGTAATTTCCACGGATGCTATCATTAGATGACCTGCTAGATCTCCAGATTTGGAACCCAATTATTTTTTTTTCTGGGGTTATGTGAAATCGAAAATTTGGATTCCAGGAGAACAGAGTCAGTTCTCTGAATGAATTTAGGGAATGAATTCTACAAGCCTGTATAGAGATAACACCTCAAATACTCACCCATGTCCGTCAAGAATTTCATAACCGGATTGGTTACTGTTTAGCTCAAAACGGGAGTTTATTCGAACATTTCATTTCAATTCATTGAAGAATTAGGATGTTTTTGATTTTTTTAATTTAATACCTATCAGAATATTACTATTATTTAAAAATAATAGGTATTATCATTATAATTCGATTTTTATATTAATAATCGAAAGCATTTTCTCAATTTTCACTGTGAGTATTTACACAAAGAGTTCGTTTCTCGTATGAAAACAAACGTAAAAACAGTAAAACCATTTTTATTGATACATACAAAAAGCAATACAAGTGTTCAGTCGACATATTTCCACGTTGCCAAATCTCAAAAAAGTATATGCTTTAACCGCTTTTAAACTGAAAACTAGAACAATTTCTAGCATTACAATAAAATAATCGGATATATAGATCGGATTATTTATCTTGATCTGTTACAACCTTTCGAATTATCACAATTAAAATTTTCCTGTGAGTTGTTCTCGTGCTAGAATGATGCATTTTGCCATTAATACAGGTGTACAATGAAAGCCGGCAACAATAATTTTAATTCAGAACATTCAGTGAATAATTCTTTCACTGTTTCTAATATTCTTATATCCTGTTAATACCAACAATGAATTTATACTTGTAACACATTGTCGTCATTTACGAACATGTAATTCAGCACGTTTTTCACTTTATGATATTCTGTTAGAGAAAAAGAGTAGTACAATGAATTTATATTTGTTTCTTTCTAACATTTTGTCGCTTAAGCATACGTGAACAAAGAATATTCCCAGTTCTGAATACGGTACATCTACTACCTTAACAATTTAAATTCAACTAATTTATATTAAAATATACTATGCACTAATTTATATTCACCGTCCGAGCGCCACTTAACTAAAATTCAAATTTGATTTCAGACCCTCGCATTTTCATATCACAAAGCAGTTCCATAATGATCAGTTTGTCGACTTCGGTTTCCAAAAAACGCCCTTCCTATAAATCCGGCCAATTTCCCAAAATTTGAACATTCTATTCGTTCTATTAGACAGGGATGGCATCGAGGTTCACACCAGTTTGCGATTTCGTAACAAATTGTCCATTTGTTAAATTATCTTTGAGTTTATAATCCATCTCTAGAAATCGTGTAGCTTCATTAATTGTAGCGCTCAACTCTGAATAAAATTAAGTTACGAGGATTACAATATCGACTTGATTCACCTAACTACCCTGTACTATCATAC
Organism: Galeruca laticollis; assembly: GCA_963921935.1. NCBI lineage: Eukaryota > Metazoa > Arthropoda > Insecta > Coleoptera > Chrysomelidae > Galeruca > Galeruca laticollis. The sequence continues at coordinate 194,254,569 of OY998178.1, read as the reverse complement.
GTTATTCTTTTGAAGCGATCTTTTAATGGTCAAAAAATGGTGTTTATGTTCTGGATAAATTCTCCACGGTCTTCCAATCAGGAGTATTTGCTATCCTGAAAGCCGCTGAACAAATAAAAAAACAGAAGGCAGAAACTATATGTCCTGTTAAATAGTCAATCCGCTATTGAAGCAATCTACAGCCCCAGAACTAGTACAGGACTGGTTCGGGAATGCGCAGTCAGTCTGGATATCCTGGCTTGAGAACGAGAAATTGCGCTACTGTGGGTGCCAGGACACAGCGGGATCGAAGGCAACGAGTGTGGTGAACACACAATATAGGAAACATTCTTACTTCCCAGTCTTTTAACTTAACATCATTAAAACTGACATATTAGTTGTGTTCGTTTGTTTCAATCCCGCGAACGTTTTCAAATGGCAAAGAGCGAAGATGAAAGTTCATTACATCTGCATGCATCCGTCACACATGGTGTTTAAGTATCAGATTTGTCAGTCTCATAGAAACCAGGATTCAGTCAACAACGACACTCCGTTATATATATATATATATATATATATATATATATATATATATATATACAAAAAACAATTAGAAGAAAGGCCAAAGAAGAAAAAGAAAAGGGAAAAAATACAAAAGTAGGATACAAGAAATTGATAGTAAACGGAATAGTTTGGAAATGGAATGAAGATTCAGAGGAATTACAATTGATGACTAGAGAGCAGAACCAAAAAAACTAATAAACAATACACTTAAAGATAGTACACAGGTAATGACTCAAGCTGAGAACAAGGGATATGATAACGGTAAATTAAATAACAAAATACAAAGCAGAAGAATAACAAGTAACAAACATAACAAATTAAAGGAAGATTATCATCAACAGAGTAATAATAAAAAACACGGACCTCAAAACATGGAAAAATTACAGATGGGCGTAGGTATATGGAATATAAACACATTAACAGGGAAAGAATTGGAATTAACTGAAGAAATGGAAAACAATAATATTCAAATTCTAGGACTAAGTGAAACGAAGAAAAAAGGCAAAGGATGTTCGCAACTAACAACAAAGCACACATTATATTATTCAGGAGTAAAACCAGAACAAAGGGCAAAGGAGGGTGTAGGAATAATTGTTACAGAAGAAATAAAACAAAAGGTAATACAATTTAAGGCAGTCGACTCGAGAATAATAGTTATTAGTATAAAATTAGAAGAAATAATCAATTTTATACAAATATATGGGCCAGTAGAAGGAACGGCAGAGGAAGAAATTTTAGAATTTTATATTCAATTGCAAAGAGTATTAGATGAAGTAAGGGAGGAAAACGAAAAGACAATAATAATGGGAGATTGGAATAGCAGGGTAGGAAATGATTACAATAGAGGAATGGGTTGTATGGGAAAACATGGAGAAGACATAATCAACAGAAATGGACTAAAAATGATAGATTTTTGCAGAAGGAATGATCTAATAATAGGAAATACGATGTGGGAACAACAACTAAATGATAAATATACGTTTGTGGCAGAAGGAAGAAACGCTAAAAGCCTGATAGACTACATAACATATACACAAAACCTAACAGAAGTAATGCAAAAAATTGAAACAAAGAAAGAAGCAGAAATTGGATCTAACCACAGATTAGTAGTGACAACTTGTCTAGTAAAATTACTCAGGAAAGAATTTACTACAGACTACAGTAAACTAGCAACACATAAACTCAAAAATAAAGATATCGAGGAAAAATACCAAAATGAGACGAATAAAGAATTCTATAAACTAGAAAAAGAAAAAACAGACTGGACACTTGAAGAACGATGGGTCGCCTTTAAAGAAACGCTATTAACAGCAACAGAGAAGATATGTGGAAAAATTAAATATAATAAGAATATAAAAAGGACTAACTTGTGGAATAACGAAAAAAAAATAGCGGTCAAAGAAAAGAAAACGGCATGGAAAAAATATATCACATCAAAATCACATGTGGACAAAGAAGAATATGACAGGAAGAAAACTATTGTAAAAAGAGCCGTCATAAAATCAAAACGTGAGTCATGGAAGAAATTCGGAGAAGAAATAACAGATCTACATAAGATGGATAACAAGAAATTTTGGACAAGAATAAAAAGATTGAGAGGAAATAAACATAAAGATATTAGAGCAATAAAAAATCGACAAGGACAAGTACAAACGGAAATGGAAGAAGTATTGAAAACATGGAAGGAATACTATACAGAACAATTCCATACATTAACACCGGAAGAGAGTATAACAACCGCAGAAGAGGAAATTGACCAACTACAAGGAATCCATAAAGAAGAAATAGATCAAGTAATACAAAAAATCAAAATAGGCAAGGCTAACGGAGAAGATGAGATAGCGCCAGAGATGATTAAGTCTTTAGGAGAAAGAGGAAAAGAATGGATATGGAATGTATGCAAAGAAGCCTGGGTACAACAAAAAATTCCAAGGGAATGGGAAAATAACTTAATAGTACCCATCTATAAAAAGGGAGAACAGACACAATGTGAGAATTACAGAGCAATATGTTTGGCCCAAACTAGCTATAAAGTGTACACAAAAATAATAGAAAAAAGATTAAGAGAATATGTAGAACCAAAATTAGGAGAAGAACAGGGAGCTTTTAGACCTGGAAGACAAACAAATGACAATATCTATATACTAAGGAATATAATCGGAAGAAAAATAGAAGAGGGAGAAGAAACGTACCTTACATTTATAGATCTAAAAGCAGCCTTTGATACAGTAGATAGAAGAGAAGTATGGAGAACCCTGGAGGAAATGGAAGTACCACCCACCTTAATAAATATAATTAAAAGTGTAGACGAGACAGTTAGAGCCAAGGTACAGATTGCAGGCCAAAGGTCTGAAGAATTCAAAATGTGTAAGGGAATAAAACAAGGAGACAGTTTAAGCCCACTACTGTTTATAATAATCATGGATAAGATTGTGAAACGAATCAAAGAAAAGTATGAGCAGCTGAATACTATAATTGGACACAGAAATTTAGAACCAATAAAACTGAGTAGTCTACTATATGCAGATGATGTGGTTTTAGTGGCGAATACAAAGAACAAAATGCAAAGACTAGTGAATATTTGGACTAAAGAAGTAGAGAACATGAATATGGAGGTGAACATAAATAAAACAAAAGTGATGATAATAAATGAAAAACAACCAGGTGATCAAAATAATAGAGATATTAAATGCAAAAACCAGACTCTAGAAAGAGTAACAACATTTGAATATTTAGGAAGTATAGTAACAGCAGATGGAAAAATAGATGCAGAAATAACAAACAGAGCAAATAAATCAACAAAAATATACTACTCTCTAAATAAAACAATTCTTGGACATAAAGATATAGACTTAGAAGTAAAAATGAAAATTCATAATATGATAACAGTTCCTACAATAATATACGCAAGTGAAAATTGGACTGTGCGAAAAAAGGACGAAACTAAAATAAATGCCATAGAAATGAAGCATCTAAGAAGAATTTCAGGGAAAACTAAATGGGATAGGATTAGAAATGACGTTATTAGAGAGACAACTAAGCAGGAAGCGATAATTGGTAAAATAAAAAAGAGACAACTTAGCTGGTATGGTCATATGGTAAGAATGGAACAAAATAGATTAACTAGGAAAATAATGGAGATTGGGAAGCCGATCAAAAAACAGAGGGGTAGGCCTAGAAGCAAATGGTTAGACCAAATACAAGAGATAGGTTTAGAAAGAGGAAAGACCATAGCAGAAATGAAAAATCTAGCAAGAGACAGAAAGGCATGGAAGAAATGGGTACAGGACACGGAATCCACATCCGACGCCTGAAAGGGCAAAAGGATTTAGAAAAGAAGAAGAAGATATATATATATATATATATATATATATATATATATATATATATATATATACAGTATCCGCCAAAATAAACAGTACCGAAAATAAAAATAAAAATCAATTTCTAATTTCTGTAATGTAAGTGTTCAAAATGTTCACCATTTCGACGCAAACAAGCTTCATATCGATTTTGTAAATCAATAAACATATTTATAAAAAGTGGTTGATGTAGCTGCCTAAAAGTATTTTGTATTCTTTCCCGTAGTTTGGCAATATTCGCCGGCGGATTTTCCGAGTGAAATATTTTGTCCTTCATTATGCCCCAAATGTATGCGTCAGGTGGCGACAGATCAGGTGAATGAGAAGGATATTCGAAGTCTGTTCCCCGAGAAATTATTCTATTATCGAAATGCTGACGGAGTAAGTCTAAGATGCGCACAGCTGTATGGCCCGTTGCACCATCTTGTTGGAACCATTGTGTGCGAAACTGTAGATTTCGTGCACGGCGAAAGTTATTTAGATCTCTCACAAAAGGTATAATAATTTTCTCTGTATAACGCTCTTGGTTGACAGTAAGTGGATTCTGATTATCATTTTCAACGAAATAAGGACCAATCATTCCATGACCAGATACCGCGCACCAAACGGTAACTCGAAGACTGTGGAGTGGTTTCTCTACAATGACATCAGAACGTTCAAATCCAAAGAATCTGGTTGTTTGTCGATTAATATAGCCGCTAAGATGAACGTGACTCTCGTCTGAAAACCATATGTTTTTCAAAAATTCGGGTTCTTAGTAAATTAAACTCAACATGCGACCACAGTAAATTTCTCTTGCACGTTTGTCCGCAGCATTTAGTCGTTGTCCAACTTGAATACGGTATGGATAACCACCAATTGATTTGAACATGCGACGTAAAGACGTTTCACTAATGTTGAGTTTACATGCAGTCCTTAGAAAACTTCTTTGAGGTGATTGCACAACTTGGTTAAAAACACGTCCTTCATTTTCGTTAGTGCGTACTGTTTTTCGACGACCTGAAGAACCTTCACGTTGACACAATACACTACCAGTGCGACGAAATTTTTGAACAACAGCTAACATCACACTTTTACTAGGAGCTGCTTTATTAAATTTTTGTTGATATTTTATTGACACCTGTTCTAAGCTTGGACCATCATTACGACCTTTTCCGTATGAACGAAAATAATGCTCTACCAAAAAACCTTTTTCTTCCGTTGTTAGAACCATTTTTGAATCAAATTTAACTGCAGCGTACTATTAATATATCAACTAATGACAATTAAGTCAAATATGACAAATCCATATCACATAAACAACTCCACAGCACTCTCTGTTTCGGTACTGTTTATTTTGGCGGATACAGTATATATGTAATCTTAAAATCTCGAACATCAAGATGAATACATTTATACCGTCTGGGTTTCCATCAATTTATTATACATTTACATTTCAACAGAGATTTATTTTAGTAACAAAACATTAACAACCACATTCCTCTCATCACTTTCTCGGCACCTATGAGGTAGGTATACACACAGCTTAGAAATAAATATTTGATGTAGATTTAATTGAAGAAGACATACATCCTCTTTCTCTGCCACGGCGTCTATACGTAGGTCGAGGAATTTTGAAAGGTGCAGAAGTGGCCTAATAACCAGGTATAAGCCCATATCATTCATTCATTGAATGGTGGTGTTCGATAAGTATTCAGGCTTTTGTTCCTTCCTGTTTAAAATTAAGTTACGGGGATAACAAAACGGACTTGATCCATTTAACTACCCTTTACTATCGTATTCCACTGGCAGTGACTTTTAAAACGTCAAAAAATGGTGTATAGTAAGAAATTCTATTACTGCTATAATAAAACAGACATTCCAAGCTATTCTCTCGGTTATTTGAAATAAACTGCATTGTTTTTTTTTTCATTTATTTGCATGGTATTCATATCAATATAAGGAGTAAAGATCGTTGAATCGTTATTATTTTAATGCAAACAATAATGTAGAAAAGTACGAAAGAACAAGGAACCCGTCAGTCTTTGTTAGAAAAGCTTATTTAGATACAATGGATTTTTTCAAACAATTGTTAGTTTGATTTCAAATCTCAATGAAGTGAGAATGGCGCTACGGGGAATCTTATTAGGAGTTCTTTCAAATAAACGAAAAAAGTTCAACCCTTTTATTCGAAGCTACACTCTTCTATATCGTGCCTCGAATATAAAATGACTCAGGTATTTTTCGATGGAAGACAGTAACTTTATTGATTACGATTACTATGAATTCTATTTCTCGGAAAATAGTCAATTGAATAATTTTCAAAAGAAACAAAACTCACTAGGTTTTTGAACATAAAATATATCTGAAATCAACAATATCAAGTTATTTTTCAATGCTTAAAACAAAAACAAAAATTTTCGGAAAAAACAGAATTTCAAGAAATTCGGAATCAATAGTTGAGAATGAATGAAAATTAACCGAAGATTCCAAAAAATACAATTAAGTGAAGTCAAATTTTCCCAAACAGTTGGTACCCAAATAAAGTAGAAAATGAATGAATCCAGCAATTCGTCTGAATTATAACAGAATAGCAGGGTCGAGGGATGGAATAATAATTGCATTCTGACTGATTTACATACCAGAGTGGACTGAGTGAGTCCACCTTGAACAAATCAGTACAACAACAAATGTAACACTAAGGCGTCTATACGCTAGTTTAGTACCGCGGCGAGCGCTGCCTCGTGGCGAAGTATTTAGGTTTCAGGATTGTATCAGCTGTCTCGCTGTATGCTGTACGGGGAAAATGGATTGCTCAAATAGTAAATTGTTTATTAAAAATAGTAGACGTGCAAATCGTTATTGTTGTGTTGTTGCGTGCAAATGCGGAGCTGCAGTTTCATAAATTTCCTTCTCGGCCATATGAAAAAGAACGAAAAAAGAAATGGATCATTGCTGTTCGTCGTGCACAGTAAGTTAACATGTATTTGTATATATACTCATAAAATAATTGTACAGATTAAAATGACAAATTATGTTATCAAGTATAAATATCAAAATTAAATTTTTGAGTGTCAAGTAATTATAGGTTATCTTTGTGTCTGAAAATTCATCCTTAAGTGATCCCACATATTATTCTTCCAACCTTGAATAGAACTTTATTAATTCAGTGTATATGTGTGTTTTAGTGAGGAAAATAAAAATGAGATTTGGGAGCCGAAGGACTGGAGTAGAATTTGTAGTACACATTTTGAAGGAGGAGAAAAATCTAATGATCCAAGAAAAGTGTCCTACAATCCAACAATATTTCAAATATATTTTTTAGTGTACTCGAAACTTTGCTGAAGAATACAAAACATCGGTTGTTTTGGCATTCGAAGCAAGCTATCAAAGATACCATGCCTGTAACATTTAAAGATTACCCAAATTGCCGAGCAATCATTGTTTGCACTGAAATGGCATGCGATAGTCCTCCTAAAGTTGAACAGCGAATATTAATGTATTCTACGTACAAAGGTGGCTTAACGATAAAAATTTTCATCTGTATAAGACCATCAGGATTAATAACTTTTATATCAAAAGGATATGGTGGACGAGCTACTACTAATGATTGTGGATTTTTAAGCCTTTTAGAAGCTAGTGAGGAAGTAATGTCCTAACGCAGATATCTGTCCACTTCTCTTCATTTACCTTCACTGATAAATACTGCGCAGGATATCCTTCAGGGCAAACTTCTTTTTTTAACTTCAATCCTTTTTCTGTGCATTCTACAATTTTGTAACTATTATAGTGTCTAAATTCCGGACCATTTTGCAAATTGAATGAAACATCTAGTAAATTCATCAATTCCTGTTCTTCTTGTATTTTTTTTTGTTTATTTCTTCCTTTTTAGCTCTGTACTTTTTCTCAGCAATTATCATTTCAGCGAATGGAGAAATATTGGCCAAGTGTTTATCCGAGACTGATGGGACACTATGATAAAACTGTAGAAGTGTGGATGGTTCTATTTGTGAAAAAAGTGTCTTAACTCTGCAGCCTTTTTTATACTTTTCCAGCTGTTTATCGGAAGGCTTATTCCAAATCATAGGTTCATTCGTTTTGGGATAAGCATTCTCTGTATTTACGTATATGCAAACTGCTGCCGCGTGCTTGTAGTACCCCAGGCCTCATTTGCAGTTGCATATCGTGTTTTCAATCGTTCTGTTTTATTTTAACTAAAATGTAAATATTGTAATTAATATAAATATATTACAATTAAAATACAAAACTCACTGTTGGAAAATAATCGAAGAAATAGACTAAAAAATTCAAATGTTTGCTTAAACTTTTTTTATGATATATAACATAATATAACCGTATAATTACCTGTCTTTCAGCTTTATAAACATTCTCAGCATTTTTAGTACTCGTATCACCAGGCGTTTCTCGTAAAACTTCACCAATAATTTCGCGAGAATTGTTTTCCCCAATATTTTCATGTACCTCACGTACATGGAGGCTTTCTAAAAGTTTTTTGCCTTCCGATAGGCTTTTTGACCGAAAAATGCTTGTATCGACTGATTGGAACCCAACTTTTATTGTAAAAACCATTTTTGATCAGAAACAACCCTCTCGACTCGATGGAAAAAACGATTAGAAAAGTCATGTTTTTCATTTGGTTGCATACTGGTTTCTACTCGTACAATCCCTGATTTTTAAAAAAAAATCCGGTGGGCGGCGCGAGCGATGTGCGCTAAAGATACTCAACTAGCGTATTCTGTAATATTTAGTTTAGCAAAGGTTTCGTTTACAAACGATTGGAAACCTGAACGAAAAATTTTGAAATGTTATTCTGTATCTCTTTCGTTGACTACTTTCTGCTGTTAACGAAAAGTGGACGTTTTCAAATGGGTAGTAGAGCAAAATATCACAGCGTTGTCAGATTTTTGAATTACGTTATAATTTAGTGATGAAGACCGTAGCTAATATCCATTCAATATAAATACATATCTGTTAATGTTTTTAAAATCCACATTACTATGTTATTTAACATACTGCAGAAACTTATAAATGTAAATGATAAAAGACTGTGATTGTTTCTTTACGTTTTTCATGTCAATACTTTTACCAACTTTGAAACAGTTTAGAATGTCACAACGTTGTTCAGCTTTCGTTTGAGGTTATGCCTTTTTGTTTTGGTTACGAACTCAGAATTAAGAAAAAACTTATCTGAAGTTGTGAATGTTCTACTTTTTTCTCTGCATGTTTAGAAAATATTACATCAATATGGAAGAAAAAAAGAAACGATCAAACAAAACAAGTAGAAGTCAGTAAGAAATATACTTAAACGAGCTGGAAACTAACATGTTATTTAGAGAAGCCAAATATTCGGGAGAGAAACCGTACTATTCGAAAAAATAATCTGGAAAAGTTTGACTCAGAAATTAAATAGTTCTTGTGGGCCTGTAAAGGATGAAGTAAGTTGGAAAAAGGGAAGTTATACCTACTACAAAATAACTATTCTTTTGTATTCATTTTCCAAAAACAAAAGCTGTGCCTGAGCTCTCGAAAATCTATACATGTTTGAAAATGTATTTTCTGAGAGGAAAAAGGATTAAGGTCATCCTTTAATTGCCCTCATAATTCGATTATTTTCCCTACTAAGAATATATCAAAATAAGTATATTTTTTTTAGTATTAAATACGTACCCCATACCTTCGATCAATTTCCTCTTAACAAATTTCCATGATTTTTAACGAAATAATTAATGTTATCACAAAAATAGACCAATTTTGATAGCCAATGTCACGTTTCGGGCTGTCGTTCATGAACGGTGATTTCTAACGAGGAATTCGTTAGTATTTTGGATACTGAATAACATTTATTGTTCGTAAACGATCTTCGTTCATCAACGGCTTCGTACATTCTCACATAATAGACGTATAAGTCAGTTTCCATATAATATAGGGTTAAGTAGTAACTTGCAGCAATGCTTCTGGCAGGGTTAATCGAACACCGTACCGAATTACGTCTGGAGTTCACTCTGCAAACTCTTTAACTCATACAGTAGGGGAGAGTAGTCGAATATCCACCGCTGTGCAATATGGATCACACACCTAACCAATTCTCTAAGCTTTCAAACTTCCTCATAGAGCGATAAAGCACGCGCTGGGATGGCATTTACTATGTACACAGTCACGTAGGTACGTAGTCGAAGTTTGACCGTAGTCAATGATGAATGTTAAATTTTGCCTTATTTCTTATAATATTTTTAACACCGATACGAAAGTAAGTAATGCTTTAATTTGGTAGTAGCTCCAATTTTTGTGCAGTAAGTATTTGCATATGTATCTATTTATTTTGTGTGACGAATTATTGTTAAATATTAACGGATTTTTTTTGTAATTTATCTCTTCTGTCTACCACGTGCAGTCGGTTAATATCAACCGGGGTGATCGATATTTTCCGACTGTGATCGATAGTGTACCAATGGCGTTTATTCTACAGTTGCTTCGTCAAAAGCATACTAGAAAAAATTCTAGCGCTTCGTGGTCTGACAATGATATGGAACGTGCGGTTAAGAAAATACACGACAAAGTTGCTTCCATACGAAAAACAAATGTTTATTAATTCAAATGCAACATAACAAGACCGTTTAGAAAGTCGCTTCGCTACAAAAACGTACAAACTGGGCAAAAATTATGTTTTTATTAACTGTTCAGCAAGAGGAAGACCTCGCAAAACATGATAAAAACCTCTACCACAATTTTTATGGACTAACAGCTACGTCCATATGACAACTCGCATTCGAATTTGCACAAACTTATGGAATAAAAAACGTTTTCAATAAAAAAAGAGAATATGTGGAAAAATGGGATCTATGCATTTATGCGGCGTAACCAGACATTCAGCTGCCGTAAACCGGAAGCCACAAGTCTGAGCCGTGTGTTGGCATTTAATAAAGAGGAAATTGCGATATTTTATGATAATTTGGATAAGCTCTACTCTAACACAGTTTTGAAGCTCATCGCATCTTCAATGTAGACGAAGGAAAGATTAGTAGCGTTCATGGCCAAGCCGCATTATTGCCCAGAAAGGTAGGAGCTGTCACAAGTGGAGATAAGGACCAACTTGTAACTGTTGATATAGCGATGAGTACTGCAGTTTCGCCGATGCTTATTTTCAAAACAGAAAGAATTGATGAAGCCCTGTATACAAATGGGCCAACTGGTGCTGTATATAGCTGCTTCACTTTTGGATGGATCACTGAGGAGATTTTAGTAGACTTGATTGAATATATTGCCAAATTTACAAAAGCTAGTAAAGATCCTGTTATTATTAGATAACCACTCCACTCATACAATTTTAAGGGCATACCATTATTGCAGAGATAATGGCATTACAGTTGTTTTTGTACCACCCAACACTTCGCACTGCTTGCAATCGCTCGATGTTGGTTTCTTCGGACCACTTCTTTTAGTAATATTCAGAATTAGCGCTTGAAGAAATTGTAGACGAATTGACCGACGATGATAATGGGACAGTTCATCTAGCAACGGAAAATAGAAGCTTTGCAGAACTCCTACCCTTGCCAACAGTGACAACTAGAAACAACAAACAGTATGGTGGAGATGTAGTTCATGTGGTGTGTGGACGCATGTAGATTGTACAATCATTGAAAATGCTAAGCATTATGTTTGTATCATATTTTAAATAGTTTGTAGTAGGGTTACTTTTTGAATAAACTGAATTTTATAAATTTGATTGATATTACCGTATATGGTTAACATAACCCGACTTTATGATTGATATTAATCGACCGGTCGATATTATCGAGAAAAGTGCTGGTATGCGTTTTATACATTAGAAAAAAACAAACATTATTTGTTCTATTATCTATTTTTTCCATAGGGTTTCCAAAATGTTTTTGAGAAACTTTCGTATACGCAGCATCTTTAAACATACATTACATCTACAGTTATGATCACATTTGCTTAAGTGCCGATATTCGACCACTCTTCCCTATACAAAACTATTATTCTCATGCATGGTTCAATATGTTGGATCTTATATAATACCCATAAATACTTTTGACCGCTCAAAATACTTGAGAACGCGTTAAAAACTGAGGCATAAACTCCTTAGAATCACTAGAAGTGAAATTTGTGAATAAGGTGGAAACTATACAGGATTTTGTTGATTGATTTTGGGAGACCTCCAATAACACTATTTTTAATTCCTAGTTTTGATTAACTTTGTGTGGTCACTAATATATCAGATGAAGTACAGCAAGGAATTAACAACTTTGTGGCAAACTGATCCTTATTTCTTCCAATCAAATATACTATTTGATTTACTTCGAAGTATCTTTGTATCATGCAAAAATTCGGAAAGTTTCATTTCATCTTCCTATCCCAACCTTGTCGACATACAGAAAAATTATTAAATACTATTCCTCGGCTTCTCATGGGTTCTCATATTCACAATATAAAAATTGTGAAATTATTCTCAAATCAACATTCATGGGTATCGAAGTGCAAATTTGACAACAAAAATTTCTGGAAACAAAATGTGTATCAATTCCAATACACAATAACCTAAGTCACGTCTCAAAGTAATTCTATTGAGGCAATGATACGGATGAATACTTGAATTTTTGCAACTAGTGTTATCTTGTCATCTGTTAAGGTTAGAGATACTGAAGCCGGTTTCGATTCGTAGGTTATGGATTTCTCCGTTCAATTGCAACAGTAGTGGTGATCTGATAATAGAACTCTATCACCATCATGTTTTCTTATACACTAATTCAGTACTTGTCAAACCATATAAAACAGAGAAGTTATATTTCTGTGAAAAAATGGTGAACACTTAGTTTTAGAACAGGTTATTAGCAGAAATCGTCAATCAACATACACAGAGGAAATAACAGTTGAATTTGAAAATGTGTGTGTCATCCCAAGAGTGTCCATTAATTTAGTGCTCCTTTCAACTATCAAATAACAGATATAGTCAAAAATAAATCATTCAGCATGAAATAGAGCGTATCAAGAAATTATCCACACTATTTCTAATTAGGAGTGTATTGATGATGATAACAGAAGGATTCCTACTACCCATACTGGACAAAGTTATCTGTTCAAGAAACTATCGACGGTTTATACTGAATCAGGACATACCGGACGACAGATGCAGACTATGTCGAAATAAAACAGAAACCATCCAGCACCTAACAGCAGGGTGCTCATATCTAGCATCGCGTGATCAAAAGGCAAGGCACGACAACGTGTCAAAAGTGATTCATCAAGCGCTATGTAAAAAATACGATCTAATAAAAGATATAACACAGTACTATAAATATACACCACGGGATCATATGGAAGACGAGAAAATCAAAATCTATTGGGATAATTATATCATTAGTGATCGAGAAATGGCACACAATAAACCCAACATATTGGTGATAGGAAAAAATAAGAAGGTAGCAAGAGTAATCGACATTACAGTACCTAATGATCACAATCTCCGAGAAGCAAGAAACCAAAAGATCACAAAATATATAGATCTTTCTCACGAAATAAAAACTATCTATCAGCTCGATCAGGTCACAATACATCCATTAGTTATAACTACAACCGGCCTTGTTGAAACAAATTTGAAACAGGAACTAAAAAGATTGGATTTAGAAGACCCTACGAAACTGATACTCACCGCTCAAAAAGCAGCGGGCACTTGTCGAGCAGTCCGGTGGGCGCTCACACAAGATTAATCCTTTGATATGGCAGCCCGGATTAGCCAAGCAAACCCAGGAAAACCCTGTGAAAAAAAAACATTTCAACAAACTCAAGAAATGTCTTCAAATCCCTGAATCAAACAGTAACAAACCAAGATGAAGATCCTATCACTGAAGAATTGTTGTCACTTTGGGGAAACATCTAGTCACACAAGAAAGAATTTGATGACGGACCTCCATGGCTCGTTGATCTTCATAAGGGAAGATTTGAATTACGTAAATGGTCTAGTAGCGAGCCTTCTTTAATCCTTCATTTACCTTCTTCACATTTGTATACTAACTCTCTGTCCTATGACGATGATACTTTGCTTAATATACTTGGTTTACAGTGAAACGGCACTTCAGATAGTTTCCACTACTCAGTATAACCTTTTAATGGTAGTTGTACAAAATGCAACTTATTATCTCATTTAGTCAAAATCTTTGACCCACTTGGTTTCATTTCACCTGTTACTTTTCTTCTGAAACATTTGATTCAGCGCGTTTGGACTAATAAGTAAGATTCGCATCAACATCCGCCAGAAGAGATTGTCCGCCTGTGGAAATCTTATTCCACTGATTTCGCAACTCTTTCGTTCTTGAGTCTTCCCCGCAAACTTTGTCATGGAAATTTACAGAGCTTTGAATTGCATTCTTTTGGAGACGCAAAAGGTTTACATTTGTATTCGTGTATATTCTTGCATGTGAGAATGTTCCTCACATTTTCCTGCATCAAGTCCAAAGGATCACTTTGCCCAAGCTGGAGCCTTGTGCTTATTTTTCAGTTGCTCGTTAACTTTCCTTTTTTCGCGAAACTTCCGAAACTTACTTTTATTTTGATAAATTTCTTGGATGGTCTGACTCGCAGATTGTACTATCTTGGATTAAATCCTCTCCGCATCGCTGGAAGACTTTCATAAGTAACAGAGTGTCTTTCATTAATGATAACCTTCCTTCTTCATGAAATTAACTGTCTCGACCCTTACTTCGTGGAATCTACTCATGTTAGTGTTTTAAATGAAACTCACTGTTTCTAGCTAATTCCACAATATAATAAAAATTGTTGAAAATTCTAAAAAATTGACAATTGTTACCATATTGATTTATCAAAACAATTGTCAATTTCCTAGAATTTTCAACAATTTTTATCATATTGTGGAATTAGCTAGAAACAGTGAGTTTCATTTAAAACACTTCCTTCTTCATATTGGTTTGATCTTGACTCTTCAATTTCGCAACATAATATTTGTTGTATTTGATTGTTAGTGTTTTTAATTATATTAAATAAACGTTTCATAAGATAAGTGACGATTTCTAATTCAATTGTAGTCTAAAAATGACAGACGAGTCTTGTAAAGTGACAGGAGTCTTGCAAAAATCATCTAAGTGACTAGTCTTTGAAGTGTCACTTTCATGGCCAACCTGAGTTCTGTCATGACAAGCTTTCTTGACGTTTTCAGAAAAATATAGTTAACAATGAATTTCAATAATCTTTGCGTACAAAGATATAAGTCACAGAAGCGTACACCAGTTATAAACCGATATACTCTTATGCGTGACTTCCGTTATTAGATAATCAAGGTAGATAGAATCATGATATTTAGACAATTAAAACTTAAACATATATAAAACTTCTCAATGTAGTTCAAATTTTGAGTTAAAATACAAATAATCAGATGTAGCAGTAATAGCACTTAATACCTAACTTACTGCATCTATTATGAAGCCTCAACAAAAATAAAGTGAAGTGTCAAAGTATAAGATAATAATGAAAACACAGTATAAACAAAGTAAAAACAATCTGTGTCAATCCAACAACCAAGTAATACCCAACAGAATTGTTCGAAATATTGGTGAATATGGAGGAAATAAGTTTTTCATACTCAAGAACCAATATTTTTATTCACAATATCATGAAAAAATGATCTTTCAGTTTTTGTAATCCACTGCTCAATTTTCCTACCGAAACTGTACTTTTTATTGATATTCCTCGGATGATCTGGTACCATATTGTACAACCGAGGTCCCATGTAAGTTGAATTTCGTTGGTCTATAGTTTTTCTACAGCAAGGTAAGACCACAGTATTATTCTGCTTCCTTGTTTCATGGTTGTGATTGGTAGGTCGTAATATGATATTTTCTTTTCTTATATATTTTAAGACACTCAAGCAAAATAGTTCTCGAAACATCGCTTGGATAAGTACGTACCTTACGATATATTATTTCAATGATGTATTTTTGTGCAACACCATCCCATTCTTTGTCTTGATATCCGATTAAAACAGTAAAATACATGAAATTAGCCTTTTTCACATTTTCAGAAAATGTTCTGGCTTGTGACTTCACCATAAATTTTTCATAAATATAACAAAACTTGTCAGGAGAAATTTTGCTACTGCGGAGCATAGAACTTGCCATTTTTGTCGTTAGAAAATTCTGTTAACTATATACAGAATCATTCACTTTAAAACTCAAATGTAAACTAAATGAGGGAATAAATAACCAATTCAATGGAATATTTCTACTTGTAAATACAGGCCAATTTAATAACCCTTCATAAAAAGTACTACCTGCGAACAAACAAGGATCTAAAAAACATTTTGAAAAGTCTTAGGGGCTTATCAATTATTTGGAAGGTATTAGTAATTGAATAGATGAGGCTTTTACTTGATGAAGATCCATACTGAACGATGAAATAAAACAATATAGTTTGTTTAAATCTTCATATATTTGAACTAATGTTCAATTTAAACTTGTTGACGTGTTTCACTAACACAGTAGCTTTCTCAAAACGAATGAAGGTAAAATATAAAAATGTCTTAATATATACAGTGCTAAATCTATTTACTAACGTTAACAATGGTATTGAAAGAAATTACCTGGAAATTCATTCACTACAAACATTCATAAGCTATCTTCTAGGTAAAGAGGTTCAATAAAGCAGACTGAATAATATCTATTTGGTCGTTAAGGAGATTACCTGAATATTCATTTTTGTTAATCTCTAGGGCTTCTAATAAATTCAAACTAAAGGATTTACCGACTACATGGAGAATTTCAAAATTTGGGTCGAAAATGTGTTGGTTTTCTAATAAATGATTTGAATAGTTAGAATCTAATTTTTTATTGTCATTGCTACGTTTGTGTTCCGAAATTCTAGTTTTAAAATTTCTAAAAGTTCTACCGATATAAATTTTATCACAATTGTCATTACCACATTTCAATTTATAAACTCCTGATTTGTTCAATTTTGAAGATTTAGATTTATTATTTTTAATGAATTTGGATAAATTGTGATCAGTTTTAAAGAAAATATGCATGTCTAGAGTTTCTAAAAATAATTGAATTTTTAAGGATGGTGTTCCAAAGTATGTTAAGCTTTTAAATTGTCTATTTTTTTTATCTGAAGGGAATACTTGTTCTAAAGTCTGTTTTTTTATCTTTTTATTTATGATATTGTCAATTAAATTTGGATCGTAATTATCATTAACTGCTATTTGTTTTATGATATTTAATTCTTTGGTATAATTATTATTATTTAATGGGACTGTTAAGAGTCTGTGTATCATACTATTGAAAGCTGCTAGTTTATGACTGAATGGGTGGACCGAACTATTATGAATTGTAATATCTGTATGTGATGTTTTATGAAATATAGAAAAATCATGTTTATTATTTATATTTGGAATTGTAAGGTCTAGAAAGTTTATAGACTTATTTTGTTCAAGTTCTACGGTAAATCTGATATTATTGTGAATCGAGTTTATGTAAGTAATGAATCTCTCTAATTGTCTATTTGTACCGATGAAGCTAGCTAAAATGTCGTCCACATATCGGTGCCAGTACATAAATTTTTTACTAAGGGGGTGTTCATGAATTTTTTTTTCTATATTATTCATGAATATTTCTGCTAGTAGGGGGCTGAGAGGGTTGCCCATAATCAAACCATCTTTACTGCTATAAACCTCTCCATTGGAATGAAAAAAAAATTTATTCAAACACATTTTTAATAAAGTAATGATATCAGAGTGAATTAAAGGATTAACATTATTGTATGTGAGCAAGTTATCAACAAGAGTTATAGTTTCTTTAGGAGGTATACTAGGGAATAGATTTGTTACATCGAACGATATGAATTTAATATTATGGGGTAGTATTATATCTTGAATATTATTAATTAATTCCGTTGAGTTTTTAAATGAAAATCGAGGTATTAATGAATAATATTTAGAAATGACATCTATGAGAATCTTTGAAATTTTGAATGAAGGTGCTGTGAAATAATAAACAACTGGCCTGATAGGGTACCCCTCTTTATGGAGTTTAATTAATGAATAAAGTTCAGGGTGTTGCGGATTGGGTAAAAATAATTTATATTTTTCTTCATCGTTAATTATTGATTTAACGTTATCTACTGCTAATTTTATTTTTCTCTGAAATTTATTAGTTGGGTCTTTTTTAAGGGTCTCAAAATTGCTTGCCTGAATGAAATTGTTGGTTTTTAATAAATAGGTAATCTTCTTTAGGTAATGCTATTACCGTATTTCCTTTATCTGCTTTTGTGAAAATAAGACTATTTGACTTTGATTTTTGTTGAATTGATTTGGCGGCTGATAATTCAAAATTGGGTTTGTTAAACTCGACGAATTCTTTTTTAATAATTTCTGAAGCTTTGTGTTTTAGATTAGAATTATTTGGAATATTATACAAGTTAATTTCTGTTTCTATACCTAGTTTGTTGAAGATATCCAATGAACATGTGTGTTGAATATTATGTTTAAAACCTTTTTGGAATAATTGAATTTCTATATCTGAAAAAATTGTATTTGAAAGATGGACGAATCTATTAAAAAATTTATGTTCTGAGAATTTGGTTTGTGGGTTTCTTGATACTGGTTTGTTGGTTAATAAAGACTATAATTCACGTTTTTGTCCTTGGTACTTTTTGTGAATAATTACTTTAATTTTATCTTTTTTGTCCCTATCTAAAATGTCAAACTCTATGAGATGTAGTATATGTGATAGTTGTGAATGAATTACCTTAACATAAATACTAAAAATATATCTCTTACTATACTGAATGTTTTTCTCTTCTTTTAACCATTTTTCTTTGCCATAAATACTGGCTTTGTTGGCTGGACTTTCAATACCATTGTTAACCTTAGTAAATAGATTTAGCACTGTTTATATTAAGACATTTTTATATTTTACCTTCATTCGTTTTGACAAAGCTACTGTGTTAGTGAAACGCGTCAACAAGTTTAAATTGAACATTAGTTCAAATATATGAAGATTTAAACAAACTATATTGTTTTATTTCATCGTTCAGTATGGATCTTCATCAAGTAAAAGACTCATCTATTCAATTTTTGAAGAAAGCTGATATCAGCTATTTGGCTATATGGTATTTTAAATTACTTTTAAAAAGTGCAGTGTGTACGCAGAATTTGTGGTTCTTCGGGCAGTGTTCCAGAAATCATGTATTTCCTAGATACATGGAATTAAAAACAGACAACAAGAGCAGTCCAGCCAACAAAGCCAGTATCTATGACAAAGAAAAATGGTTAAAAGAAGAAAAGAACATTCAGTATAGTAAGAGATATATTTTTAGTATTTATGTTGAGGTAATTCATTCACAACTATCACATATACTACATCCCATAGAGTTTGACATTTTAGATAGGGACATAAGAGATAAAATTAAACTATTCACAAAAAGTACCAAGGACAAAAACGTAAATTAAAGTCATTATTAACCAACAAACCAGTATCAAGAAACCCACAAACCAAATTCTCAGAACATAAATTTTATAATAGATTCGTCAATCTTTCAAATACAATTTTTTCAGATATAGAAATTCAATTATTACAAAAAGGTTTCAAACATAATATTCAACACACATGTTCATTGGATAACTTCAACAAACTAGGTATAGAAACATAAATTAACTTGTATAATATTCCAAATAATTCTAATCTAAAACACAAAGCTTCAGAAATTATTAAAAAAGAATTCGTCGAGTTTAACAAACCCAACTTTGAATTATCAGCTGCCAAATCAATTCAACAAAAATCAAAGTCAAATAGTCTTATTTTCACAAAAGCAGATAAAGGAAATACGGTAATAGCATAACCTAAAGAAGATTATTTATTAAAAACCAACAATTTTATTCAGGCAAGCAATTTTGAGACCCTTAAAAAAGACCCAACTAATAAATTTCAGAGAGAAATAAAATTAGCAGTAGATAACGTTAAATCAATAATTAACGATAAAGAAAAATATAAATTATTTTTACCCAATCCGCAACACCCTGAACTTTATTCATTAATTAAACTCCATAAAGAGGGGTACCCTATCAGGCCAGTTGTTTCTTATTTCACAGCACCTTCATTCAAAATTTCAAAGATTCTCATAGATGTCATTTCTAAATATTGTTCATTCATACCTCGATTTTCAGTTAAAAACTCAACGGAATTAATTATTAATATTCAATATATAATACTACCCCATAATTCTAAATTCATATCGTTCGATGTAACAAATCTATTCCCTAGTATACTCCTAAAGAAACTATAACTCTTGTTGATAACTTGCTCACATACAATAATGTTAATCCTATAATTCACTCTGATATCATTACTTCATTAAAAGTGTGTTTGAATCAAAATTATTTTCATTTCAATGGAGAGGTTTATAGCAGTAAAGATGGTTTGATTATGGGCAACCCTCTCAGCCCCCTACTAGCAGAAATATTCATGGATAATATAGAAAAAAGAATTCATGAACACCCCCTTAGTAAAAAATTCATGTACTGGCACCGACGACATTTTAGCTAGCTTCATCGGTACAAATAGACAATTAGAGAGCTTCATTACTTACATAAACTCGATTCACAATAATATCAAATTTACCGTAGAACTTGAACAAAATAAGTCTATAAACTTTCTCGACCTTACAATTTCAAATATGAATAATAAACATGATTTTTCTATATTTCATAAAACATCACATACAGATATTACAATTCATAATAGTTCGGTCCACCCATTCAGTCATAAACTAGCAGCTTTCAATAGTATGATACACAGACTCTTAACAGTCCCATTAAATATTAATAATTATACCAAAGAATTAAATATCATAAAACAAATAGCAGTTAATAATAATTACGATCCAAATTTAATTGACAATATCATAAATAAAAAGATAAAAAAACAGACTTTAGAACAAGTATTCCCTCCAGATAAAAAAAATAGACAATTTAAAAGCTTAACATACTTTGGAACACCATCCTTAAAAATTAAATCATTTTTAGAAACTTTAGACATGAATATTTCCTTTAAAACTGATCACAATTTATCCAAATTCATAAAAAATAATAAATCTAAATCTTCAAAATTAAACAAATCAGGAGTTTATAAATTAAAATGTGGTAATGACAATTGTGATAAAATTTATATCGGTAGAACTTTTAGAAATAAAAACTAGAATTTCGGAACACAACAGAAAATTAGATTCTCACTATTCAAATCATTTATTAGAAAACCAACACATTTTCGACCCAAATTTTGAAATTCTCCATGTAGTCGGTAAATCCTTTAGTTTAAATTTATTAAAAGCCCTAGAGGTTAACAAAAATAAATATTCAGGTAATCTCCTTAACGACCAAATAGATATCAATCAGTCTCCTTCATTGAACCTCTTTACCTAGAAGATAGCTTAGGAATGTTTGTAGTGAATGAATTTCCAGGTAATTTCTCTCAATACCATTGTTAACCTTAGTAAATAGATTTAGCACTGTATATATTAAGACATTTTTATATTTTACCTTCATTCGTTTTGACAAAGCTACTGTGTTAGTGAAACGCGTCAACAAGTTTAAATTGAACATTAGTTCAAATATATGGAGATTTAAACAAACTATAAGGTATTAGTATTTTATAAATGATCATTTGAACTGTTTTACTAAAATCATGTCGCCCAGTGTTACCGAAAACTGATTCGATTTTCATGATAAGAGACGCTTGAACATGTGAAAATTTCAAAAACAAAATTATTTATCATTGAAAAGAATATAAGTAACTCACAAAATATTTTATCAGTATATTGAGAAGACTATTTGGTTTATGTGATATGATTTCAATTAATAAAAATGAAAATATTCTGAGATAATGCAAGTAGTGTTGCGTTGTAATTATCCAGGGAGAGGATCAGTGAATGTTCAGCTTCATGCAACCGCAATAAATATTGATAAAATTTCGTTCAAAAGTAAGATCAAATCATAACTAATTACTGTCCAAAAGAGGAAAGCAATATTTTTTATGTTAGGGTGAATACGATGATTAAAATTCTCCACCACAAACGTGACTCTTCAGTATTAAAGGAATGCATGAAGATGCATAGTCGAAATTGTCATCAATTATCAATCGGATTGAGAAGGAGAGAACATTGAAGTTGTTCAACAAGAGGTAAAAAATATCCTTTAATTTCCAACTGCTATTTATATTGATGATTATGATGCGTATTCGTCTGTTTTATATACGTGCATCGAATTTTCAGAAACGGAATTTCTCGGAAACACAATAGCAGCTTCCGCAAGTTTAACTGTTCACATTCGCGGCTTCCAATGCGCGTCGTTGTATTGATCATTCAGATTGAACTAATTGATTTGATATGTGACAGAATGATATGGTAACAATTCACTGTGTCGCTTATCCGTTTGAATTTATTTTTTGTTAACTTATCGAAGGTGAACAATTGCGAAATATGTTAATTTGTACCGACGTATCCTGTTAGGATCTAGGAGTCCCACTTCGCACCTGCACCTGCATACGTTTCACTATTACTAATAAAGCCAGATGCAGCTCATATGAATCTAGACAACCTTCCGTTTTTCAATAGGTTTGCGGGAATTATAAATATAGCGAAGAGCATGACCTAAAATGAGAAAAAGTTTAAACATGGAGGAATGTTGCAAAATTGAAGAGTCAAGATCAAACCTATATGAAGAAGGAAGGGTTTTAAATGAAACTCACTGTTTCTAGCTAATTCCACAATATAATAAAAATTGTTGAAAATTCTAAAAAATTGACAATTGTTTCGATAAATCAATATCGAAACAATTGTCAATTTAGGAGTTCTAATTTTCTGAAGAAATTGAGATGCTCCGAGACAATAAGAGTATACCAAAGGTCCTTTGTAAAGTATCGCCATTTATTGATAATCAAGGCATCTTACCTATTGGAGAAAGATTAGTTAACGCTTCTCTCTCTCGTTTGAAAGATAACATCCTGCTCTATTACCTAATCATAGCCGATTTACTGATTTACTCATAGATTCATTTCATATTAAATAATTTCATGCTTGAGCTCAATCTTTTCAATTTCTTCTGTCTCAAAAATTCTGGATTTTATTATCTAAACGTTCAATTCGTCATGTTTTGAATAAATGTCTTCAATGCTGGAAGACCAAGCCTATAATGGGTGCTTTGCCATCTGCTCGTGTTACTCAAATAAAACCTTTTCTTTTTGTTGGTGTGGATTATGCAGAATAATTTAACGTTACTGTGAGTAATGTACGTGGGGCTAACGTTTTGAAAGCTTATCTTTGTTTTTCCTGTTTCACTACTGAAAGTCTGAGTTTAGAATTGGTATCTGATCTCTCAGCAGATACATGGCATTTACAGTGATTGTGGGAGTAACTTTTGATGCGCTGCTCGACAATTTAACGTATTTCTGCCGAGCAAGAATCTATTAAGTGGCACTTTAACCCCCCTCGACTCCACTGTTCGGTGGTTTATGGTAGAGTGGTGTCTAATCCGTTAAATCTCACTTACTAAGAATTGTTGGTGACCAAATTTTAACTTATGAAGAACTCTCCTCATACCGATAGAGGCAGTGCTTAATTCTAGACTTCTTACCGCTTGTAACGATGATCCTAATAATTTGACAGTTGTATGTCCCGCTATGTTTCTTACACTAGAACCATTGACTTCATGTCCGGAACCTAATGTTTCTTCTATTCCTTTAAATTGCCTGTCTCCATGGCAGTTATTATCTCGCATTAATCAGACGTTTCGCCACAGATGGCCAAAAGAGTATCTTCACACACTTCATCAAAGGCATAAGTGGTTCTCCACCACATCTTCTCTTTTTCCTGACGTTTTTGTATTAAAATAGGATGAAGACCTTCCTCGTTTGCAGTGGACGATGGGGAGAGTGGTGGACCCTCTTTCCGGGATCTGATGGGGTAGTGTGAGTTGCAATGGTAAAGACTACCAAAGGTCTTTTTAAAAGACCAGTTGTGACATTTTGTCCGCTTCCTCTCAATCCTTATTATATTATATATTTTTTGGTGGGCGGTATGTCGCGTCAACGCGTTTTTTTGATTTGTGTATAATTGTGCTTTCTATTTTTTTGTCATTAATTACCACTAAATATAATTTTAATACTGCGTTAGTTTCATGTTTGCATCTTCGTAATTTATTGGCCCCCTTCGTACGATAGAGCGCTGCATGCGTTAGAAGGTAGAAGCAAACACAATATCTTCGAGATTCAAGAATCGAGAGCTTCACCTCGTAGGTGTATTACACCTTTCATTTAAGACTTCGTGTGGTATGTGTTGTGTCTCTGATCTACATACAGGAAGAGGACCCCAAAAATATTCATCAAACTATAAGACTGCAGATCAGGCACTCAATGTAAGACAAGACCTTATTAAATAAATATAAGATTGTTCGTCGTTTAATCCATTCTCTCCCAACATTACCAGCAATCGAGGGGTTTAAGTGTGGTCACAGTTTTTGTCACACATCTACACCATACAAATTTTTTCCTGTGTCACCTCAAATCGAGTTCAAGTTCAAGTAATCTTTATATACCCCACCCTTGAGATATATTTACCTTTAAGGAATCCTTAAGAAAACTGCTGCAATCGGCTGTTAGTTTGTGTACTTTGTAATTGTGATTATTTCCATTTTTGGAAAAGTACATGTAATTACCCAGCTCTGTTATTCCAATAATCTAAAAAAAGTATTACCAACTCAATCTCCTAATAATGACCACTAATAATTTAGTATACTTACAACATTATTTCTTCTATCGCATTAAATCAAGACAATTTTTATAACATATTATATCATATTCTTCATCAAGTTTATCAATATTCTTTCAAGGTTTTATTCTTGTTATATTAACGTCGATTATAATTGATGGATGTTTGTCTTATTGATGAAAGTAGGGCTGTGTAATCGGAGTAGTTCCTGCGTTTGAACAATTCGAGCACCACTTCGACAAAGATCCTTATAATGTCAGGGATC
The DNA here is from genome assembly GCA_963921935.1 of Galeruca laticollis. NCBI lineage: Eukaryota > Metazoa > Arthropoda > Insecta > Coleoptera > Chrysomelidae > Galeruca > Galeruca laticollis. The sequence continues at coordinate 194,229,618 of OY998178.1, read as the reverse complement.
AGAAGTGCCTCTTAAGAAATACTTGATAAGTTTAATGGAACGGTCAAAGTATGTTTTAAATATGACGAGGGCAATCCTTTCATGCTCTCAAGAATGACTGGAGATTCAGAGCATTATATACATGAAATTACGATTTTAAAACTTGATAATAAAGTGTGGAGCTTGTAGTTAAGTTGAAATGAGGCTACTAAGTGTGATATTACTGATATATCTTAACACTTCGTTATGAATTCAGTTCTATAGTCGTCACTCAACTTTGAACCAACCATACCAGTTTAGTGAATACATCGACGTTACCAATAAAATTCTTGAATCAATCGCACACGATTTGTACAATTCGAATGATATGGAGAAAATGGGTTTGGCGCTAATGATCACGATATTGGCAACGTTGAAGTGCAAAGTGGGACTCCTAGATCCTAACGGGGTACGTCGGTACAAATCAACATATTTCGCAATTGTTCACCTCCGATAAGTCAACAAAAAATCAATTCATACGGATAAGCGACACAGTGAATTGTTTCCATATCATTCTGTCACATATCAAATCAATTAGTTCAATCGGAATGTTCAAAACAACGACGCGCCTTGGAAGCCGCGAATGTGAACAGTTAAACTTGCGGAAGCTGCTATTGTGTTTCCGAGAAATTACGTTTCTGAAAATTCAAGGTACGTATATAAAACAGACGAATACGCATCATAATCATCAATATTGTAATGTTTTTCTAATTTATTTAAAACGTAAACGGGTGGGATAAATTTTAAATACACGGTATGGCTACTTGCTAATTTATTTAAACACTAACTCACTAACACTTAATTTATATATACTTAACTAATCACTCAAATTTAATTTATATGCACACAAACTTGATTATTAATTTATATTAGCACTTTACTGTTCTGTGTATTTTTGTTTATTTCACAAGATCACTTTATCAACTCCCTCACTCGCTGATCGGTCATCTATTTATATTGAAGCCTTTTTTCACTAGAAAATTCCGGACTGCGGCTTACACACACAAAACAATTGGTTCTGGCCTTTTCTAGATAAGTCTGGTCACAAAAACAAAGTTTAGATAAGATACTCCTAAACTGTTTTAAAAAAAAACCTGCGTATCCGCCATAATTTTGACTTTTATACCTGGCTTAGACAGAGTCGGATTTAGGGTCTATACCAGTGTGCTGTTTCGTAACAAATAGCAGTTGAAAATTAAAGGATATTTTTCACCTCTTGTTGGACAATTTACTTCAATGTTTTCTCCTTCTCAATCCGATTGATAGTTGATGACAATTTCGACTATGCATGTTTATGCATTCCCTTAATATTAAAAAGTCACGTTAGTTGGTGGAGAATTTTAATCATCGTATTCACGCTAACATAAAAAATATCACTTTCCTCTTTAGAACAGTGATTAGTTATGATTTGAGCTAACTTTTGAACAAAATTTTATCAATATTTATTGCGGTTGCATGAAGCTAAACATTCACTGATCCTCTCCCTGGATAATTATAACGCAACACTACTTGCATTATCTCACAACATTTTCATTTTTATTAATTGAAATCATACCACATATACCAAATAGTCTTCTCAACATACTGATAAAATGTTTGGTGAGTTACTTATATTCTTTTCAATAATAAATAATTTTTGTTTTTGAAATTTTCACATATTCAAGCGTCTTTTATCATGAAAATCGAATCAGTTTTCGGTAACACTGGGCGACATGATTTTAGTAAAACAGTTCAAACAATTATTTTTAAAATACGAATACCTTCCAAATAATTGATAGACCCCTAAGACTTCTCAAAATGTTTTTTAGATCCATGTTTGTTCCCAGGTAGTACATTTTATGAGGGGTTATTAAATTGGCCTGTATTTATGAGTAGAAATATTCCATCCAATGGGTTATTTATTTCCTTATTTAGTTTACATTTGAGTTTTAAAGTGAATGATTCTGTATACAGTTAAAATTTTTTACCGACAAAAATGGCAAGTCGTTTGCTCCGCAGTTGCAAAATTTCTCCTGACAAGTTTTGTTATATTTGTGGAAAAGTTATGGTGGAGTCACAAGCCAGACCATTTTCTGAAAATGAGAAAAATACTAATTTCATGTATTTTAGTGTTTTAATCGGAGATCAAGACAAACAATGTGCTCCCCATGTGAGCGGTGTCAGATGTAGCGTGTCTTTGGTTGAGTGGATGAAAGGGAAGAAAAGAAGCATGCCTTTTGCAATTCCAATGGTGTTGCACAGAAATACATAACTAAAATAATATATCGTAAGGTACGTACGTATCCAAGCAATGATCTGTTCAGAGAATCTAAATTTCGTGATATAAGAGAACTGTTTTGCTTGAGTATCCTAAATAGTATAAAAAATGGAAATATCATATGACGACCTACCAATCACAACCATGAAACAGGAATGCGGAATAATACTGTTGTATTACCTTGCTGTAGAAAAACTATAGGCCAACGAAATGCAACTTACCTGGGACCTCGGTTGTACAAGATAGTACCAGATCATTCGAGGAATATTAATAAAAAGTAGAGTTTCGGTAGGAGAATCAAGCAAAGGATTACAAAAACTGAAAGATCATTTTTTCATGATATTGTGAATAGAAATATTGGTTCTTGAGTATGAAAAAACTCATTTCTCCCATATTCACCAATATTTCAAACAATTCTGTTGGGTATTACTTGGTTGTTGGATTGACACACATTGTTTTTACTATTTTTATACTGTTTTTTCATTATTATCTTATACATTGAGACTTTACTTTATTTTTGTTGGGGCTTTATAATAGATGCAGTAGGTTAGGTATTAAGTGCTATTACTACTACATCTGTTTATTGGTATTTTAACTCAGAATTTTAACTACATTGAGAACTTTTATATATACTCAAGTTTTAATTGTCTAGATAATATGGTTCTATCTACCTTGATTATCTAATTATCGAAGTCACGCACAAGAGTATATCGGTTTATAACTGGTGTACACTTCTGTAACTTCTCCCTTTGTACGCGAAGATCATTGAAATTCATTGTAAACTGTATTTTTCTGCAATTGTCAAGAAAGCTTGTCATAACAGAACTCAGGTTGGTCATGAAGGTGTTTAAAGACTAGTCACTTTGATGATTTTTGCAAGACTCCTGTCACTTTACAAGACCCATCTGTCTTTTTTAGACTGCAAATGAATTAGTAATCGCCACTTATCTTTTGAAACGTTTATTTAATATAATTAAAAACACTAACAATCAAACAAAACAAATATTATTAATTGGTATTAGAACTATGAAAATGAAAATTAATGTTAATGCTGCCGACACTAGTATTATGCATATTATAAAAGTTTATTCCAGGTATGTAATTCAAAGCATTATTATTTCTGTTTTCTGTTGCGTTAACTATGTTTGACAACACTACTTTTTTGTTGACATATACGTTAGGAATATTAACATTGTCAGCTACAGCAGTCTGATTAAATGCACTTGTTGAAGGAATTTCACTCGCGCTATTTTCCGTCAATACATCTTGACCTTGCTGTATCTTTTTGGCAATTTTCCTTTTATTTTCTAATGATTCGGCTATATAGGCCTCCGCTACTCCTGTAGAAAACCATCCGCCGTGTCTTTTAAGGTCTTCTATGCCACTTCCAGCACCAATCAGCAAAGTTGCTGATGTTCTCCTCAATGCATGGCCCGTATATTCCGCTGCATTTTGTAAATGAAGAAAACCAGCTATTTTTGCAGGTATCTTTCCGAAGGTATGAATTCCTACAGCCAGAATACTGCATTTACTTTGTCTATATGAAACAAATAAACGCCGGTGTGGTGTATGAGCAGGGCGAGATTTTCTATATAAGGCAATATTTCCGGGTTCGCCAACATCGTCCAAAATTAAAAATCGTCTTCGTTTGTGAGTTTTCGAATCTGAAATGTTCACAATGAGAGTATTATTCTTGTCTTCAATGTCATCTAGATTCATCTTCGTCAACTCATCGCAGCGGCATGCACCGGCTAGTTCAAAAATCAATACAACCTGAAAATATAAGCCGCCAATTTAGATTATTTTATAATTTATTTATTAAAACTACTTACTTTTAACAATAGGAAGTCGTGATCGGGAGCTTTTCGAAGAAACTCGTTTATCTCATTTCTTGAAAATACTCGGGACTTTTTTGCTTCATATCCTACCGATTTTCTTTTCACATGTGATTTTAACTTTAAATAATTTGCGATGTTGATGTTCTCTTTAATTAACAGCACGGCTCTAAGCATTGAATAAGTACTATAGAGGCTCAAGAACTTCGCATAGGGTTTCTCATATCTTTCTTTGGACTTATCCGGAAGCGATTTTTCCACTGCAGCAGCAGCAGCTTCTTCAATTATTCCAGTGCGAAGAGTGATTTCCATATTATGAAGCACTTTAATTGTGACATTAAAAAAATATTTTTGATTTATTGTCATGGTTATTAACCTCTCATACGACTCTGATGTTGATATATTTTTTCAATTTAAATCTATTTTTAGTTTTGAAAAACGATTTCAGAAAAAATATGATACATCACTCTTCATGAAAGTGTTTCTGCTTGACTCGGATGCTTTAAAGAGATACTTGGATGCTACGCATCCTCTTACTCTTTACTAAGCCTCCTCTTCAGCAAATTTTCACTTTCATGACTTGTAATGTAAAATACTATTATACAAATAAACTTATTATTATTATATTATGGTGAGAACTCACTAACCACTTTGATGATTGCTTTTTTTGAATGACGAAGACTGAAGGTTGTTCCAGAAAAAAAAAGTGTAAGATCGAATATTTTAATTTGAAATGTGCCGTAAGACCTGTTTCTCACAATGCAGACTTACCATTACCGACGGCGCCTTTGGATTGGCGAGATAATATTTTGGAAAATAATCGAGATAATAACGGTTCTGCAGAAAGCTTCGAGAAACAGTGTACCGATCCTACATTCACGCCTGGTTCCAATTCCGAGGATCCGCATTTGATTGTCCTAAAGCGTTAAATGATTTGGGATTGTCAAAGCAACAGTGAGAACTTCTTGGTTCCCGTCTTGAGGAGTGGCACTTATTTGCCAACTAGACGAATATTACAACATTTAGCAAAATAAATGCCGCGTTCTCCACATATTACAATATGGAAAACTCGCTATGTTCCTGTTCTGATATAGATGGTTTATTGCAGAAATTCGATAACAAGCATTCTGCTGATGACTGGCGCTTGTTCATAGACTCATCATCGACTCATCGAAATAGTGTTTAAAGGCTGTGTTATTACATGATGGAAATTTGAAACCATCTATACCCGTTGCCCATTCAGTGACAATAAAAGAAACCTACGATAATATGCGCCACCTTTTAGATAAATTAAACTTAAACCGCTACAAGTGCCAGTTATGTAGTGATTTACAAGTTATCGCAATTTTGTTTGTCGGACAGTTGTTCAGTGAATGAAGACTATGTCAGGCAAATTTGGTCGGAAAAGTCCGAATTTCAACCGGGATCTCAAAATGTAAAGTATATGCCTCTTGTAGACCCAAAAAAATGTCCACTTGCCTCCGCTCCACATTAAACATGTGCTAATGAAAAACGTTGTGAAGGTAATGAATGAATACGGTGAAGGATTCAAATACTTAAGAGAAGTATTTCCTCAGTTAAGTGACGCCAAGTTAAATGAGGGTATTTTCATTGGACCACAATTAGAAAGTTGCTGGAAGATATTGTAATGTTTTTCTTATTTATTTAAACGGTAAATGGTTGAGATAAACTTTGAACACACGGTATGGCTACTTACGAATTCGAAGTAAAGTACTTCCCACACATCGCGGGAGGTAGATCGATCTTGAAATTAATTTTTAGTTACCACGTAGAAGACGTACCGCGAATTATGTTTCAGTTTCAGTGTCTTGCCAGGGGCTGGAATCTGGTCATCAAGTTTTTCTAATTGCCCGAACTTCTTTCGAAAGACGGATGCCAGCCCTCGTGCATTTTTCATACGGGCGGGGATGTTGTATGCCAGTGACTAATGTTCCGGGAGAGTGAACAAATCTTGCCGTTGTTCTAAAGTGACTCAATATCTAGGTTTCCCAGTACCTCCATACGCGCCCATAAGTTAATCGAAGGTAGGGTCAGACACATCTCGAATATGGTTTACTCCTTCCTAAGTCATGGTCTCCTTCGGATGGCGCTAGTCGGTTTTGCTGAACTACTTCTGGTTTTCCGTTGGGTATCTTGCTTATGCGATATATAACATCATTGATCCTTTTCTTGATTAAGTATGAACCTTCCCAGGATTTTTGTAATTTTGGAGAAAATATTTTTCTCCTCGTCGGGTTGTGTAACCATACTTTGTACCCTTCTTTAAAACCGCCTACTGTGGCCTGCATGTTGTATCGACTTTTCATTATGTCGCTGGCAACTTGAAGATTTGTTCGAACTAATTCATGAATATCGTCCAGCCTTCTTCTCAATAGGATCACGTAGTCTTCGAATGCTGAATCTTTTCCAGGCCGACAGCCAAATTCCCGGTCACGAGGAGGCCTCATTTCACGTCCGAACAAGATTTTCGCAGGTGTTTCACCCGTGGACTCATTGACGGCAGATCGATAAGCCAATGCGAATAGAGAAATATACTTGTCCCAATCTCTCTGATGGCTGGAAACTACTTTGGACAGGTATTTTCCAATAGTCCTGTTCATTCTCTCGATCATTCCATCTGACCGTGGATGTCAAGCTATTGTCCTGGTCTTCTCCATTCCCAGCTTGTCGCAAATCTCCTGAAATAGATGGCTTTCGAAATTTATTTCCTGATCGCTGTGGACTTCCAAGGGTACTCCATATCGGATGATAAACTCTTTCACCAATAAATCCGCGACAGTTGTCGCCTCTTGGTTCGCGATGGCGTAAATATCCACCCACTTTGTGAAAAAATCCATTACAACCAGTATGTATTTGCCACCATTTTCGATCGTCGGAAATTGTCCAGCGATACCTAAAGCAATCCTTCGAAAACGCTACCAACATTGTACTGTTTCATGGGTGCCTTCGTTTTGCGATGTGGTCCATTACTCGTAGCACAAGTCGTACATTTCTTGCACCAGTCGTTCACATCGTCGGAGCTGTTCTTCCAATAAAACCTTTCACGGACTCGATGAAGGGTTCTCTTCACACCAAGATGACCTCCCGATGGACTGTCGTGTAACTTTTTCAGTACCTCAGCTACTCTCGCTCTCGGGATAACTAGCGGTCTCCTCATCTTGAAACCATCATCGTTTTCAAGGACTCTTTTTAACAACCCTTCTTCCAGGACAAGTGAGTCTCACTGAGCCCAATACGCCTTGAGTGTCGGTGAAAATTTTGACACTTCTTGCAATATCGGTCGCCGGATCATCTCCAGGTGAGGATCGTTCTCCTGATCTTCTCTGATCCTGGTGGGTGACCATTCCTCGTTGACTACTTCAGTTCTTGAAACTGTAACTTTCTTAGATTTTGATTCGTTGCATTGAGAATAGTCTACAGGCACGACCGTCTAGGCAGAGAGTCGGCTTTTCGGTGATTCACATCAGCTCGATGTTCACCCCTGTCTGATTTCCCCTGTGACTGGGTTTCTTGGTTTGCAGGAGTCCTAGGGCGTTCACACGAACTACGAACATGCCCTAGCTCGCCACAAGTCCTGCATCTGATCTTTCTCGGCTTCTTGTCCATCATACTTTTTATTAAACTGTCTAGCTGGTCAAATCTCTCTTCGTCACCTTCTTCTTGGATGGTCCTAATTTTGTTATATCCCGAAGCCTTCGTTGCTGCTTCATAATCAAGTGCAGCACTCAATGCGTCGACTAATGTTTTAGGATGGGCTAAATAAAGCGCCCTCTGCATATAGGGGTCGCGTAAGCCATTGATAAAGGCCTGGATGCCCAGACATTCCATCATGTTCTCTGGTGCTAATAGATAAGCGAATCCAACTAATCGAGCAATGTCCACTACATACTCTTGAAGGGTTCCGTCACGTTTCTGCCTTCGGTTCTTTAGCTGGCATTGGTACAAGTGCTCTAGATATTCGTGGCCATATCGCATGTCCAACCTCTTCTTCAGCTTCTCGAAGTCATCCGTTTCTTCAAGTGGTATCGTCTGTAGTATATCTAAGGCATCTCCCCGAATCGCGATAGTTAAGTTCACTGCCTTCTCTCTATCGGACCAATTATTCACTCTAGCGGCTGCTTCAAACTGTTTTACATAGTTGGGACCTCGACTCGGGTAAAACTGCCAATGTCTTACAATTTATGGTGTGCCTCTGTCTTGCAAAGTTTTGTTTGCTCGGTCTTCTGTTCTTCCGCTGGCGTGACTTGAGTTCTTATACCTGTCATCTCTCCTTGATTTCCTTGTCCATCGTTGTAATCTTATTCTCGATTTGAGATTTTAGAGACGAAATTTCATTTTCAACGTCAGCGGCAATGTCGTTTTTCATTAATAAGATATTGTAAGATATATCGTTCTCCAAAGCAGAAATATCGTTTTTCACATGCTTTGAAATTTTCTCTTCCATGGCAGAAATATTGTTCTTCATAGCAGAAATCTTTTCGTCCATGTTCTCTTCCATGGCAGAAATCTTCTTGTCCATGAAAGCAGAAATATCGTTCTTCATAGCAGAAATCTTCTCGTCCATGTTCTCTTACATGGCAGAAAACTTCTCGTGTATTAGCAGAAATTAAGGGGATTAAGGTGGAAGCCTCGTCAATAAATGAAACTGGTTCTGGATCAAAGCCGTCATTTTCCAATGCCAGTCTTTTTACTAATTTACTTTTCTTACCGGTTGTTTCCAACTCACGATATTCCAATTCTGCTCAGTCACTTTCAAGTCACATAGTATCTAGACCATTTTTACGTAGCACTCTATTTATATTACCCCACACCTTACACCAATGTAATGTTTTTCTTATTTAGTTAAACAGTAAACGGGTGGGATAAGATTTAAACACACGGTATGGCTACTTATGAATTTATTTAAACACTAAACTACTCACTAACACTTAATTTATATACACTTAACTATTCACTCACATTTGATTTATATACAGACAAACTTAATTATTGATTTATATCAACACTTCACTGTTCGCTATTTTGGTGTATTCTTGTTTATTCGTCGAGATCACCTCATCAACTAAACTAACTCTCCTTGATCGGTCCCTTATATATTAGTGCCTTTTTCACTAGATAATTCCAGATTGCGCCTTACACAAAAACATTTCCTAGATAAGACTGGTCACAAAAACAATATCTAGATCAGATAGTCACAATCGTAAATAGTTCTAAGAAATCCCGGCGCATCCACCATAATTTCAACTTTCATACAAGGCTTAGGCAGTGTCGGATTCAGGGTCTACACTGGTGCGCTATTTCGTAACAATATTAATTTTATAGAAAAGCTTACCGAGCAAAAATTTAGAGCTTGGATCTCATTCCTAGGAGTCGTGAGGGGATTTTTGGGCAACAATATAGATGCAGACTATGAACAGCTAGTTACTGTACTTTTAGATTCCTATAATTCGCTTGGCTGCCGAATGTTACCATAGCAACGAACAATAACTCATTAGAAGTGTCAGTGTGAAGTTTGACGTCAAAAAAGTGAACCAGAGTTACGCAATGAATCAAAAGAAAAAATTTGTCCACCGAAATGTTGAAAATCGAAAAATTGGAGTAGAGAACCATCATCAAGTACCTGTATTTAAAAAGGTTGAGAGATAAGCAGATTTACGAAGATATGCTTAATACCCTTGGTGATCAATGTCCTTCGTATGCGACCGTAAAAAATTGGAATGCAAGATTCAAAAGAGGTAAATTTTCCATTGAACATGATGACCGATTGGGAAGGCCAGTTTCTGTGTCAGTCCCCGAAAATATCGATGCAATTCATGACATGATTTTATCAGGCCGTCGAATTGGGATAAAACCGATATCTGGAGAACTGAATATTTCATACGAACGCGTTCATTATATAGTTCACGTCAATTTGGACATGAGAAAAATTGCTGCACAATGGATCCCCAAATGTTTGAATGTTGACCAAAAGCGTGCAAGGATAGAAGCATCGCGTTCGATCTGTGCTCAATTTGAAAACGATGTAGACTTCTTAAACCGAATTGTTACTATGGATGAGACCTGGGTACATTTCTACGATCCAGAAACAAAGCAACAATCGATGGAATGGTGACACTCTAGTTCTCCAAGACCTATAAAATTTCGTGTCCAAAAATCTGCTGGAAAAGTTCTTGCTTAAGTTTTTTGGGATTGCCATGGAGTAATCATGATTGATTTCTTGGATAAGGGTAGAACAATAACTGGAGATTACTATTCGACATTACTAACCACTCTACGGGAAAAAATTAAAGAGGAAAGATGCGGATAGCTATCCAAAGGTGTTTTGTTTTTGCAGGACAACGCCCCTACACGCATATCTTATATTGCCAGGCAAAAAATTCGTGATTTAGGGTTTCAATTGCTAGCACATCACCGTTATCCACCGAATTTGGCTACGTCTGACTATGATCTCTTTCCTTAACTGAAAAAAAGTTTAAAAGGTCGTAAAGTTTCTTCCAACGAGGAGGTAATAAAATCTGTGGAGGTCTGGTTTGCAAAGCAAGAAGAAACATTTTTTTAAAGGTCTAAAGACATTGTAGGTTCGCTGTAATAAATGTATCCAATTAAGAGGAGAATATATTGAGTAATAAAATATTTTGACATTGAAATTTTGTTTGGTTCTATAGTAGGGTAAGAATGTTTCAATATATTCTCGTACATGTAGAAATATTTTATATGTTATATGTTAGTTTAATTTAAATTTCACATATATATTCGATACACAATATTAAAGAACCTGGCAAGTAATTTTTCAAAAATAAATATGAAACGTAACTGTGCTGTTTGTGGTTTTTTTTAATGTAACAGAAAAACTTTACGTGTTACAGCTTTTTTGTGACCATTTTCGTATTCAAATAGGTTCATTCTACTACAGTGTGCTATTCAGCTTCATGTTGCAGCAACAAAATTTTTTTTCTACCAATATAATTACTTATCAGTCCAAAAACCTCTTGACGAGGAATAAATAGGTGACGCAAGTACACCCCTTATTAAACCTATGATATTAAATCAAACGATGTATAAGGAGATACAAGTATTATATCTATTCATAATCTTTTTAAAATGAAGGTGGCTACACTTTATTCCTTATTAATTTGAAGGTTTTAAATAATGCATGTACTTCCGTTCAGCTCTGTTTAATCAATGTCTCTTGGAAACGTTGCTATCAAAAAAAGTATTTCTTTGGATGGCTACAAGCTTCTTTCATCAATGATGTATTTCATTATTCCAGAGAAACCTGAAAACTCTCACAAATCATGAATTTCTAGAAAGAAACCTTTTCAAAATATAGATCAGAAGCTGCTTTTCAAAGAATCGACGAATCGATGGCAAAATTTAAAGGGCGGTCTTCTCACAAACAATTTTTTCAAGTGAATGTAATAAAGCGCGGCATCATGTTATGGATTCGAAGTTACTCGTCAACAGGATACGTATACGATTTGAATGTGTATGCTGGAAAGGAAACTGAAGAGCTCAGAGCTCGAGGGCACTTTAAGAAAAAGGGTTGTAAATAAGTTAGTCAGTTCTATTCGAGAACCCGCTGTGGCACTTAGTTTTGACAGATTTTTATCTTCAGTCTTATTGTTAGATTCATTGCCATATCAGCTGTAAGTACCGTAATGAGCAATAGAAAGAGTGCTCCAAATTGTCTGACAAGCTGCACTGTGGTGACTCAGAATTCAAAGTTAATAATAATGGAACTATAGTTTGCAAGTTGCAGGATACGAAAGATCTGTTAACTATAAGCAACTGTTTTACTGACAACGTAGTTATGGTTCAGTGTACTAAAAAATATAGTTCAAAGAGGACATTTTTTGTCTTGAAATGCTCCAGTTTCACAACCAAAATAGCTGGCTTATACTATTTTGATCGAAAATCTCGCATATGGTGGAAGCAAGTTTTCTATAAGGTCCTGATGATGGTAGGTGCGAATGCTCACTTGTAACACAAGGACTTGCATAGAACTAAATTACCATTTTTACCGTTTCGTATCTGTCTAGCTAAGGCCCTTGTTGCCTAAAGTAGGCCCAAGGCTGGTTTAAAGCGGATATCAGCATCATCATAAGGACGTCCGACAATGAGTGAAAGGCCAAAATTGTTCAATACTTGAGATCATTTACCCATTGAAGGAAATACGCTAATATTATGTCAAAGATGCTCCGTGCAGTTGCAAAAATTGCTTTACTCCGTACCATTTAAAATCTTTTTTTCTATAAATGTTGGTGTTTTATATCCCATTTAAAACGTCGAATTGGACTTAAATATCCCAGACAAAATGTTGGACTATCAGAAACACGTGGGTACCAATATTATTTTTTATGAATGACACCCGTCAAAAAATCCGGCTCGAAAGTGTTAAATCACTCAATTTGTTTTTATTTGATAATATCAATGGATTTCTATGATCATACGGTAATATAGAATTTGTTAGCCTTCCGTCAACTCTCAATAATTGATTGTCTAAGAATAGATTCAGATTAAATAGTCTACTTGATTATTGTAATTTACCTAACTTGATATCGTCGATGTCTTGAGCAAATTAATGTGACTTAGAAATTTGAGCAAGTATGCTAGCTGCATCTTCCAATCTTCACTACTGAGTGTTTCTGTGACAATTTTTTTCTTGTGTAAAGTTGTATTTTTGAATCTAAAATAATATGCTATGACATGTTGTAATCGTGTGAATGTAGAATACCATTCGAATATATCTGTATCATAAATGTGGGTACAAGCTAAAGTTATTACTGATGACTTTAAATCTAACAAATATTTGTCTATGCTTGACATAAATGCATTTTCTATTTGCGTGGAACTTACTAAGAATAGTGGATCATACCAACAAACTCTTAAGTTTGTTACAGATTCTAGATTTATACTTGAGATAATATCTGATGTATACTTAATTCTAAAATTCTTGATACTCGATTGGCAAGAAAACTTTCAAATGTGGCATTTCGTTACCTAGCCATGAAAGTACTATTGTGGAATCAGTATAGTACCATAACTTACTGACCTGAATATTAAATGCATTGCTTTCTGTATGTACCAACTGTGCGAGAAGTGTAGGCAAGGTATGCTGATTACTTAAAGGTGCTACCTTTGATTTTTCAAACTAAAGTTTCAATGTGCCCTGACTGTGTTGATTGATTGAACATAGATAAATACATACTCCATATGCCTTGGCAGACGCATCCCAAAACGCATGTAATGCCACTGACTGATAATTAGTAGTAATTACATGTTTTTCGATTTGATATAACAACGTAATTTGTGACCAAAAATCTTCAAATTTATCGGTAATATTGTTTGGTATGGGTTCGTCCCAGCCGATTTTTAATTATATTGTATAATTAACTTCACTTTGCGAGTTGCTGCGTCGATTAAACCTGGTGTATCGAATATTTTCGAGATAACTGCTAAGACTGCTCTTGTTGTGTGTTTAATTGATATGCTTTGTACTCTAATAACGTAACCTGGAATGTCTGATTGTGAATTCGAAAATAAACTCAATGTTTTGAGATCTTTATTTTCATGAGATTGAACTAATTGATCGCTGTTGTCCTTATTACCTGATATAGTTTCTGAAATGCTCCTTTTCATTTGAAGACCATTTCGGTAAAATAAATCCAGCGCTAGATAATATTTTTGTGATTTCATTATAAATTTGTAATGCTTTATCGATTGTGTTCTTTATGTTATTTGTCATTCTACGAATGCCTGCATGACCGCTTGTTGGTAGTAAGTGAAAGTCATTTAATATACATTTTATCGTATCTTTATTACTTATACGTTGTACTCCTTTTAGGTATTTATAATATTTAATTCTTTGCATAATGTAACTAAATCTTTTCGTCTCGCATAAATGCTGATCGAGATTTCTGGAGTACACAAATACTAAATATTTCTGGTATATAACAAATATTACCAAAGTTAGACATAACATTGTTTTGTTCAGTGTTTTTGTCTAATTTTTTATTTAGAACTAGTTCAATCATTTCATGAAGCTTTTTTAGAAAGTCTTCAATATTGTGTCGATCAGATCCAATATTTGTTGTGTCAGTTTTACTCGTATTTTCTTTTTTACTTTGAACTCTTATCAAAATGTTTACCCAATTTTGACGCATATCTTCGAGTTCTTCTGAAGTGATAATTATTCGAGATAATGCATATGCAGTTACATTATCTTTCCGTTTATTATACTCTATCTGAAAGTCATATTCCTCCAATAGCAATCGACATTTTGTTAAACGGCTTGACGGGCTGTTAAAACTGAACAACTATAGGTCTTTGATCTGACAGTGTTTTGGGAGCAAATAAGGCTTATTTCATTTCACTGCCCATATAATGGCCAAAAGCTCTTTTCCTATGGTTGAATAATGTATTTCACTTTTACAGGTATTTTCCCATCAATAGGTTTACATATAGCATCCGGTAAAAAAACTCCGTCATCCAGTTCTTTTGGAAGAACTGCACAGACACTGTCTTCCAAAAAAGCAATAGGAAAGTATTGAATACTTTCACATTTCGGGTATGAACAAATGTTATTCTCGTGTTTTGAATTCAATCGTATCCGTTACCATGTCATTGTTGTTATTTGAAAAAGATAAAATATTTCTCTCGATATATACTTTTCCATTATATTTTTTAAGAAAATGTTGCCCTAATATACCAATAATCGCACAATGTAATTTTTTAAGTATATAGAACTTCTGCTCAAAATAATAATTACAAATGTTAAATTCGGAAATCAAATTTCCACCTAATTCCTTGACAGTCAAATTCTCTTTATTTATGGTGTCGTTAGCTGTTATATGATTATATATAAGTATGTTTGTTTTTGTTAAATTCACGCGTTATCCATTTTTCATCTTGTTTCTTAACCTTGGGTTGGTTTTTTGCAGACAGCGCCTCCGTGTTGATATTGGTTGTTGTTCCAAAATCGGAATCTTCCAATTGATGGTACAAATGTGCGTTTGGTTGTCCTGTTATTTTCCGTTGATTGTGTTCTTCCATGTTTCATTCAACATCGTTGCTCCCAAGTTCCACATCCATACTTGGTTATACCGTACTGATGAAGGCTAATGAGCTAGAAACATGCATGTTTACGGTTACCACTCCTCTTCAGTAACCTCTTTATTTTTGCGTGCTTTCCCATGAAAACACTTGTTGTTTGCTCTTTGTTTATATATATATATATATATATATATATATATATATATATATATATATATATATATAATTATATATAATGGATGCTGGGGATTCGACGCTTTCTAAATCCTTTTTTTGTGGTGAATCATTCCCCGTTTTCCTGTTTCTCTGTCTACCCCTTCGTTTTCTTCCTCCTTTCCCCAGGATCCCATTGTGTCCTTTGCAGTGTCGACTGAGAGAGGTCACAGTGCTATCGGTACGGAGTTAAAAATTCCAGTCCTCCAATTGCCGTCAAGGTGAAAACACATCATTTCAACAAAAGATATTTGCATGTGCTCTGGGAGCCATAACGTTATTTCACGGAAAATCCTGATAAATTCTACGTAGGGGAAGAAAATATCGCTCGATTTAACAGATCGAAGGTCTGACCTAATAATATACTGATCCAGGGGGTGCCGATGACCAAAGGATACCAGTAGAATTGGTAGATTTAGGACACCATGTGGAAAATTCCCGTTGACGGCGTTAGCTGGTAGGATTCATTAAAAAGGGGGGTTTTTGTATATGGACTTTAAATCGCTGATTGGAATTTAATGGGTCAGTGAGACCAGTTCCAGGAGGTCTGGATTAATCTGGAGAAATTTCAGTTCCTGTTCTGGTGCCGGAAAAGGATAAGTTAACAGTTTTCCTTTTCTTATTTCTTCAAACTCAGTAGTAACTTCACATTTATGCTTCACATATTACCGTTTTTTTTATATTAAGTTTTATTTCTTTTTTTTTCTTACGGCAATTACTATAATCTCGTTTATACTTGAATTTTGTATTTAAAATTTTTTTTGAGATCTTGCTCATAGATTAAGAGACGCTGGAACACTTGGTACGTACCTAGTATTGCGATATTTAGTAGTTTTTACCTATTTCTAATGGTTTCATGTATATAATTTTGCGCCGTATATAATTTTGAGTTGTATCTTCTCCAGCAACGCTAAACTCGTTGTAATTTAAATTTCTGGCTTATGCAATTATTATATTTATATTGATATTGGTTTAAATTGCGGAAGTGTGAACCCTTGTAGCTATACATTGGTGATTTTGATATATATATATATATATATATATATATATATATTATCGTTGTATTCTTGGAATATTGTACATGAACAATTTGGTCGATTCTCTAGAATTTTTGGGCTCAGACATTATTTGTAATATTTTTCTTTTGGTAGTGATATTGTATCATATATTTTGAAAAGAGACCGTTGGTCCACCAAGACTAATTAAAATTTCAATCACGGTGTATTTGCTGACTTTTATTTACTTTTGATAATTTACCTATCAGATTAACCTTTGGAGTGTGTAGTGTGTGTTGTTAACCCACTGAGGAGTTGTGGGCTAACTTAGGAAGTCTTGGGTGCTTGCCAAAACTTCTCTGGCGCCCTTTTTGTATACTTAATAATTTTTGAAGAATCCACCCCTTCTTCGACTCGAAGCTAGTCGACTGGCGAGCACGGGTTGTACCACGTGAGACAACCCGCATACCTATAACGAGCACTGTGAGGGTTTGTAGGTTTTTCTCGTTATATGTTTTTGGCGCCCAACGTGGGGGGGAAATCAAAAGGAGGACTCAAGGTCCGGACGAAAGCATGGGAATCTACTTGGCCGTGATGTCTGGTTATTTTAAAAGGCTGTCTTGCCCTATTTCGGAGGAGACGCAACTCAAAATCTTGTTGAGGAATATCGCGCCGTATTATCAAAATCATTTGGGTCTAGTAGAGGTTAATAGTGTGCGGGAATTGTTGACTTTGGGTCGTAGACTGGAGGCCAGAAAATCGGCTATTGAGAATTATAGTGTACCTTCGAGGAGATCGAATTGTTTGGAGCCAGACCTCGCGTATGTAACCTCGCAAGTGGAACCAGTGGCTGAGATCAGAGCGTCACATAACTCCATCTCGTCTTCCGCCCCTAGAGAAACAGTGTGTTTTCGTTGTAAACAGCCTGGACATCGGGCTGTAGGGTGTCTGCAGGCGACCAGTGTAAAATATTGTTTTAAATGTAAAAAAGAGGGATACACAGTTAGAACTTGTCCTGTTTTCTCTCCCAGATCCAACCAGGGAAACGAACCAAGACGTGCTTGAATGGTCGGGTAGAGTGCGTCAGTGAAAACCCCCCGGTCGATGATTTCCGTGTCGCCATAGATTACGTACTGGATCACGCTGCGAATGATGAACGTCCTTATCTTAAGATAGATATCCTAGGGAAAACTTTATTAGGACTTTTGGATTCGGGCGCTTCAAGAACTGTTATAGGAGGTAAGGGATATGAGTTAATTTCTTGTTTAGGGTTGACTTTGGATAAAAGTAGGACGACTAATTGTACAGTGGCAAATGGTAATGTGTTACAGAGTACTGGAACCGTAGTGTTGCTCGTGGTTTTGAGGGGTCATATGCGGTTGATTGAGGCTCTGGTTGTCCCTGAATTAACTCATATTTTGATCCTTGGTGTAGATTTTTGGAATTTGATGGGCGTCGTCCCAGATCTTCGCCATGACGAGTGGCATTTTTCGGCAGATCCTGTGTTGATAAATAGTGTGAAACATGTGTCGTCTAGAACGGTACTCACTCCTTTGGAACAGCAGAGACTTCAAGCGGTGATTGATAGGAATATGGAAATTATGGGAAAAGGTCTAGGGTGTACCGATAGAGTAGAACACGTGATAGTAAGTTCTAGTCCCCCCATCAAGCAGCGATATTATAGGGTCAATCCCATTGTACAGAGGCATATTGATGCTGAATTGGATGAGATGCTGCAGTTAGGTGTTGTATAACCCAGCAATAGTCCGTGGGCTTCTCCAATTTTGCTGGTCAAGAAAAAGGATGATTCCTATCGATTTTGCGTTGATTACAGGAAGTTGAATGCTGTCACTGTTCGAGATAGTTACCCTCTTCCCCTGGTAACGGATACTTTAGAGAAGTTGCGTGAGGCTAAATATTTGTCTAGTTTAGATGTCAAGTCCGCTTATTGGCAAGTTCCGGTAGCCGAATCTTCAAGGCAATACACGGCTTTTACGGTACCTAATAGGGGTCTATTCCAGTTCAAACGACTACCATTTGGTTTACATAATGCCCCAGCTACCTGGCAGAGACTTATCGACAATGTTTTATGCCATGATCTTGAACCGCATGTTTTTGTCTATCTTGACGACGTGGTTATTTGTACGCAAACTTTCGAAGAACATGTACGGATGTACGGGTGCTCGAAGAGGTTTTAAAGAGGTTAGCGGATGCTAAAATTACTGTTAGCGTGGATAAGTGTCAGTTCTGCCGTCCTGAAATGAAGTATCTTGGGTATGTAGTTGATTGTTTCGGGTTGCATGTGGATCCTTCCGGGTTAATTTTCTTTGACGAATGGGGGGGAATCTGTAACGCAAAAAATTCGCCGAGCCGTCGTAAATTTAATTTGGCTAACCTGTCGACCGAGAGAGGTCACAGCGCTATCGGTACGGAGTTAAAAATTTCAGTCCTCCAATTGCCGTCAAGGTGAAAACACATCATTTCAACAAAAGATATTTGCATGTGCTCTGGGAGCCATAACGTTATTTCACGGAAAATCCTGATAAATTCTACGTAGGGGAAAAAAATATCGCTCGATTTAACAGATCGAAGGTCTGACCCAATAATATACTGATCCATGGGGTGCCGATGACCAAAGGATACCAGTAGAATTGGTAGATTTAGGAAACCACGTGGAAAATTCCCGTAGACGGCGTTAGCTGGTAGGATTCAATTAAAAGGGGGGTTTTTGTATATGGACTTTAAATCGCTAATTGGAATTTAATGGGTCAGTGAGACCAGTTCCAGGAGGTCTGGATTAATCTGGAGAAATTTCAGTTCCTGTTCTGGTGCCGGAAAAGGAAAAGTTAACAGTTTTCCTTTTCTTATTTCTTCAAACTCAGTAGTAACTTCACATCTATGCTTCACATATTACCGTTTTTTTTATATTAAGTTTTATTTCTTTTTTTTTTCTTGCGGCAATTACTATAATCTCGTTTATACTTGAATTTTGTATTTAAAATTTTTTTTGAGATCTTGCTCATAGATTAAGAGACGCTGTAACACTTGCTACGTATCTAGTATTGCGATATTTAGTAGTTTTCACCTATTTCTAATGGTTTCATGTATATAATTTTGCGCCGTATATAATTTTGAGTTGTATCTTCTCCAGCAACGCTAAACTCGTTGTAATTTAAATTTCTGGCTTATGCAATTATTATATTTATATTGATACTGGTTTAAATTGCGGAAGTGTGAACCCTTGTAACTATACATTGGTGATTTTGACATATATATATATATATATATATATATATATATTATCGTTGTATTCTTGGAATATTGTACATGAACAATTTGGTCGATTCTCTAGAATTTTTGAATTGAGACATCGGTGTAGTTTGGGGCCCTCAGCTCTACTGCACCCTGAGATTACAGCCTTCAGCTGGGCTCAGACATTATTTGTAATATTTTTCTTTTGGTAGTGATATTGTATCACATATTTTGAAAAGAGACCGTTGGTCCACCAAGACTAATTGAAATTTCAATCAGGGTGTATTTGCTGACTTTTATTTACTTTTGATAATTTACCTATCAGATTAACCTTTGGAGTGTGTAGTGTGTGTTGTTAACCCACTGAGGAGTTGTGGGCTAACTTAGGAAGTCTTGGGTGCTTGCCAAAACTTCTCTGGCGCCCTTTTTGTATACTGAATATTTTTTGAAGAATCCACCCCTTCTTCGACTCGAAGCTAGTCGACTGGCGAGCACGGGTTGTACCACGTGAGACAACCCGCATACCTATTACGAGCACTGTGAGGGTTTGTAGGTTTTTCTCGTTATAAATATTGTTCGGGACCTCTCACAAATAAAATTTATTGTCTTTCAGCTCACCAGAGATAGTAAATCAGGTGCCATAGTACTTTAAGTACGACATTTTTGTCATTTTTGGAGAAGTTTCAGATTAATAAGACGATACAGACTCCAGAGTGTATACAAGTCACAATTTTATGATCAAATATTGTTCAGGGCATCTTATTAATGATCCTTATTGATTTTTAGCTCACCATAGCTACTGCAACGGGTGCTATGGTACTTGATGTGCCACATTTTTGGTCCTTTTTGGAGAAATTTCTGGTTTTTAGCACAATTCGTCCTCCGTAGTGTATACAAGTGATCAATTCTATAATTGGATATTTTTCAAGGTGTCTCACATTTGTACCCTATCAATTTTCATCTGACTAGAGCTAATAAAGCGGATCCTATAAATCCAGATACAATACATGCATTTTTGGTTATTTTTGGATATATTTCGGTTTGTTAGCACGATACATCCCCCGAAGTGTATACAAGTGACAATTTTATGATAGAATATTATTCGGGGCATTTATCGTATGCGGAGAAGTTAGTTTTAATCTTTAGAACCGTTTATTTTTATTCCTATAATTAGGTAGGCAATATATTCAAAGAAATGTTATCGAATGTCAAAGTTATATGTCAATATATTTGTAGGGTGAAGTTGCCAAAATCGTACCAGTCCGTATATCGTACTTTTCGGTTATATGTTCAGAAAAACTATGCCGCCATCTATGCGCTTTTTTTTAAATCTTATACGTCTTCTAATATACAGTTAAAAATTGACATTTATCTGATGTCATTTAGTAGTGATTACATTTCGTCGAAAAAAGTGTCTTTATTTGATGTAAATTTCTATTTATTTTAGAATTTTTTTAAGGCTTATTAGATTCAATATAGTACATAGAATAATAAATTAAATAGAAACGTCTGGTTTATAGGTTAGAATCTCAAAAATGACAAAAATTTGGTACTTCAAGTACCATAGCACTCGTTGGACTGGCTTTAGTGAGATAAATATCAACAGGGTTCATCTTTGAGATGCTCTGAATAATATCCATTCGTAAAATTGATCACTTGTATAAACTCATGAAGCTTTATTGTGCTAATAATCTAAAATTTCTCCAAAAATGACAAAAATGTCGTACTTCCAGTACCATAGCACCCGTTGTACTGAGTAAGCTGAATATCAATAGATGTCTTGAACAATATTCAATCATAAAATTGGTGACTTGTTGCACTCCGGATGCTGTATCGTGCTAAAAAGTCATGTAACGGAAGGTGGCCAACGATGATGACGACATACACACAGAATTTTTTTTCTAAAAACCGTTTTTTTTGTGTGGTTTTGGATGAAAAACGTGAAGAAAATCAAAATTTGTTTCAAAAATTCTAACTTTTTTCGGGGTAAACCAATACTTCGCATATTAGATAGGTTGGGCGGAAACGTAAGATACAAATTGGAATGGAACATATATGCTCTCCCCGGAATGAATCGTTCTTGATGGTGTCTGTGCGAGGCTTTCTCAAATGTTCGAAAGTTGTGACAAATTCACATTTCGCCTGGTATATCATTTAATATGTATTCACTTTCCCTCATTGGGGCGTCCATAAAAGTATGTAAGGTATTTCGACACTCACCCAGTATATGGATAACAAACAGAATATAAATTCAGAAATATCTATTTCATTCCATTCGGAATCCGAATATTTCACAACCTACTCATATCAAGTTGATGTAAGCTTTGCAGATTCACTTTCTCTCATTCAATGGCTTTCAACAAATCTTCTACCTTACATCTCTGTATATCCAATGCTACGCATACAAAGCAAACATCATCTAACAATTCAAAAAAAAGTTTTTCGAGTAAATAGAGGGCTTATGTAAACACAATGGCCTGTATCGAGACGGTGGATTCTAACATTTCTAAGAGGAATAAATGAGGTCACTTTTATAAATAAAAAGCGGACAAATGAATGTGTCGCATCATTTTCTCTTGTACATCTAGAGAAAGGAATAATGTATTGTAACGATGCGTCAGCATTTTTTTGTTGCTAGGTGATTACAGAAGAAAAAGAACAGTTTCATTATACGGATGGATCATTAAGTTTTCTGGCAAACGTACGTCGAGAATTTATCGTATTTACAGCTTGAAATAAAAAAATATGTATGCCATATGTCATTTTTTGAGAATATGTACTGCTTAACCTCAATTTAAAAAAATATTTTATGATGCATTCATAGTATTGCTATGAATTTTATTCATAATTTAAAACAACCATTATTGGAAAATGCCATGTGCTTCCGCGAATTTGTTCTATTCATATGAAAAATACACCCTGTTGATAGCGTTTTTGGCCTGTTTTATAAATCTTTCCAAATTCATATTATATACAAAGTTATTCAGGATTTTCTTAACACGTTTTAAATTTGGACTATGTGAAGTTTGGGATAAGATATCGATTACTTTTAAAACTATTGGATTTGTAATAGGAAAAGGGCATTCACAAATAAAACAACTAAATAAAGTTAATATAAGTAGAAAGCTCTTTTATTGATTATTACGATGCAGGATATATCATAAGACTAAATCTTAACATTTGTACATTAGAGAATATTCATTTATGCTTTCATCAACAGTTTTTGATAATGGAAACATGCATTCATCGAACATAAACAAAACTCTTATTTCTCCTTTATGTATCTAATGGAAAGACACGTACCATATATATTGAACTGAATTCTCAATTCTCAAATTAATCTGATTCTATACTTATTATTAATCCAATAATTTGTTATATCGATTTTAATTTTAATCTATTGTAAAACTATTGGATAAGAAACTTTGAAGTGTACAAGTGTAGTGTGCTAGATCATTTAGTCTAAATAGAAAATTAAAAGTTTCATCTAGGATGAATATAAAAAAATGTTGGTTGCTAAGCGAGAATCGAGAGAGGTTTTTTCTTTTTTTTTGATTGATAAGAAGGGAAGCAAATTGAGTTAGATTTCGAAAGAGATTTTTTAAAACAGAAAAATTCAGAAGAATCAAATAAGATTATAATAAGAAACTGAAGAAAGGAGATTAATTTTGAACTATAAGCAAAGCTGTAGAAGGAATCATTCTTAAATATGAGTAAAATCAGTTATAACTTGAGAGTATAATGAGAATAGGGGAGAATATAAATTGAGCAGAGAAGAGAAAAAGTATATAATTATAATACAAGTAAAATAATAAAACTTTACTCACTTGAAACACGGAAAAGCAGTCTTCAGTATCCAAAAAGAAGATAGAACTGAATTTTGGTTCAGTTCATTATTACACAATTAAATAAAGAAACATCGACGAAAAATCCAGTGCATAATTACAAACTGTAAGGTAAATTCATAAAAATTAGTCTTATATCATTTCGATATTTTTCACAAACGAACTGTCAAATTTACATACATAGCCTTTTTATCTGATCGGACTAGTGTCAATTCAAATGGTAATTTGGTGACATATTTCACATGAAATTCAACGACCAGATAAAAAGTTACTTAACAAATTTTAAATCAGAATCTTTAAACAAATTTTACTGGATAGATCTATAACTAATATAAACAAAAAAGGGAAAAGACTTTTCGATAATTTCAATAATATAATTTCTCATAACCTCTAAATCTTATTCAGTAAGATAGTTAAACCCATTGGCCAAGGTATTTACTAGTAGTACAGAGACATATTGAGTGCTCTTTAGATATATTTGAAAAAATTATTGGATGATAATAAGTATTAGTTAATATAAATATTTCTTTTTCTTATTAATTATATGCTATCTCAGTTATTTTGAAGTTTAAATATAAATGTGAACGTATCCTCACTCACAATAATTCTCAACAAATAATGAAGAGTTTCATCTTGAGGACTGAAGTTAGCTGGCCTTTTACTTTTTAAACTAAACAAATATTCATCTATTACTTCATTAATTTCATCTGGCGCTCAACAACTAAAATTATAATAATAAAATCCCAATGGCACAGGACCAATTGGACAGGCTTATTTCAGTAACATTTTTGCATAAAACCCAAAATAATAAATTAGATACAAATTTAATAGAATGTTTTGAGATATACAAAAAACCAAATTTCTAGTAAATTTGTGAATTTTCTTAAATAAATGTTTTAATGTACGATGTAGAGAAAAATGTTGAATACAAAAGTTGTAGGGCGTGTTAAGGTCTATGAAAAGAAAGCTCAGTAACTTTTTTGCGTCAAATGAAAAACAAAGGAAATACGATATTTTTCAATTTTGACAGGCCGCCATTTTGTTTTTACTGGACCGATTTGGCTCATTAACGAACTCGTCGAAGATTCTGCCCTAACCGATATTTGTAGCGAGTTTGGTTTTGATCCGTCAAAAAATACGCCCTCTATCGTGCTTACAAATTCTGTTATAACACATATATATATATATATATATATATATATATATATATATATATATATATATATATATATATATATATATATATATATAAATATATATATATATATATTAATACAGATCCTCTATTTGAAATTTGAAAGAATAGTAGAACATAAGGAAATTTATTTATATTTAGCTGCCTTACTTTCGATACACACTGTGCTATATGTTAATTCACTAATTTTGAAAGATTCAGTATAAATATCAAATTTGACATTTTAAATTCTGATGACATTTGTGTAGAATATATCTAATGATAGATAGAGCAGATTATGATTTGGAGAAAATATTGGAAATTTCAAAATATAGAGGTCTCTGCTAGCAGCATTACAAGTATAATAAAAGAATTCGAAATCTCACTTGGTTAGTGAAAAACATAAATTAGTAATTTTTTTAAAAAACAAGAGAATCGGTAACCAATGGAAAGGAGATTTGTTTATTTTGCAAAAGTTTAGTTAGTAGATTTTGAAACTCCGAAGAGGCAACATCAGAACTAGAGTCGTCTCAATTTTTGGTGTAGATAGTAGAAATTGTATATCAATACAACCAGATTAAAAATCCATTCCCTATAAAGCCAGTGCGTGCATAATACAAATAAGAATTGCATCGTGTGTAGTGAATGTGGTTCGAGATTTGTAAATAAAAATTTTGAATATATCCAGTATTCTAAAGTCATTTAGAATTGTACGAGTTATCCTGTTCTCAGTAGGTGAGTCCGCTCCAGTTTTTACAATAGTTTCTCGAGGAATAATAAGGCCGCTTTTTAAATAAAATTTGACATAGATGCATCTATTAGATATTTGATTGCAAACAAAATTAACAATTCACATAAGGAAACCAACATCAAAAAAGAGAAATTTTGAATTAGACGATTTTGATTGAAGATTGTATTTGACATTCATACACGTCAAGATTCAAATCAACGATTGGAACTTTTAATCAACGTTTTTTTCATTAGATTAATTTATAGTATCTAGGTTGTTCTAATTTAAAGTTTCGTAGAAATTACGACTGTATTATTTTTCATAACATTTAATTTCTGAAAATTAAACATTTCGCAGTACATAAAACTGTCGATCAAAACAGTGACAGTTGATAATTTCCAGTGACAGAAGTATTGTAAATGTCATCAGATATTTGAAGTGCCTTTTATAATATTAAACATACAGTTACTAGAGATTCTGAGCAATAGCGATACAGTTAATTTGGAAATACGTTAAAAATAAATAAATTTTGAATAATTAATTTTTTTGAACAGTTTGGTCTCACCCTGAGAGAAGAGTAATAGGTCGATTATATATATATATATATATATATATATATATATATATATATATATATATATATATAAATTCATCTTTAGAAACACTAAATTGATATTTATTAGAGCCGGGCATATTTTTGACAACTACTGTCAAAATTGACATTTCTTACATGCTTTTTCAAAGTTGCATGTACAATAATTGTCGCTGCGACAATTTTATAACAATTCTAATAATAATAAATATAATACTAAATAAAACGAAATAGAAATATATAACAAATTTGTCATCACAACGTGGGGCAATTACAATTAAACGATACAGACAAATATATCACAATTTAGCAGCCCAACGTGAGACGAATTGAAATTTATCTTTACAGGAAGGTTTACATTAAATTTAAACAATTAAAATCCATCACAGAATATTGAATATATCACAAATTTGGCGCAGCAACGTGGGGTGCACATAATCATTAAAACATTGAAAATTATTGACATTATTATAAAAAAATTAAATATCTACGATGGAAAGAAGAATGACGTTAAGGGATGGTAAACAGGTAGGAGTTGAAAGTGGATCTGATGAAGAAAGTGAAGAAAGGAGTCATGGAAAAAGAGATTTCCAGGTGCAGTACTTAGAACAAGGACGGGAACAACCAGAATGAGTTTTGACGGGAGATTAAGCAGAAGAACAGGAGGATAGAAGATGGGAAACACAAGGAGGAGCAAATAGCAATGGTCAGTGGATGCGACAATTTTTTATGAAAATGGAGGAGAATAGGATGGCGGACATGAATGAACTAAATGAGAATATGAATAGTATGAGGAGAGATATGATTAGTATGCGGGGAGATATGAATAACATGAGTGGAGATTTAAATGCAAAAATGGACAGTACAAAATGAGAATATGATTAGTATGCGTGAAGATATGAATAATATGAGTCGATATTCGAATGACAAGATTGATACAATGAAGGAAGATATTAAGGGAGATATTAACAATATCACTGGAAATATGGACAGGCTGGAAAAGAAAATGGGAGAAGTAAACATGGAAACCTTAAATGAAATTAAGAAAATCAGAGATGAAAACGAGCAATTTAGGAAACAAATTGCTGAGAAGAAAGTAGATATAGAAGAACAAAATAAGGATTTGAAAATAGAAATTCAAGAAAATGGAGTTAAAAACAAAGAACAATTTAAAAAACAGGTAGTAGAAGAAGTACAGAATTAAATAGATGCATAGGAGAAAATTTATCTAGAGCAATTCAAACAGAACTAAACTAAACTGTAGTGAATTCGGCCTTAATTACACTTTTTTTTATTACCTCAATTGGGATAAGGTGAATCAACAAACAAAATTTCGGGACCAATGGATTTATTTGACACACAATAATAAATTTGCAAAAACCGTATATTCTCGATACAAATACGAATAAATATTAGTTATACAGTAAAAATGTCCAACTCAATATTATATATATATATATATATATATATATATATATATATATATATAATGGATATTTTTGTGGGGATGTGGCATATCCATTACAAATAAGTTGGCAAATATCTTTTTTCAAATTATATATATATATATATATATATATATATATATATATAAAAAATAAGTTAAGGACTTATCTTGGGAAAACTCGGGACGTACAGCTGGTAGCAGTAGTCAAAAGTTGAGACGTCCTTGTCGGGACTTGGACGCTGTACGATCCGGTGGAGTGGATAGTCTGTAGAGTCCGTAGCGATCCGTAAAGGTGAGTCCGTGGAGGTCAAGTTTGTAAACGGTCCTTGAAGTGGTCCTTAAGGTGAACGGTACAGGCTGCAGAGCAGCGAAGAAAATTGAAAATCACACACAAAATGATATGATTAAAAAGGAGAATACTGAATACTTCTCAGCGAAGAAATGAACCAAAGGAGCGAGTTCCACTTCAATCGTAGTTTAAGTAGATATTTTAACGATGGCAAAAACGATTACCGATGTGTTCCTAATATTTGAAATAATAGGAATTGGAATTAGAGGTGGGAGTAGCCGACGAATAAGTAACGCTCCAAAATAATTGATGAAAATAGTAACGTATCTCAGCGACATGTCACACAAAATAAGAATATAACTGAAGAAATACGATTTATAAAAATACTAAGTTTAATGGAGATTAAATAAGTTGAGAAGGAAATTGAAGAAATACAGTCTATAAAAGTACGAAGACAAACAAAAGATGATACGTTAGACATTAATTTTCAGAATCTAGGAAGTGAAGAAGTGATGCAAATTTATAAAAAAAAATATTTATTGGAAAATAAAAGACTGACATGTTAATATACTAAAACAAATCCTGACATATGGTAAAAGAAATAATAATTATAATAGGGGGAAACAATTTAATTGGTAATTAAAGGAAATGAGCAAAAGATTACAATAAACTGTAGAAGAAACCACAAAACAAAATGCCGGACGAATAATTTATACAGAGAATATCGAAATAAGCGTGAAACTTGACAGAAATATGAAAATAATGTATCCAAGAGTTTTTATAAATATAATTGGAAATTAAATAATAGGAATTGAGATTATGGTGGATAAGAAAATAATTAAAAATAATTTCATTGATACGGAAGAATTTGAGATGCAAATTCTAATCCATTTTTGAGAAGAAAGTACAGAAACAAGAATATATGATGAAGATAATGAGATATAGGGCAATGAATTTAAAAATAATACAGTGGAAAATTTAAAGAAATCTAGTAAACGAATATGGCACAAAGATTTTAAAAAGGATATAGTGGAAAATTTAATCGAATTTAGGAAACCGAAAGAGAATCAAACAATAAGAGAAGAGAATAAGACGAAGCTTAGGAGAACAAAATAAAATTGAATCATATGACAGGATTATAGGAACGAAATCTAGAAAACGAAAACGAATTGTTCATGGTAAGGAAGGAATATAAAACGATGTGTAAATAAAAAGTTTATGATTAACAAATAATATTTAAAAACATATGTCAATAGAAATTATATAAACAGGGTTTGATAATAGATAAAATGATAGACATGTTGATATGAATTATGGAAATGAAAATATAAGTTACAGAAATAAAAACGAATATATGGAAATGGAGATAAAATTGATGACAATAAGTATTTTAGAATAGAAGAGATTTTAGAAACTTTGATAGAAGAAATTATAATGGAAATAGAAATGAAATTAGGCAACAACATAGATGGGCAGGAGAAAATATTTACATTTATAGGAGCAAATGTGAAGAAGTTATATGAACTAAGCAAATCTATGCTACAAAAGATTGAATTAAAGGATGAGAAAGAAATTTATATGTAAGCATAGTTAATAAAGAAGTTAGAAACAGACATAGTTATTGATGAATTTATGAAATATAAGGAAATGATTGATTTTGAAGAGATATATAGAATTAAATGGTAAAATAATTGAATTTGTGGAGGTAAATATGGAAGTATTGGTAATTGAAGAGGATAATAAGAACTTATGGAATATAAAAAGGAGTGAAAGCATGGAAGAATTGGAATTATTGAGTGGAAATAAGGAATATGAAGAGAAAGTGAAGCATTTGATAATGAAATATGAAGGATTAATTGAAAACGAAATGAGAATTACAAATAATTAAGTGCGTGAGATAGAATAAATAGAAGATCTGAAAAGTAATGGTAATTGGACAGATTGTAATGAAAATATTATAAATTTATAAATGAATTATTGAAGAAGTATGCGATAAGAATGTCGAAGGAACCGAGAGTTGATTACTAAAAATATAGATATAATATCAAAGTGAAGAATACTGAGAAATGTTGAAACAAATAACATCCAGTTCCATATAAATTGTTAAGACAGAGTAGAAGAGGGTTGGAAATATTACAAAAAGGATGAGATCATGAAAGAAATCAACATGTTTATAGGAAATTTTAGAATAACAAAGGATATTATGTTAGGTGAAATTTTAAAATAGATATAGTAGAGTAAATAAGTTTTACGGGAATTAGGGACAATAGTTTAATTTGATTAAAGATAAGATTTTTGAAATAAGTTAATAACCCTTTTCAGAACATTACTATTTTACGGAAATAATAGGATAATATTCGGCAAATTTGAAAGAAGAAATTATAATAATATACAATAATCGATTTATCATTTTTTTATTAGGGGGATTTAAAACAGATCCTCTATTTGAAATTTAAAAGAAAAGTAGAACATAAGGAAATTTATTTATATTTGGCTGCCATACTTTCGATACACACTGTGCTATATGTAAATTCACTAATTTTGAAGAATTCAGTATAAATATCAAATTTGACATTTTAATTTCTTATGATATTTGTGTAGAATATATCTAATGATAGATAGAGCAGATTATGTTTTAGAGAAAATATTTGAAATTTCAAAATATAGAGGTCTCTGCTAGCAGCATTACAAGTATAATAAAAGAATTCAAAACCTCACTTGGTTAGTGAAAAACATAAATTAGTAATTCTTTTAAAAAACAAGGAAATCGGTAACCAACGGAAAGGAGATTTGTTTATTTTGCAAAAGTTTAGTTAGTTGATTTTGAAACCCCGAAGAGGCAACATCAGAATTAGAGTTGTCTCAATTTTTGGTGTAGATAGTAGAAATTGTATATCAATACAACCAGATCAAAAATCCATTCCCTATAAAGCCAGTGCCTGCATAATTCAAATAAGAATTGCATCTAACTGAAAATTTAGAATGTATCCAGTATTCTAAAGTCATTTAGAATTGTACGAGTTATCCTGTTCTCAGTTGGTGAGTCCGCTCCAGTTTCTACAATAATTTCTCGAGAACTAATAGGGCCTCTTTTTGAATAAAATTTGACATAGATGCATCAATTAGATATTTGATTGCAAACAAAATTAACAATTCATATAAGGAAATTAACATCAAAGAACAAAAATTTTGAATTAGACAAATTTGATTGAAGATTGTATTTGCCATTCATACAGTCAAGATTCAAATCAACGATTGGAACTTTTATTAAACGTTTTTTTCATTAGATTAATTTATAATATCTAGGTTGTTCTGATTTTAAGTTTCGTAGAAATTACGACTGTTGTTCCTTTATAATAATTTGGGGAATATTAATTTGATAATTTGTGATCTGGTCGTATAATATAGAATTTTACATTCCAACTCACTGTATTATTTTCATGACATATAATTTCAGAAAATTAAACATTTTGCAGTAAATAAAACTGTCGATCAAATCAGTGACAGTAATTTCCAGTGACAGAAGTATTGTAAATGTCATCAGATATTTGAAGTGCCTTTTATAATAATAAACATACAGTTACTAGAGATTTTGAGCAATAGCATAACAGTTAATTTGGAAATACGTTAAAAATGAATAAATTTTGAATAATTAATTTTTTTGAACAGTTTGATCCCACGCTGAGAGTAATAGGTAGATTATATATATATATATATATATATATATATATATATATATATATATATATATATATATATATATATATATATATATATATATATATATATATATAATTAGTTTTTGGAGTATCGGGATCCGGTCTGTGCATACAATAAATACAACTCTTTTCCTTTTAAATCTCAATATTTCGCAATTATTTTATTGCTTCATCAGGAGTTAACTAAAATAATATACGGTCACATACAACTATAATTAAATGTCATGATAAAACACATTTTCAGATCAGAGTATAAACGCTATCAGCACACAGTTAAAATTAAAGGCAATCACCAGCATCTTACCTGAGGTACTCCACCAGCAAGTGAGGCATGTACTACTTTAAAACTTGAAAGTAGTACATGCCTCACTTGCTAGTGGAGTACCTCATGTAAGATGCTGGTGATTGCCTTTAATTTTAACTGTGTGCTGATAGCGTTTGTACTCTGATCTGTAAGTGTGTTTTATCATGACATTTCATTATAGTTGTATGTGACCGTATATTATTTTAGTTAACTCCTGATGAAGCAATAAAATAATTGCGAAATATAGAGATTTAAAAGGAAAAGAGTTGTATTTATTGTATGCACAGACCGGATCCCGATACTCCAAAAACTAATTAAATAACGATAGACGGTCGAGAAAGAACTTACGTTGTTTTCGTATTTATATATATATATATATATATATATATATATATATATATATATGTTATATACCTTAAACTACTTAGTACATATTAAATAAATTACTTAATCAGCACATTGTGTAATAACATGTTGTTTTATAAATTGTTGAACCTTATTTTTGCTTACATCGTATTTTTACCTTTTTGAATTGTTTAGTTATATTGTCAGTCTAGAATTTACTTCGAATCTTGAAACTTGTAACTTTTGTTAAATGAATAATTTTTAAAAAACCTTTTTCCGTGTGTAAAAAGTTATTTGGCGCAGTCAGTAGGATATGTTAAACGGGCGTTAGTGAATATAACAATCGGTTCGTATCAACGATTTATTAACATACCTTAAGTGAATAATTGGGACTCTTGGTTAAGTGAATTAAGTAGCTTAACTCGAAGACAGTTGACTCGTACGAAGAGAATTTCAAGTGAATATTGGTAATTCCAACTACAGTTCAACTAGATGGAGAAAGCAGTTCTAATTTTCATGTAAGTACTTTATGTCGTATAGAGGAAATAATTGTTTATTTAATTCAGAAAGCTCTGACAATTCTGATTCTGATTTAGATTCTGGCTCACAAACTTATAGTAACCGTAAAATAAATATTGAATTATCAAAACCTAGATTTACAATAAATAAATTTTTCAAAATGCCTGCAGATCATGTAGTACCGCAATTGAAAAAGGAATATCTGGACATGATTCCAGAATTCCATGGCGAAAATGCTTTATTACCCAGATTCATAGAAATTTCTGAAAAATTAGTAAATAAATTTTACAATACAGTAGATTTAACAGACTTTCAAAACGAATATTTGATGTCTAGTATTTTATCTAAAATTAAAGGTCAAGCCGCAATAAATATTTCAGCTTGTAGTATTTCAAATTGGCAGAATTTGAAAGATGCTTTATTGAACACATACGCTGATAAACGAGACATTTACACGTTAAGTATTGAAATATCGGAATTAAAGCAAGGAAATTAATCACCTTTTGACTTTTACAATAGGATACAGCATCTTTTAAATCTACAAACATCGTTATTAATGACTCGCTCAAATACAAGTGAACAAGCCATTTTAGGTAACTTTTTTAGGAATTTGGCACTAAGAGTACTATTGCGCGGTTTAAAGGAACCTCTCGGTACACTAATGCGTACCAAGAATCCTAGCGATCTAAATTCAGCTTTAAATGTTCTAACGAATGACTTTCAAGTTTATTTAAGTAATAATAATAACAATACACATCCAAAAAATTCATTGAATAAGCCTAAGTCACAATTTAATGTTACATCACATAGCAAAAATAATTATCCTAATAATCAAACGGTAAGCAGACCAAATTTACAACATAACTATCAACCACAATTCAACAGAAATTTTAATAATGAAAATAATCTAACTAGTACAAGTAGAGATACAAATTTCCAGAATAGAAATACTAATGTTTTCAAACCTAGTAGAAATCATCAATTTCAAAAACCTACTCCAATGAGTATATCTACTTCTAATACGTACAATAAACCCAATGTACAGAATAAAAATAATGGACAAAATCAATCGCATTTCGTAGGTAATAGAAAAAATTATATTTCGGAAGAATTGCATAACATGGACGATACCGAACGTCCCACTGATGTTGAAGATTGTTTTTTAGACGAAATTGCCTCGGAAGAGACAGACACGTAGAAATGTTTAATTTTACGAATTATGAAAGTGAATTACCGTACATAATATTTCCTGAACAAAATTTAAAAGTAATGTTCGACACAGGTAGTACAAAATCTTTTGTAACACCTGACATTGCAAAGAAATATTTTTCAAAAGCAACTATGGAAAAATCTTTCAAAGTAACTTCTGCTTTAGGCTCAAGTCAACAAAATTATTGTACAGTAATTCCATCTTCAAAGATATTTAAAATGAAAGATAAAATGAACTTAGAATATTGTATATTTAAATTTCACAATCATTTTGATTGCTTATTAGGTTTAGATAATCTGAAAAAACTGAATGCAACTATTGATTTAGTAAATAACGTTTTAATTACGCCTTATAGTGAAATAAAAATAAATTATTTTCAAATCAGAAGCGAGAACACGAATTGTATAGTAGTGCCTCCGCGAACTGAACAATTGATAATATTAATAATGGCGATATAATTATACCTTATACAAAAATAGGAAAATTAGAAATTCCAGAATGTCTCACAAGAGCGGAAAATAGTCAAGCCGTATGTACTATTTTAAATCCGTCTGAGTCATATTTTAAAGTAGATTTAAGTGCTCCTTTAGAGGTTGAACAGTTCGACGAATACGAACACACCTTGAGCCCTAATTTTAATGCTATTTATGCAGAAAAATTCAAATTTGATATTAATAAAGTTCGAACAGAACATATGAATTCTGGAGAACGCAACGCTATTCTTAAATTAATTAAAGAATATTCTGACATTTTTCATGTTGATGGTAATCAACTAACTTTTACGAGTAAAATCAAGCATCAAATAAAAACTACAAATGATGTACCTATTTATACTAAATCGTACAGATATCCAGAAGTATATAAAAAAGAAGTCCAAAATCAAATACAGAGTATGCTAGATCAAAATATCATAAGAGCCTCATCCTCACCGTACTCTAGTAGTATCTGGGTTGTTCCAAAAAAATTGGACTCTACAGGTAAACAAAAATTAAGAGTCGTCGTAGACTATCGCAAGCTTAACGAAATAACTATTGGAGATAGATATCCATTACCAAACATAACTGATCTATTGGATAAATTAGGACGTTGCCAATACTTCACTACATTGGATCTTGCCTCCGGATTTCACCAAATTGAGATGGCTGAAGAAGATATACCCAAAACGGCTTTTACTACTGAAAATGGCCACTGGGAATTTTTGAGAATGCCATTCGGACTAAAGGAAGCTCCAGCAACTTTTCAAAGAGTGATGGACAACATTTTAAGAGGTATCCAAAACGAAAAATGTTTAGTTTATCTTGACGATATCATTATATTTAGTACAAGCTTGCAAGAACACATAAATAGTTTAAAGGAAGTATTTAAAAGGTTACGCGAATCGAATTTTGAAATACAAATTGACAAATCCGAATTTTTGAGGAAATAAGTAGCTTATTTAGGACATATTGTTACCCCTGAAGGTGTAAAACCAAATCCCGATAAAATAAGTGCAATTCAAAAATTTCCCATACCAAAAACTAGTAAAGAAATTAAAGCTTTTCTCGGACTTCTTGGATATTATAGAAAATTCATTAAAGATTTTTCAAAACTGACTAAACCTTTAACTAATCGTCTTAAGAAAAATGCAGTAATTAACACAAAAGATCCTGATTATATCAATTGTTTTGATACTTGTAAAAATATGTTATTAAATGATCCTATTTTACAATACCCGGACTTTTCTCCTCCATTTAATCTCACAACAGACGCAAGCAACTTTGCTCTAGGCGCTGTTCTTAGCCAAGGAAAAATCGGAACCGATTTACCTGTGGCATATGCTAGCAGAACACTTAATGATTCTGAAGTAAATTATTCAACAATTGAAAAGGAACTCCTTGCAATTGTTTGGGCTGTAAAATATTTCCGCCCATATCTGTTCGGAAGAAAATTCACTATAGTAACAGATCATAAACCACTTCAATGGTTATTTTCTTTGAAAGAACCCAATTCTAAATTAGTTAGATGGCGGTTGAAACTCGAGGAATACGACTATGATATAGTGTACAAGAAAGGTGCATTGAACACTAATAGTGACTGTTTATCACGAATCCAGCTAAATATGAATGAAGTAAATTCTTCGGATAATCCTCCCAAAAAATTATTAGTTTATATGGAAAGATTTAATGACTCACTTACAAATAATACAAAAAATAAAAATGTAGAAACCGAATCACTTATTGTAGAAGCTGAAGATTTTAATGACGAAATCGATGACGATAATAATACGATTCACACTAACATAGAAAATCCTATTGCAGGAATACCTATTTCGGAATCTGCAGTAAATGTGGGAAAAAATCAAATTATAATCTCTGAAGTTAATTTTGAACCCGCTATACCAACTATAATTAAATTATATGAAACTAAGCAAAGAATTCCAGTACAATTTTCAAAAAATAACTTTGAACAAGACGTAATAAATTTTGTGAAAGAATATGTTGCACCGAAAGCAAAATATCATATTTATTTTGAAGATCCCTTATACGAAAAATTCAGCACTGTTATACAAACATATTTCAAAAATTCACAGATTTCATTTATCAAATGTAATAAAAAATTAATTGATATCCCTCTAAATGAAATCAAAGAAGTAATACAAAACTATCATGAAAGTAAACGGAATCATAGAGGATTAGATGAAACCGAAAATAATATAAAATCTCGATACTATTGGCCTAATCAAAGATCTTCTATTCAAACGTACATTAACGAATGCGAAATATGTCAAATAACAAAATATGATCGCAAACCCGTAAAACCATATTTTAATATTACCCCAACAGCTATTAAACCATTTCAAATAATACATTTAGATACTATTACTTTAGAAAATACGAAATTTCTAACTATTATAGACTCATTTTCAAAATACGGGCATTTGTATAAATTGAACTCAGCCCAAGGTATAGAGATAGTTAATAATTTAATTAGATATTTCACCCATCATTGTATACCGGAACAAATAATATCCGATAACGGAACAGAATTAAAAAATAGTTTAGTAAAAGATTTATTAGAAACTCATAAAATACAAATTCATTTTATCAGTTCACAACATCCTGAAGCAAACGGCATTGCCGAACGATTTCATTCAACAATTATTGAACATATTAGACTTCTAAATAATCAGAACGAATTTAAGAAAGAACCTATTGAAATAAAAGTAAATTATGCTCTTTTGGCATATAATAATAGTATTCACTCTGTAACGAAACTAAAACCATACGAAATTATCACAAGTCATTTAGAGAATAACTCTTCTTTTGATTTAGACATTGATCGACAATTAGTAAATAATTATATTCATAATCACAAAGAAAAAATGGAATTACTTTATTCTAAAATAAATAAATCATTGCAAGAAACTAAAGATAAAGTTATTTCAAAAGCTAATGAAAGTAGAGAAGATCTTCCAGACCCTCTACCTACAAAAGTATTTGTCAAAAATAAGCAGATTAAAAGTAAGACAAAAAATAAATATCAACCTGAAAAAATAAAATCCGTAAACATAAAACTGCGAAAATTGTAACACGTCATTTTAATACCGCTGAAGATATTCATATTTCAAATATAAAACGACCTAAGAAGAAACCTTATACTTTTATTACAGATTCTTCTCATTCGGACAAGCAAGAATAGAAATAAAAGACATCACTAATAACCTAGGAATTTTACCAATAAATCTTGGACCGGCAATACTACAAAAATCAAGTCATACATTTGTACATTTCTATAACTTAAGTCCGTTACTGGAAGAATATAATTCTTTAAATAAACACTTTGAAAATATCACAGTTGAGATATCAAATAGTACATACGAGTATTTCGTACAACAAACGGAAAATATAGTTAATCTTATTTTTAATGTTAAGAGTAATATAGAAAAAAAATTTGAAAATTTAAATATTCATTCAATAACAAATAGAAACAAAAGAGGCTTAATAAATGGACATGGATCTATAATAAAAGCCGTAACCGGCAACCTTGATTCTCAAGACGAAGAAAAAATAAATATAATCTTAGAGCATTTAAAACAAAATCAAGCTAATCTTCAAAGTCAAATTCAAATGCAGTACAGCGTTAGCGAACAAATAATAAATAACTTCAATAAAACTATTCAAGATATTCAAAATAATGAAATATTGCTCAAATCGAAATTATTAGACATAAAATATATGCTTGACCTTCAAGTGCAATATGAGAATCTTATTTATCTCTAAGATATGTTGAATGAAGTTTTAATTATTTATAATGTTATATTAGATGTAGTAGAAACTGTAGAGAATTCCTGGACATTCTGCAAACTAAAGTCATTGCACCCTAGTATAATTAAACCCAAGGAATTATTTACAGAGTTGCAAAAAATACCTTCGTATTATAAATTACAATTACCGTTGGAATTGAAATACGAGAATATTTTAAACTTTGAATCAATTTTAGATGTAACATGTAGAGTAAGTAAAAATAGAATAGAATATTTTTTATCAATTCCCATAGATTTTAATATATAATTATTTTATTTATTACCCATACCTACTAAGTTAGAATCAGAATTCGTAATAATAATACCAAATTCAAAGTATTTGCTAAGATCTGATACACAGATAAAACCTCTAAACGATATTTGTACAAGAAGTGAAAATTTTCAATGTGCTTCACACCTCCAAGATAATAGTAAACAGTTATGTGAAGAACAAATACTATTAATGGAAAACTTTACTAACTGCGAATACACTAAAATCAAAATTATTGAAAATCATTTGGAAATTATACCAGAAATAAACCAATACCTAGTAGTATTTCCAGAAGAAGAAAAATTGATAATTAAATGTTCAGATGACACTGAAATCAAAATTTTAAAAGGAATTTTCCTAATCAAAAATTCGCCATGTAAAATAACTTTTAAAAATCAAGAATTAATATTTCAAGATAGAACTTATGGTCAACCACTGGTACTGAATAAACTACAGACACATCTTAATAAAATTAAAATCCAGCCTTTGGAAATAAATTTGAAAAAATTAAAATTAAAAGAAATATCTTCGCAAGGATTGACACCAATTCAGGAAGAACAATTAAATCTCCAGATTCCTAGCATATGGACTATATTTCTATATTCTAGTGGAGTATTGATAATTATTTGGCTACTCTTGAAGAAAATTCAGAAAAGAAGAAAATCAGAAGAGACTCCAATGGAGTTACAAGAAAAGAAAATTCAACTTCCAGGGGGTGCGTCGATCTAATGGGGGAGGTGTTATATACCTTAAATTACTTAGTACATATTAAATAAATTACTTAATCAGCAAATTGTGTAATAACATGTTGTTTTATAAATCGTTGAACCTCATTTTTGCTTACATTGTATTTTTACCTTTTTGAATTGTTTAGTTATATTGTCAGTCTAGAATTTACTTCGAATCTTGAAACTTGTAACTTTTGTTAAATAAATAATTTTTAAAAAACCTTTTTCCGTGTGTAAAAAGTTATTTTATATATATGTATATATATATATATATATATATATATATATATATATTATCATATTATCAAAAATTCAAATATTAACCAATAAAATTGTAGAATGAATTTTGTATAAATGAGTAAAATAATTAGATAAACCATAAAAGCAATTTGATACGGTTACCATATTTCTCTGTATCTGTATTCATTTCATAGCAATCGAATCAGCTATTTTAAAAAATAAATCAACTGTGAGAAAAGATGAGTTATTAGTTAAATGAAAAAAATCAGAATTTATAATTTCTGCCAACAAAATTTAGCATCCTGTTGAAAAGAAATATAAACGTCAAAATAGGACTTGACAGATAAAAGAAATTTTTGGAATTTTATAAATGCAAGTAAAGGGATAAAATGTATTTATTAGAAATATAGATGAAACTGTTTAGTAATCAGTTAGTAACAATTATATACAATGTGGAAATTAGTGAATAAGAGAAATGTAAAATAAAATTGTGGATGGTAGCAACTGAAGTAGGCAAAATTTGAGAAGAATCCACGAGACGGATATAATTTTGACAGTGATTGATAGATTAAAAAAGGAGACAGTTCCTTTTTGGTGAGAAAGATTATAGGAAAACTAAGAAAATAAATCGAATAGAAGAGAAGAAAACATTAATAAAAACCAAAACTATTATTAAACTAATCCAGGAAGATATTACAATAGAAAGGAAACCATAATTGCACTTAAAATTTAATTAGTGACACATAAAATTACTGCAAATGGAACGAAGTCGAAAATATAAAACTAACGTATAGTAAAATCTAATATTTCTTCATTCTAAGATGCTAGCAGAGTAATAAAATTTTGGCGATATTCAAATTTCAAAATCAACCAAATTTCAATTTCACCGGCATTGATATTCCCAATTCTTGCTAGTGTTTGAAACAAATAGACAATTCCATTTTTCCAAACCGTCCGTGATAAACTATTTAAAATAAACGATTAAGTGCATATTAGTTGGTAATTTGACAATTAATAAAACAGAAAATGTCAGTTTTGAGTAGAATAAGGTTAGGTTAATTAAGTATTTCATAGTTAGATGACATTAGAATATAAAATAGAAATAAAATATAGTTAATTCCGGGTGGGATTTAAAAACATTGGGGTTTATTTGTATTAGGTAATAAGGAGTGTGATTTATGTGGGACTATTATTATTCTTTCTGATAAATACAAATTATCACGTTTATTTGCACATTTGAAGTTTAGTTGTTTATTTCACGAATTAATTTAGATAACAAATACGTCCAACGGAAACACCTGAGAGAGATTACTGAGTTCTGATCCGACTGAGCTAAGAAAAGAAGAATGTAGTAGCAGAGAAATACAGGTAACTGATAAAAAAAGGCGCCCGGCATAACAAATTTCATTCCAAACTATACCAATTAAAATCTAATAAAAAAAATTAAATTCTCACAAATCATAACAAAATATATATATATATATATATATATATATATATATAAATTCATCTTTAGAAACACTATATTGATATTTATTAGAGCCGGGCATATTTTTTGACAACTACTGTCAAAATTGAAATTTCTTACATGCTTTTTTAAAGTTGCATGTACAATAATTGTCACTGCGACAATTTTATAACAATTCTAATAATAATAAATATAATACTAAATAAAACGAAATAAAAATATATTACAAATTTGGCTCCCAACGCGGGGCAATTACAATTAAAGGAATTATTAGATATATAACAATATATATAATGAGAGATAGAAAAAGGCTTAAATGGATCAGACAAAAGACCCAAGTGATAGATGTCATAAATAGAATCAGATCCCCTAGAGTGGCAATGTGCGGGGCATCTCGATAGAAGGATAGATGGACCACAAAGATAACGAAATGGTATCCCCGAGGCGTGGAAAGACCAAAAAGGCGCCCCAACTTAAGATGGGACTACGACATAAAGAAACTCGCAGGATCAACTTGGAGCCGCAATAGACAACAATGGGCCCACATGGAAATGGCATATATAAATATGTAAAGGGAGGCTACACCATATATATATATATATATATATATATATATATATATATATATATATATATATATATATATATATATATATATATATATATATGTTGTAAATAGAACATATACAGAACCCATATAGAATCCTGATAAAGGATATAAAATTAAAATTTTGTCAATAAAAATAATTTATGAAATGATGTATCAAAATAATAAAATACCTCGTATAACAATATAACTAAGTACGACCAATGGTTATAATCAAAAAGATAGTAAATAAATATAAAAAGAAATCATAAACAAACATCAGAAAAACAGTTGTAGAAATTAATTCTTCAACTTAATAAAAACAACCTTAGACAGAACCTCACAAGTAAACGCAGATCAAGAAATAATATAACGCTGCATGGAATCTTAGACACCCAGAGCATCTGTTTATATTTTAAAAATAAATAGAAACTTCTAACAAATGTAACTAAAACTATAATGATTAAACAATAAAAAGACAATTAGAAGTAATAAAATATATAGAATAAGATATTTAGTTAATGATTAATCATAAAAGTAGGTATGGGAAATATTATGATAGGTAGGAATCTGTAATATGGGCAAGGTCAAATTTATACCAAAATAAAACAGTTGAGACAAATTATACCAACATAAATTATTTTGAATGTGAAAAACAATAATGAAATAAATGATTACCGACATAGTTTATGTATATAGGTGTAATAATATCAAACATAATGAGAAATGAATTGTATATATGTATAATAAGTAAATATGTAGATTGTAGAAAACGTAGAATTAATGAAATTGCATTGACCAATCAAAACAGCGCAAATAAACAGTGATATGGAAAAAGACAATAATAGTAAGGTGTGAGTGAATAAGTCAATGACAATAAGTATATTAGGTATAAAAAACTATAGTTTGCAATAAGTTTAAGTCAGAAAAACAATAAAAACAACAACAAACAAAGTGACAGGTGAAATTTTCAATCGAACTTTCGAGAACAAAAACCACTTCCGGTGACAGACGATAAAAAGGGTTGTGTTCGATGTAAAATGCGGGAAATTGGTAGTTGAGAGTCAGTGGTCAGATAGGTAACACTAATAAAGTTATCCTAGTTTTATTTAATGTAACAAATTTATAATTAGTCGAAGGAAAAGTATATAAATCAACATAAAATCTAATCAATTTAAAAATAAATCAAGTGTAACAAACGTTTGTGAGACTACAAGTAGCAGAGGAAGAAAATTATC
Organism: Galeruca laticollis; assembly: GCA_963921935.1. Lineage (NCBI taxonomy): Eukaryota > Metazoa > Arthropoda > Insecta > Coleoptera > Chrysomelidae > Galeruca > Galeruca laticollis. The sequence continues at coordinate 194,186,988 of OY998178.1, read as the reverse complement.
ACCCAGATAATGAAAAGCAAAAGCATTCAACATCAAAGGCGGGAAAATCTATTGGGAGCGTCTCCTCCGATGTAGCATCATTTCAAGAAAAAGGAACAAAAGGTCGGTTGTGTGTTTATTAAATATATTTGGTACCAAATAAATGAAACTTTCAAATAAGAACGTATAAATAATAATTTTAAAATAATAATTTCAAGGGATATAAAAATTTTAAGAGCTCATATACCTGGTTTAAAGTTCTGTTATTTTTACATGAATATAATATACCAGAGAAAAGTAATATTAAAACTTACCATTATAAAGTGTAGATAAATGTACAATTTCTTTCATGTCGAACTTCACCAAAAATATATATAAAAATTTCCACTAGTAACAGACCACAACTAATTCCAGTTTATATCAATACACAATTATTACCATACAGTAAAATAATATTTAAAAACGTAAATTTTGAATCGATAAAATATCAAATATGTTTCCAAGTTCACGTCCCGAAGAAAACTAAAATTTAACATTTTAAAATCATTTCATAAATCCTCTTAGTTAAAAAAAAGGGAAACACTTTAAAAAGTTTTTTTTGTTTAACATAGAAGCAAAGTTAGAAAGAGCAGGTGTTTGCAAATTTCTAAGAATTTCAACGCTCACAAGATTTCGACCAAGTTATGCAAATGAGCCAGAAAAGTCGTGGTTAAAAAGAAAGGTATAATTTTTTGGAATATAAAGAAAGTCATATTCAAAGTGGAAATTTAGATATATATAAAATAACTCATTATTTATGTATAACGTAAGAATTGGTAGAACAAAAAGGTTAATCATTTATTTTATTAATAAATAGTTTCATCAGTCTAACTGTATAATAAGCTGTAACAAATAGTTTGTATATGAATCATTTTTTTATATGTGTTTCCAAAAGTTTTATTTTCACAAAATTTTTTATCAGTCACATAAATATATCACATTAATAAGCAAGGTTGATTTTATTATCATAATATGCCCAAAACCCTACTGATTTTAAGAGTCGTAAACGAATAAGAGCAGCCGAGGTAAGAAAACATAAGAATTAAATTAACTACATGTTCATAAATAGCATAATAAATAAAAGGAAGCATTGAATAAAAAAATATGTAATTTGGCGAACCCAACAATAGTATAAAAAGTTTAAAATTTGCAATAAATATAATATCATTTCATATTCACATATCCATATATTCAAATCATACATTGATATATATTAATACTTAAAGTCCAATCATATTCAACTTGTATAAAGTATATTAATAAATATAGAGTACTCAAAAAATCAAATCATTACACACATATTTAACTGTACCACAACGTAAAAGACATATATATATATATATATATATAGAACGTAAAGGTAAAAGTTAAATCACATATAACTTGCTTACCCCAAAAGTGGGGCTTTATATAAAATAAAGTAGCAATCATATTTAACTGCAACACCAAAGTGGGGCATTATAAAAAATAAATATAATCAATCCAATTTAACTTGCTCCCAAACGTGGGGCAATAAAAAATAAAGCATCAATTCAATCCTATTTAACTGCTTTCCAACGTGGGGCATTTAAAAAAATAAAGCAACAATACAATTTTAATATATATATATATATATATATATATATAGAGAGAACGGAAGATGATTTTGGCATCAGGGAACACCAAAACGAAGTCGTGTCATGCTACTCTCTAAAATAACCCTATTTCATTCTGAAATAAGCCTAATAAACCTAATGAATATTTAAATTTATGAATAAATAAATAAAAATAAAATATCATAACAATCGACGGACCAACGTGTTGCAAATAAAATTGAATAATTATAATATTCATACATTGATAAATAATAATACATAACAATATATGGGGTGTATTTAGCACTATCACTCAAAAAGAGAAAAGTGGACCAATAAACTTATTAATAATTAATTCAAATTAGAATTATTATGCATATATTATTTTGGAGAAACGTTATTGTCCTGGATTTTCATCAAGCCCATTTTAAAACGTAGTTCGAGTATCTTAGGAAAAAACAGTGATTTCGTCATAGCATCTGCTAATTGGTTACTGGTTTAAATATGTTTTTGAACTAGCACATGTTCTTCACTTGTTCTCTTGTACAATAATATTTGATATCAATGTATTTAGATCGTTTATGAGAAACAGGATATTGCAATGCAACCGTTATTATCTTCATATATAATTATTGGCTCTGTTATATTATAATCTTTAAAGGGATTTAAGCTATAAAGCTCCTCTTACATCTTCAAAAAGTGCCATATATTCAGCGAACTACATAATTCTTTCCTTGAATATTCGAACAAATTGTACAATTTTCAAATAATTTAAAAATATAGCCTGTTGTACAACGATCTGTTTCAGTATTACCCCAATCGGAGTCTACATATCCTACCAAAATATGATTTTGTTTATAAACTAATTTGAGTTCGATTAGCTTTTATGTATCTCAAAATACGTTTTTCTACTTCCGCTACTAAAACCGCACTTTGAACACGGGTTTGACATGCACAAAACGATTTTTTAAACACTAGTGTTTAAAATGCGAAAAGTCACATCTCGTTTATCTTTTGTTTTTTAAACGTCAAATCAAGTGTATCTTTTGTATGTTAAATTTCATATTCCATGATAATTTTGTTATTCTGCGTCTTTTGATTTGTCAGTCAGCTGTCAGCCATCGTCCGTCATGTAATGAATATAATTCAAATATAATATAATTTTTTCCTTCCCGCGGGCGAAGAAAAAGTATTGTAAGCACCTCGTGTTAAAAACGTCTTTAGTCACTCGTTTCACAAGGAACTCGTTCCGCTTCGCTCCACAAGTGCCTAGTGAAACTCGTGACTGAATTAACCTTTTTGACACTTGGTACTTAATATACTATTAAAGCATTGCCACAATTCTCCATTATTTTTATTTTGATATCTACTTAATAAATTATTGGCTGTAAAGATATCCGGTCTTGTACATAACATTACATACATTAAACAATCTATTAAATTCCGACAAGGTGCATCAAAATCTATATCGTAATTTAAGTTAACATAATTTAGTTTATTGAGCAATGGCGTACAATCGGTCATGATGGATTTATTTGAAACTGTTATCAAATATAAACTCTGATCTAACGTATTTGTATCTTTATTTCGTTAGAATTTAATACCTAGTGAAAGCTTTAATTCTTGCATATCCTCCATACTAAAACTTATCAAAGTATCTATGTCAGCTGTGGCGATTAATAGATCAATGACATACAATACTAAATAAATATTTTTACTGATGTAATCTTTATCCAAGAAATATAAGCAACGGCCATGTTTTTGTAATATACCGTCAAAGTGCATAAACTACTTTCGGGCGGCCTGCATCAAACCGAATAATTTAATTTACAGACTTTGTTTTCTTTAGATTGAAACTCATCGGGTATACGCATGTTAAATTCTTCTTTTAAAATGCCATAAGGATAATATGTTCTAACATCCATTTGATGTAACAATAAGTTGTACTAATTAACTAAAATGATTAAAATTCTTAATGTTGAAATTCGAGCCACTGATGCAAAAGTTTCATCGTAATGCAGCTTTGTATTTATACGGATTACCAAAAGCGTAATTTTTAGTAGTAAAGACCCACTTGCAATGAACTATATTTTTGTTGACAGGTTTATCGACTATAGTCCATGTGTTGTTAATTAATAAAGAGTTTATTTCTTCCTTTGATGCCTGCTCCCACTGAATATTGTCGTCTCTATATTTTATTTCAATGAAAGATTCGGGAATTGTACAAATAAGTGATTGTTCACACAAAATATAGTCATCTATAAAGGTTGTTTCGTTGCATGATTGAGAAGGGAGGGTTTTAATCCTTTCACTTCGTCTTAAATCGGTATTATTGTGATGTTCATCTGGCGAAGATATACTATTGTATTCGTTATCTGCTTTGGTGACCAATTTATTTATCTATTCTAGTGATAGATTTACCTGTTCCTTTATTTTGTAGTTCTATAGGGATTTTAATGTTATTTTAGGCAGTTTATTAGGAATGGAGTTTTCAGGCTCAAACTCCTTAATACGTTAATTCATTAACTCGTTCATCAAGTTTTGGTCTTGATGTGATAAAATTTAGTTCGTCAAAAATGACGTCACGTGATATGATAAATTTATTAGATTGGTTATCCAATATTTTATACCCATTTGGTTGATAACCAATCAACATGTTTTTGTTTTTATTTTTTTTTCAAGTTTATCTTTTCTGACTTTGTTATGAATGTAGGCAGTTGAGCCAAATATTTTTAAATGATCCATACCGGTTAGGGGATCAATACGTTTCTTTTAATTATGCCACATTTCGAAAGTTGTTTTGTTTCGATGTAGGGTTTTGGTGAGTATAATATTTATTAAATTTGTTGTTGTTAGCAGTTCTTCGCCCCGACATATTTTATCTAAATTAGCACCATGTGCTATTGATCGGCCTTTTCTGTAATTGACCTGTTCCTACGTTTTGTAACAGGATTTTGTTGCATTGTACTGTTGAATGATAGCTAATACCTCTTTAAACACTATAGTCGTTAAATTCATTTGAAAGATATTCTCCCCCATCATCACAATAGAGATGTAAGAATTTTATATCAAAATTTGCTTCACTTCTTAATAAAAAATCTTGAAACATTTTAATAACTTCAGATTTGTACGTGCATAAATAGGAAAGTGTGTAATAACTAAAATTGTCAATAAAAGTGACCAAATAATTCTTGTCATCGATAGTGGGTGGAGTTTTTGGGCCACACACATCTGAATGGACAATAAATAATGGTCTTGAAATATGAGTCTTATCTTTGGTTTTAGCAAAAGTTAAATGCGTTTGTTTTCCATAAATACAAGCTCAACATATATCATATTAACTGTCTCGACGTTTTAAATGAAACTCACTGTTTCTAGCTAATTCCACAATATAATAAAATTGTTGAAAATTTTAAAAAACTGGCAATTGTTTCGATAAATCAATATCATCTTCAGAATGATATTGTTTTATCGAAACAATTGTCATTTTTTTAGAATTTTCAACAATTTTATCATATTGTGGAATTAGCTAGAAACAGTGAGTTTCATTTAAAACACTAAGTTGAATATTGTTCAAATATTTATTGTAATTTAAAAAATCTATCGATTTTTTGGCTATAATTTTTTTTCTTTTCTCAAATGACCTAAACGAGCAACACAAAATTTATAATTATTTAATATCCTTCCAGAAGTAGCATTTGCTTGCATTTTTAATAGTTCATGAACGACTTTTGATGATTTATGCACCTTTTTCAATGGTTTATGAACTTATGAAGTAACTGATATTAAATTATTCTGGAGCTTACTATTTATTATTAGTTCGTTACCTTTTTAATAGTCATAGATCGATTTTTATTAAAAATAATTGTCATACCAGATTCTTGGATACGACGTACTGTAAGAAGGTTGTACGGGATGTCCGTAGTATACAAGACGTCTTCCAAAATACTTGTTGTAACGTTGATGGTTAATTTTGACATCGCTGTAATTGAGACACCAACTTTCGCAACTGAAATTTTTTGATTGAATTGTGCAACTGCTTAAGTGTTGAAAACAAATTCGCCTGGTTCACTTTATGGTCATAGCACCAGAATCTATTATAAATGTTTTTCAGATTCATTTGCCTGAAGAGCTGTATTTTCCACTATGAAGGCAAATCCCGTTTCACTATGTGTTTCAGCAAAAATTGTTGGTAAAATACGTCCACGAGTTTCTTGGCCTTTATCCTGATTTTTCTTGTAAAGATAACACTTTTATATTATATGCTTTTCGTGTCCACAATGTCTGCATTATATATTGGAATGATTTTCTATGTCCTTGATTTGGATAATATCTCTTCCTCGTTTGGTTGGAGAATTTAGCTTTTTGGTTATGGTGTTTATATTTTATGTTTATGAAATATGAATCCGACCAAATATATCATAGGAAAACTCCGATGTTCGAATAATTGAGATTGATCTTTCTTACAGATAAGTCGTACAATCTTTCAATTATATTTTGAAACAGAAATTTCCGAATTACATTCACCCACTCAACATTCGATCCCAAAATCTCCCAACGCAATTTTTTAATTGGTGCCGGAGATGGCGGGTGACTCTCAACACATAAAAAACTCAAGCCATCGTTTTCGAATATCCTTCTAACCAGAGCGGTCGACTTTTACCAACAAACTTCCCCCTAACACTTTAGGGAGAGCGTCTCGAGATCCCTTGGCAAGTCGTTTACTTGGGAGTGAGATTTATTCACACCCTCAAATGGACGAGAGACCTAACCGCCAAACTGAACAAAGTCCGGATGCGAGTCGGTCTCATCAAGGTACGTGGTGGAAAGACTGAACGATCCCACCCTAGGACTCTACTTCATACGTATAACACATACATCCGACCCATAATTGACTATATAACAAACTTCTATTGCACCCTTCCGCAGCATTTCAGGATCGTTTCTTGTGAGCGGTCAATCCTAAAAGGCTGCCAATATAAGTCTCGCACCTCTCCCAACAGCACAGTTTATGTCAATATAATTTACATAGGCCAGATCACAATTCATCTAAATGATCTGCAAGCCCGATACGTTATTCCTTCAAACGAAATCATTAACCATACTGCCAAAATCGCCCTTCCAATACACTGGTATAACATATGGTCCCTCTCCTGAATCTCCAAAAAACTTCCTTCGGCTTTTAGGAATTGCCTATCAATACCTTTTCGGAATTTCCCTTACCTACCTCGGAGATACCCCTATATCAATCAGATAATCCAATTTTTATAGTACTACTCTTATTCGTTAATTTACATTGCAGAGGTCAATCACAATTTTTCATCTCCAAGTTACACTAGCTTGAAGTTTATTGTCTCTCTTCTTTTCTCTGTAACTCTAACTTGAGAACTGATTGTGCTACAAACTCGTCCATAATTCGTCGTCTTTCAGTGTGTAAGGTTGGCGATACAATCGGCCAAAAAAGTCCTAGAAACTGCAGTTATAAAAATGTTCATTGATGAGCAATAATAACAGAGTTTTAGATCTTTGAGCCCTGAATTTGTCTTCTCCGCACTGATCTTTTATCAGGAACCTTTCCCTTTATGATAATCCTCAGTATTCCATACTTCCCTCCTCATGTTATGGGTCTTATTATCCGGTATTTTGTTATTAAATACAGCATATCAGTTATATTGTTCCATGCATGCATCTAAGTCTTTAGGTGCACCAACTTAATCTCAATAAAACAGTCACACACTTTCCAAACATTATTGTCTCTACAATAATTATAACTTATCACCCATATCAAGTAAATCATACAGAGCTTTTTCATGTTAATTTATTGGAACTTATTTAAAATCTAACAAAAATTGTTGCGATAGCTTCGATTTTATTTCCTGTAACCATAAATATTCCAATTTAGACTGCTGCTCCTCAGTTGTATTTAGTTAATATGTAACTCGTTTGATAATAAAAGCTTCTGAATAATTAAGTGGTGTAGAAACACGCTTTAAGTGTTTTACATAATAAACTCACTCACAAACTGTTGTTCCTATTAGCCACACACCAAAGGACATTAAAATGTCGTACAATACATTGCATTATTTTGAAACAGTGGAGATTTGACAGTTGGCGTAAATATTTTGAAATGAGGTTTGGAAGACTGCATATTAGTTACGTCTATTTGTTTGAGTCCAGGAAGTTGTGAGAAAATAACTCCTACCTTTTTATATTGGTTTTATAGTTATATATTTGTCTTTTATTTTGTTTCATCTTTATTATAGTATTCTCCACCCAGTTTCAAGTTTTTCACGGTGGTTATTTTACAAGCGAAGTATTATGCATAATCATCATAATAACAAGTATTACTCATATTTTGAGGATGGTTCTTCTATACACATCTCAGTCCTGTGTAACTTTGTCCAGGTAAAATAATATTTTTCTGCACAACGGACTATATAGTATATTGTAGCCTATTCAGATGATTAGGTTTTCAAAGTTTGGGTGACTACCATGTATTTCCATCAGAAGAATCATTTTACTAGTAATTCCTCATATGACAACTGTTCCAAAATTCTGAGAAATATTTTCGGTATCTAATGATATCCCGTCCGCTGCATGTGATGTCTAATGTCGTCAATCGATGCACCCGCTATATGCGTATAACGCCATTCAGCGCGCCAGCAGGTAATATTCTATATAGCGTAGTATTCAATAAGCACTGAGCGGAGGCGGTTGTATTGTGGTACACACCTTAGAGTAATAATAAACTTAGAGAGGACTATTCATTCATAAACACGTTCATTTTTGCGGCCAATAATTCTAAACGCCAGTAGTGAAATAATGAATGAATTACAAAAAGTGGGGATGGTATTGTAGATACATGGCCTTGGTAATTTCGGCTGGTTTTCTGACAAACTTTGCACCGACGAACCATGATAATCCAAAAACATTAAATTAATTAACTTGAAAGTTTTTTTTTTGTCACTTAAAGCAGTGATCCGCAACCTTTCCTCATCTGAGGCACACCAAACTGCTCCCTAGAATTTCGTGGCACACCAAAATCTAAAATATATTTATAGCAGTGGCGTAGCTAGGTCGGGGGTCAGTTCACTCCATGTATACCAATTATTTATGGATGTCCAAACTACCTTAGTTTTTTTTATTGTTTTAAAATGTGAAGAAGCCCCTTTCAGATTTGGGGCATCAAAATTTTCACTCAGGACATAATACATATTTTTTTTTATTATTCAGATAGAATGAAAAATACAAATAGGTACATACATGAGAACTATACTAAATACTAGGTAGGACAGGTAGGTATACTAAATTTACTTCTGTTGACACGTCAATAGTAATAAATATTTTGACATGATGATGACTGATTAATGTGATACCTGCGCTTGCTTCGTTGAACACAACAGTTTTATATTCGGCTCAATTTTAGACAGAGCAACTCTTATTTCTTGGTCAAGATCTTTTAGGCATGACCGTTTATCATTTTTAATTAATACAAGCGTTGAAAAACTTTGCTCACATAAATATGTTGTGGAAAACGGAAGTAGTGTGAAGATGGCCTTGTCGGAGATGCGTGGATATTCTGTCTTGATGGAAATCCAGAAAACATCTAACGGAACTTCGTCGAATTTAAGTTTTAGGGTCATATCATTACTTAATTCTGTGAACTCCTCTCGAGTTTGCAATGGCAGTGCTTCCGTGGAACTTATTGCATTGGTTGCGAAAGGATTTCGAATCCAATTGTATTGTTCCGTGTTGATAGAATGGAAATAGAATTCAAATTTTTGTTGAAGCATACTTAAATGTTGTTGGGCCAAATCCACAATCAACTGCTTGTTTTCGATCGTACTGTGGTTGGTCCTGTGATACATTTCTAGACATCCTTTTTGCAACTGTTCCTGCCAAAGTTCAAGTTTCTTTTAGAACCCTTGTAATTTATCGGAGCACGTCAATATATTTTCATTCCGTCTTTGCATTTTTTTATTAAGTTCATTCAGATGTTCGAATATATCAGCCATGTATGCAAGTTTGGCTATCCAGTATTCATCATGAAGGTGCTGGCATAGATCGTACATATCTTGACTTGAAAGAAACTCACGCACTTCGTAGCGAAGTTCAAACAGTCGAGCTAAAACTTTTCCCCGGGATAACCAACGAACTTCTGTATAAAACAGTAAGGATTCATGTTCGCTTCCCATTTCTTCACAGAGTATTCCAAAGATTCGCGAATTTAAGGCTCTCGATTTAATTATGTTTATGATCTTAATACATTCATTCATTGTGATCGAAAGCTGTTCGGGCAAATTTTTGACCATCAATGCTTCTCGATGTATGCAGCAATGTGTAATTTGTATTGACGGATTTTTTTGTTTTACACAAGATACAAAACCTTTCTTACTGCCCATCATTGCAGCAGCACCATCTGTACAAATAGCAACGCAATTGGTCCACTGAATATTATGTATTTTAAAAAAATTATCAGTTACTTGGAAAATTTGTTCACCGGTAGTTCTCTCTGGAACCTCCTTACAAAATAAATAATGTTCTTTAATAGAGTCCTCGTCAACGAAACGTACAATAGCCATCAGTTGTGCTTCATTTTTAATATCGGTTGATTCGTCGATTTGAAGCGCAAAAATTCCAGCCGAAATGATTTTTTTAATTAGTGTTCCCAAAATATTACTTGACATATCTTGGATACGTCTTTTAACAGTATCGGCCGACAAAGAAACTTTACTCACGTCCTTAACTTCGTTTGGCCCAAGCATAAGTCTAACAATTTCCATGCATGCTGGTTTAATAAGCGTTTCACCGATAGTGTGCGGTTTTTTTTGTTGTGCAATTATTTTTGCAACAAGGTAGCTTGCTTCTAATGCCTTTTCAGAAACCGTAACCGCCGATTTCATAAACTGCTTTTGTTTCTTATTTTGATCCAAGCGCCGTTGGAAAAATTGAATGTCTTTTTTGACGCAACTGGGATGATTTGTGATCAAATGACGGTTTAGTTTGCTGGGTACCATTGCTTCATTTGACAACTGTTCACCGCAAATGACGCATTCAGGCTTTGGAGCCGCTTCGTCGCCACACCAAGTGAAACCATATCGAAGGTAGTCTTGATTGTACTTCCTTTGCAGCACTTATGCTGGAGCTTGTGCTAGGTTCTTCGTCATCTGCTCGTGATTTCAGCAAAAATTTATCCATATTTGAAGCACTATAGTTATTTATAAAAGTAGATACTGCAACAAAACTTAGTCCAGTTTAATTTAATTTATTTAGACACAATATGGCCAACAACGTAAAAAAGAAAACAGGAACTCTAAAAATAACACTTAACTAATTATAACTAATTTATATTCACTTATTTATAAGGCACAAGAATTTATTTATATAGCAATTCACTATTTATTTCACTCTACGATTTATTTGTTTGCCCGCGTATTTATCTGATTCACTTGACTATTCGACTCTCTCTGAGTCTCTGAGCGACGACAGGCGCGCTTATATAGGCAGCGGCGATGTTCAGGAAAACATCGAGTCGCGCCTCGAACGGCACGGATCTTTCTAGTTTAGTCGCCTTCGAGAATCAAGCCGCCGCGCCGCGCCGATAGACGGATAGACGTTTACCATCGGCGCTGTTGTCAGATTGCTTTATTTTTCGCGGGTCTCGCTACAATACGAATCTGATTCGTATTGTCTGAAAGAGCGGCACACCTCAAGTCGGCTTACGGCACACCAGTGTGCCGCGGCATACCGGTTGCGGAGCACTGACTTGAAGTCTTAAAAACACATCAAAACGAAAGAACTAAATGTTTACTCTCTAGTCGTAGTGGCGCTCGTATAAACAAACCTCGTTTGACATTATTTACTACAATACAACGGCGTATTTAAAGTGATCGTCGATCACACTCTGACGATATTCGTATCTCTCTTTATATGGTAATCAAACAAAGACAAAACTACTAAATAGATTACTATGGACACATTAAATAGGTACAGAAATTTTGAGCAATGTTTCCACTTTTAGTTATAACCAGAAAGTATCTAATGATACAACAAATAATTGTTTAAAATTTATATAAGAATATGCCTTTATTAAATAAAATTCAAGTATTATTAATTTCAAGAGAGGCGACTCAAATGCATCAATTAATATGACTTTTTTCATTTGCATAACTTTATAACAAATTTTCAATTAACCTTCTAATTTCTTTTTCCCGCAACTTAAGAGGATTTGTAAATATGGCATAGCAGTCGAAGTGTCCGCAAGTGAGCTTAGAATGTGACTCAATGTTTGGGACAGGAAAAAGTCAAAACAAACATATCTATTTTATTTGTTAATCTGAGGTACGCACATAATTAAAGTTTTATTGCAGGTGTTTTCAAAGTCGTTCGTAATTTGGTTTATTTTTGTAGTGTTTACGGTTTATTTAAATATGAGTGATATACGCAATAATAAGACGGGTCACTAAGGTGTTAAAAGACGCAAAGTGAGAATAATAAATCCAATAAATCTTACTTTTGATGAGATGGAACAGTTATTATACACTTCAGATGTGAACATTTAAATTTTCATTCAAATTCTGATTATGACGTTTCTTCAGAAAGAAAGAGGAGGAAGATAATGTTAAGTTAAATATTTCAATCTATAGGAATTTTCCGCAGCGTTTTAGTGTACTTATGGTTGTATAAATGTTTCCTATAATTTTTTTACAGTTGATGATACAATGGACGTAGTAGCGCAGGTTACATGTAATTACACAGAGGTTTGGAAAGACGACTTTCCGGCCTAATTTTTTTCCATTTACTGAAACCATTCAAATGCTTGTGGATCTTCCAGAAGATGCTGAACCTTACGATTATTTTAGACTTTTTATTGACGATGGTTTTCTTCAAAATATTGTATCAGAAACAAATGAGTATACAGAATACTTGTTTTTATCGAGGGGTGGTAATGAAAGGTCACGAATTTCTCCATGGAAAGATCTGACACAAGAAGAATTAATAAAAATTTTAGAATTAGTGCATCACATAGGCAATATCGAAATTAACTAACTGTAAGACTATTAGAGGAGCAGTTGGCTATTTAATTTGAAATGCTTCTCTGATCACATGAGTCGAGGCAGATTCTTGAACACATTGATATGCAAGCAAACGGGATAAATATGGTCTTAAACTTTATATATTGACTGAGCCAAATAGAATTATATTGAAGTTCACCGTATACACCGGTCAGCTGGATGAAATGGCTGGAATAATTTCGTCAGAATGACAAAAGTTACATTTCATTTGAAGCCTATCTCATGTTTAATAATTATTTTGGCTACACAGAGAATTGACCTACCTAGTGAATAACTCAATATATGTTAATAGAAAGAAGAAGATGTGATGTTACGAATACTAAAGGTTAGATATTACTAGCCCTGTGCAGATATTCTGTATATCTATTTTCCAATTAAGATCAGTATAACTGTGCAATTATATAGAAAACCAGGAAAACTATATCTGCTGATCTTTACAATTATCACTTAAGAAGACAGTTTATTCGTGGAGACCTCCCTAGATTTATCTGTTCTTTGACAACTTGATATTGTGGGTTTCTTGAGTGTCTTCTAATTTCTAGCCCTTCAAGGAAATCCAGTTCTTGTTTCTTATCACAAATATGTAGTACTTCTAATTCTGTGTTAGGTGTCAAGTAGATATTTTGCGTAGTGAGACTTATCTGGTTGATTTAATCTATATTCTCGTAAATGTTCACTGTATCTGTTCTCAAAATTTCTGAGGATTTGACCCAAATAGACAGCGTTACATTCTGGACATTTAAATTTATATATACCAGACTGCTTTAATGGGGATATTTTTGTTTTTACAGTTAACAATTCTGTACTCACATTACTTTCTGTTTTAAAAGAAATTGTTGTATTTGTAGCTTAAGATATTATCTCTGAAATATTACCTGCATATGTAATGGTTTTATAATTTTTTAATTCCGTTATGTTGTCCAGGGAATATTAGTTTTATTGCCACTTTTTTCTCTTTTTTATTGATTAATTTATTTATGGTATGTAGTAGATAACCGTTGGATGTTGCTATTTGTTTGATTGTATCGATTTTCCTCATAAATTATATTTGTTTATAGGAACTTAAAAAGCTCTATGTATCATTGAATTATATGCTGCCAATTTATGTGACATGGGGTGATTTGAGTTATATGGAATAGTTACATCAGTGTGTGTTGATTTTCTGTAAATTGAAGTACATTATTAATTCTTTGAATTCTCAAATCAAGGAACTTGATTGAGTTATTTTCTTCAATTTCGAATGTAAATCTAATTTTTTGGTGTTAATTATTAATATGGTTGGAAAATACATCTAATTGTTGTTCACTACAAGCTAATATGTCATCTACATATCTATAGCAAAATAAAACATTTTTCGAAATATAACTGTCACAGATTTTTCTTCCTAAATTGTCCATAAAAATGTTTTCCAAAATTGGTGATATAGGGCTTCCCATTGATAAACCTTCATTTTGAATATGTATCTTATTGTCAAAAGTGAAATAATTCTAATTAATACATACATCAAATAAATTAAGTATGTATATTCGATATTATTCCTGGATTAACCAAGAATGCCTTAGAAAAATTGGTGATATCAAATTATATAAATATAAAATGCCATTCTAAAACTCCTCAAACACAAAAGGCTATAAAATGTGCTCAACGAGTATGGCTAAAAGAAGAATGTAAAAAAATTGTTTATTAGAAGGGACTCCTTAGACAACTACATAAAAGTTGTACATTCTGAACTCACGTTCCAACTACATCCAGTAGAACTTGACTATTTAGATGACAAAATCAGAGAAAGTGTCAGCACGATGAAGTACAAGAAATTTGGGAAGCAAGAACAAAAACTGCAGAAACTTTAACACACATAGAATTCAATACTCTAAACATCATGAAACTGTAAGTACTTACATACCAACACACTTTGCACCACGATTTGTAAACCTCTCAGACACTAATTTTACAGATAGTAAAATAGAATTTTTAAATAAAGGTTTGAAATACAGCATACCATCAAAATTCACGAATAATATCAAACAAATAATAGCTACAGAATCTGAAATAGCTTTAAAATCCAATTCAAATAATTTTCTTCATGAGAAATAAAAAATTGCCTATTTAATCAAAAATATTGAACCGTCAAAAGTTAAGCGTCAAATAAAAAATGACATTACAGTTTTAAATTCAATCAAAAATAAAGTAGAAAGTAATAACCTAACAGTCACAAAATCTGACAAGAGGTATGCCACTGTCATATTGACAATTATAATTATAATTCAAAGATATTTGACTTTATAGAATCTGGCGATGTACGGGGTGTCCCAAATTGGTGTGTTTTGCAGGGTATCTCGTAAACTAGAAGAGATAGAAAAAAAGCAGTTAAGATGTAACGACTTCTTTTTTTGTTGAAGTAACGATAGCCTAATTGAATCCTTAGTAGCTCCCTGCAGTTGGAAGATACAGGGCGATTATTGAGAACTGTCGAAAACTACAAGTTACTATAACTTCTTAATTGAGAAAAATATAAAAAAACGTTATATAAACGTTTGATTGATATAATGTTAGAGAGTTCAGTGGCGCACAGAATTTTTTTGTTAGGGGGCTCACTAAGGAAATATAATGCAAACTTATGTTGTTTAAAATGGGACACCCTGTTTATTTTGACATTTTTCGATTCCTTTTTCACTTTTCATTCACCGGATATGAGATATTATGTATCCATTTTCAATGGTTGGAGCTACAGTGCAAATAAACCATTTATGGATGTTATCAGGTGAAACACCCTTAAAAAATTGAACACTCAGTAACAGAATTTACCATTTTATTATAAGGATACTGATGGGTGACAATTTCATTTATCAAAATTATAATTATTAAAAAATAAAAACAATAAACTTATGAAATAAAAAAAGAATAAATATTGTAACAACTAATCCACCTATAACTAATTTGATTAGAATGTAAAAATTACATTAAATGTTCAAAATGCCCTCCGTTTCCATCGATTAAAAAGTTTTCCGTTTATGTGATCTTCAATCAATACACCATTACCAAAAATAAAATCAGTGAACTAAAAACAATCTAGGTAAATATAGCTGATTATCGATTTTAAGTATGTATATTATTATTATTTTGAAATTATTGAATCGATTTCTTGGTAAATAACATCACGAAATAAGACGTTTGTATTTTTTTACATTCTAATACAATAAGTTATAGGTAGATACGTTGTTACAATATTTCTTGTTGTTTCATAAGTTTATTGTTTTTATTTTTTAATCTGATTTTATTTACTATTAATTAAAATTTTGATAAATAAAATTGTCACCCATCAGTATCCTTATAATGAAATGTTAAATTTCGTTACTGAGTGTTCAATTTTTTAAGGGCGTTTCAACTGATAACATCCATAAATGGTTTATTTGCACTGTAGCTCCAACCATTGAAAATGGGTATATAATATGTTATATCACGTGAATGAGAATTAAAAAAGGAAACGAAAAACGTCCAAATATACAGGGTGTCCCATTGAAAACAACATAAGTTTGCATTATATTTCCTTAGTGATCCCCCTAACAAAAAAGTTCTGTGCGCCACTGAACTCTTTAATATTATATCTATCAAAAGTTTGCATGACGTTTTTTTATATTTTTCTTAATTAAGAAGTTATAGTACCTAGTAATTTTTCGACAGTTTTCAATAATCGCCCTGTATCTTCCAACTGCAAGGAGTTACTAAAGATTTAATAAGGCTCTAGTTACTTTGACATAGAAAGAAGTCACAACATCTCAACTGCTTCTCTTCTATCTCTTCTAGTTTCAGATATACCCTGCAAAGCACACCAATTTGGAACACCCTGAACGAGTTCTTAGAGCAGCCCCAACAAAAAAGTTCTTTAATATTGTGAGAGTTATTGTGAATAATTCAAATTATTTCTTAATTTATCACGAGAAGAAGTCCATCGTTCAAAAAATCTCCATTCTCCACAATTATATGGAACTCTTAAATTACATGAAATAACGAAACCAATTGTACCTGTAGTTTCTTATGTTAATAATCCTAATAATGTATTAGCAAAAAAAGTTGAAAATATACTTAATAGTTACGGATACACATCTAAATACTCAATTAAAAATTCAATAGAACTAATCAAAAAATTAAAAGCATTCAAACTGCAAGATAACAAACTGATTTCATTCGATGTTATCAATATGTTCACCAAAATTCCTCATAAAGAATGTCTAGTACCTCTACGAAAATTACGGTATCCGCCAAAATAAACAGTACCGAAACAAAGAGTGCTGTGGAGTTGTTTATGTAATATGGATTTGTCATATTTGACTTAATTGTCATTAGTTGATATATTAATAGTACGCTGCAGTTGAATTTGATTTAAAAATGGTTCTAACAACGGAAGAAAAAGTTTTTTTGGTAGAGCATTATTTTCGTTTATACCGAAAAGGTCGTAATGATGGTCCAAGCTTAGAACAGGTGTCAATAGAATATCAACAAAAATTTAATAAAGCAGCTCCTAGTAGAAGTACGATGTTAGCTGATGTTGAAACATTTCGTCGCACTGGTAGTGTATTGTGTCAACGTAAAGGTTCTTCAGGTCGTCGAAAAAACAGTTTGCACTAACGAAAATGAAGGACGTGTTTTTAACCAAGTTGTGCAATCACCTCAAAGAAGTCTTGTAAGAACTGCATGTAAACTCAACATTAGTGAAACGTCCTTACGTCGCATGTTCAAATCAATTGGTGGTTATCCATAACGTATTCAAGTTGGACAACGACTAAATGCTGCGGACAAACGTGCAAGAGAAATTTACTGTGGTCGCATATTGAGTTTAATTTTTGAAAAACATATGGTTTGCAGACGAGAGTCACGTTCATCTTAGCGGCTAGATTAATCGACAAACAACCAGATTCCTTGGATTTGAACGTCCTGATGTCATTGTACAGAAACCACTCCACAGTCTTCGAGTTACCGTTTGGTGCGCGGTATCTGGTCATGGAATGATTGTTCCTTATTTCGTTGAAGATGATAATCAGAATCCACTTACTGTCAACCAAGAGCGTTATAGAGAGAAAATTATTATACCTTCTGTGAGAGATCTAAATAACTTTCGCCGTGCACGAAATCTACAGTTTCGCACACAATGGTTCCAACAAGATGGTGCAACGGGCCATACAGCTGTGCGCATCTTAGACTTACTCCGTCAGCATTTCGATAATAGAATAATTTCTCGGGGAACAGACTTCGAATATCCTTCTCATTCACCTGATCTGTCGCCACCTGACGCATACATTTGGGGCATAATGAAGGACAAAATATTTCACTCGGAAAATCCGCCGGCGAATATTGCCAAACTACGGGAAAGAATACAGAATATTTTTCGGCAGTTACATCAACCACTTTTTATAAATATGTTTATTGACTTACAAAATAGATATGAAGCTTGTTTGCGTCGAAATGGTGAACATTTTGAACACTTACATTACAGAAATTAAAAATTAATTTTTATTTTTATTTTTATTCTCGGTATTGTTTATTTTGGCGGATACTGTACTAGGAGATAAACATATTAATCCAGAAATATTATCGGATATACTCAATTTATTTGATGTATGTATTAATCAGAATTATTTCACTTTTGACAATAAGACGTCTGTATACATATATATATATATATATATATATATATATATATATATATATATATATATATATATATATTTAAAATGAAGGTTTATCAATGGGAAGTCCTATATCACCAATTTTGGCAACTATTTTTATGGACAATTTAGAAAGAAAAATCTTTGACAGTAATATTTCAAAAAATGCCTTATTTTGGTATCGATATGTAGATGACATATTTGCTTGTTTCATAGGTAGTGACCGACAATAAGATGTATTTTTCAACCATATTAATAATTTACAACCAAGAATTTGATTTACATTAGAAGTTGAAGAAAACAACTCAATCAATTTTCTTGATTTAAGAATTTAAAGAATTAATAATGTACTTGATTATCCAATTTACAGAATACCACCACACACTGATGTAACTATTCCATATAAATCAAATCACCTCATGTCACATAAATTGGTATCATGTAATTCAATGATACATAAAGCTTTTTCAGTTCCTATGAACAAATATAATTTTATTAGGGAAATCAATACAATTGAACAAATAGCAACATCCAACGGTTATCCAATAAATATGATAAATAAAATATTTAATAAAGAAGAGGAAAAAGTGGCAATAAAACTAATATTTCCTGAACAACCTAACGAAATAATAAATTATAAAACATCACATGTGCAGATAATATTTCTAATAATATTTCAAAGATAATATCTTCAGCTACAAATACAACAATTTCTTTTAAAACAGGAAGTAATGTGAGTACAGAATTGTTAACTGTAAAAACAAAAATATTCCCAATAAAGCAGTGGGGTATAAATAAACTTAAATGTCCAGAATGCTGTCTATTTGGGTCACACCCTTAGGAATTATGAGATCACATACAGAGAAAATTTACCAGCATATAGATTAAATCAACCAGATAAGGACCACTACGCAAAACATCTACTTGACACCAAACATTCATTGACACCTAACACAGAATTAGAAGTGCCACATATTTGTGATAAGAAGCAAGAACTGGATTTCCCTGAAGAGTTAAAAATTAGTAGACAATTATGAAAACCCACAATAACAAGCTGTCAGAACAGATAAATCTAGGGAGTTCTCCAATTTTAAACTGTCTTCTTGAGTGATAATTGTAAATATCAGCAGATATAGTTTTTCTGGTTTTCTGTATCATTGTACAGTTTTACTGATCTTTATTGGAAAAAAGATTCCCAGGATATCTCCATAGGGCTAGTAACATCTAAGCTTTAATATTCGTAACATCACATCTTTTTCTTCTTTTTACTATTATCACATATTAAGTCAATCACTTCTTGGTCTAGGCAAAATAATTATTAAACATCAGACAGGCTTCAAATAAAATGGAACTTCTGTCATTCTGACGATGATATTTAATATCGAATCAATTGTCAATTATTCTATAATTTTTAAAATCTCTTCAGTTCACTGTGGAATTAACTAGAAACAGTAAGTTTCATTTAAAAGAGTAGATTCCACGAAGTGAGAGTCGAGAGAATTATTTTTTATGAATATTCTCCTCTTTCTTGCTTTCACCACCCCCTTACTGTTATTCATAGTCCCCCAAATGCTTCTGCGGCCATCACCGCCCTTCTTGATCGCTGCAGTGCCCACTTCGGGAATAAAGGGTCTAGCAGGTGAAACTTGCCACAATTTTTATCTACTTATAAACATTCCGCTGAGATTTCTTCAGATCCGAATTATTCATATGATAGAGTCACATGAATTTTTTTTCTCATTTCCACTGACTATTTTTTTGTTTACTCGTGAAACATCGCTGTTCTTCTATCAAAATGTCGAGTTCGCTCTAAATGACTTATCAATACAAAAATGGATTCAATTATATCTCTCACAACACCTTCTTTTTGTATTCTGAAAAATGAATTAGCGGTGGCTCGCATTGTTTACTATTTTGTACATAACCACATTTTCAATTTTTTGACGAGAGGACTGAATATGAATATTCCTCAATCAAAATTCGGAGCCTGTTAATTGCTATAATTTGTGGAAGGTTCAAATTTATTTTTTCAGTCAACAATTTCGAACATGTTTAAAGCGATTTGCATCCATTCCAATTTCAGTTATTGAAAGAAATCAGCCATCTGTTTCATTTGGCAGTTTTTGTGAAAGCGTAACGAGTACACTATGTGCACAGTTTACCCATTAATTTTATCACAACACGAAAATAGTTACGTTATGTGAACACTTTTTTTCACAATTGCTGAACTTTCAGAAAGGCGCATTGAAAAATGTTTTGATCTAAACTATTAACACTTTTAGTTGATGTAAACTTCCATTAGCTGAAAAGTATTATATCTATCGATTTGTTTTCCTAACACGATTCGTATTAACAGGCAGATTACTTCACACAGGCCCACAAACTCTATTAACCATATAAAGAATTGAAGTTTTCAATAGAGTAATGTATCATAATCATATTACTAGCTTTAATGAGAATATCATCCTTTCAGAGATATAGATTATATTATGTTTTTCTAGATGCAATTTAAACAGTGGTATCAAGATTTAATGACATTTGAAGTATTCATTATTTCTTTTCCGCTCAACCTATCTAATATGCGAGAAAAGTATTGGTTTATCCCAAAAAAAGTTGGAATTTTGAATTCTTTCCTGAGTAACTTTTACGTTTCTTATAAAGAACAACAAGAAAAAACGGTTTTTGGAAAAAAAATCCTTTGTGTATGTCGTCGCCGTCGTGTCGTCGGCCACTTTCCGTTACATGTTTTGTTAGCACGATGCAGCCTCCGGAGTGCAACAAGTTACCAATTTTACGATTTAATATTGTTCAGGACATCTCACAGATGGAACCTATTGATTTTCAGCTCACCAAAGCCAGTACAACGGGTGCTATGGTACTTAATGTACGACATTTTTATCATTTTTTGAGAAATTTCAGTTTGTTAGCACGATACAGCCTCCGGAGCCCAACAAGTCCCCAATTTCATGATTGAATATTATTCAGGACGTTTCACGGATGTACTTTATTGATTTTCAGCTCATCTGAGCCAGAACAACAGGTGTTATGGTACTTTAATTTCAAAATTTTTGTCATTTTTGGAGAAATTTCAGTTTGTTGGCACGATACAGCCTCCAGAGTGTATGTAAGTGACCAATTTTATGATTGAATATTATTCAGGGCGTCCAATAGATGAACCATTTTGATTTACAACGGGTGCTTATGTACCTGAAGTGTCACATTTTTGGTCCTTTTTGTAGAAATTTTTGTTGTTAGCACGATACAGCCTCCGGAGTGTATACATGTGACCAATTTTATAATTGGATATTTTTCAAGGTATCTCATAGATGTACCCTATTGATTTTGAGCTCACTAGAGCATTTACAGCGGGTCCTATAAATCCAGTTGTACAACATTATTGGTTATTTTTGGAGAAACTTCGGTTTGTTAGCACGATTCATCCCCCTAAGTGTATACAAGTGACAATTTTATGATATAATATTGTTCAGGGCATCTCACAGATGCGGAAAAGTTACATTTAATCTTCAAAATGGTTTATTCTGGTATTATATCTTCTATCGATACAGGAAAAAGAAAATTACGAACTAATAATGAAAATCGTCTTTTTTCCAGTAACTTGACAGTCAGAACTTTTATGCATCTCATTCAATAGGCTTAAGTTAGTAGAGTATTGTTTAAACAGGAACTTATGGTCAATTTTTTTATAGGGAACGAGTACATGTTAGAAATCCTGCAGCTGTCACAAAATGAACTTGTAGCTATGGCGAAATCGTTACTCATAGAGGAACCTGACAAATGAATTGGGGAATTGGATAGTTCAAAAGCAGAGAAAACTTCAGAAAAAAGTGATCATGACACCAATTTAGAAATAGAACGGATGATTGAAAACTTGTCTTCCGATTCGGACAACGAAAACAATGGCGATAGTAGTGACAGTTCACAAAGCGATAAAGATGAGTACTTCATTGGAAGAGATTGAAAAATAACGTGGTATAAAACTCCAGTGCTAAGCAAACTTCCTGGCCCAAGACGTATGCAAGAGATGTTACCAATGAGAGGAGTGCTTTCTAAAAAATTTTTAGTGACAACATCATGAAAATATAGTTACCTGTAGAAATTTACAAATTGCTAAGGTGCGAATCAAATATAAACGATCGAGAAAGGCTAAAGACACAACAGAAACAGAACTTTTTGCATTAATTGGACTTCAGTTTCTTGCCGGAACTAAAAAGCAAAAACATAGACACTTTCTTGAATTGTGGAGCAAAGTGAGTACCGGCTCAGAAATATTTAGAATGTGCATCACTGCTGATCTTTTTCTATTTTTGCTGGCTGCTCTAAGATTTGACGATAATAATAGTTGAGTAAATCGCAGGCAAGCTGATAAACTTGCTGTTATTCGGGTTACAGTGGACCGTTTTCTGGAGAACTGCAACAGCAAGTACTGTTTGGGACAGCAGGTCACCATTGACGAAATGTTAATACATTTGAGGGGTAGATGCAGCTTCCTACAATACATCCACAGCAAGCCTACAAAATATGGACACAAAGTTTTTGTACTCTGCGATGCACAGACATTTTATGTAACAAATTTAGAGGTATATTCTGGTATTCAGCCCGAAGGACTCTATAACAAATCAAATCTACCAGCTGATATTGTGCATGGTTGACTTCAAGGCTGGAAAGGTAATAACCGAAATTGGACACGTGGTAATTGGTATACAAACTACTCATAGGCCAAAGATCTTTCTAAAGACATAGTAACCGTAGTTGGCACATTAAAGAAAAATAAACGGGAGCTGCCGTTGGAGCTCCTACCACATAAGGGAAGAAAAGTTGGTTAATGTCTTTTCGGATTTCAAAAAAGAGATTACAATAGTATTATCTTGTTGGAAAAAATAATGATGTCAACCATGCATAATAACTCTGTTATAGTGTCACGGAGAAAACAAAGGTGGCCAATGGTTATTTTATTTCAGCTCCGAAACATAGCAGGAATTAACAACCAAATCCTGTAGAATGCTGAAAACTTCAAAAATCCTCAAAAGCTTATAAGGATTTTTCTAAAGAAATTATCTCTTACTTTGATAATGAAGTACAGAGATTACGTTTCGATATAGGACTGTTCCTTAAAAAATATGAAGCTGCTGTAGAAGAAGGTACCAAGAAAGATGACGTTTATGCCATCTGCCGTGAAAAAACACAAACAATGTGTTGTAAACACTATTAGTAGTATTAGTAGTTTTGTATAATCAGCGTTTTTAAATGTTCACTTTTTAAAACTGATATTAAATGTTTGTTATGTCGTCATCAAAAGTATCTTTCTGTATTCATGGCTATTCAAATATGCTGTATAAAAATACTACGCAGTTGAAATTTTATAGTTTCTCCGAAAATTCATTGAACACTGTGTGGATAACCTTGAAACGTCAAAAATGAATAAATGCAGTAAAAACCCATATGTTATTAAAATGTTCTAATTAAAACATTTTGTTAACTATTATTTTGTGTATAATCAGTATGATGCTACAATTGGCAGCTATTAGAAAAGTTCTAAACTTTCTTTTTACATAAATAAAAGATTATTATCGAGAGAATAAAATGTTGTTTTCTGTACGATTTCATTGATTATATAAAATAAAAAAACTAGTTATGTGTTTGCTGACTTTAATATTATATAATAAGTTCAAATAATTAAATACTATTAAGGGGAAGAAAGTAAACATTTGTACAAAACGAATCAGTTCAAGATTTTTAATTACCTTTCAGAAAACATCGGGAGGATTGGGAACCAAATAAAAATACTAGAATTTGCAGTGCTCATTTTGTCAATAATCAAAAATCAGATAATCCCCTACACCCATCTTACATACCAACAATTTTTCCTGGCATAGAAAATAAAAAGATCTATTCATTTTTTGCATTTTGTAGGTTGTTTATTATAGTGTTTACATCACAATGTTTTTCGTATTTAACACCAGGGCGCTCTACTTTCGGCATAAGCAAAATTAAGAGGAAGGTGCTATTGCTGTGGAAGACGCAAAAATAGAGTAACAACGATTTAGTAACACACAAGCAGAAGAGTGATAAGCAAAGAACATTCCAGAAATATCTGTCCCGAGTGTATTGACAAAAATAACGAGGCATAATACGACAGTAAATAAACGGTTTTAAAGATTAAAACTAAATTTTCCGCATCTGGGGCCTTGAACAATATTCTATCATAAAACTGTCACTTGTATACACTTCGGGGGATGTATCGTGCTAACATCGTGCACCAAAAATAACGGAAATTGTATTATATCTGGATTTATAGGACCGGCTGTACTTGCTCTAGTCAGCTGAAAATCAAAGGGGTAATGCTGTGAGACACCTCGAACAATATTCAATCACATAATTGGTCACTTGTATACACTCCGTACTAACAATCTAAAAATTCTCCAAAAATGACAAAAATTTGGTACTTCAAGTACCATAGCACCCGTTCTCCTGGCTTTAGTGAGCTGAATATCAATAAGTTTCATCTTTGAGGCGCTTTGAATAATATCCAATATTTAAATTGGTCACTTGTATGTGCTCCGAAGGCTGTCGTGCTAACAAATTGAAATTTCTCTAAAACTAACAAAAATATCGTACTTAAAGTTCTATAGCACCTGTTATACTGCCTCTGGTGAGCTGAAAATTAATAGGGCACATCTGTGAGATGTCCTGAATAATATTCAATCATAAAATTGGTGACTTGTTGAACTTCGGTGGCTGTATCGTGCTAACAAGAAATGTAACGAGAAGTGGCCCACGACGACGACGACATACACACAGGATTTTTTCTCTAAAAACCATTTTTTCCTGTTTTTGTTGATGGAAAACGTGAAAATAACTCAAAAAAATATTTCAAAATTCCAACTTTTTTTGGGGTAAACCAATACTTTTCTCGCATATGAGATAGGTTTGTTGGAAAGGTAATAAGGCCTTTATATTTGTATTTTTCTCCTCAGTTACGTAATGTAATGAATAACTGTTTCCTTCGTTTTTGTACCTTGTTCACCGTTTCATAATATTTTTCTCTCATATTTCGTTGTGTAATGACCAGTGTTTTAATAAATACAATGTGAATAATATGATATTTTTATAATCATTGAAAAAATACTGTTTACTGCAGCTATTTGAAAGCGGTGTATAAAATACACCGCGTCCGTAATTACGATGTACGATAGCGCCACCTGCTAAATGTTAACAGAGAGAGAGAGAGAGAGAGAGAGATGTTCGTGGATTTTTGAGTTTGGACTTGTAGTGTTTTTATTTGGGTGTATTTTTGTTTGGGGGTAAGCCCTGTTATAGGATTCGTTTCCTCTTCAGGGCTGGTTGGGGGTGTTTTTGTGGGTGGTTTGTGTGCGCGTATTGACTTGGCTTGAAATTTGGGTAGGGCTGAAAATTCAGTTTTAGAAAAAGTGTCTAGGAAGTTTGAGAAAAAAGGTGTATAGAAAATTGAAGTTGTGTTTGCTTTTGTGGGTGGGTTGTGTGTGTTTGCCAGAAATCAACCGGAGGGAGAAGCGAAAACAATCAGCGTCGAAATTGGGTGATTTTTAAGCGAACGTGGTTTTGAGATGAGGGAACGGGGATTTTAATAGTGTCTGGAAAAGGTCGAAAATGAATAAGACGAACCACGTTGCGTTGCGGATAGTTAATAGAAGCGGGCTGGATGATGGTGTTGTTGGAAAGTGAAAATATAATTTTTGGGGATTTTGTGTCTCCTGCGTCATGAAAGTTAGTAGAAGAGTGGGGAGATATTGGAATTATGAGAATTTTTGGGATTTGAGTTTGTTGAAATTTGTTGGAAAAGTGACTAGGAGACGTTGAAAGATGTGTGGATGATGTCGGGCGGTGGCGACTGGCTTTTCTCGAGTTCGAGGTGAGGAATTGTTAAAAGGTGTGTTTATGTGTGGTGTGGAACCTTGAATATGAAATTCTGAAAAAGTCAAAAGTTTTTGTATATTGAGTAAATTTTCTATTCGTTTATTAAAATATTGAAATTTAATATTTAGAGATGGTTGTTTAATATTGTAATGAGTGAGCTGGTACGAATAACAATCTTTAAATCCAAAAACTACGTCGTACGTCGGCCCATTTGGCTAGCGAATAAATTCACTATGCTACAGGAAAAAACGTGAAAAACCTGCAGCACCGACGGGGTGGTTGGGGCTCGCGGATCAAGTTGAATCGCTTTCGCTCCTGATGGGAGTGAAAGCAGAGTGAGCACGCCTGCCTATATTTGTTATAGAGCAGTTGTGTCGATAAAAGGAAGGTATTAAGTGACGAAGAGTTTCGGCTATGACGTCCCTGGAGTTGGGGATGGCGTTCATGAGCGTGACGGTGATGATTTCTATGAGAATTTTGGTGTCAGTTGGTAAATCGTAGGAGGCTGGTGGTTTTTCAAGAGTGACTGGGGCGGTCTCTTGAGGGGTTTTGGGAGTCGATAGCCGGTGGGGGCAGCGAGGGCTGAAGGCGGGGTGAGGACCACCGCAGTTTGTGCATTTCGGAGTGTCGGACTTGGGACAATTTTCGGTTTTGTGGCTTGTTTGGCCGCAAGAGGGGCATATCGGTTTAGACCGACAAGATTCGGAGGAGTGTCCGGTTTGAGTGCATCGACTGCAATACTTGGGCACTGGGGGAAGTGGATTGATGTTTGATGGCTCGCATCGGTGTGGAAGGCCATGAAATGAGAGGCCGGAGGTTAGGGCTTGGTGGTAGTGAGTTTCGGAGGTGGTAACGATGCGAAACATCGAAGTGGGTTTGTTAGTGGCTTTGGCCACGATTCGCCAAGTTTTGAGGAACGGAACTTGCTTGTTGCGAAGAATTTCTTCAAATTCTTCTGGGCTAATGGTGGTGTCTACATTCCTGCAGACGAAAGAGTAGGTGGGTATTAGGGTTCTAATAACTTGGCGTGGTGGGCGTTCTGTGGAATTTAGAATGTTGATGGTGATGTTGTTGTCCCCAGTGGAGTTATGGATTCGTCTCAGAAGTGTTGAGACTGACATGGTGGAGGTGGTTTTCAGGAGCGCGGTTCTGTTGAAGTTGACTTTTAGGTAGGTGATGTGACCGTTGAGGAGCTCGAGGGTGTTTAGGAGTGTGTAGAGGGCTTTTTGTGTGGAATATTGGAGAGGAAGATTTCGGAGGTTAAGTGTTTGTGTCGGAGTATTATTGATGGTGTGGGTTGATGTGGGATTGTTGATAGGTGTAGGTGTTGTAGGACGGGATTTGGTGTTACCGACGAGGGTGAAGCCATCCTCGTCGGGGACAGGTGGTTGTCGTGTGAGCGTTGGTGTAGAGGATTGGGATCTTACGGAGGAAGCGTAAGACCTTCTTGAGGATGTGTTTGGGGTTTGTGTGTGTTGTAGAGTGTTATCGTGAGTTATGTTTTGTATGCGGAGTGGTGTAGCTTGATGGGAGGGTGTTGAGGAGTGGTGTGTTTTGTTGGAAGTGTGTGTAGAGGAGGTGCTGGATGTGACGGGTGAGAGAAGGGGGGGGGGGGGGGAATTGTTGGTGACGAGTCAGGGATTCGTTAAGGAGTTGTCTGGTTTCTTCTAGGAATTTTTCAAGTGATTCGGTTCTGGTTGGTGTTGAGGGTGTTTTTGCAGTTCTCCTGCTGCGACGGTGTCTGGAGGACATTTTGGGATGAAGTATGTTAAGGAGTGGTAACGAAAGCTAATACCGACAGCGGACTCACTGCCGGAGGGAGTTTCCTCCCCAGTTAAAGGTTTCCTGACTTATTAGCTTTCAGGAGTTTTATATTTACCTGGAAGCTGAATGTCCTTCCCTCTTTGGATGGTATGGCTTATTGTGTGTTGGCTGAAAATAAAACAAGGTTAAACAGTGTTTATTATTTTTATAAATAGAAGTTGTTTCAAAAGAAACAATTTACACTTCCAAGTGTGTTGAATGAACTGTTAAACTGAAAAGTTCGGCAGAACATGGGGTTGGTTGTCTTCTGGAGGCATCCACGGTGCCGGCGAAGTCGCGGTGAATTGGTTTGAATCAGTGACCAATTCTTGCTGTATCACCTTCCTCAGGCGATGGACTGGCGCTACTGAATGTTAACATCAGCTAAGATGTATTTATCATGAAGTTGCAATCAGGCTAGGGACACTGCAGACCGTGCCATCTATAGAGCCCGTCGAGTAACTAAAATCGGTAGATAATTCCAAAAAATTAACGAAAACTGTAACGTCGTTAGTAATCAAATTTTATTGTCCCCACATGTTATATGTTATATTGTTATCATTTCTTAGTTCAAGTGTAGAGGTTATTTTAAGGTTACGGTATTTTGGTCTATTTTTTAATTTCTAATGTGTAATATTTATCTGTTGTTTCGTTGCTTTATTGTTATTAATTGAAAAGACAATGTCAAAGTGTATTCTGAAGGAGTATTAAGTGGTGTACTCGGTAAGTTTTATTAAGAAAATTTGAGCATTTTCTCTCTCACAATTAACAACCATTATCTTCATTTTTATAAAACACAGAGAATTTTTACTAATTTAATCGACAACTTTAGAGATCATGGTTGTTCTTTACATTAGCTAAACTGAAAATTGCTGCATTAATGAAGTTAATATTTCTTTTTACAGTTTTGTTCCTCCAACCCAGGAAGATAAAATTGATATGGCTGAAAAGCAGTGGTAATAAATCATTAAATTTGTCGACGAAGAAACGATGGAGGATATGATCCCTTCATTTTCAAAAACAGTGTTTCTTTACATTTGAGAAAGACAAAGAGAGGCTATTGAGATAGTTTGATTTGCCTTCCCATATGAGTGGAAATTAACAAAAATTGATGGTAAGTTTTATTGTATTCAATATAGCATGCTATAATTTTGGACATTTTAAAATGTAAATTGAGTGAACGAAAAGACGAGTACTGAGTGTGTAATTTTATTAAAATACCAGGTAAGCGCTTTCATCCATTAGACCATTCTGAAAGCTCTCGTCAAGAAAAATATATACAGAAAGTGTCAAAAAACATCAAACCCTGTAACTGCTACATACAATGGAATAAAATGTTTGATGTTACATCATTATTCAACTAAAATTTGTTGAAAATACTCTATAAAGAGTGTGTACAATTGTAATTCACATAACGAAACGTCTAATTTGATTAGCAACTAAATGATATGTGTGCACACCCTCTTTATAGGGTAATTTTAACAAATTTTACTTACATAATGATGTAACATCAAACATTTTATTTCATTGTGTGTACATTGTACCTGTTGTATGTTTTTCTCTGGTCGACAGCTTTGAGAATGACCCAATGGCTGAAAGCGCTTAGCTGGAATTTTAATCAAATGACATACTCAGTACTCGTCTTTTCATTCACTCAATTTATATCCAGTGTGTACACCATACTCAGACAATTCCATTTTAAAATGTATCCATTGAAAAAATAATAATCTGGGTTTTATTTTATGTTATAGCTATATTCCCTCTACCAGCTATGGGATGGGAGGTATTTATCCCTTGCCGATTTTCATATATAGCCCATGGTGTGACAATTTATGGGAAATGAAAGTGAGTATTAACTTTTGTTGAGGCATTACGTCTAAGTATTTGGTCTAGCGGTAACCAAAAATCCAATAAAGACAAAAAATAGTTAAAAATCAAGAATTCCTAAAAAAATCAAAAGCTTTAAAAAGGGGAATCAAAAAAACCAAACAAATGTATACATTCAAACATTTTTTGATATTTTTTTGGCTTAGTACAAAAATATGTGTAAACTTATTATTTCGATAGTAAGTGCATTTTGTTTTCTTTTGTTGACATAAATTTTCAAACATATTTGTGTGTTTACTTATTAATTGTTGTTATTTTGTGTTTTTACTCGTAGAACCTCAACCAGAAACGAGGAAGGACTCCACAAGACGATGGGATTTTTAAGAGCCCTTAAGAAACATTTTAACAATCAGAGACTGCCAGGAGCTGCAGAGTAACTTAAATACAAGTTCTATGCTGTAATATTTAATAATAAAAATATCATATATTTGTCATTATTAATAATTATAGTCTAGATACATGGTGTGAGCGACCGATTGATGTCTATGGAATTATGTAAACTGAACTTAACTAACCTATTGACTAGTAACAACATTAATTGTTAACAATTAGCTATTTGTGATTGGCTACTATATCTTAAACGTAGTATTTTGTATGGATGAAAAGGAAATATTCGTTGTGTCTAGGGTATTTAATTAAATATACATAATTGAGAAAAAGGAAACTGAAGTATAAATAAACGGTTTCAAGGATTAAAACTAACTTTTCCGCATCTGTGGCACTGAACAATATTCTATCATGAAATTGTCACTTGAATACACTTCGGGGGATGTGTCGTGCTAACAAACCGAATTTTTTCCAAAACTAACCAAAAATGTAGTACATCTGGATTTATAGAACCCGCTATTCTTGCTCTAGTCAGCTGAAACTAAATAGGTTACATATGTGAGACACCTTGAACAATATTCAATAATAAAATTTAACACTTTTATACACTCTGAAGGCTGTATCGTGCTAACAAACTGAGAATTATCCAAAAATGACCAATATTTGGTACTTCAAGTACCAAAGCACCCGTTGTACTGGCGTTAGTGAGCTGAATATCGATAGGGTTCATATTTAAGATGCTCTCAATAATATACAATCATAAAATTGGTCACTTGTATATAGTACGGAGGCTGCACCGAGCTAACAAACTGAAATTCCTCCAAAAACGACAAAAATCTCGTACTTAAAGTACTACATCACCTGTTGTACAGTCTCTGGTGCGCTGAAAATCAAAAGTGAGATATCTGTGAGATATCCTGAATAATATTCGATAATAAAATTGGTGACTTTTTGAATTCCGGAGGCTGTATCGTGCTAACAAACTGAAATTTCTCAAAAAATGACAAAAATGTCGTACTTCAAGTACCATACCATTCGTTGTACTGACTGGTCAGCTGAAAATTAATAGGGTTCATCTGTGACATGTTTTTAACATTGTTCAATCATGAAATTGGTGACTAGTGGCACTCCGGAGGCTATATCGTGCTGACAAGACATGTAACGAAAAGTAGGGGAAGACAACGACGACATGCACATGCAGATAGGTTGGGCGGAAAAGTAAAAATCAAACTATTGTATTCGCATTTTACATGATTATTGTATCCGATGATAACAATGAGACATTCACAATTCTAATATTATTAAATCTGAAACAAAAATCTGAGATCTCTTGTACGTTTACAGAAACAAATAACTTATACTTAAGTATTTAAGGACATATCGTCTCAAACTCAAAGATATCAATTAAACTCAACCCTAAAAGATGGAATCAGCTATTGAGCTCTACATCGGGCGAAGGTTAAATAATTCATCGGCGATATCTGCTGATGGTGCCCGATATTCGTTACTAGGAAGTGCGTCAGAAAGCAACCACAGAAGAGCGGCAGTGTGACAGAACATTCCAACCATCCTCTTCCCGACTTGACAAGAATAGTTAATTCATGGTCGATACACAGTCACTGCATCGTGAACTTTAGCTTGCACATGCTGACTATCCATTCTAACCAGTACTACTCCTCCAAAATGCCGATGAGTGTAAAGCCAGAATCTTGCAATATCATCGACTTTTTGTTGGTACTTGTAAGATAATGTGTGCACGTACTCTATAACTGCACACCGAGTAACGCCCAAATTATAACATAATATGCAAAATGCAGTAAACCCCTAAACAAAATCAATCTTAGCTCACTCTATATGAAAACAAAGTCCTTAATTAACTTGTAGTAATAAAAAAGATAAATTTTAGAATAAAATGAGTAAGAAGTGAATAAATGTTTAATTGCATTACCCGCACCCAAAAAGGGCATCGTTAAAACTCTCAAACGGAACGAAGTGCCAAGAACCTGCACATATATCTAAGAAAGCAATCAATTGAATAAATAGAAAACTACTTTCTCTCTAGTATATGTTAGCTGTTGGTAGAAGTTTTCTTTCTCATCTTCTACGCTTACCTCTGTAGGTGCGTAAAATTGAATAATACTTTTTATTCATATCTGAGTATGAGTTGTGCGACTCTTAGCCTATCTGATATAGGAGACAATTTTATTTGCCCATTCTTTGTCTCATTACTTAGGAGGATCATTAGGTAGAATATTCCTTCATATTTGAGAGTTTACTCCAATCATAAAAACCACTTATAGCAATAAGTTAAATTTCACATAATATTCTTCTTCTTTATTGAACACAACCAGAGTTATAGATATTTCGAACCTACTTGGCAGTCTTCAATTGATATTCACTATATAACAAAGATATTAGGATACAAAAAACAATCGTCACAATATGGTTCAAACAAAAGTGTACCAAGCCAGTCGGGAATTATATAAATTACCATATAGCAGTAAGACAGTTCAGAGGAAACATTCTTGACAAATATACAGCTCTTCTTAATTCCATAATAGCGACAACGAATAATATGCAGTTAAATATGTATTAGGTATAGTTATTATTAATAAATTCCAATGCAATTGAAGCGGCTGTAACCGTAAATTTATATGCCTCATGTAGTTTCACTACTCGCTAAACTAGATTAATCTAATTTCTTATTATATCACGTCATTTATCAAGACCTTCTATAAGTCAATTACGATTTTTGGATCATAGTTTCTCGTGAGGAGTATATCGTGATTTTCAGTATAATTTTAAACATCCTGTTGCTAGCTTTGTTGTTATATCATCAGAATATTCATGTTTAGAATAGTTCATATATCTGAAGTGTCTGGCAACAATTTTAGTCGACTCCTGAGAGGCGCATTTGAAATGGTGCGTAATTATACAGATTTGTTAATAGCAATTCGTGATAAATTTCTTCCGACTGAGTAATGATATGTGTTTATAGCGGTATATTACATATACACATATTTCTAGAAAAATGCACGTACATATGAAATTTACTGTTTCGACACACTCCGTTCCTTTTTAAATGGAACTGTTTCTAAATATTCTCACAATATAATGACAGATTATAAAAAATCTAAAAAATTTACAATTGTTTCGATATTACTAAATATAATCGCCAGAATGAAAGAAATTTATTTATGGTATTTGAAACCATTCCAGTTTGGGAAACCGTTTGATTTTATTGTATTGGCTGTATTTTTTGGTTATTTGGCAAGATTTTGTAGATACTGGCCGTGTTTGGAAACCACGCTACCTGCGCGAGTTTTTTCTACATTTCTATCTCTCTTCATCACTATTTCTCCCCTTCTTCGTCTCCTTTCTTAGCCTTCTTAGTTTGTTCAACCTTGTTTGCCTCCCACATACACATTACGACTACTTCTGTTATTCACATTGTGTTCCTGACACCAAGCTATGTATGGGTCATAGTTGGTCCACATCCTTCTCATAAACTTAATTCTCATATCTCAATCAATAACCACTTCATCTATCTTGAAAATAATGTTTTTCTTTGAGTACATATCTTCCACTTGGAACTATCCTTGGATACGCCTAGTATGGATCTAAGTTTGTTCTTGCGACTACTTCTAAAAATGAAATTATCTCTCAATCACGTGATTCGCGGGACACTAGGCTATGTATGGGTCATAGTTTGGTTCATCAGAATACAACAAAAAACCCTTTCATATTTAATTATGAAATAATTCTTATTATTATTAATATTAACATTAATATTATTGCAATTAATATAATATTTTTTCTCCAGTACATGTCTTCCTCTGTTACCATTCTCGAATATGCCTAGTATGGATCTAGGTTCGTCCTTGCGCAGTGTGCGCTGGATACCAGGCTATGTACCGTCAAAGTTCGGTTCATTAGGATACAATCACTCCCTCTATATTTTATAAAGTTGAAAAAATTATTCTATCCTCTTTGTTCTCTTTACACTCGTCTTTGTTTCTTCTTTTCCTGTACATGTCCAGTACTGACCTAGGTTAGTCACCACTATACTTCAAAAATATTTCCCAACCACATTGTATACCTGACACCAAGCTATGTATGGGTCATAGTTTTGTCCAATAGGACACAATCCATTTTCTTAACAGTTATGATCACCCCCTTTTCCCTCTTGCTTTCAGGCCATAAGGGTTGTCATTGATTGTTGCGTTTATTTTGCCATCATGCCAGGATACCATTTTTCTTCGAAGTACACCATTTTCTTGGAGGGATACCATTTTCTTGTTGGCTGAAAAGTTTACTTTATTATCACATCAGCCCCCCAGTTAACTGACAAAATTCCATCGTGAACGGTATACGCCTTTCTATATTTTCGGCTATTCGAAAATTGATATTTGTTATTAAAACAAACTACAGTATATAGAATGACTTTTCATGGTTTAATTTACATGCCGTTGACAGTTTGTATTGGGCTTAATCGGTTTGGAAGTGTTCATGGAGGTGTACTTGCGTCACTCGGCAACTACAGTTAGCTGTGATTATATCTGGTTTGTAATTAATTTTCCTCCACAATCAATTGGTCATTACTATGTATTGTCGATAAGTGATTTTACTGATGCATTTTTCTCAGGTTTTGCTCTCCAAAAAACCGAACAAGTTTGAAAATTTATCTGGTTGTTTTAATCTGTATGCTCGTAAGTGTTCACTGTATGGGATTCCAAAATTCCTAAGGGTCCGACCAAAATAGACAGCATTACATTCTGCACATTTGAGTTCATATATACCTGATTTATTTAATTTTGGTATTTTTGTTTTACAATTAACAATTTTGTACTAACATTACTTTCTGTTTTAAAAGAAATTGTTGTATTCGTTGCTAAATATGTTATCTTTGAAATAATATTAGAAATATTTCCTGCATATGTGATTGTTTTATAAGTTTTTATTTCATCAGTATGTTTAGGAAATATTAGTTTTGATGCCACTTTTTCCTCTTTTTAATTAATCAGCTTATTTATCATATGTAATGGACGTTGGATGTTGCTATTTGTCTAATTGTATTAATCTCTCTATCAAAATTACATTTTGATAGAGAGAGATACATTACTGAAAAAGCTCCATGTATAATTGAATTATATACCGCTAGTTCATGTGACATGGGGTGATTTGAACTATATGGAATTGTCACATCAGTGTGTGTTGGTTTTCGGTAAATTGAATAATCAGGTACATTATTAACTTTTTGAATCAAGAAAATTGATTGAGCTATTTTCTTCAATTTCTAATGTAAATTTAATTTTTTGGTGTAAATTAATAATTTAGTTGGAAAACACATCTAATTGTCGTTCACTACCCATTAAAACAAGCTAATATGTCATCTACATATCTATACCAAAATTAAACATTTTTCGGAATATCACTATCAAAGAACTGTACATAAAAATGTTTGCCAAAATAGGTGATATATGGCTTACCATTGGTAAACCTTCATTTTTAATATATATTTTATTGTCAAACGTGAAATAATTCTGATTAATACATACATCAAATGAATTGAGTAAATCTGATAATATTCCTGGATTAATTTTTCTATCTTCTAGTAATTTTCTTACAAGTATTAGACATCCTTTGGGAGGCATTTCAGTTTAAATATTAGTACCATCAAATGCAATAAGTTTATCTTGCAAGTTGATTTGCTTTTAATTTTTTGATTAGTTCTATTGAATTTCTAATTGAGTATTTAGATGCATATCCGTAACTATCAAGTATATTGTTAAGCCTCTTTGCCAATATATTATTAGGAGTATTAACATTAGAAACTACAGGTCTAATTGGTTTCGTTATTTCATTCAATTTAACGGTTCCATATAATTGTGGACAATGAGGATTCTTATGTATGAAAAAGAGGAAAAAGTGGCATTACAACTAATATTTCCTAAACAAACTGATGAAATAAAAACTTATAAAACCATCAAATATGCAGGGAATATTTCTAATAATATTTCAAAGTCAATGTCTTTAGCAACGAATACAACAATTTCTTTCGAAAGAGAAAAAAATGTTAGTACAAAATTGTTAAATGTAAAACCAAAAATACCAAAATTAAAGAAATCAGGTATATATAAACCCAAATGTCCAAATGTAATGCTGTCTATTTGGGTCCGACCCTTAGAAATTTTGAAATCCGATACAGTGAACACTTACGAGCATACAGATTGGAACAACCAGATAAATCCCACTACGCAATACATCTACTTGACACCAATCGTTCATTGACACCTAACACAGAACTAGAAGTGCTGCATATTTGTGAGAACAAACAAGAACTGAATTTCCTTGAAGAATTGGAAATTAGAAGACATTTAAGAAACCCACAATATGAAGTCGTCAATGAACAAATGAATCTAGGGAGTTCTCCACTAATAAACTGTCTTCTTAAGTGATAATTGTAAAGATCAGCACATATAGTTTTCCTGGTTTTCTATATCATTCCACAGTTATACTGATCTCAATTGGAAAACTGATATCCAGGATGTCTTCATAGGGCTAATAATATCTAAGCTTGAATATTTGTAATATCACATCTTCTTGTTTTTTTCTATCAACATATATTAAGTCAATCTCAAGTTAGGTCACTTCTTGGTCTAGCCAAAAATAACTAGTAAACATCAGGTAGGCATCAAATGAAATTTAATTTCTATCATTCTGACGATGATATTCATTTATGGAAACAATTGTCAATTTTTTAGAATTTTCAACAATTTTCATTATATTGTGGAATTATCTAGAAACAGTGAGTTCCATCTAAAACACTTATATGAGTAGATACCACTAAGTAAGGGTTGAGACAGTTAATTAGTCTTTTTTATCATCCATTTCTTGTATGTCTAATGAATTGGTATTGAAATTTGAATAACCTCTAACTTCCATCCTATACTCTATCAGTATGATAACGTTTATTTTATACATTCCTCATTCCAGTAATACCCGTTGAAAAATACTCTGTCTTAGGGATGTTCCGAATGAGCAGATATTTTCTGCGTTGACAGAATGACGAAATGCACTGATCAAGGATTTCAATATAGCAATTTTCACAGCTATTATATAAAGCACGTCGTAAAAACTAGAAATTGTCTGGCATTTCGAAAGTTCTATTTACTTTACGAATGAAGTCGTCTTTTAACCATACATAGTACACTCTTTTGTACGTAGAGGCTATAATTTATCAAAAAAATACACGTGTGTCATATGTACACACACTTTTTACTAAAAAAATTTACATATTTGAAATGTGGCACATAACTAGAAGAGACATAGCTTGCCAATAAATTTCCCTGGAAGCCATTTTTCTTTTTCGTGCCTTTTAATTCCAAGAAGGTTACATGAGATTTATTCCTGCGAAAATTCTTGATCGGATATCAAGCAAGCTTGGTATACATAATATCCCAAAGTCAATATCTGATAATCTAGTGAATAAATCTGATTTAATTTTGTGGGGTACAATTATTCGAATAACCACTGCATAGAATTAACAGAAGGTCTTGTAGTTTCCCAAAGAAACAAAATCAGATTTTATTCAAATTTTTTGCCGATACTGAGTGCTAGGGGCTTTATTCTAATTCCAAACGGGGGGTTGATTGTAAAAATCGTTCTCCTAAGACATTGAGAATCCATCCTTTTCATACAAACCTAATGCAGAGATGTACGAAATATACTGAGCGTTCTTCATAAACATTGCTTCCTGGCACTATTTTGTATGGAAATGTATTTTTCTCGGCAAGTATTTTGTCACTGATGAATAACTTGATTGGCTGTGCTTCCTTTTTTCTGGTCTTAAACTTCTGTGGATAACACTTGTTATCCTCGACTGTATCTGATCAATCCATCAGTCCATTTTTTTACTAGAGGCTTTTCAGGTATCTCAAAAAATGTTGCTTTGAAACATTTTGATAAGATCTGGATCAAAGAAAACGAGATAACTAATTTGAATGAGTAATCTCCCCAAAACACTTGAACACTGGTTAAATGCCACAAAACTGATTCACTTTCGTACAATTCTTTGAATATGTTTCCATGATTCACAAATATAATCATTGGGTAAATTATTATTGATATGAATCAGACTCCGAAAATGATTACAATCGTTTATCTCATTTTCAATTTCTTAACACTTTGCTAATAACTGTATTTTTGGTGTAATACGTTATAGTCCCATGACTGGTTAACTAGTCCTGTGCATATTTCGTAGGGACCCAAGACTAGTGAACTAGTCGCGTTTTCTCCTCAATGTAACGTACTCCATTTTATTGCAGGTGCCCCGGAATAGCTCACATAAACTGCCGTGTCCTTCGAAAAATCCGTATGTACATTTTGTAACTGCAGCCAAAACTATTAATTCTACTAATCACCAACAGATATCCACAGTCATGGGAGTTTACCCGTAAGAATTAAAAATAATAAATATATATTAGTTTAGAGAACAGAATTGTGTTATCTTGCATAGTATGTACGTAGTGTTAAGTTAATATAATAATAAAATACGTATTAAATAAGGAACAATCAGGATATAGCAGTAAAGTGAATATTGTTTTGTAGAAAAAGGGATTGTTATACAAGTTTAATTTTAGATGCAGCAAATATTCAGATATTAAAACTATCAAAAGGAAACTAGAGCCGTTAAGACAAATATAACTAGATTATTTAGCAAACAATCTAGATGAAATAAGTGATTTGGAGGACCCATATTCAGGCGACGATTCAGTGTATGACAAAGCATATGATCCCGAAGATGACAGTGAGATTGACGAGAACGAGGCCAATCCTGATTGGGATAATCAGTTGGATTAAAATGAGACTGCGCAAGAAACACGGATCGTACAATTGAGCGGTGAAAATGATGAAGACGTTGTTTCAAACACAAAAGTAAATCAGGGTAAAATATCTGATTAAGAGCTATGGGTGAGCGAAGACGAAGAACCACCAGAAATAGCTTTTCTTGCATAACCTTATTATAATATATACTTGTCATATGATGTGAAGCCAATTGATTATTTTCACCCCAAATTTTCTCAAGTTATCCTACATATTATTATACATGAGACTAAAAGATGGGGTGAAGGGATAAAACCTAGAAGTACTAGGTCCAGAATGTACAATAAAAATAACTGGAAGGAGTTGACAATTAGTGAATTAATCCAATTTCTAGGCCTGTGTTGCTTGCGAAGTATAATTGAGTTGGTCAAGAAACAGACTTTTTTGGTCAAGTAATCTCGAGAAATCGATTTCACACCATTTTGAAATCCTTTAAGTTTGTTGATCATGCATAAGTGGATACTACAGATCGATTGTATACAATTAGAGCTATTATAGATTTGGATGTAATATAAGTAAACTTGTTACTCCAGATAGATGT
The DNA here is from genome assembly GCA_963921935.1 of Galeruca laticollis. Lineage (NCBI taxonomy): Eukaryota > Metazoa > Arthropoda > Insecta > Coleoptera > Chrysomelidae > Galeruca > Galeruca laticollis. The sequence continues at coordinate 194,147,300 of OY998178.1, read as the reverse complement.
TTATCTCTGGATGAGTCTGTACTTCCGTGGAATCGAAGATTATTGTTTAGACAATATTCAAGAAATAAAAGAAGTTGTGAAACAATCAATGGAAACCTATTCAAATAAAGGTTACTATTATCATAGTGCAAGCTTGGCGGGCTATGTAGTCAAAAATAAGAGACTAGATCCAGAACGGAAACATAATCCTAAATTTCGCAGAAAAAAAAGCTCGTGTAAGGGGAAGCCACTATCAAGAGGAAGGGTCCTGTTTTGGTCACAAATTGGAGAGACAAACGATATATCCGAGAGATTACTACTGGCCACACACACCAAAATGTTGAAGTAGCAAATAGACGAAAAGGTTCCTCTAGGCTAGTCGCGATATTTGCATTTCGAATCAATTCTATCTTTATCAGAAGCAGAAAGATCAGAAATGCAGACTATGAACTTTCAGAGAAAGTGTTATTAATTCATCAATTGACTTAGGGACAGTTACATACCCCTCTACTGCCACGTAGCACGAACACGGTACACAGCATTGCCCAGAACCGACAACTGACACTGTAAAAATGCAAAAAATTGTAGGTACAGTTAAGAGAAAATGTTAAAATGTGCGAACACACGGATTAGAAAGCACTTTGGATATGTTTGTCCTTTATGGCATAAAAAATGATGATGATTAATTTCATAATTTTTTAAAAATCAAAATTTCAAGTTCGTTATGCTATTTATTTAGGTGGGGTGTTTCATTGTAGGTACTCTCTATTCATTTCATTTTATTGCTAAGATTGCTACAATAAGTATGATTTTTATAATAAATGTTATAAATGCGTCTTATTTTATTAAACTAGTTAACTAGTCAATGGTTAGGTTAGGTTAGGTATTGCTAAGATTGCTACAAAAAGTTTGATTTTCATAATATATGTTACATATGCGTGTTATTTTATTAAACTAGTAAACTAGTCAATGGTCCTCCACAGCCGTCACAGGGTGCAATTACTAGCTTACTAGTCTATACTAAAGGCATGCCAAACTATTTCTGCACTGCGTCATTGAAAAATATACAAGGAATTAAATGAAATATTATCATATCCTGTAAAAATCATAATAGTTTTGGTTCTCAATATGAATCTGCTGTAAAAGTTACAGAAAACAACGCGTGTATTGATATTTGACAATTTTCTTTCCAAATTGTTACAAAAAATTTCATAATTCATTGATAACCTTGTAACGCGACAATCGATGTCTTGAATTTTAGAGCTCGCGGCCAGCCTCAAATGGAGACGGGGTGGTCCGTTCTCGAATTAGGCTAAAATAATTTCGATGTTTGAATGGGCGCCAGTTAAATTGACCCTAAACACCTAACCGTAGTCATACTGACCACCAATTTAACAAAAGGCCAGCAAAAAGTCGTATCAAGACAAAAAAAAAACAAAGTCTCACCTATCTTAGACTTAATTTAATTTCATTTCAAAATTGATTGCTTACAGTGAGTAGATTCTTTTTACCAATATAGAGTTAGAAAAAAAATCGTAAAGGGGAAGCATTAAAGCAAACACCTATAATAAGAGGATAACACCAAACTACAAGTCACACATTTAAGTAAAGGTTTACCATGCGTAACTCCAAGGGTTTAACACTACTACTGATGCAACAATAATCTCTCGACATCAAGAAAGTAAGGGGAAAACGTAGGCAGGTAATATATTTATAGCTGTGGCGTTGCTTGAGCTCAGGCAAAAACCCTTATGCAGAAAATAATAGTTATAATCATAATATATATAGTAATAAAATCCAATAACCGTAGTATCCCGCTCACATAATATAAGTTCAGTGTAACAAAAAAAATAGATGACTAGTTAAGCAAAACTAACAAAATCTGCTATAAACTTACGTCGAGTAAGCCGAAATTCTAGTGAATTACTAAATGTCATTAAATACCGGAGCAAGTACAATGCAAATTATTAAATAAAAATCCGAAAATAAAGAATTCAACAAAAAATATAAAAACTTTCGTGTTCCCAGCGGTGGTTGATAGACTCTTCCGGTGGCAGGAGCACTGGTGTACTGCTCCAGGAGTACTATCTTTAGAGCAGCAAAAGCAGACGATCAGTTAGCTCGGTGTACTGCTTCAGGGAGCATAGATTTAGCAAATGCAGACGAATAGCCGCATATGATGAAGAAGGAAACCACCAAGGTGAACGATCGAACCGAAAGAATTCAGCACCAATTCAATATCCAAAATAAAAACCCTATAAATATAAAGAACATTATTTCTGTAACAGAAGTATAACAAATGGTTATTTCTATTTCAACGGCATTACAAAATAACCGGTTTAACAATAGTGATAATTTATTAAAGAGAATAAAGTTCAATTGGCGCAGAACTAATCGTATCAATATTTGTTTAAAAGAAATAATAAATGCCACTTAATATATATATATATATATATATATATATATATATATTATATATATATATTATATATATATATATATATATATATATATATATATATATATATATATATATTTAACTTCCAAGATATTTATCAGGTTTGGCAACTATTGTGATGAATAAAGAAAAACCAAACCAAAATTAAGCCTACCCAAAAAACTAGAGGTGGGAATACCTTTTTAGAAAAATCTTGTACAATAAAACGAAAAGTATTTTAAAAAAACAACAATTTTAAATTACTCACCCTGGCCAAGGGGCTTTAAGGTTGATGTATCGACTGGTGGAATCAGGTTTGGCGGAATTAGCAAGAAGTATTCATCTGTATTCTTCCTACACCGAAGAATTCCCAAATAAGATACGTTACAATATAACAAATGTCTGAAAATAACTATATTTACTATATGGAACAGCCGTTATTCATAAAAAAGAATGTAAGTCTATTATTAACTTATTATTTCGCAATATATTTATGGGGAACGTGAAGTAACAAAAATGAATAATCGTGAAAGTACATACCTGTCGGTGTAAAACGCAGCGTCTAGAAGACACTTTCCACGTGTCGTGTGAAAATCATTTGATTCAAGCAATAACTTTGGGAAGTCACCAAAAATATTCTATTGGCCACAAAACAAATACTAATTCCAAAATATAATATCGACTTTCAAAATAGAACCCACGAAGGATGATTGAAAAAAAACACTAATAATATTGAAAGTCACACCACGATGTACAAAGGTCGAAAGCAGAATGCACAGAACCTACTGGAATGAAGTAGTATTCACGCTTCAGTGAAAATAAGTTTTACCATTGTGGATTAACATTTCCTTCTGGGTATACCTGAATGGCGTTTCCGTGGAAAATACCCAAAACACAATAAAACAACTTAGAATATGGTACAGAGACTGTCATCTAAAATTTAAAATCCTAAAGGATATAATCAGCTTCTTATAAACCTAAATTACGCTTAAATTTAGCAACAAAAAAATAAATAATTGACAACAATAACTAACAAGAATTAAAAAGGGCTATTTGGCAACATGGCAAGTCAATTCGATGGAGAACGATACACTTAAAGCTTTGAAAAATTATTTGATATCAAATAATAATAATAGAGATGCGAAAATTCGTAACGTTATTTTTGACCAGTTACAAACTTTCACAAATAACGATTCACCATTCTGAAAATCAAACATTCGAAACAAAATTGTATTTTATTATTTATAAATATATTGTTAGTTCCATCTCACTAAGGTTTAAGGTCCAAATGATATCTTCCATCTTCTTGATAATTATGGTTTTAATTATTCCTATGCCTAATTCAAAGTACCTGGAACACATAATTCAAATTCATAAACATGTGTGATATTTAGCTAAAGCATTATAAACTTTCGAAATAGCAATATGTGCTCTACTTGAAGCTAACAACCAAATATGTTCAGACGTTAATAATAAATAGCGGCTCATACCAATGTTACGACATATAAGATCACAATTGGAAGTTTTCTTACAGTGGAATTCACTTAACACGTGGGCAAGTGGCTTTGTCACAGGATTACTCTAATATACACGGGTCAATGTTCCACTTTGAGGAAACTCTACCAGCTATTATGCTCGAGTTAGTTCGCAAGCAGCAACATCTCCAATGTCACAGAAAGTTTTCAGATAGGATTATATATATATATATATATATATATATATATATATATATATATATATATATATATATATATATATGTATATGTAGGGTGTTTACTAAGTAATCTAAAATAATATAGTGGGCGCTTCGTCAATCCCTTTTAAGACGAAAAATACCAATGAACACGTGTGATAAGTCTTGTCGTTAATGAGGTACAGGTTGTTAAATTGTTTGTAATAAATGAGCTCGGGCTGTAAGTGAAATTTATTTTTCCTGGTGACACTACTGGTCTATAGAAATAATACTAAATAACATGCTTATTCTAAGTCGCCTTTGGAATAATATTGTTAAATACTATGTCAAACCTAAATATCAACGCAGAAAACGAATTAGAAATTTTTATCACACGGATTTTTTGTGTTAATTAAACAACGATGCCTGCGTTAACTAATACTGAAATGGCTAATATGCACTTTTTGTATGGATTATCGAATGGTAATGCCTTAAAGGCTAGACGTATGTATTAGGAAACGCAGGCATCGTTGTTAAATTAATAGAACAAATCTGTATGATACAAATTCCTTATTCGTTTCATGCGTTGGTTTTTAGGTTTGACACAGTATTTGACAATATTATTTCAAAGGTTACTTAGAAATAAACATGTTCTTTCGTATTACTTCTATAGACCAGTAGGGTCACCAGGAAAAATAAATTTCACTTACAAAGAATTCAACACTCTGTATGTAATATATATATATATAAATATATATATATATATATATATATATATATATATATAATAAGTAACGAATAGATTAATGGGTAAGGCACGCAAATAGAAGAAGGGGCTACTGAAAAAAGTGCCTTACCCATTAATCTATTCGTTACTTATTGTTTATATGTCACGCACTATTCGTACATCTTATATATATATATATATATATATATATATATATATATATATATATATATATATATATATATATATATATATATAGATATATATATATATATATATTATATATATATATATACAGGGTGTTCATTTCAGGAATTCCCACTCTAATTTTCTCGAAATATGTGTATTTAAAAAAAAATCTTGGGACACGTCAACAAATATATCGAGGGGGGCAACTTTTTATCATAAAGGCAACGCGCCCCCTTTCACCCCCGGCCAAGGGGAGTTGCCAACTTCAAAATCTTAAATAGGAAGGGGTATCGAGTTATACCTCATTTTAAAGGTCTCTTTAATCTATACATGTCGGTTTTCGTTTTTTTTAAATTGATCGATTCGTTGTCGAGATATTTAGGAAAATATATTTGCTGCTTCGTACCATTGAAATAAAAACTGCAACTGTTTATTCTCATTCCTCCTATCAAACTAAATTACAATATTATACACAGATTTTCAATTTATTAATTGCTGGAAATGTTGCCCATTGTTGGCCAAACAATGGTATAACCGCTGTTCAAATTCGTGACGCACATGCTCAAACAATTCTGTTCAATTTGCCCGACATTCTGCAGTAATCCTTTGTCGAAGGTCTCCTATATTTTGTGGCGGGGGTGTGTAAACAACTGATTTTAAATGTCCCATGGTCACATGGTGCTAGATCTAGGGACCTAGCTGGCCACTCTATAGGTCCTCTTCGCCCTATACATTTACCGGGAAATACATTGTTTAACCATTGACGGACCGGAAGCACATAATGGGGGGAGCTCCATCTTGCTGAAAATATAACTCATTTTCGTCAAGAAAGTTGTTGCCATCTCTATCCAGTTGATTTTCAATTGCTTCGGTAATCAACGGATTGATCGTATTTTCTAGCATATTCAAGTACATCTCACCATTTAGATTTCCTTTTATGAACAATGGACCAATTATTTGATTTCCTAGTATACCAGACCATACATTAATTTTTTGGGGATGCTGGGTACGCCCTTCGACAAATACATGGTCATTTTCATTGCTCCAATATCTGCAATTATATTTGTTGACAAAACCATTTAAATAAAAAGTACACTCATCAGTGAAGCAGATATTTTTTAAAAATTCGTTATTGTTATTAATAATTGTAGTCATTTGTTCACAAAACTCAATTCTTCTGTCAAAATCGTCTTCACTTATCTCTTGACATACTTTCATTTTATAGGGATGGAATTTATTAATTTTTGTAATTTTGTGGACAGAGCCTGAGGAAATTCCAGTTGCAGCAGAAATGGTACGTAACGAAGTATTAGGATTCATACCATAATAACCTATCACTTCAATTTGAGTGGCTTCATTCAAAACTTATGGCTGATCATGTTTTAAATTTGCAACAGATCCTGTTTAAGTAAATTTGGCGATTAGATTCAGGACATACCTATGAGAGGTGTTCTTATCTAGAAGCCTTTCGTTAAATATTGCAGCAGTTCGTCGAGCACATTGGTTTACGGCGCCGTAAAACAAACAATTGCAGTTTTTATTTTAATGGTACGAAGCAGCAAACAGATTTTCCTAAATATTTCAATAACGAATCAATCAATTAAAATAAAACTGAAGCCGACGTGTAGAGATTAAAAAGACCTTTAAAATGAGGTATAACTCGATACCCCTTCCTATTTAAGATTTTGAAGTTGGCAACTCCGCCTGGCGGGTGGTGAAAGGGGGCGCGTTGCCTTTATAATAAAAAGTTGTCCCCTTCGATATATTTGTTGACGGATCCCAGGATTTTTTATTAAATACACACATTTCGAGAAAATTAGGGTGGGAAGTCCTGAAATGAACACCCTGTATAATGAGCAACGAATAGATTAGTGGGTATTGCACGCAAATAGAAGAAGGGGCTACTGAAAAGAGTGGTAACCGCAGACATGCATGTTTCTGGCTCATTAGCCGTCATGAGCCAGAAACATGCATGTCTGCGGTTACCAGTCTTTTCAGTTGCCCCTTCTTCTATTTGCGTGTAATACCCACTAATTTATTCGTTGCTTATTGTTCATATGTCACGCACTATTTGTACATCTTATATATATATATATATATATATATATATATATATATATATATATATATATATACAGAGTGGAAAGTGTAACTGGAACAAATTCTGTAACTTGATAAATAAAGGTTAATCGCAAAATTCCTGAAACACGTCAATTTTTATTCTCAATGTGGTGTATTACAAAAATATTTGTTAATTATTTTTTTAATTATCTGGGGGGTTGCAGACAACCCCAACTTTCTTTTTTAAATGGAAGGGTAGGTTGATTAATTTTTTATTTGGAAGCTTTTTCCATTGTAAATACAATTCCACTTTTTATAAGCGATGTGACAGAAAAAAATGAAATAAGGGAATATTTACTCAAATTACTTCAATGCAATAAATGTTCAAAGTGTTCTCCACGTTGTTGCTGACAATATCCTAATCGATTATCCATAGCATTCCGAACATTTTGTAACACTTCCGGCGTTACTTGCCGAATTTCGTCCCTGATTCTTTTGTTGAAGCTCGGCGATGTCGTTAGGTTTAGTGGCCTAAACTTTGCTCTTTAGATATCCCTATGAAAAGGATCTAATGGAGTAAGATCCGGTGATCTTGCTGGCCACTCAATTGGGGCCCTTCTTCCAATCCACCTATTTGCAAACACTTCGTTAAGATAGGTCCTTACATTTTCAGCAAAATGTGGTGGTGCCCAATCTTGTTGAAGCCCCATCCGTTGGTCAAATAAAATGGAATCCAAACCCTAACCTAACATAACCTAACCAAATTATTGGGGAATAAATTCACCAAAGTAGGAATCAGTTCTCCTTCAAGCATATTAAGGTATGTTTCTCCGGTTACATTTCCATTGAACAAAAAAGGACCTACTATGCGATCCCCAATAATTCCAACCCAGACGTTGGTTTTTTGAGGCCGTTGGGTATGGGATTCACGCATCCAACGGGGACTTTCGTCAGCCCAATAACGGCAGTTCTGTCGATTGACGTACTCATGTAATGTGAACGTAGCCTCATTAGAAAACAGCACCCATTCCAAAGCAATTTGTTCACCATCGATAGAAGCCATAATTCGTTCGCAAAATTCGAGTCTACGATCAGGATCATCTTCGTTAAGCTCCTGCAGGTTTTTCATCTTATATGGGTGCTTTTTGGCTTCTTTAAGAATTTTCAAAACGCTTGTGTGACTGACAACATGAACGCGAGCTATTTGCCTAGCTGGAGTAACATGATTTTCTTCAACTTCCAATAATATGTTCAACTGAGCTTCTTAGTCAACTTTTAAAACCTTTAGTCGACGAGCCTCCCTTACGCGGCCCAACTCCCGATATCGAGTTTCAATTTTGCTAATCGTACTTCGATTAATTGAAGGAGATTCGGGATGAACTTCAGTAAACAATCGAGCGACTGCAGCCTGTGTTCGACTTCTGTCCCCATATCCGATCATCATTAAAATTTCGATACGATGCGTCTCGGTTGAATAGGGCATTTTCTTATTTCTAGTTTGTTATTTACACGTTGAAATACAAACAAATACTAACAAATAAATCACATTCAGTTCAAATTGACCAAAAAACTATCGAGCAGCTTTTTTATTGGGCTTATCAAGTAAGAAAAAATGTACCTATACATTAAAGTAATTTGAGTAAATATTTCCTTATTTCATTTTTTTCCGACACATTGCTTATAAAAAGTGGAATTGTATTAACAATTGAAAAAGCTTTAAAATAAAAAATTAATCAACCTACTCTTCCATTTGAAAAAAAAAAGTTGGGGTTGTCTGCAACCCCACCAGATAATTAAGAAGATAAACAAATCTCTTCGTAATATGCACCTTTGAAAATTAAAATTGACGTGTTTCAGGAATTTTGCGATAAAACCTTATTTATCAAGTTACACAATTTATTACAGTTAGACTCTCCACTCTGTATATATATATATATGTATATATATTAATTTTGCAAAAAAATATGAAATATACGAACATGGTCATGCCACCAGTTTTGACATAGGTGGTTTGTCAAGCTGTTGTAGTAAAATGCTCAGAGGATGGAGTGCAAATTGTGAAAATACCTATATTAGCCAAATCTCGAGGCCAATTAGGATCGTATAACATCACATAAAAGTAATAGTCGACTGCATCTTGACAGATGTGTTTGGGTAGATGTTGTGCACAATTAATGGCACATAATGAACTATGATAATTTCAAAATTCTAGCCACTGAAACTAATAGTTTTAAAAGAACAAACGCAAAAATATCGACAATATGAGTTATGGCTATTCATATTTATTACCAATCAATCCAAACACTAAAATGTCACATCATTCAACAACTTTCTGAAGTTTGGATGACAAAACTGTATAACTACATATATAAGTCACAAGGAAGTCATTATCAGATGTTCTTAGCCTATAAATATATCACGTGTCACGTGGTATTTGATCTATTTAAATGAGAATAATAAAAATATAATCAATGGTCATAATGATAAATTAATAGTTAGTTTACCATATTATAATCATAAAATCCATTAAAAATAGAAGTTGATGCATTCTTCACATGAACATCAATTAAATGACAAATAAACTTAATTATATATATATATATCAATATTTTAACAACTTTATCTCATAAAATGTTAATCATTTCAATCAATTGCGGTGTCCACGATTATGGAAATAAAGAGTAATAAATACTCTTTATTTCTTTCAAATGTCAAATCCACCACTAATAAATGTTCTTACTAGTTATTGGCAGAGTAACTACCTCCTATTTGCGTTGGTATGAAGTGAATTCAATATTTTTCTGTGTAACAGTATTCGAACTTAAAATTCTTATTCTATAATATATCTGTTGTGAGATGACATGTTGTATATATCACGACGACAAATCAATCGTAAGAAACTTCACATTACTGTGAATTCTCGGACAATTTTGAATATCTCTTGTAACGTTAAACCCGTATTTTTCACTTTAATGTAAATGCCCATTAATGAAAGAAAGTTTAGCTTTAAGTGCCTGCCCAACAAAAGACCAAAGAATTGAATTTTATGAAATAGAGATTATGGAACTTTCCAAAAATATTAAAATGTTGCTACAAATAACTGTGTGTGATCTACGATCCTTCATTTACCACTGTGAACAATATTTCAAACCTTTCCACGAATGAATAGGAAATCAAGTATTCCAAATGAATGTTTTATCGACTGACATAAATTAACTAACAGGACACTATTGGGTAATTAACTTTATGTCAAAATATATCATCATTCAACTGACAGAGTTATAGTCGGAAAGAGAAAGTTCTACCCCCAAAAAACTTGCGAATATCTACAGAAATTAACCAATTTAAAGAGAGTCAGTTTCTCAACATCAGGCAGTATAGAACTAAATACACTCTGGATCGGTCGACATAAAGAAGTGTGACAATTCCTCGTGTTCGATACATACAGTGTGCGTAAACTATATCTAGATCAACCTGAAGTGTAAAAATATCTCTAGCGTTACGACGCAATATAAAAACATGCAAATTTCTGTGACTTAGTTCGAGAATTGGCGGAAAAGTATACATATCTACCACACGAGCATTTAGTATCTTTAAGAAAACTGTAACCAATTATCAACTCGCTGTGGACATTCTTGTTGCTCTATCTTGTTACTATTTTGTTGTAAAGTGATTCACGTGTTAAAAATTGTCGGATTTAAGTATTTTGATAAACGTTACTTAAAATTACGACTGGCCCTTATTTCCACAACCTTGTCGAAGAAAAACAAACAACACATCTACTAAGGTGCAGTAGTGAACGACACACTTAACAGTCCACTTCACTAATCTAGTTCATTACCAATCCCAAGAATATCTGTTAAAACAAACATGAAAAAATAATTTTTCCACTCCTGTATTACAATACACATACTAAAAGTGTATATTCATGATACAGATTTTCATTACGATACAGAATTTTAAACCAAAGAAAACAAGTTACTTTTTAATAAAGTTACGCCTAATTTCACGACTGTCAAATAATTTTTATTTCCAAACGTACCTCTATCAAAAATTAATTAAATTAAATTTTATTATGATAATGAGTGATAATAAATCAAAAAAAATTTTCAATTCAATTGAAAATAGGAATGACACAAACATTAACATGTCCTCCAGTCTAATAACTATCCGCACAAGATCAGCCCCCCAAATAAATTTTACAAATTGTAGAATGAATCATTTATACATAAACAAAGAAGATTGGAGAAATTATATGTTCAATAGTTTTGAATTTATTTGTTGAAGCTCCCTTCAGTGCTCTTGTTTTTTATAAAAAATGATAATTATTAAATGAGAGCAGAAAAAATGATGGATGCAATTTTCATCAATAATGGCTATCAATACACTTGTATGCATCCTACAATATGCTCGTGTATTAATGGCTATCATAATATATGATATTTGCATAAAATACTATTATATCTATATCATTAATTGATTACACTGTTTACATATTATTTATCACAAAATTACATATCTTTAGTATAATTACAATATTATATTTCAAAAAAATAATCCAATATAACATTAATTTGCACATTGAGTTATTTCAAAATAATTGACAACAAAAACACAAAAACAAAAACAATAAGGAGCTATAAACTAGATTCCCTATTTCCATTAAAACAAAACAAAAAACTTGAAACTTACCAAAAAAAATTGGAGACAGTGTCGTTAACCCTCTGAGGAGTTGAGGTTTGACTTGAAGAAGTCTTGGCTGCTTGCCAAAATTTCAATGGTCCCTATTGCGAACACTTATTTGCGGAATCGACCCCTTCTTCGACTTGAAGCTAGTCAACGGCGAGCACAGATTGTACTCAGGGGCAATATAACATTTTAACGACTACTATGGAAGTTTGTATGTTGGTTGGAATTGTCGCGTTATTTTGTTTACAAAAACGGACGCTTTTTATAATTTCCTTATGTGTTCAAGCCTCTGGGAGAATGATAATTCATAGAAAGGCGGAAAAAAGCGGACTGGTCCATTACATCACACGATCTCGCCCCATTAGACCAATAAACCTGACAATATCCGTGAACTAAAACTCCCGAATCTGGTAGGAAATGCAGAAATTAACACCCGCTATGCTACAAAATGCTCAAGACTAATTTTCTACTAGGTTAAGTTATTGTTCAGTAGTCGAAGGCGAACAATGTCAACATTTTTAGTTTGTTTTTGTTAGAATGTACAAGTTGGCAAATTAATTTTGGCAGTTGACGATGCGCGAGAAAGTAATACAACTTGACAACGTTGTTAACGCAGTTACCGGGAAGGGAAGAGCAGGCGACGTACATTCCGCATGCAAAGTTTTAAAGGCTGTGAGACTGCCAATACGTATGAGGGTAACACCTTATTTTGAGTTTCGATTTGAAAATAATAAATTGTGGCACATGTATAATGCTATATAAAATCGAGTTTACGAAAGAAAATACCATTAATGTGTTCTTTATTATTTATTAAATGAGTAAGGGAAAAAACCATTAGATTTTTCTAGGAAAATCTTTTTTGGTACAGACATAAGTATTTATTGCTTCAAAAACCATACTGGGAATTCTATATTTACCCTTTATTATTTTATATCATGAAAATAATAAATAGATTCCCAGAGACATAAACTTTCACCTTTACTTCAAATTAATGTCGTTGAGGTTTATTTGTATATGAATTGGAAGTCAGGTAGGTTTTATAGATAAGGCGTACAATATGCTAAGGATTGTTAAATGACTTCCTAAATTTAACAATGACCAACAATTTTTCCTATCTGTTCGTAAAAATAGTTAATGACATACATACCTGTTAAGCTTGATAAAATTGTCATTGATAATGATATGTAGTAGATAATAATGTAAAAATTCGGGTTTATACATAAAATTTGAAAAACAAGTTGGGGAAATCGTCTTAAGAGATAATCTAATAAGTATACTAATAATTTAAATAAAATATTAAATCTTTTTTGTGGTAGATATTTCTACTTTCATATGTAAACTTTTGGGTTTTTTGTAAATATTTACTATCAAATTAGAACACCCCTTCACACTTTTTACAGAGTTATGACTGGCAAAACAAAAAATCTTGGTTCTGGGTGCCGTCAAATATTATTTATTTAGAACTATGTACAGATGTGCGACAAATATTGTATTACTCTAGTGGAATTCGTCTCTAATATTTACAATTTTATAATACCTATCTACATTTTTACATTCGGTGCGTTTAATGTATTCAGTCATACCACCTACAAACAAACAATATAATGAAAAATATGTTTTAGATGTACAGGGATCATCAACAGTAAAATAATGATCTGCATCTACAAATGATTCTTCAAAATCACTTTTTATACCAACTTCATCATCCTCGCTATCTCCGTTTCCGGCCAAATTAATAATAATATTATATACAACAGTATCTAAAAGTGGTTCATTCTTTATAAATCTTTTTAACATGCTGACATCTAACATTCCAATCATTTGCAGAAAATGTGTCAAAAAATTCATTACTGAATTCTTTAATCTTTGTAAAATTGAAGGTAACATTTCGATTGGCCACATATTCTTTAAGTGCTGCCCAAACACTTTCGGTCGGATTTAAATCCGGGTGATAATAGGGTAGCCTTAAAACTTGCATTCCATGTTGAATGTACATTTTTGCAACATTATAAGGATCCGATTTTAACATTTGTTCACTGTAATATATGTTCGTTTCAGAAAGCCAGTTTTTTTATTGTTGTCAACTCCAAGCAGTCGTAGGTAATTTTTCATTTAGAACATTGTGATATGATGCGTTATCAATTACCACAACAGCGTTTTTTGGTAGGTTTGGAATAAGATTTTCCTGTACTCACTTCTCATAATTTCCGTACCCCATTTCATTATGATAATCTCCTGTTTTTGAGTGGGAGTTCCACATAATACCAGCATAAGATACAAAACCATTTTCTTTTCCTGCATGCACAATGATGAGCCTATTACATTTTGGAACAGGTTTTCTTAATCCTTCGTTACTCTTGTCGCTCCATCCTTTAAGGTACGTGTGACTTGAATGAATGTTTGTTTCATCCATATAAATGATAGATTTGTTCCGGTCTTTGCACTTCTTTATGTTCCTTTAATATAGTAGGCGTAAATTTCTGACTTCGTGACGTTACATTAACAAACTTTTGTTGTTTTTCATGTTGGTTCAACGAAAACTCAAATAATGTATATGTTTCCACAGAGATTCGCGACTTCCTGCAAAGTTATAACTATCTGCAAACGTTTGGTGTATATTTCTTAATGTGGGTACTTTTTTTTCGGATGTGTGATGATTCATTATGCACCTTCTAAGCACAATATTGTCGAATTGATCCATACGGATACTGGACGTTCATCGTTTTTTAGTAGGCACATCAGTGTCAGCCTTACTTTCTGCCAGAGCTTTTTCCTCAATACGGAAAAGCGTTCTTTGGCTAACTTTCGTAGTAGCAGAAACTCGTTCAATGACCTGACAATAGAATGAGTCGATATAAATGTTGTAAGCAAAGTTTTACTGATGTGTATTTTCATACAGATAAAATGAGGAAGTAGATCAATTTGTTTTCATTGACTGTTCTTCGAAATAAAAACTTTTGTCGTGGTTTCCGGCCATTTAAAAGGAGAATTAAATTCAAAAATACTATATTACGTTTCAGTTCATTAGTTGTTTTAAACGGTCTTTAGATTTTAGTTCATACATATTCTAATATGACCAAAACGCAATTGTAACTGAAATCGGAAGATGGTTCAAAATAAATAATAAAACCGAAACGTAATGGAGATATGTGTGAAATGAGTATAATTATAAGCTAAGAAACCTATTTCATTTAAATAGGTATCTTACACAAAATAAGCATGTGCTCTTTCATATACTCCTGTATACAGAAACAGAATAGTTATTTATGCAACAAGTGCATAAAGTGGTACTATTTTACACGAATGGAAAAATTGACGCATGAGCCGCAGGCATGCAAAAACCAAAAAATTTCTCATTTAGGTTGCTCTAAATGGACTAAAAGTGGCGTCGATTTGTTTATAATGATGACATAACAGCGCATAAAATTGACACATGAGTACATAAAATACTTTGTCTCACCCTAATGTCACTTTTTTATATCGTTCAACAAATAAATATTTTATGTGTGTGAATTTGTTAAATAATTTTGGTTTAATAATTTGATTGCAATAATTAGAATTCACCTTTGTTAATGGAATTGTCGACTTGCCATTGTTTGCCTCTTCGGGCATGAAATTTAAAACTTTCATAATTATTTCACGACATTGCTCACTCAACTTTTACGAACAACTCTACTTCCCGGAGTCGCCATAACAAGTTAGTATTGCACAACCCCGGTAATCACACTTTTCTGTTAACTGTACTGTCGAAAGAAAGCTTACGAAATCTGCCAGCGAAGTGAGCTCTTGCAATCCGCATACGTCTTTGCTACGGCGCATCGGAAATTACCAAACTTCCGACTGCCAAAATTAATTTGCCAACCTGTACGTTTAATTGTTTTGTAAATACTAAATTGGTATAAGCAACTTTTGCGAAAAAGGTGATGACGATGCTTCATAATTGGGACAGAGAAACAACTCACTGTGTGAAAGCGAAATTATCAAATGAGTGAATGGATAGATTATATGAAAATTTATTATATTCCAACTGAAACGGAATGTGTGTAGTCACAAACATCTCAGTGCATCAAACGTTCATGGAAAAAACGTCATTTACAACGATGAATAGTGGATCAATATTGAAGAATCTTTTAGAAAAGTTTGGATCAAAACAGCGATTGAAAGTTCTCGGAAATAGTGGGAAATCTGATTTCATGAGTTCCAGAAAATATTTCGATTTTATTCTGAATGGAATAATTTGGAAAAAAGAGAAAATATCTGAAGCTACAAGTAACAGATTTTTTGAGAATTGCACAAAGAAAGATAAACTTATCAAAACGGGGATTATTTCAATTGAATTTAGTGTATCTCGTTCGAACTCACAAAATTAGCTGATTCAGAGTCTCATATTATTCTTATCAGGAATATAATTTACCAAACATATCCAATCTACAAAAGTTAAAAACGTTTCAGCAATTTCACAGAGAAATAGGAAAAACAAGCATAATATTAGAGAAAAGTATATTAGATGATAATATTCGCACAAATAAATATATGATAGTAAAACCTTGAAAGGAATAGTCGGGAAAAACCGATTTTACATAATAAATATGCATTATAAAGTCGATGCGAAGCATAATGTTAATGAGTTCTATGTCCTCGCAGAATGAATCAAAGAATGAAATCCATTATAGCAATTATAGTTTAAAAATGTATATTGTGTCGTATCATATGATATATGAGTGGAAAAAGCACCTATATGTGAGTCAACAAAATATTGTTATATTGAATGATAAGTATACCTTTTTCATTCGATTGTTGTTATTCACAAATGTTGCAATTACCAACGAGTGAACCAAAAGAATGGTTTAAATGTAATCATGCTAAGCTAGAAAACAGCTGTCTGATTGATATTGAATTGTCAAGTAAAGGAAGGTATCCTTTATTTGCTAAAGGATGTTGATTATGTTGTGAGACTATTTGTCAGTTGTAACGAATTAAATTGAATATGTTACAAGAAAAATATTTTGCTGTAAAAATAACCGTAAAATTTAACAAATCGATGTTGTCAATAGAGCCCAAACTTAATTATACCAATGTACACAAGCCGACAGAATCTAAAATGAATATAAGTTCGCCACAACCAAATTTTTAAACCTGTTCTGAAAGAGTAACTAACAATTAGTTATTATTCGGAAACACAAAAATGCTTTGATAATTGTAAATATTGCTACATATATCGTACATTCATGATTAATTAATGACATTGAAACGAGTAGCTATATATGAGTTTTGTCCCTCAATGGCTGTTTGCTTGTTCACTTTACATTTATTTAACGACTCTCATTTTGGTTGATCACGTATTAATTAAAATTCATCATGCGGTTTCTCGGACCCTAGCTCTTATACAAAAAGTTTTATAATTCGGTCAAATTATCAATTGCTGACGCTTTGAAATGCAGTTTTTTCATTTCAGATATTGATATATCATCTTTTAAACATGTACCATTTGATTTTTTCAATGAGACTAACTGTTTCTAAATAATTCCACAATATATAGAAAAATTGGTAAAACTTGTAAATAATTGTTTCTGACGATGATAGTAATATCGAAAAAATTGTCAATTTTTTTGAATTTCCACAATTTTTTCAATATATTGTGGAGTTATTTTGAAACAGTTAATTCCAATAAAAAAGTGATGAGTAGATTCCACAGAGTGGGGGTCGAAACAGTGAATTTCATGTATCATTTTGCTGATTTAACTTATTCAAATAGATACTCATAATATTATGATTGTATAGAAAATGAAATGATACAAATATTATTATTGTAGGTTAGCCTTGCACGAGTACATATAGGAATTTTAATGTTGAACTAACATTATCGTGTCACTACATATACGTAGATCAAATTATTGCTTGACTCCATTTATGGATTCTACTTCTTCTTTTAATTGAAACTTTTACACCTCAAATGCTATATTTCCAATGAAGCTTCATATGGTTGAATATTTACTCAAAAGAAGGCAAGAGTAGTCATAAGGAATACCATTCGCCCACTGTTAAATGTATTCAAACGGATGTTATTCAAATCATCAATCAAAATTCCTTTTATACAACTCATATGATTATATTCCTACAACGATGAAGCTTCCGGGGCAATGAAGCCTATACTCCAAAGTAGTTTTTATATACACGTTATCGTAATTGTTTTCACCTAATTTTTGGACTGTAATACATCCAAGAAAGATCCACATTTCCACCTACTAAGAAACTCGACTGAATTTGTTCTGAGAAGGAAAAGATGGGTGGAATCAGCAAACATCGACACAAGCTTTCAACAATCCATATAACAGAAAGTGTTGAAACTTGTCTTGCTGTAAGTAAAATAATTGAATAATAAATCATTCCTTCATTGATTTATTCGTTTAGGTTGTGCTCAACAGCCCAGGCACTTAATCGAAGTCATTGTACCATTCCCAATATTATCTATTTCCCCTCATGTCCTCGATATATGTCACTAGCTAATTTGGGGTATTTTGAGAAGTTCTGATGGTTGTAATGTTTCCTTTCGAAAATGCTTCTGCCTAAGTCCTTGCAATATATACATACATATATATATATATATATATATATATATATATATATATATATATATATATATATATTGTGATGTATTTTAATTTTGAGTTACAGGTTGGGTTTAAAAGATTGCGATGATGTTTATTTTTAATTATTATGTTCTTGTTATGTTGCAATATTGTTATGGAATTTTCTTTTGTTTATTATGATTGTTAAATGTGTTAATCATTATATTTCCTTTTCAATTATTGGCGCCAGAGCTCGCATGGTCTGCTTATTGTAAACAGAGCGAGTTCGTACCTAATGCAAGTTCAAATATTAATATCAAAAGCTTTATTTCTTTTTCTCAAGATCCCAGGGGTGTGTTCGGCACTAGCATTCAACAGTAACAGGAAACTGATAGGTTTGAGAACACTTGAAGGGAAACAAGGAGGTTTGAATGTAATTTTGTTTGATTAATGAAAAGAATTCTATATAGTTCTTAAAATTTCTCCTTCTCAATACTTACTGACGATAAAGCCTGAACAAATTGCATAATTATTTACAAACATCTATATATAATTCTCATAGCTAAATGATTCAAGTAAAATTATTATGATAAAATAAGGAAAATAACTATTAACTACTGTGTAACCATGATATCATCGTTAACCCGCAATCAATTCCCACCTCTAGCATTTCAAACGAGAATGATGCTGGCGGCGTGATTCATTATGTCATATGACCAGAGATATAGCTTGTGAATCGTAAAATGAACGTTTAGGAGTAATGTTTTTAAAGGTTATTAATATGTTTAGTCTTTAATAATAAAATCACAGAGTGATTTCGTCGTTGTTTAAGATTAAGTTGAATTAGTAAGATAGCGTAAATTGATTATTCTTAAATAACTACGTTAATTCAAAGGATCAGCTCATAATATTATACCTAACCTGAAATAATATTTCAAAACTCTAAACCAAATGTTTGTGAATACATACAAAAATTCATGAGCTTGAAGATAACAAATGTCTTATGTTTCCACTCATTTCAGTTCAATGAAACTTGTGATGATCAAAATGTATCAGCTTTTCTATTCGACGTGAAGTTAAAAGTTAATCATATTCGGATTACTTTCAATATAAGTAATTTCTGCTACGAGGAAAATGTGACCATAGCCAGGAACAAATAAGGTGAATTAAATTCTCTTACCAAGTTCTAGTAGACGATTATCGTAACATTTTTATTTGATGTTTAATTATTGGAAACTGGATCATTCCAATTATTACCAATGACGTTTGTCACAGTATTTAATCAAATTCTAGTCTTTTAATTATGATTTATTTTTATTTTAATTGTATCATTTTATCCTCGTTCTCACACCTTTCCATACCACCTTTTCAACCTAACAACCCTCTCTCGACGCTCAACAATCAACAACTTTTTTATGTTTTTTCGATCCTCTTTTGTTAATTTGTAAACAGTTATTGTTTTAAAAAATCCATTTATACGCGTCTTGTTCTTTCTCAATTATTCACTCCGTTCGAAAAACCTCCGCGATTACACTAATGTCACTTTATTTACACTTAATGTGAATATTGATAAAGCTGTCAGTTTATATATAATACTATTCATGTCACTTTGTTTTTTCAATCGTCGTCTGAAAGATACTTTATCATATACAGGGTTTGTCAAAAGTTATAGCAATCGGGAAAATACAATTATAGAAGTTTGTTTTTCAAAATTTATGTTATGAATGAATAATATCTTTTTTATATTTGACTCACGTGTGTGCAACATACATATGTTAATAGATTCGTTTATCAAATATTTTTTTATCATGAATTTGAATATCACGTAACTATGAGCATTATAACTCTTCTTGTTACGGATAGCTCAAAAAAAAATATAAATTGCAAGAACAAATGAACTGTAATTATTTATTGCCTTAAACTTTGCCCACTAACCTGTAATAAGGTGCGATTCTTCTTGATAATCAGTACTGGGAACACATAGGAACACATGCAGTCTAAACCAACTCGGAGTTGTATCGGAACTGACTTACTTTCCACGAATAAGTGACTCCGGCGATATACAGTGGCGCGTGAAAGCAACAAGCAATAGGCAATAACAAGAAGAATTAAAATGAAATAAATAAATTGTTGACAGATTCGTAACACTTCTTAACTGGAAATTGGCATTTATTTACAACAATTCTATTTGTTTATTTTCCTGTTATTGATATTTCACCTTAACATATATAATTTTTTCATGTGTGGGATACACTCTTTGACCTTTTTAGTGTATTTACATATATCTGAAGATTTTCTTGGTTTAAGGTTATTTTTTAGAATATAAATACAAAAATACGGTTTAAATTGTTGAGATTACCATTATTTATTTACGTTTCGGCTTATTCAGCCTTTTTCAAAATCAATCTACATCTAAAATAAAATTATTTCCTCACTTTAAACTTACCCCAAACGTAGAATAATAGTTGTCAATATACATTAAAATGTCCAGTCAAGAACTTCGTCGAAACACAAAATATTCTTATCACTCTTACTAAAAACAACATTCACAACAAAGAATCCACAACGTTTGTGCACATTAAAATTATTTACAGTACTGCTAGATATATTTTACTGAGATAGTTTAAATCTTTTTTATTGTTAATGGCATGCTGGTTGTTTTGGATAGCTATTGATTCCAAAATTTATCTCTTTTTTGTATTTTGTTCCGACCTTATAATTTTTGTGTTTTCAAAATTAAATTTATGTTTTTTTGAGTTTTCGTGGAAAGTTAGAGCTGTTGTATTTTTTTTGTCGTATTCATGACCTTTTATTCGATTTTCGAAATACTGGCTAGTTTGTCCAATGTAAACACCACTGCAGTCGTTACACGGAATTTTATGAATTATATTACTCTTTTTATTTTTCGGCGTTTTTGATTTTAATTTTGAAAAATTGCTGGAGAGCGTTTGATTTGCTTTATGGCATATGGTAATATTGTGTTTACCAAAAAGCCCTTGAATTTATTGTGATGATCCGTTTATGAATGGCATGGAAATATATTCTTTATTACAAAGATTATTTTATTTTATATTTTCCATTGAATTATAGAGTTTATTTATACGCTTTTTAAATAATTTGTTAACCAATTCTGAAGGATATCTGTTAAGGCTTCTTTGGCTTTGGCTGTATCCCAATTATTTATTTTCTTGACCACTTAAGTTATATTTTGGTTACTTTCTTGGATTAAAGGTCAAATATACTTAAAAACATTTAATAACGACGTACGTTTTGACTTATGAAGTCATCTTCTAGTTAATAAAAAAACTAAAATTATTACATGTATAAGTTAAAATTATGTCAATATTTATAAAATCAAATTACACGAAAATAATATAAATTATTGCTATTCTTTCATTATTTCAGATATCACATGACAGACATTTAATAGCAAAGTGCAAGAGATCAGAGCCAATATCATTCTCTCAGTATTAGTAATTTCAACATCATCTATGATGGTATATACAAGTGTGGAATATATTTTTGACAACATGTCAACTCTTTCTTCCAACCTAAAAGATGTCAATATTCTTAACTGAAATGACCACACGAGAAACTATGATAGAAAGTTACCGTGTTTTATAAAGAGTAGCCACTAAATCCGAGGTGTTGATACCGAGGCTAATGAGAAATTTATGAAAAATTGTATTCCCTATGACACACTATAAAATGTGAATCGTTTTTAAGTATTGAGGTTCAAGGTATGGAACGTTGGACATTGGAATTAAAAAGCATAAACGTTATGAAATATCTAAGAACTATTTAGGTGACAACTAAGGATAGTTTTGGAAAGAGCAATTATTCATACATAATAGAATAGTTTCTACTATGCTGTCTTGGTTGCCTTCTGCTATGACTGTTCCAATTTTCGCCACAGAACAATATTTCCATATCTGCTGATTAAGCTTACTCAATAATAATTCTATCAGGGTCAAGAGCGGAGACTGCGATGGTTATATCAAATATATTAAATACGAGTTGTTGTTATTCATCTTTTGAAAAACCCTTGCTCGGCTACGATGTGTGGTCTAAATCATTGTTTCATTAGAACATGCCTATATTTTAACTCTTTCATATATAATTTTCTCTACCATTCCACTTATGTTTGTGAATTGGTCTGTGGAATTAACAGCATTCTCATCTAATTCTTAACCTTCAGTAACGACTTGCTTAGTTTAGGATATTCTTCTTATTTTTGTTACATCTATCCCTGGATTATCATATTTATCTTCTCAGCAAGTTGTCGAAGACTCTTTGACCACATACTAATCGTTGGAGGATCTATCGATGTGTGGAGACTTGTAGGCATCTGTATTTCGTAGCACATTCTCACCAGTACCTTAATTCATACTAACACTTTCGAATTGTGAGAAAAGATTAGTTACACTATGAAAGAACTTTTGTTACTAGGATTTCCAGAGTTAAGCGGTATTCTACCTCAAATCTTAAAATGTACATCCCTGCATTTTGCATTGATAGTTGTTCTTATATACGTATATATGAATATCCCATCATAGATGATGTTTAAATTACTAATTCTGAGAGAATTATATTGGCTCTGATCTCTTGCACTTTGCTATTAAATTTAACAACATTAAAATAATAATTTGTCCGTACTAACGATTAAGTATAAAAAGGAAAAATATTAATTATGATAAAACAATAACAACTCATCTATAGAAAAACCAATTCGTATTAAGTTCAATGTCCAAGCAATGAGTGATAAATATGTACCTGTTCAGAAAATGTTTTATGTCTTTCATGTGATATCTGAAATAATGAAAGTATGGTAATAAATTATATTGTTTTCGTGTAATTTGATTTTATAAATACTGACATAATTTTAACTTATTTATATATATATATATATATATATATATATATATATATTGATATGTTAACAACAACAATAAAGAGATTCTTGGGTAATTCATATATACGTATATAACTTATATGAAACCTATTCTCTCATTGACGACTCATTTGCTTTTTGTCTATTCACAATGAGTTCATGATTTGGAAGGTAATATTTTTTGCCAATTGTCCATTATTCATACGTTTGCACGACAAAAATAGGTAATATTCCTCCAACCTAAACAATGAAATCCAATAGACTTATCGAAGAAATAGTAATAATGAGAATATTTTACAATATGATGCGCAAAATTGAATATTAGGCTGGATTCACGATCGTGCTTTCCACAAGTATAACTTGAATCATATTTTGAAGAGGAAACTTGCCAAAGGCAGATACATTCGCATAATATATATCTATAGACATAAAGAATCCTATCCACACTCCTCCGATGATATACTTATGGAAAGCAATGTAAGAACAACCATCAATGCAAAATGCAGGGATGTATATTTTAAGATTTGAGGTAGAATACCGCTTAACTCTGGAAATCCTAGTAACAAAAGTTCTTTCATAGTGTAACTAATCCTTTCTCACAATTTGAAAGTGTTAGTATCAATTAAGGTACTGGTGAGAATATGCTACGAAATACAGATGCCTACAAGTCTCCACACATCGATAGATCCGCCAACGATTAGCATGGGGTCAAAGAGTATTCGACAACATGCTGAGAAAATAAATATGATAATCAAGGGATAGATGTTACAAAAATAAGGAGAATATCCTAAACTCAGCAAGTCGTTACTGAAGGTTAAGAACTAGATCATAATACTGTTAATTCCACATACCAATTCACAAACATAAGTAGAATGGTAGGGAAAATTATATATGAAAAAGTTGAAATCTAGGCATATTCTAATAAAACAATGATTTAGACAACACATCGTAGCTGAGCAAGGGTTTTTCAAAAGATGAGTAACAACAACTCGTATTTAATATATTTGATATAACCATCGCAGTCTCCCCTCTTGACCCTGATAGAATTATTATTGAGTAAACTTAATCAGCAGATACGGAAATATTGTTCTGTGGTGAAAATTGGAACAGTCATAGCATAAGGCAACCAAGACAGCATAGTAGAAACTATTCTATTATGTATGAATAATTGCTCTTTCCAAAACTATCCTTAGTTGTCACCTAAATAGTTCTTAGATATTTTATAACGTTTATGCTTTTTAATTCCAATGTCCAACGTTCCATACCTTGAACCTCAATACTTAAAAACGATTCACATTTTATAGTATGTCATACGGAATACAATTTTTCATAAATTTCTCATTAGCCTCGGTATCAACACCTCGGATTTAGTGGCTACTCTTTATAAAACACGGTAACTTTCCATCATAGTTTCTCGTGTGGTCATTTCAGTTAAGAACATTAACCTATTTCAGACTGGAAGAAAGAGTTGACATATTGTCAAAAATATATTCCAAACTGGTAGAGCTGCAAATAAAATTAACTATTGAATATGATTCATCTCTGCTAGCTAGTGTAAATAATTTAAATTTTGGTTGTTACTTAGGTCATTTTCACTGGAACAACTTTCTGAATAATCAATGGTAAAACCCAACGGTAAAGTAAATTAAACTGGAAATTTGAGTGCCATGAGCCTCACGTCTCTTTATTATGTTCTCAAATAAGCAAAAAACGTACTTGAAGGAGAGCTGTTTCATGCTTTGAATTTTTCATTATTTATATTCACGACCACTGAAAAATTCTAAAACTGGGTGGAGAAGTCTGATAATAAATAACAAGAGCTGTTAATAGATATATATATATATATATATATATATATATATATATATATATAAATATATATATATATATATATATATATATATATATATATATAACAAGATGTACGAATAGTGCGTGTCATGAATAATAAGAAACGAATAATTAGTGGGTATTGCACGCAAATAGAAGAAGGGGCTTTTCAGTAGCCCCTTCTTCTATTTGCGTGCAATACCCACTAATTATTCGTTTCTTATATATATATATATGTATATATATATATATATATATATATATATATATATATATATATATATATATTGATATGGTCTAATATTATGTTTTTAATTTTATTAGAATTGCCGTACGCTGCAGCGACAATGCAGCGTATTTTTATTATATTGCAGACAAACCTTAAACCGCATATATTATGTTTATCAAAAATAGACAGTAGTTGTCAAAAATTTCCCGGCTATCAAATTGTGATTAATTGAAAGATAAATTTAACATAAAATACTCGAATCACTCTAACCTTCAGGGTGGGTTCAATGCACTATTGAAAATAAAAATTTTATATAAATTTCTTTGTTCTGTTTGATCTATTTAGTAATAATATAATGTGACTGTTTGTTCAAGACTATAAAGGCTATTCAATTTCCTTTTTTGACATTCACAATGTATAAATGACTTGTATGTCACCAATAATACACAATTGTCACTTTTTAAAATAAAATTTCTAAATTTGATAAATATGTTTAATTGTATAAATGACTTTATCAACGTTCTTGAATGGTTTAAATGTGAGTAACAAATTAACAAGTATGTACAATTATTAACCAAATAAATTTTAGAATTCAGTTTTCCTTCTTTCACAACAACAATGAACCAACTCGTATCTTCCCAGGTATAAACTAAATGAACAACCTACAAACTATAACGCCTTATCTCTAGTACCAAAAGTTCATAAAAAACTTTTGAAAGAGTTCAATCAACTTCAAAAATTTCACTTGACTTGTCAAATATCCGAAATGTCTTCATTTCATTGTATCTTCAAATTATTTAATATTCTATGCGAATTGGAAAGTTTAGATGCATCTATAATTTAATTTGTTTCTAAGGCCTGAATCTTTCATTTGAATAATAATTCTGGAGTGGACTCACCAGTTTTCGATAATAACAGTCAGCTCGCACAATACTAAAAACTTTAGAATTCCGGATCTTACACCTCTGCTTCAATCTTGACAAAGTTTTTTTTATCACTCACGCACATAATTTAAATGGGTTACCGAATAAGGCTTTCTATTATTAATTACTGTTGAAATTTTCATAATACAAAATTTTTGAATAGATCTAAAATTATATGTTACTCTTTGGAGAGCTCCTACTTAGGAGTTCTCTCTTCGGAGGATTCAAGATTACTGAATATTTTTCTCAATAAACAACCCAAATTTTATTCTGGTTACCAAACTTTCTCTTTTTTCGAAAAAAAAACTAAATTTTTATCTGCTTACTATAAATAGATTTGGATTTCTTGTATTAACTAAATAGCTTAAAATGACTATTTATTTCTCTAACCTTGAATATCTTTTGAATTGTCATCGGAATGTCATCATAAATTGAATAGTGTCAAATTTTATGTATACAGGGTTTTTCAATTATATTGAGTATATAGACAAAACAGGTTTTTCCAAAAGTATTGCATAAGAATATATTAAGTGAATTCTTTAATATTTGGAATAGGAGTACTGTATTAAATTTTATTGTAGTTTATTTTATATGAATTTAATTATATGTTGTATCTTGGATTTCAATTAGGTTTTTTTTTGATTTGCCCCAGTATATTTAAAAAATTATTTGGGTTCAATAATGTCACAGACTCAGCTTTATATCTCTTTTATTTATTAAATTTTTTCAAATGAGCACTCAGCTTCTCAGGATGTTGAGTTCATGAGATTAAATATTCATATGATTCCTTTAACAATAAGCGCCAGATCTTAATATTGAATTTTGATAAAAAAAATTGTGATCTAAAATATTTGTATTAAATAAATTTTGAATTTTTCTCTTAAATAGTTTGAATTCTTATTATATCGGTGTCATGTATATATGTACAAGGTATATTATGAAGTTTAAATGAATTTCTTTAGTTTAAATTTGACGAATCAAGTTTCATCGTTTACAGTTTAAAATCAAAAAACACATATACACTAGGTAAAAAACATTCATAAAACAAACATTTTAAACAAGTACCATCGATACAAATTCTACGACATTATACAGGGGGAGTACGGAAAGACTTCAGATGTATTATTTTATTAAATTATGATAAATCTAACTTAAGTTTTTTACATCTTGCTTTTCGTTGACTGTATTTTCTTCCTTTTTAAAAACTATTCAATATTATTAATTATTCCTAAATTTTTTATTTAAATTATTATTATTACTACTTTTAAAAAATATCTTATTAATAGAGTAAGCACCTTTTAATTACGCTTAGCAAATTATGAATGCAATTGGCCAAATAGAATTTAGAATTTAGAGATCTCTAAAAAATTGTTCAAAACGGTACCTTTATTTTTTTGGTTTTTCATTTAGGTACCCCAAAGCAATCTTCACTCCAAATTTATCCTATATCTTCATAAACACTTTCTTCAAGAAGTGTCAGATATACTTTATAGATATACTTCACAGAAATGAATTCTCTCAGGTCAACCAAAAATTTTATATGCATCTAACTGATAATTATTTAAAAAAATTCTAGAGGACTCAAGTTTGGTTATCGTTGTATACGAGAAGATAGCAGAGTGACGAATATAGAAACACATCACAATGACTACCCGATTACTAACTTAACGTCAACATTCTGGAAAAAATACTAAGGGAAAAAGGGAAAACGCAGCAAAAACTTTTGTGTAAAAGAGGCAGTCGAAACCCTTCTAAAGTAGTAGGACGTATAACTAATGCATCGTACATGTTTTAATGTGCTACAATGGAATCGGAGATAATCTTCCAATTTCTATAAACTACAAAGGATGTTATCTCTATACCAGTTGGTGTAACAGCGGTCCAGAAAATGCTCGATACAACGTTCTCCTTCAGGGTGGATGGAAGCTGCGCAATTTGTGGAATGGTTTTTAAACTCGCTCATTCCACATACCACACAACAACAAATATCAAAATTTATTATTTATGATGGCAATAACTCACATATTTCAACAGATTTAAACGATGATGCTGCGGAGAACAACACAAATTTTGTGCTTACCACCTCATATGTCCCATTTATTGCAACTATTGGATGTTGGTGTCTATAAAGCAGCCAAAACAGCCTGGAAGACATTTATAAAAGAATTTTATCACGATACTGGTTACAAAAATATATACAAACTAAGTGTTCCACTGGCTGCTTTTCAAGATAAATTGCTGTCGAAGAGTTTGACGGATCTGGAATTGAGTGAATGAAAACGACGAATACTCAGTGTGTATTTATTTATTAATTTCCAGCTAAGCGCTTTCGGCTATTAAGCCATTCTCAAAGCTGTCGTCATTCAAAAAATGGGTGTCGAAACCATCCAGTTGATAAAGAACAATGTTCAAAGTTGAATCATTGTTATGATTAAGTCATTGAATTAAAAACATTGAAATAACCCTATTGGAAGGGTGTAAAATTATAATTTACATGATATAAATTCATTCAAAAATAAAAACTGAATAAAAACCGGTGACAAATTTGACGTTAAAATTACGGTGAATTTACCCTCTTTAAAAAAATTATTAGGAAAGCAGAGATTGCATCAATTGTAGTGGAAGAGACTCCTAGGCAAGACCCCTCCAGATCTACTTGAACGAGCCAGAGCCAAAATCTCGAAAGATCTCTAAGAAACTCAGTTCCGAAAGCTCTTGAACCTGTTGATAAAAAAGATATTTAGATCAAAGTGGCTTTAGAGCGCTTGCTGTTAACTACACTCATTCTCAAGGAAAAACAGGACACCGAAAAAGAAAAATGAAGCAAATTGAAAAGAAAGTTTGCTGAACATCTTACTGAGAAAGAAATACGGAAAAGATTACAAGAAAATTAACCAGGTCTTAATGCAAACTCGAATACTCCAAAAGGTAAGAATAAGCAACTTTTAAAATAGACAAGAGCATAATATGCAAGATTCATTTATAATGTGATTCATTGGAGAGCGACATAAGTATCCACTCAGGAAGCGATGACGAACTTGATGATTTCGAATACTTAGAGGCGGAAAGAAATAAGTAAATAGAGGACGGTAACGAATTAATAAATACGGATTGTTTGGAATCAACTAATTCGGATGAAACCGTCAATACATCGGATGTATGTGAAGATGAGCGGATAATAGCAAAACACGGAGGCAAATCATATGTTGGTCATCTTAAGAAAATAAATCAAGAAGAAGTTACAGTGCAGTCCTTGAGAAAAGCGCTTATGTATTTTGTTTATACAAACATGGACGACATCATCTAAATCCCAAGAAATTATATTTCACAAATTCTCAAAGTTTCAATGATTATGAGGAGAAACCACTATTTTGACTTGAAAGATTTTCAAAATGATCGCAACTTATATTAGTTTTTTGTTTAGAATTTAATAAAAATTAGTAGATAGATAATATGAATTAGTTATTCGAGGTTGACTTTTTAAACTGACTGCAGGTAATTGCGACCGCTATTTGATCAGATGTCAATCTTCAGGACAATATGGGTTAAGTTGACACCGGTCTCTATATTTTTTAAACCGTAAGGGCGGGTTGTACCAAGAGTGACTTACCGATTGGTTGAGTAACCGGCGGTTAAATCTTACTAAGCAGTTAACGACGAACCTGTTATTACACAGTTGGTAATGGATTATAGTTCGTTTGCGCTACTTGTAGTTTTAAATCTGTGAAAACTGTGAAAAGAAGAAGAAGCTGTGAAGTTAGTTTTAAAAAGTTGTATTGCAGGGTCAGAGTGGAAAGATTCTTAGCAAAGTGCATTTAAAATCACAGTACACCTCTTTAAAAATGGAGATAGTGGAAAAAAGAAGAGAGAGCCCAATTTTTCCCAAAGAGAAGAAGGGCTGCTATTAAACTGTATAAAACAGTTTACGAAAATTATAGAAAATATAACTACTGACGCGGTGTCCAATGAAGATTAAACCGCAGCATTGGAAACAATTCAGTTAATATTTAATGCAAATAGTGAGAGGTACAGAAGTACCAAAAATTTGAAAGATAAATATGACAATTTGAAAAAACGTACTAAAAAGGTTTTTGTCGAAAAAAAGGCTTTTACTAAGGGTACCGGGGGTGGTCCTTATAAAGATATTATGATCACTGATGTTGACATTCAGAATATAGAAATACTGTGGCCGAGATTAGAAGGAAGAAAATCTGAATTTGATGATGATACCAGTGGTAAGCACATATGCAGCTTAGAACGTTATTAAAAATATTTACAATTTATTCGGATAGTAGAACAATTTTTACAAATGATATATACAAAGGAATTATAATATAAAATCAAAACTGTTTCCATACAATCTTGTTGTTGATGTGGACGACGGTTTTCCAATACAATCTTCATCTCAGTCACACCAAGAACTTAACATAAATGAAATTGAGTATGTTGTTGAAGATGATCACGACATGGAAGCAGGTAAGTGATATCCAATTTTATCAATTCCATAGTATCACTATTGAAGACCAAATCATAATAAATTTTTTATTTTAGATTTATGCAGTGATGGGGATACAGAACAAAGAGAAATGCAACACGTATGTTGAGGAAACCGTAATCAGAACCACATATGTGTTAATTATATTAAGGAGGCTAGTTCAAACAATGACACAGTCCCGGGAGAAAAAACACATTTTTCCAAAAATAAGTCTAAGACACACATGTTGAAGCGACCTTTAACAGAACCATTAATGATTAGTGATAATAAGGAGGCTAGTTTAAATACGCCGCAAATTAAGAGACGATTGAATATGACTGGTGGAAAGTCATACAACACAACACACGTTGTCAGTACAGTTTCAATATCTAATGTTCAATATACACACGGTAAGTTTTATTTAAAATGAAACAGTTTTTAAATACCTTTTATCATCCGCTGATTATCAATAGATTTGTCAATTTATTCTACTTTCTCTTTGTAGGCTGCTTCGAAAATGTCGGGACTGATTCAAGAATCCATTCGAATCAATTTAATTTCGAAGGCTTTCCATGCATAGATTCTCTTCAAAGATCGTGGAAATTATTGGTCCCGCGATACGGGATATATATAGACTTTTCAGGATGGTTAAAGCCAATATTCTCTGCATATAATATTACCTCTCTTCAGGAATGCTCTTTGGAGGTTAGTATCACTATTTTCAAACTTATTCTACTTTAATTGTAACAATTCTTATCTTATTTCTAAATAACAATGTACTTCTTTTTGATTTTTCAATACTACTCGTCAACACTTTTTCTTATCTCCCTAAGCAACAACTTTTTTCTAAACAAGAAACCTTATTTTTCATTAGTCCTCTGTTTATTGAAATCATAAAAATATCTGTAACCAATCAAAATAACTCATTGTAGTTCAGTCAAAAGATTTCATTTTATTATTTGAGATATTAACTTTTTTAATTATAAAACATACTTTTTAACAATTCTAAACTAACAATTCATCTATTTATCTTTTGCATTTTATTAATTCTTAAAATTTTTTTAGCTGTCATGGATTTTGCTCTACCCAGCTGACACATACTCCTAGAAGTCAAAGATTTTATAACCCTAATGTTTTTATTTGGAATTTCAACTTTTGGGTATATTACAAGAAACATTTCTAGGGCTTCTAAATAGTTTAATGGTATCTAATGGGAATTTAAGATAATGCATAAACATTTAACGATTTCAATTGAAGAGTGGACTCATTCATTTTATAACAGGTGATGTTTGTTTAAATTTGTCTCTTAAATAGTTTGAATCCTTATTATATTTGTGTCATGTATGTGTGTACAAGGTACATTATAAAGTTTAAAGAGATTTCATTAGTTTAATTTAGTTTAAATTTGACTCTCGGAATAGTTCCTCCTCCAATAATTTTATACTCGTTAATATCTCAAATTGTAATTAACTCGTGTTAGATAAATGTACAGTGTGTAGCATTATTTTTCCACATTATATATATATATATATATATATATATTATATATATATATATATATATATATATATATATATATATTTATATATATATATATATATATATATATATATATATATATATATATAACAATGGAACGATATATGTCCTATAGCACAGTAACTCTAGTAACAGTTGAAATGTATTTCAGAAATTCTATACACATCCTATTTATGATTGAACCTGAACTCAAGGGTTTATTCAACTGAGTGAAACGACTCTAGATATAAGTGGAACGGGCTTACTTGGAGGTCGGCTTATATCCACATAAGCTGTAAACTTCTCTGGTGATGAAACCGCAGCTGGTATCTGTTTGAGGTAAGGGGTTGATGGTGCCTTCCAACATTCAGGTATATCAACTCCAGATGATTCTCCAATTCCTGGGACGCTACTTGATCCACTAAAGGAAATCTTTCATATTGGTCTCACACTCTACCCGAAGCGTAGAACGGAAAGTGATGATTTAATAATACCAGAAATATGCGAGAATCATAAAATAAAAGAAGATCGTAAGAAAAGTAAGGTCTGAAACAATCAAATGATTGTAAAAGAGCTCTAGCTAAAAAATGAAATTGATGTGAAGACTCACCTATTGTTCTTGGGTGACCTCGTAGGTAACTGATAATTAATACTACAAATCCAACTAAATGTATGTAATTCCTTGATTACAGTAAGTATTAATATCTATTTTTTTCAGCTCAAATATCCTCAACTAGGAATGTAGCACATGCTAATCCGAGGAGCCGAAAAAAAAACAGGAAAAGGCACGAGTATGTCATATGTCTCCTCTCCCAACTAGAAAGGAAGACGTCTTCATTCAATATACTACTAAGCCACTGTGACTTTATCCAATAAATAACAATCATTTAAATAAATTATGGGGGAAGAATTTTATTTGAGGTTTGACAGTACATTCTAATTGATACTAAAAAAAATGTAAACATAACAATTGCTGGCAGAATTTGTCCATAGTTTCATTATTCAAATTTTGAGATGTTATTCGAATATATACAATTTATTAAATATGAATGTCTTGTTTCCGAATGTTCCAAAGTTAGTATTTATGCTTTTTGGGTATGGAATTGAACAATTCCGGTTTTTAACCCGTAACAAACTAAAGCATTTATTCAAATTTCTCGAGCAACACGAAGAGAACATAGCTAATATTATAATCAAGGCATTTTATTTCTGCCAGAGCTCCCAATGCCGTGAAATCACATTTAAAAAAGTAATGGGCACAAATCATATCACTTAAGGTATCCTAAATTAACGTTCTTTATCCCCGCTTACCGCTGACCCAGAAGATGTCTCGCCCCTTACATCGGAACATATTTGGATTAGCAGAAATATTCAGTCAATGCCAGAACCGTCCCTTCAAATCATACTGATGAACATACTAAAGAGAATCCTGTGGTCTTTTATAGTCCAGCATCACTGGAAACGTTAGCTGAAGGAACATTTGCCACAACTGTAGCATCGCCTGAAATGGATAACCGAAGGTTCAAATCTTTTAACAGCCTACTTACTAAATTTAGTGCAAAAAAATAATCATAGTTCCGTCGCTCATTGGCAGTTAAGAAGTTTTTTTTAGTTCCATTTTTACTGTCGCATCAACCATGTCGGTTATTAGCGACAAAGATTATTTTACAATGTTTTGATTACATTCATTTCAGTAAGATATCGAACTAATACGTTTATGTGGCAGTTTTGACCTAATACCTATTTCAATGTGCTTGTTATATTGTTTTTCACTTGGGCGTCCTCATATCTGGGACACTCAACCAAAATATGTTTCATTGTTATCTGCTTGGAACATGTCGTACACTGAGGCATTTCTGTCCTGGCAAGTAAATGTTGATGCGTCAGTTCAGTGTGTCCTATCCTTAGTCTTGTCAGTAGTACTTAATTGGGCCGCCTGTTTGGTATTGTATTCCATGATTTTACACTGGGTTTCACCTCGCGTAATTTTGCTTTCGAATCAAGCCACTGACTTTGCCACGCACTTATCGCTTTTTCCTTAACGGTATGCTTCAAATCACTGATGGTCGTCGCGTTTACAACTACCGCACTATCACTTTCCGCTGCTTGTATTGCCAGTTGGTCTGCTTTTTTATTACCCTGGATTCCTATGTGGGAGGGGATCCACATAAATTTTACATTTATTTGTGATTCTTGTAGTTGGAAGAGTTCCTTCTTTATTTCCATAGCAATGGGATGACTACTATAAACTTGCTGGATGGATTTTAATGAACTGAGGGTATCTGTGATTATGAGGATGTTGGAAGCATTCGCATTTATAGACAGTTCAAGGGCTCTTAGCAATGCATATATTTCTCCGGTGAAGCATGTACTTCAGGTAAGTAATTTAAAAGAGAAGTTATGATTTGCCGTAACAACCGCGGCTCCGACGCCAGCTGGAGTTTTCGAGGCATCCGTATATATTTTGAAATGGTCATTATATCCAATGAGCTTTGTCTGGAAGATGTTTTTTATCAACAAACTGGGTAGTTCCTATTTTTCAAAAGAGGTAAGAGCGGTGTCAATTATTGGTTTGGAGTTTCGCCAAGGAGGATATGCTTGTTCAAACTTGAATATAGGAACATGTTTGATTTTAGGATTGGATGCTCAGTATCACCTAATATAGATGTTGCATATGACAATGTCAATATTTTTCTTCTCGTAGATAAAGATGGTTCCCCTAATTCTGAATAAAGGCTTTCCATCGGTGACGTACGATATGCACGGCTTTCCATCGGTGACGTACGATATGCACCAGATATTATTCGTAAAACGTTATTGTGAACTGTATCAAGTTTCTTTAAAATATGGCTACTGGTGGATGCATAGACAATAGATCGATAATCGAGTTTGGAACGTATAAGATTTTTATATATAATATCAGTTTTTGTTTCTGATCCCCAGTTACAGTTAGAAAGTATTCTTATTATCATCTTCTATATATATATATATATATATATATATATATATATATATATATATATATATATCTTCCTATTCTGACAAGATAATTTCAACTTTCTTATATAAACATTCTAGCTCAGTTTCTGGTCAAATATCATACCTAAGAATGTCGTGGAAGTTACATATTGCAGTTTTTTTCATATAGTGTAAGCGGGGGTGTCTTTCCAAAAGGTTTTTTCGAAAATAATAAACATTTGGTTTTGGTGCAGAAAAGTGAAAGCCCCACCATTGCTGCAGTTTATTAAGTAGTCTTTGTAGTATATGTTGCATTGTATCGATGTTTTTACTTTTCATGAATACCACTAAGTCATCCGCATATAGCCTCATTTTAATTGGTTTAAGTACATTTTCAATAATGTTATTAATAATAATTAGAAATAATGTGGGACAGAACCTTGAGGACTACCATTCATTTTCTTGACATTGTTTGGTCGATAGATTACCATTTACTCTTACTCAAAAAGTCCTATAGCTTAGAAAATGTTTATTGAATGCCAACATTTGTCCATCTATATTTCTTTACTTTAACGATTTCAGTATTTTTATTCTACATGCAGTATCGAATGCTTTGTTAATATCAATAAATATGACTAAGCTATTCTGTTTATTTGCGAAAGCTTCTTGTATGTCCCTTTCTAGATCAATAATATTGTCAATAGTACTTCTCTTTTTCCTAAATCCAGTTTGTTCTGGTTTAATTTGTTTGCTACTTTCAAGTTACCACCTAAGACGACTATTAATAATTAGAGCTTACACGTCGTGCTACTCGGTGCAATAGGTCTGTATGATTCTGTACTTGTGGCTTTCTTACCAGCTTTTAGAATTTTTATGATTGTTGCTTCAGTCCATGGAATTGGAACAGTTTGTTGTATCCAAATGGTGTTGTAAATATTTAAAAGTACTTGTCTGCCGCTCCCCAATAGATATAGCAGGAAAGAAATAGTTATATTATCAGGACCTGGACTCGAGTTTTTAAAGTCTTTTATCGCTTCATCTAGTTCTGATAGCGTGAGTGGTTGATTGAGGTACGATGTATTGTTTTCATTATTGATTGGGATTTCCTCGATTGATATTCTATTTTTTAAAATCTTCCTTTCATTTGGCATCGCTCGAGTTCTCTTGGAATGCTTCCGCCAATGCTTCAGCTATATCTTTTGATTTTGTTATTAAGATTTCGTCTCGTTTTATACCAGTGATTTTATTGTATGTATGATTTATTGCCGGAAATTTTTTTAATAGTATCTACTAAGTCTTAAAATTCCGACGTGTAGTTTCTAATTACGGTAATTGGACCTGAGTTTCCTTTTATATTTGACAGTAAGCCTGTCAATTGTTCGAAAGTAAGAGCACAGTTTTCAGGATCTTTTTCCATTAGCTGTTTCACAGGTTGCATTGGTTCGGATGTAAATTCATCACTTTTATATTTTTTCAGTGTATCAGGTATTTTGAATGCCGAGTCTGATTCTGCTATGGGACTAGAAGTTTCGGATAAAGATCGTTTATGACAGTTTTCTGTATAATCCATTCTCTTCTCTAAGTCATCTTGATTTGTTCTTGTGGGATTTTTTAACAAAGATAAGGAGATGATAGCAGTTTTACTTGCGGATTCTGTTGGGTTCACTCGGGATGGGTTTACTTGTGGATTTTTCTCTCCATCAAATATATTTTGAGAATTATCGATTTCTGGAAGATTTTGCAACGAAGTGTTTTGTTCAGCATTTGGACACTTTGATGCAATGTGACCAGTTTGTTTACATTTGTGACAATTCTGATTATCAAATGTGAGGTAGATCCGATAGGAACTGTTGTAATCTTGGATGATAATACTATCTGGAATATTTGAGTTGTTGGAGGGGGTTACATATACTTGGCGTCGGAAACTGTATTCTGGTTTTGTCGTTCCAACTCTTAGGGGCATTATTGGGGATATGTTGTTTATGCCTAGACCCCGCAATTCTGATAGTAGTACATCATTGGGAATCGAGGGATAGACGTTTGGTAGTACCAGCCCTTTAGAAGGTGTTTGTAATCTACGGGTTTTAATGAAGTTTCCATTGATAGAGAATTCTCCTCCCTGTTCACTGAAAAATACGTCTACTGCTTGTTTGGAGGATAGATATCTGCATATTCTGTTGTTTGACATTCGAGAGTCGTGAAGGATATTTCGAAGGCCTACAGTGTCTCCGATTTGATATGAATAATCTTCAAGCTTAGGACCATTGAATGAGGTAGATATAATAGCTTGACCTTTGGAAGGAAATGTAGGTTGAGATTAAATTGACTGTCTCGACCCTTACTTCGTGGAATATGCTCATATTAGTGTTTTTAAATGAAACTCAAGGTCTCTAGTTAATTCCACAATATAATACAAGTTATTGAAAATTCTAGAAAATTGAAAATGTGTAACGCTTCACGCAAAATCGTGAAGCGTTACACATTTTCAATTTTTTAGAATTTGCAATAACTTGTATTATATTGTGGAATTAACTAGAGACCTTGAGTTTCATTTAAAAACACTAGGTTGAGATTGTTTTGATGAGGCAGTTGAATAAGACATTGTGCTAGCTCTATATTGGTACATTTTTCTATTTAGTAGGTGTTCTGAATGCGGTCCTGTTTATCGAGGTAAGGTGCGCAAGGAACTGGTTCCCCTATCGCTCGCCTCGTTTGTGATATATATATGTTTTCATTTGTTTTCAGACGATATTTTATCAGTTGATTATTATTTACTGGTAAATTTCAACTTACAGTTATTTGCGTGAAGTACTTTGTATTGATGTGAACGATGTAATTCACAGTCTTGAAATTATCATTCACTTTTTCCAATTAATTTGTTATTTATTCGGGACCGATCACACAAAGGTGTTTAAACTATAGTTGCCAGGTCCGAACTCGAGTCATCAAGTTGTGGTGAGCTTACAAACAAATTTTGTTGATAATATACGTTCAATTGATAAAATATGTGTCTTATTTTCAAATATGTGACATTTTGGTTAGTTAGTAATTAACTTTAATGAAAGGTATACTTACCAGATTTAAAGTTTCAATGCTATGTTTATTCATTTTATTTTTATTTTGTAAGAAATTAGCTCAAGGCCGGCAAAATTTTAATGTCATTAATAGAAGAATTGGAAATTTTTGTATCTGAGAACACCGTTGTATCGTTCTACCTGTCATAATATTCCATCAGTTTTGTATGTGGTACCATGAGTTTGGTTTATAAATAAAATAAGAAGTACAGCCCACTATTTATATAGAATGGAAGACGAATAATCTAAAAGTTATGCATAATGCCAACTGAAAATAATTTATGCGTTGTCAAGAAAATGTCTCTATCATTTATACATCAAGTAACTGTCCTTATATCAAACAAGTTTAGAAGACAGTAAGTAATCCGCTACGTAGTTAATTTCTTCAGAAAATTGGTTAATAATTGAATTATATTACGAACGACATTCTGTCAATAACTCCTAGTATGAAGTGAATTACTGATTCATAAATTTTTCCATTTCGCTTTGAAATGAACTTTAAGAATTCTCAATAAATCATATGCGAAAGCACCAGACAAGTTAAATTATAAACGATGATGCTACCGAAAATTTTAGACACATCATAAATCGTATGTCTTATAGTGAAAAGTATCGAAGTCTTGTGGCTTGGCGTGGAAACAATTTGACGAACCTCGACGGCCTATTGGAGGATATATGAGCTTCCCAAAGTTATTATAGTGAGCGGTTTAATTGTTATTATATTGTTCAATATAATTGCAATTTCAGAAAACGGTGTAATATAATAAGATAATAGTGTATATAGCAGGGATATGAGGTATTGATAACAATTTACTAGAAATTACGATGATATATCGCATTTACGGTGGAATATAGATATAATTGCAAATCCATAACTTTCTCAGGAGAGGCGAAAAAAGATAAGATGCTTTTAAAAGAATTTGTCCCGAAAAGCCTGATTTCCTTATAATTGTAATTGTATCAATAATAGACAATGTTGGTAGAACAATATGAGATAATACATGTATTTTTCTTACGCTTGATATTATGGATCATATTTAAATTTGTACCTATGTCGTGGCGAAAAAATAAATGTAAATTTCTGCATTTTTCGTTTATTGAGCTTATTAATAAAAAATGCCAGTTGTATTATTCTGAAATAAAATAAAATCGTGAGATCAATAATGATAACATAAAAGAATATAATAATAGAAGAAAATATTCCAGAATGTACATGTACATTACTTATTTTACTATGTCGGCCAGTATTCTATCGATCGCGTAGGCGAATAAATCAGGAAAATTAACAATATTATTAAATACAACTAATACTACTATAATTATTACTATAACACAACACATCATACAGAAAGGTACGCCCATTGCTATCGTCTAATGTAAAATAATTTCATTATCGTTTTCATAAAACGCAGGGATATGATTAGACTTCACCCAACTCGTTATAGTTTATTGTATAATGAGCGTGAAATGACATACATTTCCAACGAGTAGGTATTTTGTAATACGAGCGTAGCATACTAGAAAATATCATATACCTACGAATGCGAAATAGGTCAGTCCATACTCATTGTACACTACACGTTTTCTACGACCATCTGAATCATAAGCAAAACTGTAATATTTTTCATAACACTTTTTATAATAAATTTAACTGCCGTCATTGTTGCAAGGTTTAGAGATTTCTTCTCTGAAATTATTAAGGTGGGTTCTTAACCTATTAAATGAACCATATATTTTCTCTTTTTGAACATGTACCTACCTACGTGGTGAAACAAATAACATTCAAAATTTTACAACTCGGGAATAAAAGTAATGTATGCAGAAAAAATAGTTATAGCTCTAGTACCTCTGCGAAACAATTATCAGAACATTTTGACGAGTACTATCAGCACTACCATTCGAATTAAAAATAACATTTGTGCGGTTGTTCAATCCTATTTGGGGAAGGTTCGTTTTTTTGATTTTGCGGGTAAGTTACGTTATTAACACAGAGAGCTTCGCTTTGGGAAGAACAAGATGTCATAGTTAGGTTTCCAATAGCATATCAAATCTTATTAGAAAGATCTAATTTATTTTTCATATAAGATATAAAAACAATTTAACGGATATCACCAGATAAAAAGGTAATATCATATCATATCATTACGTATGTTGTATCAGTCGACACAACCTAATGGAAAATTAAAATTGTATCTCAACTAATTGAATGAAATGAGCTGTTGTATTAGTAAATATTAAGGAAATTATTTGACCAGATGAATTGGAGGATAGTGAATAAAAATAATAAAAGGATTGTTTAAATAATTAAATATTTTTACCTTCATGAATATAATCCAAGATCAAGTCAATGTAAACATATATAAACCCTCTTAACACGGCCATATGAATACACTGGGAATTACAACTAATCAACACTTCATATATGAAATAAAATAGAATTAGTACAAAAGCCAATAACAGATTATCAATATTTACATATAATAATAAAAAGGCATAATCCGGAAAGAACGTATATAACAATTAAAATTTATTTGACATACGGAACACAGCCAAGCTATATGTCAATTAAATATTGGATTCATGAAGCTTAACAAAACGGAAGTAACGAAAAAATAGGGAATTTATTGCCAACCTGAATTTATTGGTAACTAATAGAATATTTAACATAAAAATAAAATTTTGAAATAATTAATAGTTTATATAAAATTGAGATAGCAAAACTTAGAAGATTTAAAGCTGTACAATTGCATATAATAATAATAATAATAATAATAATAATAATGACTTTATTGCTTTGTTATGAGAATACAAGTACAAGCAAAGGCGACGTTCGCTCTTAGATGGTGTTTTCGTACTAGAAGCACCAGCTAAGTAGCGCTCTTCCACGTAACCGCAAAACACAAAACTAAATATCCTTTCGTACAATATCATACATGCTAAGAAAACAAAAAACGCAAACTAAATATCAAATATCCTCTTGTACAATATCTTACATGCTAAGATAACAAAAGTTATGTAACATAATTCTGTAAATATTAAAATGAATAAGGCCAATTTTACCTGCTTAAAATTAGAATTTCAACGTTATACTATTATTAAATAGAGACTCTTTAATGTTAAGTTTAAATCGAGAAATGGGTAACGTTTTGTAATCTTCGGGAATTATATTGTACAGATTTGCAATATTATATGAGAAGCTAGATCGGAATAACGAGGTTTTATGTTTCGGCATACTAATTTTATTTTTAAATCTTACATTAATATTGTGAACTTCTGATCTCTTTTTAATTTTTTTCGATAGGTAAAAAGGAATTTTGGTAAACATAATTTTATGAAATAGTACTGATCCATGAAGAATACGTCTATTTTTTATGTTCAGCCAGCCAAGGTCTGCAAGATGCTTAGAGGTTGGATTGCGACGTCTGATACCACAAATAAATCGAACACACATATTTTGAATTCGCTGAAGTCGATTTTGATCTAGTTGTTTGATTATATATAATAGATTGTAAGTTTCATGTATTGATGTTTATAAGAACACCTCAAAAATGGGAAAAATAATAAAATGATTTATTGTCATAAGGGGAAAGGACAAATTATGAAAAATTTAAGACTATAACCATATGTGTGCATAATTATTGTTAATATGCTCCAAGACTTTTCAAAGAACTGTTTCAATATTTATAACTAAAAAAGGTCTAAACAAACAATTATTAAGTCATAAGTAGTAACAAGGTGGCTTTGAACTTCCTGTGTGAAAAAGTTTGTTGATTCGGAAAACAAGAGAAGTCTAGCGTGGGTTGGAGAACAGATAACAAGTCGGAAGGTTTCGACAAAGTTTTTCTCAAAAATTGAATAAAATCAAAGTATAGTATGAAACGTTATTAAGAAAAGAAAATATAAAGTGTGTAAAGTCTTGTGAGATCGAGAAAACGCCCGGAAAGGTGCATTTCTTGGTAAAAAGAAATCGTCAAGAATTGGGGAGACTCCAGAAGCTGCATTGTATAGCTATACAGAAGAAAAGGACTCAAGGTGTGTGTATTTTAAATATTTATTTGGATCCAAAAACATGACTAGTGAGAAATAAATAATTTCTTTGAATAAATCACAAAAATTAACAAAAAAAGAACTAAGCATTTTGAGATGCTGAATATAAAATTTTCTTTAATGAATATCTAAGAACTATAATCAATCCCCATAATAAAAAATTTGTAATTTTACTCACCTATAATATTAATGTTCACCTAATAGATAAGTTTCATTCATCTTCCATTTCTCATCATAATGCATGTATAAACACTCAATTATCACCACTATTCCATTTCCACTTCTTTCATATTAATTTGTATATGCAATTGTTTTGTTTTCTTGAGTGATTAGTTGATAATTTCTATTTTATGTGTGTTTAAAATCTTGTAAATATAGCGTGTATGTATCATCGACCGTGAATAATACAATTAGTTCTCTTCGCTTTGACGAAGAAACATTACATTTGTATCACGTGTAAAATTTAATTTATTTTTGCATAGCGCGCTTTCAGCTCTTTAGACATAGAGCCATCATCAGTGCTTAATCTAAAATACATATTCAAATCACAACCAATAGTGCTAAACTACAAAGTGAAATTCATGTTGAGAAAGTTAACAATACTAATATATGAATTTAATTTAAAGGTGATACAAAAAGGTTTTTAATATTAGAAATTTAATAATAAAAATGATTTTAATTACATTGAAGTTACCATTATTTAAATTTAGTAAGTGAAAGGTGGAC
Source organism: Galeruca laticollis (assembly GCA_963921935.1). Taxonomy (NCBI): domain Eukaryota; kingdom Metazoa; phylum Arthropoda; class Insecta; order Coleoptera; family Chrysomelidae; genus Galeruca; species Galeruca laticollis. The sequence goes on along the minus strand of OY998178.1, from coordinate 194,104,307 downwards.
TAAGTTCTTATAAATGAAAGATTTTTTACTTTAAAGATAAAAAGGTTGATAAAAAATACGTACTGTCAGATTATATATAACAAAATTTCCTGGCTTCATCGCCTCCATTAATATTGAAACAGGTTAATAATTTTTTTTATTTTATATTTACATTACACCAACTTGGACATCACATTTAAAATCGATTTTTACTTCCAAAGAATTATTTTATTTTCTTAAACGCCCGCCATGTTGGAACCTCTACAGGTGGCTGTGTCGGTTTGACTGACAAATACAAGAACTTCAACTGTCAATTGGGTTTGTTCGATTGTTTGTGAATGCTCTGTTCAATTTGAGAGATCAAATGCAAAAATGATTATTTATTTAACTTCAGAAAAGTAGTTGTAAACAACAATTAAATCAGTTAGGTGTAATATTTTATTTAATTTAGTAATTGTAATGAATGATTAGCAATTTAATCAAGATATTTAAAATTATTCAGAAGGTTAGGTTGAGAGAACAAACAAATTAGAATTTTCCTCATGTTGTAAGGGTGAGATCTATTATATTTTAAGTGATGACCGAATGATGACTTGTTGGGTTTACTAATATGCTCATTTATACCGACTCCCAAAGGCCTGCATGTCCCTCCAATGTAGCTTGCCACACAATCTGAGCATCTGAGCACACATCTGAAAGTGTACGTGACTTTCCTATGCGCAGACGCTGGCATTGTTTCCGCATAATAGAATTTCAGAGCGCATGATTGAATATTTTACAGTGGCGGTACAAGTACTATTCTTGTATGATAAATAATTTAAATTTGATTTCAAACAATTTTCAGTAAACAGATTTCTTAACAGTGTTATTCATTATCCCTAATAAATTTAGCTCAAGATCACTCATTTCATTCATTCTTTAGTAAAATAATGATTAACAAGGTAATAGAGTTATATTTAAGAATTATTTAATTTGCATATATATACATAACAGTAAATATAATAATTAATTAACACAAAGATTATAATCAATTATATACTTGCGTGCAGAACCCAAAGGTAGAAGGTCTACATGCCTCCGGCTTTCAATTAAAATAAACTACATAAACATAACATATTTTTAGAGCAGCCCAAAGTAAGTCTACATGTACCGACTATACATTAAAATAGTAAACTAAATAAAACGTAATAGTTATATATAAAATAAATAATCGAATCATAATATATATATATATATATATGTATATATATATATATATATATATATATATATATATTGAACCAGATATAATAGATAATAAGAGAATTAGTATTATAAAAATATGTTGCTAGTAACAGGTAAAAAGGAAACACTTTTCTTAATTTGAACAACATATCAAATAAAGATATATTAAATAATAGCCTATAACAATATAATATATAAGGAATTACCTCAATAATAACACAAAATATAGATATTGCCTAACCAATGTAATGATGTAAATAAAGTTGCCTAAGACGAAGAATATTTTCCATACCATAACCAGCTGTTCATCTAAAAAGAAATGATTATATAGTCAAGTCAAGAGAATTTTAGATATAAGTAGTTACATTAGAATACAAATATTGTATAGATAATTCATTATAATCATTAATTTAAGAATAAAAACAAATACAAATATTGAATAGAATAGAATTCAATAGATTTTCATAGATAAACCAATAATGACATATAGACAAATGATATATGGTAAATAAAATAAACATTGAATCAATAAATAGTAATTTGTTAAAGTTTATTATAAATAATATAATGCAAAGAGTTTAGACTAATAACATAAGAGAATTTATATTTATAATTAATATGAGTGTAACAATGATATACTATCAATAACAATATTGGATGTTGTACCATTTAAATGTATCTATGTATAACCAATTTTAATTTATTTGTATGATGAAAAAACTCATAGGAACTCTATAAATGAACTAATAATGTAAAAGAGTGTATGTATGAAATTTTTTTATAAGTGAAAGAATTTTCAATTAATCTGATTGCAAAAGACAATATTTTATTGGTTATAAAATATGACAGAACAAATTGTTAATCAACAAATAAACTTCGAAATAGTGACCTGAAAAAGAACAAAAGACTGTTTGTTGAAAAAAGTAGAGAATCGAGGGGACGCTTAAATAATTAGGGAAGCTGGTGTCAAGAAGCGAGGAGTGTGTGTGATGGTGTTCCTGAAAATTTCAAGAAATTCCCGGTTTAAGACATTTAAACCTATAAAGTACTATTAAATACAATCTTAGTAATACTCACAGTCAATTGTATCAAGTTTTTCGGCAAGAATCTACGAAATTTTCATTAATTTTGGTTTTTTGGAGCTTCAGCGGAGTGTTCCTGGGATCCAGAGACGTTCATCCCAATTCAAGAGCAACAGGTCAGTGTTTTTAAATCATTATTGGCCAATAATCAGAGTAAAAACTCAAAATACTCAAATAAGTACTTAATTTCATAAATTGATAAACTTTTGCAAATATGATCGATCTGAAAAAGAAAGAAACAGACTTTATATAGTGAATTAATCGCATAAATCGTTAAAATTAATAAAAGGCCGAATTTTAAATAAATTAAAATATGTACTTACGCCAACTTGTAATCGCATAAATCTGGTGATTGAAAATTTATCAATGTTATAACTATGTCCATCTGTATATAATACCTATATTTCTATCTATGTATATAACTTTTTCCTTCCCACAGCAATTTGTATCATATATATGTATGATTTATATATAAATTCTTTTATGTGTTTGAACCATTTACTTGTCTGCATCGTCAAACAAACTATGTTTGTATAAATATAGATGCTTCTTTAGTGTAAGAATTGTTCGTTTTATGCTAAAGCGCATGACTAGTTTTTCACGCATGCGCATTGATGAAATGATTAAAATAAATAAGTAGATACAATACAACCAGTGGCGTCTCATATTATTTTTATCAAATATATAAAATATTAAATTTGAAATTAAATTGATTTCAAAGTAATGTGTTTTCTTTTTATTTGAACAATTACAACAATATAAAAGCCAGGACTCAAAGAGAAAAAGGGTTTCATGCTCCCGAATAATCAAATTAAAATAAATTACTAAACAAAATAACAATAACCAACTGAGCTAGCCAAACTAAACAAAAATTCTAAATAATGAACATCTACATTCAAATTTCATAATCAAAAGTAAGTAAGTATTTATCAAATATATGTTCGGGTATATATATATATATATATATATATATACATATATATATAGCGAGTCGAAGTCGAGCATGAGTACTCCTTAATCTCTTTGAGTTCTAGCATAAAGCTTTTTCCATGTTATTTATTATTTTGTTTGATATAGATTAATAAAGATTGATTTGTTTTTGTCTATTATTTAAAATAAAAAATATACCTTTTCTAAATTTATGTTGAGACGCCTATGTTATCAATCCTATTCCTGTTTTTGGAATTGAATTGAATTAAATTGATATTATTATAATAACTATTTCCTCTTTTCAATATAGGGTATTGAAACGAAAATGACAACTATAATCTAAAAACTCAATAAATAGGTACCTTTGCGCAAATTTATATTGTTTAAAATGGCCAAATCCTGAAATTTTAAATTGTTTAACCAATAAAATGACGCACTTACCTTCACGTAACAATAGTTTCTTCTTGGCATCAACAATCTCCATGCTATAACACCACGCTTGTGTTATTGTGTCTAATTGTGTCCTCTTAATATACTTTATACTATTATTTATCTTCTCTTCTTTCCCAATCTGGTTTCTTTCTTTTGAATATTTTTTAAATTATACTTTCTGGTATCTTTCATTATTCTACAGCCTTTATTTTATTTATCTATTTTGATTACTTGTCTTCTGTTCCCTGATTCATGTTTCAAATCTTCTCAAATTATTTTATTAACTTTATTTAACTTCTTCTTATTTATACTTTTTTTCTGATTATATGAGGACTGGACTTATATTTTCTCAAATTTTTAAATTTTTCCTACCATTTGTCCTCCCTCAACAATATCACACCACATACTCCTGATCGCTTTCAAATCAACAAACTATTTTTTCTTCCCGTTGTTATGGACAAAATTAATCATCTAACTAGATTTAATATTATAGTTAATTATAAACTCTGCCTGAAATTTCTATTTAATTAAAATATTTGTGTGCTATTCATAACGCTCATTATAACGCTTAATATACCCATCAGAAACACATATAGTTCCATGGCAAAAAAATTCTCTCACTAGCTTTACATGCTTTCAAAATAATTTTGACCTTCACATATTGTTGACAGTTCTCTGCATCATAATAATAATGAAATCTTGAAAATGGTAATTTTGCTTCTAAATTCTTGTTAAATCGTATGTATTGTAATGATCTATATATATTTCCAGCCACCGTGTCTCTTTAAAAAAGTTATATCACCTCCTGCATCTATCAGGATCGTGGCCGATGTCCTACAAAAGCAATGGCTAGTCGACATATCGGGATCATAATGTCAAATTATCCCCACTATCGCTCCTCATTTGCAATTACTCATTTTTATTTAACGGAATTTGGTGAATACTGATGTGAAATGTAAAATTATTAGACAGACGTTAACAAACTTGATTAGATCTTATATTATACAGCGTGTCCACGGATGTTGTATCCTTCGTTCGATGTCCAAATAATATCAATAGAGATGGTTTTATTTCAAAATATTTTCACAATTTAGTTATCTGAACACTTTTCTAAAAATGGAGTTTATTTATTTTCATTTCATTCCAGAATTCTCCGACAGTCACATTCCTTATTCCTTCTTGGAGCAGCGTTTTAATATTTTAATGTTTAAGACTCCGTTTTTCTCAGAAGTCCTAGTATGACTTCTCTTTTAATAACTAATTTGCTATCTACGCCACTTCATCTTCTCCAGTATCTTCCAAATAAAATAATCGGTAATGTTTTCATTGATAACTGGACAGATAGGTACTATGGATTGATCTTTTTATGTTCGTTCCCGTTTTTCTTCTCTGTTGTTGAAGTCGTTCTTAATTTGAGGTGCTTCAGTGTTTCCACCTTCTTTTTTATAATTATTTTTTATTTTTAATCTGACAATTCGTTCCTCCTATTTTTTTTTTATTACAAGATAGGTTAACCAATCCATTTATGGACATCCGAATTTTGTGGGTAATCCTCATATTTAGAGCTAGATTGCCTACGCTAAGATTCCACATTCTTTCATAGGAATATTTGCATATATTTCCTTAAAACAAAAAATACAATCAGACCTGGTTTTTGCTGAGGATAGTTTTTCACAGTCACATCCATTAATAGCAATGAGAAGTTCCCGATATTTTGACGTAGTTAGTCGTGAACAACAAAGCAGGTATGATTGTAACATATTGTTTAATTGCTGTATAACTTGCAAATATTATGTGTCCGAAATTAGACACACCCTCATTTCGTATATCTTGCACTTGCTGTCCTCATTCTTGATGTGTAAATAGTTCTTCCTGATTCCATGAGTATTTAATGCAAGTTATTTTCTCTGTTTAAATATAATTATCTTAGTATTTGACAAAAGCCTACAATATTTGATATACATTGGAAATTCAAAAATTTTCGATAAAAACTGCATTTGGTAATATTTTCAGTGGTATTTTGTAATTTATTAACCAAGAAGAGAGCACAATAAATTAGTATTTCAGTTAATGTAACCAATATTTCTGTGTCTTATTTAGAGTCCAAAGTAAGGTAAATTTATTGATCATAAATAACCACGTTCATTTCGGAGCACGATATAGCTCAAGTAATTACCAGGAACTTTGTTGAAATTTATTGACTACTAACTTTTACGATTGGAGGGACAGGAGCTAACAATGAAATTACTTGCAACTTCTGTATGCATAAGTTCTATCCTAATGGATACTGGCAATTTCAATATATTAGTGATGAAATCTCAACGCAAATGACACTTGGGAAAACCTCCGGGTATATAGTATAGAATTTCCCTAAATTAAGCTTCTTTGATTCATTACGTACGGACATATCGGGCATGTGAATGGTTAGCTGGTTTAACTCGAAGAGATCGAAATTCATCATTGAATTGTCGTTTGCCCACAAACATTAAAGTTAGTTGTAATTTTTATCCAAACTACAAGATGTTTATCAATGAGGAACTAATTTATATATTGTTCCAGTGAAGGTCGACGGAAGTTTTTAGTGTGAGGTTAAGGATCGCGATATTCCCGGAGCAACAATTTGAAATGGTTGATAGAAAATTACCTGTATGAACGTATTCCTATTATATGTTTCATATATAAAGAATTACAATAATCAGTTATAAGAACTGCCGACAGAAGTGAAAACTGAATACAATGGAATGAATTTGTCCTTTTTCAAATTTTTAAATCAATTGGTCTCATTATATGTAAATACTTTATCATAAATTATATTGGTCAGAAAGACACATTATGCCGCCCAATCGAAATGCTAGGCATTGGATAAGCTAGCTCGGGCGTCACAGGTTGGTAAAAGTGTTACCTTGGCGCCCTATGCATATAGAATTTTTTTTTAATTAGGTATACAACAATACAAAAACAGGCTATAATGTAATCGTAACTTTTGCATTATAATATCAAACTAATAATAAAAATAACAAAGAACTTCATGACCTTTATTGAAAAAAATAACTATTTACATAATTTTAGCGCATGACGTGAATGTACCGGTAACCGATACCCTAAAAGTTAATTTTCTACACGTTAGCCTATAGAAATGATTCAATAAGGCTTTCCAGAGATTTCTTGAATGAAATATGTAGGCCAAGAGTTGAAAAAACTACAATACATCTTACTCCGAGACTCCGAACGAAGACGTCGGCTAGCAAGCAGCAGCATTCCTGGAAATCCGGTCCCTGATTCGTCACGCCAAATATATTTGAGATTTTAATCTCGATCTGTCTTTTATATGACTTTTTATTTATGAAAAACTGCTCTCACCAGAGCAAATTATTTACGGGATTTGCATTTTTCCCAACAACAACGCTGTGAAGAAGCTGCAAACCAGAAATCTACCGCCATCCAACTGAAGACGTAAGAACTTTTTCAAGTAAATATAAATAACTAAACGACAGACAAAAGGGTCAGGAAACCTTTAACTGGGGAGGAAACTCTCTCCGGCAGTGAGTCCGCTGTCTGGATTTTGTTCGCTACCCCCTATACTAACAACCCCCCACAAAACGAACCAACCTCCTGTTTCGTCCCCTTCTCCCCCACAACTAATAGCAATGTCTTCGAAACAACTCTCCCCTTACAACACCCCTAGCCAAACTGGCCAAACAGTACCCACTATCTCATCTCTCGATGAGTTTCCTCCTATGGGCTCACGCCTAATCTCCAACTGCTCTACCCCATACGAAGGCCTAGAGCGCGAAGTCATCTATCTATGATCCGAGGTGGCCAGGTACAAACAACTCACCTCCCGCAGCTCCCCACCAATTATACACTCCGCCAAATCCCATCCCTCTTGTCCGAGTTCACACATCTCTGTGAACGAGACTCCCATAACTATCCGCCAATCTCCAGAGAAAGACTTCTCTTGGGTGCCATGCCCATGAGAATCCTAATAATCCCTACCCCACCTCCGCCAACTACTCAACAACAACAAACAACTCAACAACTAACTCCACAACCAACTCAACAACCAACTCAATAACCAACTCAACAACCAACTCAACAACAATCAACAAGACAACCCCGCCCCATTCAACAACCACAAAACGCCCAACAAACCCTACCTTCCCAACTGACACCCTCACTATAAACCCTGAATTATCGACACTATACCTTCCAAATACACGGCAAATATACGGCACTACCTGCAGTATCCAGATACTGCAACAGGTGATCAACCACAGGCTACCTTGCTGAAACGTGCAAGGCCAAACCAGTCTGTCCCTCCCGTGGATCATCGGACCACATATCCAACAATTGCCCTACGGCAAAGGACCATATTTGCAGAAACTGCGGCGGCTCACACCCCGCCTACCATCCTCGATGTCCAAAGCAAATGGAAACACTGCAAAACCCCCAAGAACTCGCACCCATCACCTTTGAAACACCCCGACCCCTTACGATCTACCTACAGACACTAAAATCTTGATCGAGATTTTGACAACAACCATTATGAACGCAGTCCCGACAGCCCGTGGCCTAGTGGCTGACACCTTCTTTCACCTCGTCCCCTCTTTTTACGGATACAACTGTACCGTCACCAGTGGCGTGGGTAACCGCGTCCACTTTGCCTTCACCCAGAAACGCCAAAATCGACTCATGGACTTTTAAATCGGGAATGTGAATTGCCAAGGTCTAGCCAGAAAGCGACATCTTCTTAAACACCTCCTACATTCCCAAAATATACAAATACTATCTATCACCGATACTCTTTAAAAAAATTCCCCTCGCTATTCTGGCTACACCACATGCCACTCAGGCAGGAACTTCGACTATCACGGCAACGGATTTCTCGTCCGAAACGGACTCCCCACTTCCCCACACTCGCTCCCAGCATTTCTGTCTCAGCAGGACCTGGATTGCATAGCTATCGACATATCGTGAAATAATACGGCAACCATCTTCTTTTCTTACTATAAACATCCCAACCAAGTATCTTCAATCGACCTCCTCGAATATGCATCCACTCTACCGCGAGCCGTTATAATGGGCGACTAAAACTCACAGCATATCCTCTTTGGTAATAGACAAGCCAACCCAAGCGGCAGATGACTCGCTGACCAATTAGTCTCCCTTCTCATCTCTCGCATTAAAAACAATAATCCAACCCTAATAAGTCACCTCGACTCCTCCATAGTCGACCACATAATCTGCACTGACAGATTAATCACGATCACCTCAGACCAAGTTCCACTACTGGTTAACACCTCTTTACATAACCCAATACCACCACCGTCAACAACTTTCACATATCGCGATTTCAAAAAAGCCGATTGGGATTCCTTCGCAAACCACGTCTCCTCTAACTTACCACAACCCATCATTCATCAGACGACTGATGACATAGATGATCACACAGAGGAATTCCAATCCCCTCTAATCGATGCTCAAGACATCGCCGTACCTCTCACCATCATTCATACCAACTATTATACACTTCCGCAACGAATTCTTCTCAAAATCCGTCAGAAAAGACAGCTATACAGGTTATACATCCGCACTCGAGATCCCGCTGTCAAGACACAATGGAAATGCAGCCGCAGCACCCATCCAAAACAAACATTCCAACCAACTATAACGATACCCATTCAACACAAATTTTATTCGAATTTCTCTCTCTCTCTCTCTCTCCTCAAACCACAAAATATTTTTTTAATCTATAATATTTTTAAGTTCTAGGTTATAAAGGTTTTTTCTATGTGTTACGTGACACCTATTTTTAACTTTCCCTTAGTCGGATTTTAAAGTGATCAATACCTGACTTGCATAAATAGTGAATAAATTCACAAAAAGGAGCAGACATTTTACTAAATGGGTTTACTATAATAATTATTATTTAAATTGGGTACAGTATGGAAATTTCGGTAATTTATGAGATATTACATGTGAACAGCAATTTCTCGAACATAGTACCTACCTCTTGAGTTTATTCGTTTTGGATTACCAATTTTATGCAATTTATGGTCCAAGGGATGCCCTAAAATAACTTCTTTTTGTGGCCATCCAAAGTTCAACTCACTATGCTCCGTGGAAGTCACCAAATACATTTTGTATTAGTGTCTTTAATTTTGTCCGGGTAATGTCTGTCTTCGTAACAGAAAACATAATCTCCTATTTAAAATTTAACATCGGACATTATTTCAACATCCTCACTATATTCTGAGATTGCCGACGAAGCAAATTTTTCATCAGAAAAGCTGTCCATTCTTTGTTTTTGCTATTTATTCTTCTTTTCATATGCTTTTCTCACAGTTATCGTTTTTTCGGACACTGAAATTTGTTAAAGTATAAAGCTCAATTCATTTATATTTGCTTCGAGATAACTTTAGGAATCTCGTCATCCATTGCCGGACACTTATGACAGTTGCTACCCCCTGCCAGACATCCCTAAACCTTAGTAAATTATATTTTCGTTATAGTATAAGAGCTAAATTTTATATATGTTACTTGTGGACAGATAAAAAAAGTTAACCTCAATAGATGGACAGTTTTAATGGTTTTTTACATCTTGCCAGACACATTGAAAGTCCGCTGTATGTGCGAGCGCGAGGTAACAAGTGTTCTAGCGGGTGCGAGTGAGATAGGGGGCTTAGTCGACTGCGATCTTTTACTGCGCATAATCTATTATTTAGTGATGTATTGGACAATTATGCCTAGGTACAACCAACGTTTTATAAATGATATTTGTGCAGTTTTTTGTGAGTTAGTTTTAATCTTTGAAACCGTTTATTATTATTTTATTATAGTACCTGGGATGTTTCACATCCAATGAAAGTTCTCTTTTCCAATACAGCTCAATGTGCTGTAACATTGCCTTTTGTATCCAGTCCAAATCTAAATCAAGTATGAACAACAATAAATTGATAATAACAAATTATACAAATATCAAACCGTGTCTTTTGTTCGAAGTACAAACGAATTATTTTTCTGAAATGAAGAGATGAAACTACGAAAACACTTGCAACAAAGCAGCGAACGAGATCCCGCATCAGTTTCTTTGAAACGACGGCTCAAAACCGACAATCGATGGAACGCGATGCTGTTGCGATTTTCACGACGTGGTTCGCGTTGTGGGATAAATTTTCTCGTCCACATATAAACGCAATTTTGTTCGCGACGGCGTTCGGTTCGCGGTTTTGTTGCGTGTGGGGACGCACCTTAAGTGTGCGTAGAAACATATAACAAAACTTCGTACAGTAGCTCCGTTGCGCAAGAATTGTTTGTTATGCATCGAAGATACGGTGTGTCAACAAATATAGTAGTACAATACATCGTCGCGTATCTTATTAACAGAACATGCTGCCATTCCGTCTGTACAACAGAATAGTAGTTGCCTTTTTCATGTGTGCGATGGAGTTTGTTGCAGCAACTTATATATTCATGCATTACTTCGTTAGAAAAAATAAAAGAAAACGCACAAAAAGTTGCCGGTGGTAGACTCAGTTGTATACTTATTAGAAGTGCGTATCCCGAGAATCATTAACTGTTGGATTTGAAATTTCAGGCAACTAGTGGTCTCTACAAAAATTTTACCATAATGTCCCCAACAGACTTTGAATACTTGATTAATTTAATTGGACTCAAAATAACACGGAAAGATACTAGATGGAGAACGGCAATTTCTGTCCAAGAAAGTTTGGCAGTAACAATTCGGTTTCTGGCGACTGGTGATTCTTACACCAGTTTACAATACCTTTTTAAAATTTCTAAACAATCGATAAGTTTTAGATTCTGAAGTGTGCGAAGCCATCATAAGATTAAAAGAAATTATACAGGTAAGAGACTTATAATTTTTTTATTAGAGAAGTATAATAAACACACATTTATCAAAAAAAAATGTTGATCTATAAATTATCTAATTCAATATCGGAGATATCCAATAGTTGACGTGGTAAAGAATTGGTTGGAGTATTGCGATTTGGAAATACTAGAATTATCATAACTATATGCTGGAGATGGTACCTGTTATTGCTGTTGAGTAAAATGGAAACCTGGGTATCCTGATTGTATCGAAGTTGAGAATAATTGGATACCTGGAGACAGTATTTTAAGCTGCATCCAATTTCTCAGAATCCTTCATCTTCTGGCATTTCCTACTAGGTGTAGCTGCTATCACATTACTTTTTGATTAATTTTCTATAGTCTCGCTGTACTCCCTCACAGCAAAGTTTTTATTGTTATCTGCTAATGTTGGTCCATCACCCGATATTTCTTTTCCATTATTATCTTTTCCTACGTCTACAATCTAAAAGAAAATATAATTTGAAATGAGTATTTAGGAACACGTTTTAGTAAATAAAATATGTCCTAATTTGGCAAAACCGTATGACTTGTTTTAATGGAATTTTTTTCAATTTTTACTGGTTAGAATTAGCAAAACAGTTTGAGTATACCTGAAACTTTCCACATTGTCTGGGTGCTTTAGATGGGAAACATGTTATTCTACAAGCACCAATTAACACCGGAAGCAAGTACTTTAATTACAAATCAACATTTTGTGTAATTCTTTTTGCCAAAGTGGATGCTCATTATAACTTTTTGTATGTTGATGCTGCAGGACAAGGAAGAATTTCAGATGGTGGTATCTTCAAAAACTGCTCGCTTCACAAAAAAATGGGGCGAGATAACTTAAATTTTCCTTAACCAGAAGCTTCACATAGCAAGCAACAGAAAATTCCCCATTTCTCTATTTGAGACTAGGAATTTGCCTTAACTGATTCGTTAATGAAACCGTTTTCGGGAATAGATCTTAAGGAATCATTACAAACAGTGTTTAACTACAGATTATCTCGCGCACGAAGTAGAAAATGTATTTGTCATCGTCTCATCTGTTTAAAGAGTACGTCGTAAACCGATGTTAGTTGAACCCAGAGAAGCTGATTTATTTCTAATGCAGTAGCTCATCTAGATCATTTTTCAAGAGAAAGTTCCACATCTCGTGTTTTGTACATGCCACATGGAACCTTCGATACCGAAATTAATGGAAAGATTGTAGAAGGAACCTATAAACATATAACTAAAGAACCAATATCTTCACTATTTCCAATTATAAATATTTCCAAAAGACCAACCGAAAATGCAAAACCAATTAGAGACATCATACTTTCAAAATGAAAATCGACTTTTATGGCAGGATAAACATATACATAATTCGAGATTCACTACTTACGATGCTTTGTGTTTCCCGAAACTTGTTTTTGTCCCAAAGAAATTGTGAACTTCTAAAAGCAAACCAACTACTTTCGAAGACATCTAGAAGCCCTGTAATAAATAAAAATAAAATTTGTTATTGAAAAATAAATAAACAATATTAGAAAAGACTTCAAATTGACTTATACAAACTTACTTGTACCCATACCGTGGCTCTTTTTAATTTTGGCTTTCGCCTAAGTGCTGACAGAGGAACATTAATTTTTTGCATTCAGGTACAAAAAAAGAGGGATACAGCTAGCGTCCATAAAAAAACAAGAAGTGTGGGAGGCCATTTGTAGAGAATATAATGCCCAACCGATCAAAAAAATTGATCCAAAAACTAACTATAATATTGTGACAGTTTTCTGAATTCAACTAAATAATTAGATTAATCTTCAAAAAAATTCATAATTTTAATTAAATTTACTGTGTAGAATCGTCTCAAGTAACCGTTATATATTAAATTGTTTCTAAATAATTCCACAATATGTTAGGAGTATGATAAAAATTTTAAAAAAATTGAGAATTGTTTCGATATCATAAAATATCATAATCATTATAACACCTACTTCAAATGGTAAATAATTAAGATATAATTTTGATTTTTTACATATATGGTTTTTTCAGAGATATAAAAATAAAAACTCTTAATCCATTCAAACAGAGGCCGAAGCCGATGGAAAATAGGCCGAATTACAATTAGAACTATGAAGAAACAATAAACTGTAGATGAAATTTCAATTAAAAAGTATTCATAATAAAATTATTTCTAATAACTAAACCTAATTGTTCGTTAATTCGAACTGCCTCAACCTGGTTAACCTGTACTCTGTATGTCATCATAAACTTCTTCAAAGTGAAAATTATCCTTATATTTCACAGACATATTGTGCATTGTAGCTGTTACTCAAATAACTGCTTCAGCTGTATCGAATTTGATGCAATACTACCTCTGTGCAATACTGGGATTGTTTAAATCCACACACCAAGTACTCTTTCCACAATATTTCTTGTGTGTAAGTATGATCTATTATATATGGCTTCTTGTTCACTACCTACGACATAAAATATATCGATTTTTTTAATGTTTCTATTTTTTCCTATTTTTAAATTTACCTGGATGTATTATTGGAGTTAACAAGTATAACCTAGAAGAATATTCTTTATATACAAGTAATATACAATTTCAATATCCCCGTTCACAGTGTACTCTTAATTACTCCTATTAAATTATGTCACTATCATGTGCGGTTCCAGGATGTCTCACAACAATATCTAATATTTCCATTTGTGGACCAACTACAACCTACGCTTACATTATGTACTATATATTTTAAACATTTTCATAAACTTACTGGTACTTTTGATGAAAAATAACCCTTTCGATTCCTGGAAACTTCCGCATTCTCACCTCTTGGGCTACCAATTTGTATATGGGTGTAACACAGACAAGCTGCAACATCAGGAAATCCAGCCACAACCTGAAACAATATGGTGTTTTTTGTTCTCTGCTGCTAAATATTGGGTAGATACGAGTATATGAATTCTGGCAACCGCTCATAAATAGATTCGAAAACCTTTCTATTATGCCGGGACCACTCGCCTGGCTTAGATTTCCACAGACGTGCTAAAAAACTATTTTTTCATATTCACGCAAGCTACTTACTCATAATAAAACTCACCTGAAAATTTCCAGTCGGGTAATATCGCAAACATATTAATAATTGCACTAGTGGCAGAATTTGTACCCCACGATTATTTACCTCCGCTAAATTTGCTGCAACTAAAGGTAAAATAATATCTATTACGATATTTTTGCACACCTAAAACGTCTTCAAAATTTTTCCTCGTTGTAAAGGTATATAGGATTTACTGCATTCCACACGTATCTTTTTGCAATCCTATCATTTTCCATATTTACCTCCACAAAATCAAGAAATTCCAAACGTTTTCTATATATTCCATTCTCACTAATTTCGGTTTTTAACTACAAACACCACACCTAACCTCAAACAATCAAACAGAATTTAATTTGTCACACTTCTTATCTCAAGTCATCCTTCAGACAGGTACCAATTGGTCTAGAGCAAGACATTACTCAATCCTGCGCAGTTGCTGCTTTCCTCAAGCTGTCAATCACAAGATGCGACAATTATACACATTCTCGTCTCAAGGTGTTCTCAGGCATGAGCTCGTGCTCAATTCTCAACTACATATATGGACATAAAACCAATTACCAGAATATCAATAATTTTTTCACTACTACATCGGATTAACTATTTTGATATATTAGATCCTCTCGAATTATCAAGATAAATAGTTTCTTATAACTATTACTCAAGTTGAAACAAAGCAGTAATACAATGAATTAAAATGTAGGTACAAAGGGATTACCATACTTAAAATTCAACCAGAAAAATATTTTATTTTCCTTCTTTCGCATGTTTATGATATGTTGTTAAAGAAAAAGGAGGTGATAAACTCAATTTATACGTATTTATTTCTAATACATTGCCGCTTATGTCACAAATTAAACTTCTACATGACCAAATAATCTTTCTCGAACGGTATACAGTATGAAAGTATTTTTTAATCATTACTGTTGAACGTAATAATTAATCAGAAATGAACAGGTAAACATCGAGCCGTGAATAAAATAAACCAGCAAAAACACATAGGAAAATATGGTTGGAAAATTTCATTTCAATGTTTATATGCTGGTTTGGCCACTGTAGCGGAATCTGATATTTGATTAGAGAACGAAATGAGTCAATCATGTAGGAACCCCATAGTGTAGCCATAGCGTATGCCTCTTTTCACACGATGGTCCAAAATAGTAACAAAAAAAATCAATTTACAATAAGATTGTGCTTAAACTTGATATTTGGGATGATTCTCTCCCGTAATTGATTCCAAATATTCCTATTCTGACTTATCTGCCACATTATGGCCGCATGTCTGATTACATTATCATCTTACTATCTTGCATCTGAATCTTTTCCCTTGATTATGTCAACCCTTGTGGAGAAGATGATATAAAGATGCTGACACATTATATAATTTTGCTGATCATTTTCAGTTTACTTCATTTTCTAAATTCGTTCAGACAGGCAGTCAGTAGTTAACTTTCAAGTAATATAAACGTAAAATTATTGTCGGTATTGTTCTAAGTGTGATAAGTAATGAATAAATGTTTTTAACAATAAACTTTTCACCTCCGGTGATCTATTTGATGCCGTCAGTAGGATATTTCGGATGGAATATATTGTATGTGCGATTTAGTTTTAACGATTTACCGACATAAATGGAACACTAAACTATATTGTTGAAGTTTGTGGAGGCCATTCGTGCAGTGAGATACCATATCTTTGGACAACTCTTCCGTCTACCGAGGACCTACCTGTTCCAGCCACTACCAAACATTTAACGAGATCTGGGACCCATATTGCCCAAAATCTGCGAGGATCCAGCCGTGAATTCAATAGCTAATTAGGCATGTTTAAAACCATACTTTACGTTCTGTAAGTACAATTTATGAATTCTGAAGTAACTGTTAATGAACTAACTCGTGCATTTAATAATTTATTGTTAGAATTCACAACTGACTCAAACCCGACAAATTCAATCAGTAAAGTAAATAATCAAATAGATATGGCGGTACAATCTTTCAAATGGGAGTATTCAAATTGCATCACGGATTTTGACGGGAATCCAAACGATGTAAATAGATTTATATCTTAGTGTTTTTAAATGAAACTCAAGGTCTCTAGTTAATTCCACAATATAATACAAGTTATTGATTTATCGAAACAATTGTCAATTTCTTAGAATTTTCAATAACTTGTATTATATTGTGGAATTAACTAGAGACCTTGAGTTTCATTTAAAAACACTAATATGAGCATATTCCACGAAGTAAGGGTCGAGACAGTCAAGATTTATATCTGTTAGAGAATCACTCATAAATAATTTTATTGATAGGGCAATCCCAAATAATTTTAAAAACATTTATTTGTTGAATTCTATAATTGCTAAAATAAGAGAAAAAGCTAAAATAGTCATTAATATTCAGACATGTAACACATGGAACGAATTAAAAGACATATTAATAGGAAATTTCTCGGATCAACGAGATGAAGTATATCTAAACAACAATCTCGTAATACTGAGACAGAACTCTAATGAAAGTCCACAATCATTTTATGATATCATACCTTTCAATAACGTAAAATCATGTGAATTACCCTATATCAATTTACCCGAATATAATTTAAAATTTCTGATAGATACCGGATCAAGACTATCATTTATAAATCCTGACTTTCAAATATAATTCTAGTGATATTAGAAATTACCTATTCGTAGTAACAAGTAGTAACAGTATTTTAAAAATATGTCCATAAATACCGAGCCGACATTCTGGCCTCAAACATATTCAACCTCCCGAATCCTATAAAAATAAAATTTTATTTCTTTAAAATTCACAATGTTTTTGATGATATAATTGGATTAGATAATTTAAAAATATCACCAGCAAACTAAATTTCCAAGAAAGATTTCTCATCACTTCTTCTAGTAAAATAAAACTTCATTACCACGAGGGGAACTTTGACCTTAATATTGTAACCGTATCTCCCAGATCGCAGCCAGTTGTTGAAATACACATGGAGATATTTTTATTCCTTATCAAGAATAATTCCACTGAAAAAAACGGCTATGCTCTTACTACAATATTAAACAAATCTGACACTACCACTAGATTTTTCAGAACCATTTCAAGTAGAATGTTTTGACGAAACTGAAATAGAAAACATTAATTTGAATAATATTGATTCAGATCATATACCATTAGACCTTAATAAAGTGAGAACTGATCACATAAATAGTGAAAAAAAGAAAAAAAATATTAAAACTTTGTCAAGAAAATAACGATGTATTCTATAAATAATTTGAACTACTATAATTTACAAATAAAATTAAACATAATATACGTACGACAGAAGAAATACCCGTATATACAGAAACTTATCGGTATCATTTCGTACATAAGCAAGAATTTCCTAATCAAATCCAAAAAATGTTTATTCCAAAATTATTCGGCCATCTAACTCACCATCGAGTTCTACTATATGGATGGTAAGCAAGAAATTAGATGCCAGTAATCAACAAAAATGGAGAGTGGTCATCGACTATAGGAAACTAAACGATAAGACTATAGAATATCGATACTCCCCACCAAATATCACAGAATTACTTGACAAATTGGGCAATTTCCAATATTTCTCTACAATTGAATTAGCCAGTGGCTTCCACCAAATTGAGATGTAAGAAACTAACAACGAAAAAACGGCATTTACCACCGAAAATGGCCATTGGGAGTTCCTGCGCATGCCTTTTGGATTGCAAAATGCGCCAGCAAATTTCCAGCGGGTCGCTGGAAACATACTAAGAGGTATACAAAATGAGCTGTGGTCAATATACCTAGACAACATTATTGTCTATTCAACATCATTACAAGAACATTTAGAGCGCCTGAAGATGGTTTTTCAGAAACGGAGAAGCAAACTTCAAAGTTCAGCTAGATAAATCTGAGTTCCTAAGGAAATAATTGGCTTACCTAGGTCACGTAGTGACACCTGACGGAGTTAAACCGAACCGCCTGAAAATCTATGCAATACTTAACTATCCGATACCTAAAACACCCAAACAACTCAAAGGATTCTTAGGATTGCTTGGATACTACAGACGTTTTATCAAGGACTTTGCGCAACTAACCAAACCTTTCACGAAATGTTTGAAGAAGGGTGCAAAAATTGAACTTAACGACGAATACATAACATGTTTTGAGACTTGTAAAACCTTATTGACTAACGAACCGATATTACAATATCCAGACTTAAATAAAACATTTAATCTTACCACCGACTCTTCTAATGTCGCACTAGGTGCTATCTTATCCCAAGGTCCTATTGGACAAGATCTCCCTGTAGCATATGCTTCGAGAACGCTCAACGACTCAGAGCAAAATTACTCCACGATTGAGGAGTTACTTGCTATAGTTTGGGCAACAAAATATTTTCGTCCATATTTATATGGCCGTCAGTTCAATATAATAACAGATCATAAACCACTCGTGTGGTTAAACTCTTCTGAAGGACCAAATTCTAAATTACCACGTTGGCCAATTAAATTAGAATAATTTGATTATAATTTTTTTATATAAAAGGGAAATCTAATAATGTAGATTGTCTATCGCGAATAGAACTTCACACTAAAGATACAAATTCATTGTTGAACGATAAGTCATTTTGGAAACGTGTTGATGAAATTTTAGATGAAACATCAAATTACCATAATAATCCAACTACGTCCGAACAACTATATCAAACTTTGAATACCCCTCACGCTAATGAACTAATAAGCGACACTCCCACTACAACCATCAATGACAATTTTTCAATGATAGTTTGTGACACACATTTTTATATGTAAACTAAATACCGAATCTGAGTTGTACGCCACAGGATATTTGCCGGTTTACTCAGTGAAGATTGGGAGATTCGTTAAAGACCTCATGAATATCAGAAATATCTTAATTGGGTGCCAGGCAAGTCGATACCCAAATATCCCAAAGAACTACTAATCACGCGACCTACCAACGCAAAAGGAATGGTACTGAATTGAAACAGAATATTCAAGAAACGATTCTCCTCAGTTTTTAACAAAACTAATAGTACACCGACGTAAAGAAGGTGTAATCAGATTAAATTTATTCAGTAGCACAGTGGTAAGCCATAACACCCAATAATGAATGTAGCACATAAATTATTATTTATATGTACAAAAAAATAAATAATGCCTAAATAAATAAGGAACGCTATTGTATTTTGCTTATGAATGGTAGGGGAGATACATCAAATATAAAAAAAGAATTAAAATCATTTTATTAGTATCCCGGGCTTGAGCTCATGCGCTGGTAACAAAGGGAAAATGCGAAAAGTCAGAAATAGCTTAAGTGCAGCTCAATAGCTATCCATCAACAAACACTGTATGGTGAACTCTACTACAAACGTTACAGTGAACCAAAACAACAATATTCTTTAATATGTGACTATATTTTAAGTATCAGAATATCGTACTAATTATTCATATTGATGTGAAATAACAATTTACTATTGTATTCAAAAGTATGAGTAAGAAGGACCGACTAAATTCAAATATGTTTCGGACAATAATGATTTATCCTGTATAATTACGGATTGTTCAACATTTCAACAAAAACCAAGGAAATGAGTATCATAAATTATGCGCAAAACCGCAAAATTAATTACTATTGAACCAATTTCATTAATACGATTTAAATAAGAAATATGTGTCGTATAATATTAAACTGAATAAATGTCACTGATACAGCCTCGCAGCATCAATCACCCTGTATACGAGCTGTGACGAGCAAACCCAGATCCATAGATGTGTTTCCAGTCGTATCCAAATGCAGACTTCAACGAATAACCAAACCAAAGACGAGTTTCAATACACCAGGCAACAAAAAACCAGATGGAAAAACTCCTATGCTAGTACGGGGTTATAGCCTGCTCCTGTCGTATCAAAAGGGGTGCACAAACCAATAACCACCGAGAAGGAAAAATGACAGGGGTCTCGGTAGCGTCTTGATAAATATTCTTATTAATTGGAATCGGTAATAGGCAAATTCCCAACACAATAAAATGGCGACTGGGTGAAATTTAAAGATCCCATAAGGTCCAGAAATCCAGTAGAACACCAAAATATCTTTTTTTACTATCCAACAACGACTGGATTCCAATAATATGTGATACAGAATGATCCATCTTAAAAGATAACTAAATAAAAGTCAGAATTTCCAGTAACACAATTGTACACCACAGTCCATTATGGCCATCATATCTCATGTCTTTTTAAACCATCAGCTGATCAAGAGAATACCGACGTACGAATACCGAAATAACTATACAGTTTTCTTCAATTTATTCCAAATGTATTGTCACAGAAAACCTAACGATAATACTAGATACGTACTTTGATACTAGACGCTAGACTGCTAGACGACAATACTCATAATATTTTCGAATAACGTTTTTATTCTTATTATTACAAAAGGACAAATAAAAGAGTTACTTTTAATAACAAAAATAATGAAAAATAATATTTATTATATCTAAGCATACTCCATTATGGAAAAAACAAGGTACCAGGTAATACGGAGCTTCATATATACCAACCAAAACAAAACGAAGAACTACAGGGTCATACCCGAAGATAATTATATTATACAAATGTAATTATGATGGCTCTAAAAAAACGTAACAGTTCACATTGACGAAACAATCTCAGATGACAACACCCAGTATCAAAATCAAGAGACACAAAATAATTCTAGTGATAGACAAAACGAAAATATTACCGATGACAATATTACTGTACCCAGCAAACACACAAAGACCGGCAAAGCATTGGGCCAATGAATTTTTCGATGGCATAATGATGGCCAAATTTATAGATCATTGAAAAATCGCTATTAATTCGCTGCTTAAATGTCAGTTGGAGATACACCATTGGGCCAATAATTATTTTACGCTGTGTAAAGTTATTGCAGACAATGCACCATTTTTTTTGGGATGGGCCAATGCCCATTTTAAACCGCTTAAAATACAGCGCCGTAATATTGATGGGCCAAAACACGTTTTAAAACACTTAAAATACAACTTGTAAAATACGCATTTTTTTTGTAAGTTAAGCACTACTGGTCAGTAAGCTGTAAAATATGCTCTTGAATAGCGCTGCTTACCCAACAGTTAACAAGTGGCAACTGACAGATGACAATTGTTCTTGTCGCGAGCTTTGTAAAGTATCAGTGTGGTTGGACTTTGTCTCAGACAAAAGTGGATGGTTCATTTTCGTGAATTTATCACGAACATAAATGAAATATGGAAAGTAGCAATAAGTAAGTACCCCTTTAGAAGTATTTCATTGTTGTAATTCCTACAAGCCAATTTAACCTAACTTTCTAACATTCCCTCCTTTTTCCTTGATTGTATTTTATCACTTTTTTGTGGATTGTGGAAAATGTTTATATTTAAAAGAAAAAGTAAAAGTGCTGAAAATAGAAGTGTTAGAAAACGAGTGCAGCAAATATTACAAACTACCTCTGAAGCTAATAAACAAAGTGTTAGACATATAAACTTCTCTGCTGTTAGAGAAACAAATATATCAAAATTAAGTACACTGGCCGGTAGTGTTACTCATATGCCAGTACCAGTATTAACTGAATCTGATTTAACTTCTAATCCATCATATTCAACAGAAATCCCTGATATTAGACTACCTACATCTAACACTTTCAATACAATTATTGAATCTGATACTTCTATTAACAGATTATATATAGTTGGAAGCAGTAGTACAAGTAGACATAATCAGGATTCTACACAAAAAAATTTAGATAGCAATAAAAACTTCCTTAAAAAATGGATAATTTCAAATAATATTTCACAAGTTGCTGTAAACCAGTTGTTGAAATGGTTTAAGACAGGACCTGCTTTAAGAGATTTACCAAGTGATGCTAGAACTTTGTTAGGTACTCCTAGATCAGTAGGCCTAACTGATATGGATTCTGGGAATTTTTATTATTTTGGTTTATCTAACACTATTTTAAATATAATTAGAAATGACAAGTTTAATCAGTCCGATTATTATCTACAGTTTAATGTAGATGGTTTACCTCTACATAAAAGCACTAGGCTACAATTTTGGCCTATACTTTGTAAAATTAATAGTTTTATTTTCCCTGTAGCAATCTACTGTGGTACTAAAAAGCCAAACTTAGAAAAATTATTTTATGAATTTGTAATTGAAGTAAAAAACCTTCAAGAAAATGGTATAGATGTGAGGAACAAACAGTTTAATATGCATGTACATTCTTTTTGCTGTGACACTCCTGCGAGAGCTTTTATAAAAAATATTCGAGTACATAATAGCACATTTGGTTGTGACAAGTGCTGTGTAAAAGGTATAACAATAGAAAGAACAATGACATTTACAGATTTAAAGGCGTCAGTTAGACAAGATACTCATTTTAAAAACATTGAATATATAAAACACCAGAAAGGAAAATCTCCACTCGCTGATTTAAACATTGACATGATACAGCAATTTCCAGCAGACTACATGCATTCTGTATGCCTGGGAGTTGTGAGAAAAATACTATTTTATTGGAGAGACAATGGCCGCAATATGGGTGTAAAAAAATCAGATATTTTTGAAATGAATTCAAAACTTTTGAGCTTAAAAAAAATTTGGCCGTCTGATTTTAATAGGCATCCTCGATCCCTAGCAGATTTAGAGCACTGGAAGGCTACAGAGTATCGCCAGTTTTTGTTATATGTGGGACCATTAGTGATAAAAGATATTTTACCTCAAAAATTATACCAACATTTTATGTTATTATGTACTGGTATATCGATATTACTTAATGATGTTATTAACCAAAGTTTTAATGATTATGCCAATAAATTATTAATTGCTTATGTAAATTTCGGTAAAGAACTTTATGGGAATAAGTTTATAACATATAATACACACTCCTTAATACATATATCTGAAGATGCCAAAAAGTTCAAATCTCTCAATAATATTAATTGCTTTCGGGCAGAAAATTATTTATTTACGTTGAAAAAAATGTTACGAAAAAGTAATCAACCGCTACAGCAAGTTTGTAAAAGGATTTGTGAAATCAACAAATTGAGACTGAATTCAATGCTGAATAACGAAATAAAAGAAACTGTACAAATTGGTAGAACTGTTATGATATATGATTCAGATTATAGTCTTCAGTGTTGCTGTAGACAAGTTTCATATAACAATATGAAGTTGTCTTCAAGTGATCGTGATAACTGTGTACTATTACAAAATCAAACAATTGTTAAAATATCATATTTTGGATTTAGCGAAACATGGAAAATAGTTGGACATATATTAGATATAGTTTCACCACTTCATTATTATCCTACAGATTCTTCTTTACTTAAACATTTTTGTGTGACTTTAAAGGATACAAAAGTTTGTGTCGATATTACTGATGTAGTTTGTAAAGGAATATTATATCCTGATAATGATTATTTTAAATTTGTACCATTAATCCACTCTAACATTTGATTTATGAACTTTAATATATATGTTAGATTTTAGTGTAAATAAAATAGAACCAACTTTTGCCATGCTTTTTTTAAATAACTTATGTAATTTTAAATTTCTAGATATTTTATAGTTGAATTTCCTGATGAGGAGGCAGAGGACGGAACTTTCCCATGTGGAATAATTTCTAGCAAGTGGATAGTGAAGGAGGACGAACACAATATTTTCTGCTTATGGCCTAATTATGAAAACGATCCTACTAGAATTAAAGCCTTAAAGAACCATAATTGTGTAGGTCCTGAAAATAGTTCATATTGTAGAATCCATATAAAATATGAATCAGGTAATAACTGAATTATTTTATAGACACTAGGTACACTAATTTTATAAATAAGAAAGTGGTAAATGTACTTATATATTTTTAAACGTACAACTTTTATTTTGTTGTTCCAATATTAGCATTTGTTCCGAAAAAATTTCATGTGTTACACAAAATTAGGCATCTCTTATCTGGTCGCATAAATAGCTATTTGAACTTACTCTCCATTATTATCATAACAAAAAATACCTAACACAATATTAATTTGTAGAAAATTATGAAAAGGCACGAAAAAAACTTGGTGAAATTGAGTACACTTCAGATGTGTATACTACTGAAGATGAATTGAATAAAAAACGTAGACAGAAGCCAGTTCACTTATCACAATACGTATCTGGTTCATCCTCAGACGAACATGAAGAATTGCCAAAAATTCATCCCAAAAACCAAAAGCCTTTGGCAAGTGTCAGATATACTCCGGCTTCTGTAGAGGCTGCAACATATTTTGTTCCAACTTCAAATGTAACAGATAAAGCAAATGAAAAACAACCTAGTTCCTCATGTTCCCATCTTACATTTACGACAGATAAAGTAGTAACAGGTAAGGTAAATTATTATTATTATTTACATAGTTTTGTTTAATTTTTACAGGGTAGCACAAGATTTTGATTTTAAAATATTTCCATGTTCAGAAAGTGGTGACTACACCAAACATATTTTTTTAAAATGAATTCCATTGCTTTTTGACCGTGGCCATATTTGACTACAAATTAATTTTTAATTTGCAACCTAAATCCCTAAATCAAATTTAGGAACCCAAGCCAAATACCACCATTCACTAACTTATAATCACAAAGAAATTTCTACAGCAACTGCATCCAAAATTTATATGTAACTGTATCTGTCTGCCGGTCCTGGAACATGGACATCCTTTATCATTAAATGTGAGAAATTAAGTAAAATATAATGTCGAAGTAGAAGAAGTGCATGGTGAACAATTACCAAAATCAGACATCTTTTACATAACCCTTCTAACCTCTTACTATATCCCTTAAACAATATCATTCCCATATCTCGAAAGACTCCAAAAACTCACTGCAAAATTCATCAAAAGACCTCACAATTCACAATCTCAATATTTTACAACCTCTTGTCATGATCATATCACCAGATAATTTTTAAAGATTCTCGTTTCCAAATAAAACTTTATGGGACTGCCTTGAGGAACTGACCAAGTTAGAAGAACAGTTGTTAGCAAGAAATAGTATGTGCTGTGTGTTACTCCTTTGCTCTTTTTACATTCCATATTCTGAATAGGCAAACTAGTAGAAACCCTCCTTATAATTTTAATTCACTTGAGTATATGTGGGTACACAGCTGCTTAAACTGTTTGAAAATAGATTTTACACCTAGTAAACTGTTTCAACCAGCATTATTGTTTATAATATTATTCATTCAATAAGATATTCAAATTGTGAATAATAATCTTACATTGTATAATTTTTCACAGGACAGAGGACTTTGGCCAATGGCCTTTTCAGTGTAAACTTAAAAAGGGATATTTTTTATTTATTTTTCAATGCTTTTTCTTAAACTCTGTCATTTACTCTCTTAATTTATAATCAAGGAAATAATATACTCCATAATTTCAGATGTAATGAAGCAGATACTAACTAAAGTTGAAAAAAATAATGAGAAAATGGACTATCTAATAAATATTCTCCAACAACTTCATCCAACTGATATGGTAATACATGCAGATATCAATATATTTCCACTATCCACAGAAGAAGAGCTGGTGCAACTGGAACAGAAATTAAACGATGTTGAAGAATTTACCAAAATAGTAAGTAACATTCAAAGAGTGAAGATAGACGTGCATAGGGGTAGAGATATTTGCGGTGAGGGGGATATGAAACCTCCATGTGAAAAACTGGTTCGTTTTCAAGAAAATATCATATAATGTATCTGGTACTTAATATTTTTAGATCTAATTTGAGACTACTAACAAAGATATCATTTTCAGGTTAGTATGTTAAAACTGATAGGTGGTAAAGATGGAGGAGATACAACGAGGAGAATTTTGGTGAAAATGTTCAGCCATGTCTTGGCTAGAAAACTCAATTGGACAGGAAGAAATGAAAAACCAGCTTTAAGAAAGTTTGAGAATGTGGTGAAATTAATATTAGGTATAATATTTATTTTTCATTTTACTTTCTGTGGTTCATGCATATTCAAATTTTAGAGTGTGTTTGGAGAAATCCTTTATGCAGTGGCTTCACTCAGAGAGACATTGAAAAGCAAATACAGTTATGGTTAAGAGGTTCTATAGACAGGCATGGGGGAAGGTCCGAAAGAAGAAAATGATATTTTCTGTTTATTTTATTTGGCACAAAGTTATTGGTTATTAATTATAAATTACCTACCTTTTATCATCATTATTATCGCATACACTAAAATGTTTTTAAATGGGATACCCTGTAGTATTATTAAATTTTTGTAATGATTTTTTTCCTAATTCCAAAAATGTACCATATGATACAAGTATTGTAAATCCTATAAAACATAAAAGTAGTCATTTTCTGTCTTTAACTAATACATTTGATGTTTAATGAGGTAAACAAGTGGAGTATGGTATATTTTTTAAATCAGGAAAAAGGTGGTTTCAAAAATTTAACAATATACAGGGTATCCTATTTTAAAAAAAATACTATTGTATGTTGTACTCTGAGAAGTCTGCATACCGCTGTGTTTTTTATGCCATGTTAGCAAAATTCAGTTTAGCCACACACATTTTATCTAACTTTTTTTGTATATACAATAACAATGATGATAAAGGGTGGTAATTTATAATGAATAACCCTGTAGTTATTAGATTTGTTTGTTTTTAAGAATTGACTACTGGACTGTTAAAAGGGTCTTCTAAAATCTATCGGGCCAGCCGTCTAATCCCATTTACTCTTGCAGTAGTAGGCGAACTGTGAAACATTATCTCACAAATGAGGTGAGGTGGTGGGCTTGGTAGTTTTTAGAAGGCCCTAGTGTTAATCATTTGGTTTTATATTATATATGTCTCGGTTTTTATTTATGAAGTATATTTATGTTTTGTTTATTGTTTTGTAAATAAATGTTATGTGTATTATTATTGAAAAATAAAAAAGGCTGAAGACTACAAACCTGTTGCCTATATACCTTATTTCTTTAATGTCTATGGACGCAATTATTATTATTTGGCAAAATGTGAAAATATATAATAATTTTTCTACATATTTGAGAAAGAAATTATTAAATGACGTGCTGCTTAGACAGTTACATTATCAACCTCAGGTGCTGCACACCATTAGATAATTGGGTTTCTTAAATATTGTGCAAGAAAATAAAAAAAAAATATTTCCAATTTTTGGAGGAGGCGAGGCAAAGCCTGGCCTTAAAACAATGTAAAACCAACATCTTTTATGGCGTACGTTCTGCGCAATGCTGGTGATGGATTATTAACACCAAAAACACGCTAAAATAACGCTGTGAAAGATGCATGATTGGCCAACGCTTTAAAAGCACTTTGCCCCGGCGCGTTTTTTGCGCTTTGCCATTTATGTTTTGTCAGCACTTTGCCATTGCTTTTGAGCATCTTTTTTTCAATGTACCATTGTTCTGTGTTTGCTGGGTACACTGAAATGTCGATGAAAATCGAATTATAGGCATACCGTCTATGGAATGTGCTGTAAATTATGGTAAAAATCAAATATTCATTAAATCAGTTTTACATTCACCTGCAAATGAATCACTTTATTCAGCGAAAAACAACGGTTTTTAGTTCAGCTCCCTAAAACTAATTTCGGGAATGATGTTATCAACTTTGTTGAAGCATATATAGTCCCAGATATTCAGTACTATCTATATTTCAAAGATCCTGACCTGTACGAACCCTTCTCAGTTTGCTTACAGACATATTTTAAGTCGTCATCTATAAAATTAAAAAAATGCTCCACCAAATTATTAGATGCCATAAAAATATGATATTAAAGAAATTTTTAACAACTTGGTACTGCAAAAGTAACCGAATACTATCACTCGATATTGTATTATTATGATGTAAATCTTATTGAAATTAACTGACTCGACCCTTACATCGTGGAATATGCTCATATTAGTGTTTTCGAATATATTATGGAATTAACTAGAGACCGTGAGTTTAATTTAGAAACACTAATAAATCTTATTGTCACACAATTTCAAAATTTAAAAGTTAAACAGATACATATATGTTTAATGAAATCTATAAAAGATAAAATTTGTCATGAGGAGATTAATAATCCCAAACGTTTCTCAAAATTGCGGAAAGTAAAGTAGAAATGAAATTAACAGAAATAAAATTAACAGAATTACTACCTCGCGAAAATAGAACCAAACGAGAGTTGTTCAATGGTCTCGATTCAATTGGTAAAACTATTAGCGGAAATTTAGACTCCAATGACGGAGAACGTTACGACAACCTTGTTAGACAACTTCAACAAAATCAAAATCAATTGTCTGATAAAATTAAAACTCAAAATTCGGTAGCAAAATATATGATAAATAACTTAAGTAAGAGTATTCAACAAATAAATAATAATCAATTATTATTAGCACGTAAATTGGCAACAATTGATTCATATGTAGGGAATCAATCTCATTTGCAGACAAATACCTTCATAAGGGACGTTTTCTTTCAAATTTTAAACTAGTACGGCGGGTGTTATGCATCCAAGAATTATACAAGAATGTGAGTAAAGATTAAATGCCCATAAAACTTAAAATAATCAATATTCCAATTTTTGAAAATTTAATAAAAGTCTCTTAATACATAGTAAATAGCAAGATTACATATATTTTACATGTACCTGTAACATATCCTTTTGATTTAGAACTGTATCATTTGTATCCAATACCTATTTAGAGTGAGAGTCAGTTAGAAGTAATCATCCCTCATAACAAATTAATTTTAAAAAATGAATTGTACTTCAAACTATGGGATGAACCATGCATAAAATTAGCTAGACAAGAATATATGTGCCAAGAAGTCATCCTACAACTAGTTAATTCCAACAGCCCTGGCGAAGTTCAACTTCTCAACCTCTAAACCACATCCTTCTGCAGTCAAATGCCCTGAAGCAACTCTAAAATATTAACCAAAAGACTTAATGAATCCAATCAGTGTATCGTCGTTCTTCCCAAGAAGACAAACATCAGATGAATTTATGATTTATCGAAACAATTGTCAATTTTTTAGAATTTTCAATAACTTGTATTATATTGTGGAATTAAGTAGAGACCTTGAGTTTCATTTAAAAACACTAATATGAGCATATTCCACGAAGTAAGGGTCGAGACAGTCAATTTCATCAGATGAATGTGTTACCAACAAGAAGAAATCCTCATTTACATCGGCACTTACCTAGCCAACATTCCGGCAACCTGGAAAATGATTACAGACTTCGAAACAATAACAAATAATGGCCCGATAGAAGTTGAAAGCCAACCCATTTTCATTCCAGGAGTATTCATATCGAATCATGATCATCTCGTTCATACAAATATCAACTTTAGTCTTCCAGAAATAAATTTAGATGACTTCAGTACACTCCGAGAAATAATCATCAGAAACTCTCCAGTTCTCGAGACTTTCGCACTTTCCTATGTTCCAAATACGTGGACGATAATAACTTATTTCCTCGTAATTCTTTTATATCTGTACTGGGCCCTCAAAAGAATCCGATGCAAGAAACCAATCCAAGAAAATCAGTCCGAAGATGTTCACCTTCCTTAGCTGCAGCCCACGGTAGCTGAAACTTCAGGGGGAGGAATTATGTCACCCCTTGTAGAGAAGATGATATAAAGATTTTGACACACGATATAATTTTGCTGATCATGTTTAGTTCACTTTATTTTCTAAATTCGTTCAGACAGGCAGTCAGTAGTTAACTTTCAAGTAATATAAACGTGAAATTATTGTCGGTAATATTCTAAGTGTAATAAGTAATAAATAAATATTTTTAAAATAGACTTTTCATCTCCGGTGATTTATTTCTTTCATACGTGTACCTTTTCCCAAAAAATTCTGAGCTTCAGCGATTATCTCTTACACGTCTGCCCATTTACATTTCATTGATACAGATGCGTCTACAGTTTAGTCTTCCTCCCTATCCACCCATTGCTCTTTTTATCTTTAAGTGATATTCCCAATATTCGCCTTACCATAACAGTCTCTAAATAAACATACAAATTCAAGTCAGGAATGAAGATCTAGTATCATTTGTTAATTGTCATTTTTCATAGTAAAAATGTGATCCCTAGCTGCAACCTCCTCCGAAGGACACGTACAATCCTCAATTATTTTAATTGGGAATTTTGATAAATATTACCTAAATTTTCGCTGCTTCATTGAATGATTTCAGAGAATTTTTTTACATATGTGATGTTCTGCACCAAATTATTATCCATTGAAATCATTCCCTTTCTCAGAATCACCCTAAATCTGCTATCAACAGAAAAATGTGCTTTTCTAGTAACCGTCCAATATTTGTTTAAATCTTGATATGATTGTTATTCGCTTTTTAGGTATTTTACTATTCTCATACGGTATCAAATTTCAAGGAAGAAAAGAACCAAAAACATCCTAATATATCAGAAAAATAATGAAAAGTCAAACTTTGCAATGTTTTGTTTCGTACGTTTGACAAAATTTCACACACAATTAAATTTGTTCTCAGATGGTACGTTTCCTTATATAACAAACTGCCACAAGGTAAGCGCTAAATAG
The DNA here is from genome assembly GCA_963921935.1 of Galeruca laticollis. NCBI lineage: Eukaryota > Metazoa > Arthropoda > Insecta > Coleoptera > Chrysomelidae > Galeruca > Galeruca laticollis. The sequence continues at coordinate 194,073,085 of OY998178.1, read as the reverse complement.
AGATATTTAAAATGTTGTTAATTAATCCACATTGAATTGAGTTGACAACAAAAAAGATATGGAAATCTGTACACATCCTTCTAAAAAATGTGAAATTTCCATTTTCAGAGATTAAGCAAAGCAAAATGGCGAAATCTACCACAGACAATAATTTCCGAAACAGGTACCGTTCACGCCTCCTCATCATTTTATCTCGCATCGTTGACGATTCCGAAATTAACGTCCCAATGATGTCCTGAAGAGGGGACACGCCCCGGTAGCCACTTAGCCTGGCAAATTTAATTACTCTACCATATCGAGACGTAAACACTTATTAATGGAATTTATCATGCTTGCTATCACCTCGAGTGTTATACGATTGATTTCCATTTCAATTTAAAAATAAAACTACAATAAAAAATTCGATTATTCAAATAGGCCGGTCCAAGACCATGACCTGCGCAACAAGAAAATGGCGGCTGGAGGTCAAATAATAACAAAGTAAACATATAAAATCCCCTGCAGTGAAAGCAAAATTTCTTATTCATAGTGATTTGGAGTGCCAAAGGAATATTTAGTGACTCGATTTGTTTCCCTAATAATACTATACATGGCTGGAAACATAATGTTGGACTATTATAAATTATTGCTGGATGAACATCCAGATGAAGCTGCCCCATACAAAGTTAAAATATCCAAAATTAAAGGAGTTGATCCATTGCCATTAAAAGGAATCAACTTGCAAATAACAATAATATTTTCTATGTTTGTTGTAAACAGAGTAGAAACACAGAACAAGGTAGCTGTATCATTTTGTAAAATCTACAATGCATTCTAATAAACTTGAAACAATAAAATTGGTAGATATTAAACAAAAACTAACATTTTTCTGTTAACACATTTAAGGCTTTTTGAATCTAAATGCCTTTAAATTTCCTTTCATATTATAACAGCCAATCAAATCATCAGGTTTTAATTAATTTTAAAGGACCTTCAAAAATTTGCAGAATGCAGCCCCTAACTAAATGCAAATATTAAAAAAAAGTATCATACAATTTTATAATCAAATTTATAACACCTGTTGGTTAAGATGACATACTCGTAGAAATATCTGTACATGAGATATGTGTCACCCTACATCAGTTTGCCAAAAGATAATTTCAAATTTGATTATGAAATTGGCCCTAATAAACAAAAGGCTGTCTGTAGTAGCAGTGGTGGGCCTGTGCGCGAACATTTTGCTGGGCCCCCATTATGAGACGGTATAGTGATAACCATATTAATTTTGGGTGCACATAAAAGGAATTGTTATAATGATAAACATTTATTTTCCTGAACATAGAAAAAGATCTGCAAGTACAAATCAAAAAGAATGTGTGATAAGAATAATAATTTATATACGTACAGTTAACAAAACTGAAACAAAACCAAAAATATATTTTCTAAATGAATATGATAAAATAAAAATAACAAAATATTGGAAATACTTCAACAACAAAAATAAAAAACCTATTAAATATTTATAAATTAACTAGGTAGTAAAATATTTTTTCTTGCTCGTTTCCGAAGTATTGGTATTTTTTTTCTATGAGAATATTAATTTTGCATTTGTGACCAGTGTGCTTCTCACACATTACAGACCAATAGCTCTGCCACTGTGTAGGAGGCATAGGAAAAAGATAAATTACTATCTTTACAGAACGCAATTCAACATCACAAAGTATTTTAACTACGTTTGACCATTTAATAGAAATCTCAAATCTTTTTCTTTTGGAAGTTGTCATACTTATTCCAGTGTCTCTATAGCTCATATCATATTCACAGGAGGGGTTCAGTCTGGAATCAATTTATCATGCAACTCTACAAGTTTGCCTAAAAATAAACACATCAGTTATAGTACTATTACCCTAATGAATTAATTCACCTGAGATAAAATGCTTCGGGCACACCCTTGCGATCTTGATTTATGCAGAGAATTCTTCACATTTGGTTGCTTTCAACCATTCTTGGCATCTCAAGGCAGATAATTCCTTAAGATTAGTTCTGTTCAAACCATAACTATACGTGTAGAATTCGACTTATCTTGATTACTTCTGCTTCCACAATGAACTATACAACGAAACCAAGGTATTTTTTTACAAGCAAAAGCCAAACAACCACTAAACACTTCCAACTATCACTTTTGTTTACAGAAACAATTTAACTTTGTACCACTATTTGTCCTCCAGCCGCCATATTGGTTTTAATTTGACAGGATTCTGGAGTGGCCTATTGGAAATAACAAATGAACAGCTTTTGTTTTTTCTTACTCTTATCATTACTACCTTAAGCGATAGTTTTAAAATTTCTATTACCATTCTTTACCGCATAAAATAAACTTAGAGAAAATCTAGGGGAGAAGAAGCGCATTGATGAGTAAAGCTGTGTTGTTTAAAAATATTTATGAAATTATCCAACACATTTGAAGAAGTGGTTCCTGGAAAATTATTCGCAAACGTGATAATTATGTATGTGTATGCACTTAGTACTTGAATATCCACAAATATATCAAGTAAAATTTTTGTTTGTATTATAGCCGCTAGGCGGCGTAACATTACTAGTAATTCAGAAAGAAGGGGTTCCTCTACAATTTGCTAAGATTAGCTGCACTGAAAATGACCGCATATGGATATCGTGTTTGTTATGAACACTTTTGGTCTCACTATATTGTATCTTACTCGTCAAACAAAGTGATGGGGGCAAAGCAAACATTGGTTTGGAAAAAATGGAATATCTTGGAAAAACTTTATTGGAAATTATTAAACTCAGTGTCATGTGAAAATTTTTTATTGCTCGTATATCAGCAGCTGCACTTCATGAAATGTCCTCGTTATTTTTAATAATGTCGCTAGATGGCTAGATTTCTTTTGTTTACGAAACTGTACATTAAAACTGATAAAATCTGGTTCATATTCGATTTGCTGCCAGTAATCTGTCTCTGTTAGTACCCCTTCCTCTCTCCCCATCCACTCACTGTATGCTCACCACTGCAAGGTCAAGTTACTATCTGTAGTCAGTTCTGATGTAACCACTCATCTAAACACTCACTGTTTCGTTGCGAGTTTAAGTTTTGTGGTTTGAGGTTATATGAAATGGCTTCTAGAGGTTGTGTGAACTCTCCTGATTGTTTCTGCTACATTTGTGGGACTTACACTGCTAAAAAGCAAAAGAGAAACATTTCTGATTTTGTTAATAAGGTTTACTTTACCTACTTTGATATTAAACTGGGGATCAAGACAAACAATGGTCTCCTCACAAAGTGTGCTCTGTGTGTGTTTAAGAACTGAGACAATAGATTTCAAGGTAAGAAGAAATCATTTAGTTTTGCAATACATGGTTTGGAGATAACCTGTAAATCACAGTGATAGTTATTACTTTTGCTCTAGCTGTGTACAAGGTTTAATTTTGGAAAATAAAAAGGAGATTTCGTAGCCAAACATTCCTTCAGCTATGCGCCCTGTTCCGCATGGGCCTGATTTACCTGTACCTTGCCCTCCAGTTATACCTGAAAATATTTTAGATGTTGTTGATAAGTTGTCTCCTGGCAGTGATGGTACTTACGGGCCCACCAATAAAGAGCCAAAACTCTTCATGCAGTCGGAACTAAACGATTTGGCTAGAGACATAGGCCTTGCAAGGATTTAGCTGAGGTTTAAAGGTCGAGGTTGAGAGCAAAACATTTGTTGACTCCTGGAACATCTCCTCTTAGTACAGAAGTGGAGAAAAAGAATTTGTGCTTTTTCCCTCTCGAGGGGGTGATCCTGTATTTTGTACTAATGTTCCTGGGTTAATGGAGACAGACATTTAATATTAAATACGATCCTTAAGAATGGGAACTCTTCATTGATTCCTCCAAAAGAATCCTGAAAACTGTTCATCTTCACAATGACAACCAATATGTGTCTGTACCAGTACGGCATTCAGTTCATTTGTAAGAATGTTATGAGAACCTCGAATTCGTACTTAATAAGCTTAAGTACTCCGATCATTAATGGACTGTTTGTGGAGATTTAGAAGTGATCTCTATGTTACTAGGCCGAAAGAGTGGTAACATAAAGTTTTCCTGCTTCCTCTGTGAAAGGGATAGTAGGGGATGGCTAGTAGGGCAAAAGGTGGAGGGTTTTTGTTAAGAAAAAGATATGATTTTTTTCCATACGTTCTTGATGGTTGAGGTTTAAGCTTGTACGCCTTCATTAAAAAAAACAATAGTATATACTTTGAAAAGAGAAAATGCGACTTCAATCTAGAACCGTTATTTGTTCAAATCCTCCTTATGCTGTGCCGACTTTGAACAAAGGAAATGAGGTTTTGAACACAGGCATATTTAACGTAAATATTTTTTCTCAACGTTTTATTTCCATTACTAAATATTTCTTCATTGAATAAAAACAAGAACGTGTCGTAAACTTAAATAAAAAACTCATAAATCGACCAAAAAAATAAATCAACTTCTGCCCTTCTGTAATGGATTTCTCTATCACCAGTGTAATACTTCTCACCTGTGTAATAAATTTCTCTTGCTCCTTTGGGGGTGTATCCCGTTACCGCCCTCCCCCCCTAATAGGTCGTTGTTATATTCCAATTGGTGTAGGAAACGGTACTATTTCTCTGGCCTCTTTTCCTCTGTTTGTAGTAACCGGAGAGGCCCTACTGTATACTTCTATCCTAGAAATTTTTGCAGCGTGCTGTCACCAGTGCCTTGCGGCACAAAATTTAGAACCAGCAATCTCCCTGCGGGGTACCTCGAGGGAGGGTTATTCCTGGCACGAGCGGTCAAGGACTCCGTGGGGCTACTTGGGCTTATACAATGTGCCAAGCCTGAGTTCAAATGCAGGTCGTGTCAGCACGTTCTATTTGCTGGTACGAGGGTAAGGGTTGTTGTTAAAGGAAACAGACTGGATGGATGAGTATGTACAAGTATATATTACAAATAATAGTGAATAATACAGCCCTGCTTTGGATAAAAATGACAGTTACTCGGGAAAACGCCCCGGTAAAAAAAAATCAGCTAAGGAAAAACGTCTTTCCAAAATCTGGAAGTAGGTACCCGTTCTCGTGACACCCATAAAGGATGTCTTATATAGGACTATCCCTGTATAAGAATTGAAATCAACGAAAACAAAAGCCTGACTCGGGCACAACGTCTTCCAAACTCTTGAAAGGGGTATTTCCTGATTATGAAAGATAAAAGGACTATATTACGTATAGTTAAATGTTTGGTATAATATAAGAAGGAAATGATTATTGTACAACCCTTCGTAAATTTAATGGTATGAAGGTGAAATCCCGTACCGTTGAATATTCCGTACAATCTAGTAAATGATATATCAACAAACTTTTGAAATCTAGTAGAATAATTATGATATCTCGGGTATGTGAATATCCTGTACAATATAGTAAATCATATATATCAACAAAATTCTGAAATCGAATAAATAATTACGATATCTCGTGAATTTGGATATCCTGTACAATACAGTAAAACATATATATCAACAAAATTTTGAAATCGAATAATATAATTATGATATCTCGTGAATTTGGATATCCTGTTCAATATAGTAAATCATATGTATCAACAAAATTTTGAAATCGAATAAAATAATTATGATATCTCGTGAATTTGGATATCCTGTACAATATAGTAAGTCATATATATCAACAAAATTTTGAAATCGAATAAAATAATTATGATATCTCGTGAATTTGGATATCCTGTACAAAATAGTGAATCATATATATCAACAAAATTTTGAAATCGAATAAAATAATTATGATATCTCGTGAATTTGGATATCCTGTACAATATAGTAAATCATATATATCAACAAAATTTTGAAATCGAATAAAATAATTATGATGTCTCGTGAATTTGGATATCCTGTACAGTATAAGGTAATAAAATATCGGACAAGACTATTGGAATTAAATCATAATTAATACGATATCCTGTACAATTGAATATCCTTGCACAATACAGAAAACAAAATATATAGAGAGATGATCATCGAACATACGATATCTCCCGTATAGCCTGTAATTTTAGAATAGATTGGTAGGTGAGGGGCTCAGATGTAAACAGTACACTCAATATGACCGAAAATATAGGTCTCCTTTATCTTTTGGGATACCCAGTTAAGTCAAACAAAATTAAAAAATATTAATACAGGATATAAAGAATAATTATACGTTAAACCTACGTTTTGGGAATATCACAAATCACAACTAAACAATATTACTGTCGACGATAAAGGGGCCGGCCTTACTTAGCCTGGTCACTTAGGAAGAGCTACTACATCTCTCTGGTTTTTCAAAATTCCTGCCATTCATTATAAAATTATTTCGTCTATGCCCTTGTGTGAAGGTTAATTTTAAATTTCATTATTATAGTTTGCAACGTTTGATTCTATTTATTGATAAACAAAGCATGGCAAACCATCAGATGTAATGTTTATTGACCTTGCTAATTATAACAAAATTGTTTGTATCAATTTCTTTCCTGGACATCAACAATTATTTTATTATTGATTTATTTCGAATTAAGAAAATTATCTCTATATAGGGTGTTCTTTAAGTTTCCTATGTCTTATCTCGTGTTTATTACACAACTCAAAATCTGAGTTGTGTAACCAAACTCAAATTAAAGCAACTGTAGTAATGACAAAAACGCAGCAACAAAACATGAACACAAACAACTTAGGTATACTAATCCAAACAAATTATCTCATATTATAAGCACTAAATCTACTCCTGGAATTTCAAAATTTTTCGAACTCCGCATTGTTCCACCTGTTATTGTTGGCTGAGGGAGCTTCACTACTACATCAGTAAAGCAATACATGTGACGAATCTTCTAGGTTCGGAAAAACAAAAGTATAAACACCTTTGTTTCGGAGAAACTTAACAAAAAGTTCAGTGATTAGGTTTTCTTCGACTTCAGCAACAAAATGATCAACTGATTTTTTTGAGGAAAACTTCACAAGAACAAATTTGTTTTCCAAAACATTCTCAATTTCATATTCGACGATTTGTTTCATAATCCTGTCATCATCGGAAGAACTATCGTGTAGTGAAATAGTGCAATCATCACTTTCACTAGATGTACTAGCACTAGAACTTTGCAATACTTTCCTTTTGACTCTGAAGTTTGTTCCTTTTGACTTTTCCTTGTTAAATTTCTCCGGTGACTGTAAAACTTGTCTTTTATTTTTTTTGCCCTTTCATTATTTCCTCCAGAATTAGTTCTCCCAGCTGACTAAATTTCCATGATTTTTTCTATTATTTTGCTTCCCAAACCATCATTCTTCTTTTTTCTTTTAGGTTGACAATTTTGGTTTTTTTTATTTTTCGTAATCCCATGAAGCACTTTCTTGACTATCCTGTCAATATAACTGCTCTCTATTTCATCCTTCACAGGGGTATCTGTCAATACTTTAGTGCTGCCTAGTTTTCTCCCTGCCTTAACAATTTTGCGAGCTGCCGTTACTTTGGGAACTGGTTTCACTTGTTTAGGAGTAGTAATTTGTACTTTGGATGTTGTAGGCACTGGGCTAAGTAAGGAGTCCTTGTCCGGTTGTTCATTATTAAAAATCAAAATTTCACCACTAGAAAGTCGACTGGTGCTTGGAACATTACTTGGAGTAACAGTTGGTATTTTGAATTACGTAGTACCATCTATGTCCCTGATATTTGGGAGATCGTTTTCTATCTGCGTTTCTGTTTCAACTGGCAAAGATGTGTCGGGTCTGGCGGTTACATAAGAACTTTTAAAGTCCTCATCAGTGAATGCATTTTTGTTATTTCGCCATATCCCAGGCTGAATATTGTGAATAGTGAATGAAGCAGCGTATGCAATGCCAATTATTTCCATTATAGTACGAATTGTTATCGTCCTTCCCGGATGATTTAACAACTAATCGTTGCTGGCAATTTTAATTTTTCCTTTGAAAGGTCCAAGAACCCCAGCATCCAAAGGCTGCAATTTGTGAGGGCATTTTCCTTAGCAAATAATATTGATTCCAGGTTGCAGTGGCTCTAGTGGTTATCCATAAGTAGTAATTTAGGATCCTCTTTGAAACACCTAGTGAATCTTTGTAGATGACTGAGTACCTTAGAAAAATTGTTGATGTTATTATTTTGTGAAATTTTGTAAGTGATCAAGTACCTTTAGAAAACTAGTAGATGTCATCCATCCACTGTCAGGGGAATTGAGATATCCCATACTTCCACTTGGAGCATCATTCATCAATGTGTCTACCATTCTGGCTTTCGGAAAGACAAATACCGGAGGGACGGGAGTACCACTGGCAGATATCATGGAGCACATTGTAACAAGTTTTCCTCGTTCCCCAATTACAGCTTGGCCCACTTGCTTTATTCCTCTTACGGCTATCAGATGGGAGGCTTGTACTACGGTGGTGATACCTGTCTCATCCAAGTTGAAAATACGTTCTTCCCTAAACGCAAACATTTCCATCACTCTGATATAGCTCTCAAAATACGATTGAAACATGTGACCTTCGGAAGACTAGTGTTTTCGGGATTTCGCAAACTAAGCTGACGATGTCTCAACATAAATCCTTCCATCCATTCGATTCCAGCCTTATTGTCTCGATGCCATGATTGAGGAATTGTTTTGTTAATTTGTATGGCATACTCATAGCTAGTTTCCGGTTGACTCATACGTAAGACCATGACAAATTCGACAGCTTTTAAGTAAGTGTTGTGATATGACATGATTTATGTATCACGATGACGAGTCAATCATGAGAGCTTTCACATTGTATTGAATTATTGGACTGGCTAAATGCCTATTGTAACTTCAAATCCTCAGTATTCACTTTAATGGTTGTAAACGCCCATTAATAAAAGATAGTTTGCCTTGTAAGTGCCTGCTTAACTCGAAACCCAACAATTAGAGTTTTAAATGGTTCGACAGAACCTTATGTTTCTTTATAAAATAGAGATTATAGAACTTTCCAAAACCATTAAAATACAAATAACGTTGAGTGATTACGATCCTCAATTAGCACCGTGAAAATATTTCAAACCCTCACAAAAAGTAAAAAGAGAAATCTCAGCTATTCGAAATGAATGTTTTATGGATTGACATAAATTATCTAACAGGACCCTACTTATCGCTTCATGGTCAAGTGGATAATTAACTTTATGTCAAAAATATCACCATTCAACGGAAATAGAAGTGAAAGTTGTACCCCCAAAAACTTGCGCTATATCTACCAAAATTTACCAATTTAAAAGTAGTCAGTTTCTCACCGTACAGAAATAAAAACCACTCTCGAACGGTCGACATAAAAAAGTATTGGAAAACATACAGTGCGCGTTAAAACTATATCTAGATCAACAAATCATATCAATTTTAAACTTAAAAACGGGAAAAGTTACGATTTACCTGAAGTATTAAAATATCTCCCGCGTTACAACGCAATATCAAAACGTGCAATTTTCTGTGACGTCGTTCGAGAATTATCGGATCAATATACATAACTACCTCACGAGAGCATTTAGTATCTTTTAGAAAACAGTAACCAACTATCAATTGGACCCTGTTAAACAAAAAGCAACCAACCCACAATATTTAAATTCAGAGTAAATTAGCTTTTAATTTCATTTTTAATTATTTAATTTTTGAACAAATTTTTCAGGACTCTAACTTATCTATTTAATAGTTAAATTGTGATGTAGTTTTATTATTGTAGAATCGAAACAAAAATATGAATTTTCACAAAAAAAACTAGATAGATTGTGGCTTGGTTTGTTTTTGCTGTTCAAAAAATTACAAAAAAACTCTCGATTTTTTTTATTTTCATGTATAAACTCGAACTTAGAAAATTATGAAACTCAAAAAACTTATAAAAACAAATTTATCATTAACTTAGATAAATAGTAGAACATCTGGATTATTTTGTTGATATGGTAATTACAAATTTTCATCTTCAATGTCAAAATCAAGTTGTTCTATATCAAAGCCATCTACATCCTAAATGATTCTTTTGTTGCCTTTAAGATTGGTATAAAAGTGCAAAGCATCAGATGGAATTAAGTGAATCATTTCATTAAGGTCATTTGATTTTGGTTGAGCTATAGGTTTGCCTTGCGGCCATAGTGGTACCAAAGCTTCATAGGGTGTTCCACCAGCAAATGGCCTTCCCCGAACAGTCTTTTTGATGTTGAACTTTTGGAAGGTATTTGAGAATTTGTTTTGTTTCATGAAAAGATAAAAAGGCTCGTCTTTATCTAGTTTAATGCTTCTGATATGTAGCCAGTTCATTTTTTCTCTCTCTTCTGTCACCTTCCTGTTAACTATATTTTTTTCTATTTCTTCAACGCTGAAGAAATCGTTGGTCTCCATTATTGTGACAATAAATGGTTTTTTCTTGCGACAACTTCTCATTATATGAATGTAGTCATTTGGAGTGTAAAGTAGCTGATGTCTTTTTAGTGCAGATTCAATGTCGCTAAGTCATTGGGAAGAAAAGTGTGACCTGACATTGAAAAGTACAAAGTGATGGTTTGAAGGTTTTGTTTCGTGTGCAAAATAGATTTAAGCAGTAGGGTAATTTTTATAATCCTGTTTTGCCCCCCACATGCATCACTCCAAAGAATTAGGTGCTTTACTGTTGCCGGTACGTGATTCTTGATATGTTTCATTAAGCACGATCCTACTTCTTGGGATCCACGTCCAGCTGCCGTTTGTAGAACACTATATTCGTTGGAATTCTGGGCAAGGGTGGAGTTTTTTCCATGTCAAATGTTTAACAGTCCAGTTCATCATTTTCTTTAGAACTTTCAAAATCCTGCCTCCGAAGGTTCTGAGCTTCTTTGGCTAAAAGTAGATGGGTATTATGCTTATTTTTCAGTTCTTCCTTCGATTCTATATTTTTCTCATTGTCTATTACAGTTTTTAATTTGTCACATATATTGCATGTGTCTTTCTTGATTGATTTTTTTCGTAAACTGAACTTGCTGTAGAAAATTCTTTTGTAGCTGGCAATGCTAACTTGGGTAGTTTCTTCAGAGCAATACAAATTATACATTTTTTGTAGAGTCATATCTGGTGAAAAATAAAAGTAATTTAGAAAATCTTTTTTGACATAATAACACCAACCTACATGGTTGATAATCTTAGAATGTAAATGCAAAAATATTGATCACACAAGAATCCAAGCGGAATGGTTGTTTTATGCAAAATCTGAGATGTCCTATTAATGAACAGGAGATAAGTTTCAATACATTATTCAAGGTTAAATATTTAGGACAGCTCGGTAGATTTCTGCATAACGTAGAATGGACAATTCTTGATCAATAGGCGAGATTATCTCTGGATTTTTAAGATTGTGGGTTGGTTGCTTTTTGCATAACAGGGCCCAATTCTCTGTGGATATTCTTGTTGCTTTATCTTATTACTATTTAGTTGTAAAGTGATTTACGTTTTTGAATTGTCGTATTTAAGTGTATATTAAACGTTACTTAAAATTACGACTGGTCCTTCCTTCCGCAACCGTATCGAAGCAAACAAACAACACATCTACTTAGGTGCAGTAGTGAACGACAAACTCAACAGTCCACTCCACCAATATAGTTCATTACAAACCGTAAGAGTAAGTATTTTTAAAGCTCGTCTTCTTCTATTGTATTAAAAACTTGGTTGGTGTGATATTTTTGTGAATAGTCTTTTTCAGTGTTGATTTTTCAACCTGTGAAGCAGGGCCGTGTTTGATATTATTTCTTTCTGCTGCAGTTCTAAGCGAATAATTATTTTGGGCGACATCTTCAGTGGCTTTCTGCATGTCTGCTTCGGAAAATTCAACACGTGTGCCTTTTTTTCTTGTAAACTCTAGGAATTGATGGCATGAAGAAGATAACCAAGAGTTTATTAACATAGGATTTGAACGAGCTGGAGTGCTTTTGAACAGACTGGGGAACTTTTGAACAGTGTTTAAAGCCTACTCATCCACCTTGTTCAAATGCACCCCAGCAGCCATGTTTTTACGTGTTGTATTATTGTCAGGATGGACTATGATTATTTAACCATGCTTACCTCCTGAGCTTATCAACACTATATAAAATAATTTAAGACAGAAATATCTCCCAAATATGCACTACTTTGGAAAAAACTAACAGATTTCCAACTTTAACTCCATTCAGAAATATCACACACAAACAAAATTACCCATATTCCGATGAAGTATGACAAAGACTGGCGCAAGTCAGCATGGACAGGCATCCGTGACAGTGTTGCCAAGAGTATGCAAAAATCCACAATGATGCTAAACATTTTTGCAGCAGATATTTTGAATGTTCAAACCCTCCTCGTGTTCAAACCATCCATCTCCTCCCCTAAGAAGCATTTTGGTTCCTGGAATAAACATTTTTGATAAAATTTGTTTAGTGGTTTTCTACTTCCGCCACTTCAATCAAGTTGGGACTAATTAAGCAATTCGTCAAAGCATTGCCTAAAGAATGAGAGTGTGTCAGATAACTCTGTGAGCAGTTTCCCCCCGATCTTTCTGAAGTAAAACTTAAAGAAGGGGTATGTGTTGGTTCGGATGTAAGGATACATATGAAGGATGAAGACTTCGAGTTGCAAATGGAAGACCAGGGAAAGAAAGCATGGAAGTCTTCCACACAAGTAGTAACTGGCTTCCTAGGAAATAAAAAAGACGCAAACTACAACCATATTGTTACCAATCTGCTAAATAACTACAAACTTTTGGGCTGCAATATGAGTGTTGAAGTCCATTTCCTACATTCTCATCTGGACTTTTTTTCTTAAAATCTTGGAGCATTGAGTGAGGAACAAGGAGAACGATTCCACAAGGATATAAAAGAAATGGAACGCATATTTCAAGGACAGTGGAAGGTTAACATAATTACTGACTACTGCTGGATATGAAAGAGGGAAAATCTTCAATCCCACATCAGGAAAAGTACTAAACGAAGCTTTGAAGGAAAAAGGAACGTTACCACAAAGATTTGTAAATATATTGTTGCAAAATTTATTAACTTTTCTTACTGTATTATTAAGATTTAGTTATGTTCAAAGCAATTTTAATAACATTGTACATAAATAATACCGATATAAAATATGTCAATTTTATGATTTTCGGTAAATGTTTCACCTCATTTTGTAGACAAACCCTATATGATAGAAAAAAAAACATATTATTTCTGAAATTAGCACTAAAAACCACCCAATAATAGGTAATCAAAACTAAAACCATTTAAAAAAATGTCTTTTTTTGCAGGCCTGTGTAATCTTGGCAAATTGTAGAGAAATACCCCATTTTCTGATTTACTAGTTATTTTACGCCCCCTAGCGTCCATATTACGAACTTGTGAATATTTTTCAGTGATTTAAGGTAAATATTTTTATCAAATCTCTATGGTGAACGGTTTCCAAGATACAGCCGCTCATCTCGCTAGGTGTATTTCTCAACAAAACAATATATTCAATCACTAGGTACTCTTTCGTTTAATTCTCATTTACCATATTTCATTTGTTCAAATAATAACATACGTCAAAATTCGTAAGTTTCCAATCAACGAATTCAATTAACACATTCACAAAAAAAATGCGTAGATGTAATTTGCAGTACCCGATTGATGGATTGATTCGAATTTATGGAAAATGTTATTCAGCATTGGGAATTACGAAACTACTGCAAATATTGAATATACAACATCGAACCTCAATTCCACCTGGTTTGGCAGTTGATTAACTGGTAGTCAATGTACAGAATATTTCATTTTAAAAACAGAGCAGTAATTACGAGTATATTATATCATATTGTGAACTGACATTTTCAACATTATCAAATATTTGGATGCATATGTTGTCATTAATAAAAACATAGTAAACATATTGTAATGTTTTTTTTATTGATTTTAAAAGTTTTTATTACGACGGTGCGATAAATTTATACGCACGGTACGTCTACTAACTTGATTTAATTATTCACTAAACTATTCACTAATTTATACTAGAACATAGTATATTCACTTACACTGATTTATATAAACACTTCACTACTGTTTATTTACTCAAACTATTTACTTTTCCACTGTTTAACTCACGAGATCAAATTTTAAACTAACTCGTTGGTAGGTATAGCCTCTCTTAGAGGAGAGTTGCCATGATCGTACCGTATCCTTCATCGTACCAGCTCCTATTTTCCAACTAACAGTGATGCTAGAGTACTTAAGCGGCGACATTACGTACTTGCTATTGTGGAGAGCCAGTAGCAAAAGTTGCACGTGCTTCCCACTATGCAAATAAATATTACAGTTATGTTAATTCAACATCACATTGTGTTAATGTTCTTCCTTTTTCTTCCTCTGGTTTTCATCACATGCACATATATACAACTGCTTATGCCCAGCTTGTGGCTGTTAACTTTTGTGATGTTTCAACTTAACTTCTCAGCGATGTTAAAGCGCTGCCTTTTTACATTACTGAGATGTTACTAGAACTTCCTCAAAAGGAAGTCTTTATAACGAACTAGAAACAACATTTCAGTTACATTCTGAAATGCCTTTTAACATCTTGTCGATGCAATGTATGAAAAATAACATCTTATCAATGATCTAAATGCGACATTTCAAAAACAATACAGTGTATTCACTTAGATGTTGTATGGACATTACTTAAACCTCTAAATAATATACCTCAAACATTCTAGATGACATCCTATAGATGTTTCTGTGCCTAGTCAGCAAATACAGGGTGAACAACTAAGAACGCCGGCTGTCGGCCATATTTCAAAAAATAGTCATGGTACATCTTTAAGAAAATACCTTCAGGAAAATGACCCTGAAAAATCGCTGGAAAATATTTTTGAGTTCCTAAAATATCTGCTATGCGGTGGAATGAACACTTAAAAACTTAATACTGTGATTATCTACAAAAACGACATACTAAAGGTATCCTAGAAATACAATTTTTGATCGATGAGATTATGAAAAAATATAGTTAGGTACTTTTTGACCTTACTCTTCAAGTAATGGTTGGGGGACGGTTAAACCTTAAAAACAAATGTCGTAACACTTTTTTGTTTTTCAATCGATATCAATGTTTTTGGCGTCATTTAAAAGAGTTTTTCCTCTTTAATAAGATATGCTTAACAAAAATAACAAAATCGAACAATTTTGTCAACGCTATGTGAAAAAGTCGACATTTTTCCCTTTTTTCTCGGAAATTTCAAATGTAATGAGGCATTTTTTAAATTCTGATGAAAGGGGGTTGAAAAATAGCAATATAATCCAAGATATAAGATTTACACTATCAGATATAAAAATTAAAAAAACGCTTCAATTTACATTTAAAATTTCCGAGTGGATACAAAATTATGTAATTTTTTTATCAATCTTATTAAACAGAAAAAATGCAGCTAAAATCAATAATATCGGTTAAAAAACGGAAAAGTTATACATTTGTTCATAAGATTGAACTTTCCCCACCCATTATTTGAAGAATAATGGCAAAAAATCTCCTTAATTAAATTTATTCATAATCTTATCAAGATTTCAAAAATTGTATTTTTAGGACACCTTTAGTATGTTTCATTGGAGTATTATGTTTTCGAGTGTTCATTCCACCCTTAGCGGATATTTTAGAGACTGCAAAATATTTTCCAGTCATTTTTCAGGATCACTTACTTAAAGGTAATTTTTTTGAAAGTTGTACCATGATTCTCATCTGAGATATGGCCTACAGTCGTTCTTAGTTGTTCACCATGTAAATTTAAAATAGAATAGCGAAAAAAGCAATAAAAGATTTAAAACGTTTATTCACTATTAATGAACAGTACAGTAAATTTGAAAAAACAGGTACAAAATTAGAAAAAGAAAATATCTTGTCCAGGAATCCAACCTAAAAAAAATAAAATTCTGTAAGCATATTACATAACAAGTGTGGAAAGTGGAAACTATTGAACGCATTCAGTGAAAGCAAGAAATAAAAAAGGGTATATCAATCTGTAGTTGCCATAACGTAACATACTTTGGAAGTGAATTAATAAAGTTTAACGGATACACATACATTACAGCTAGTTTACAGAAAATTTATTAGTATAGTTTTTTAATAATATTAAAACTAACAAAAATTTTACAATATAAAGATTTTATGAAACATTACGCTAAATCAACAGAAATCCAGTCTGATTAGAGAAAATTCTATCGTTTACTTACGGTTACTTTTTCTCACACAAGAGTCGCTGTTTCGAGTGCCTCAACAATTCCATAACGTACACTTCAAAATCCTTATCTAAGAAACATTTAAAGGTGTTCTGAACAGCAGCTAACAAAACAATTACTTTTGATCAAATTGTGCTCATGGAGACCTTTGATCTATCATCATAAACTGCATTAAATTTGATTTTCAGACAATTGACTGGGACCCATTTTCCATAAGATACATGCGGGGTTCTTCAAAGGAATAATAACATATTTTATTTCGAGAAGTAACTTTTCATGATTTACCTTCTATTACATGCCTCACTCCGTTTGGCAGGTAAATTCAGGTGTGCCATGAAAATTTATACTTCTTCTCTGTATAACATAATATACTATCCACATCTTGTTATTAGCATCCTGGAACATATTGTATATTAACATCGTGGAATTGTAACTTAATGAAAACTAAGCGTTACTAATACACTGTATACAATGAAAACTACTTATGAGGAAGAGATATGAACACACTATCAAGTTAAATGAGTTTATAATTAATTGTATCCAATTGAGTATCCAATAGCTGTGTTTCTACTATAATAAATAATTGAATTCTGTTTGTTGACTGGAGCATTCAGTGTCATAAGTTACACATTCTTCAACTAGATTAATAATGGTACCATTATAAGGAACACATACAGCTTATTTATTGTATTCAGTGTATTTTCAAATGGGAATGAGCTTTTTAATAGAAACTCCTGTTTTTAAAGTCAAACAGTCGCTAATTGTTCACAAGAATTGTTAGTATTAATGTAAAAATTTTCTAAACCTGCAAAACTATATTGATGGCCTCGACTACTACTACAAAAACTAGAACTAGAGATACTTGATTCAGTTTTTTCTGTACTGTTTAATACAATGTCTGTATCAGACTATCTGAAATAGTTACTCCCTTTTCATTACATAATTACCAACTATTTGTTTTTTATTTTATTTATGTGATTAGCTTCTGAAACATCTTGAACATTGAAAATATTTTCTTCTAGATCCAAATCTCTGCCAACATATGAGCATGTTTTATTATTAATAATAATATATACCCTATTGCAATATTAAGTTTTTTGTAGGGTATAATGCATATCTAGGATTTGAAATATTGTGAGTCGTTTTCAAGATATATTTACTAACAAAAATATTTTAAAAGTTGAAAAAACTCTTATTTTGTAAACTCTATTATATAATGTTAGTGTACAATTACGCCACCTGCAATTTCAATGTACAATAGTCGATTAAAGTATTGAATGAGTATCAAGTTTTAATAATTATTATTTTGGAATAGGTATTTACCGATAACAACTGTTGTTCGTCCATTATAACAAGAACTATAACTAAGTATACAAAATGTAGCTAAGTGGGAACTAACTAAAATGAAGACTAGTTTATTCAAGTACTTCTTGCAAAAAATGTGCTTCCTGCAAATAAAATATAACACAAAACTGAGAACCACCCGCTATTGCATGCTTGTCATTTGTTTCCACAGATGACTACTGTTTGTTTCGTTCGCCAGTTCCTCTTCTGTTTTCTTCTTTTTATATATTACTGTGATGTTTATTATGAGATATTACTGAGAGTTTTATGAACTAACATCGTACAGACGTAATCGCAAGGAAGGAAAATTATTTCGGAAGATGTAAAAGTAACTGCAACATGTGACCATCTTAGAATCATGTTAATTTGTAATATTACAGTAACGTTCTGTATGTGACATTAGTGAGAAGTATACAAAGTAACATCGTATGAATTTTTCCTATAGGAAGTTGCTAAAAAGAAGTTCATAGGATGTGTACGATGTGCGAACATGTACGATCATAGGATGTGCGAACTCAAGTATTATTGTGTACTTAAAAATATATGTTTTATTTACATGATATGATGTTAATAGAGTAGGGAATAAAATTAAGATATCTCGGAGATATTTCATTAACGTTCTAAATAAACATCAGGAAAAGTCTGTAAAAAGAACATCACAAAAAAGACTTGTTATGTTTCTTGTTTAGTGGGTTGTTAGTAGTGGTTTATGTTTCATATTAGCTTATGTATTTGTGACTGGTTCCATGTAATATTTCACCATCTTTCATAAGCTCACAGATACTTTTACGGTAAGAGTAACTCACTTTAGTACATATACTTATTTATTACATTTAATTTAGTAATGAAAAATCAGCCGGTTTCTGGCGTAGTTTCATTTGTGGGTTATGATTTCTATATTACCCGCCACTACGACGAGTTGTCTTCGCCTTACCCCTTTTAACTTTAACTTTTAAACGACACTCAATTTCTAATATCATGTATGTGTGTGTTCTAGATGTCAAAAAGGAAATATGGAGCGTGGACCGAAGATGATATACATCGTGCTTTTATTTCTTTTCGGAACGGAGATATGGGGTTCAACGATTGCTGCCGCACATATAACATTTCTAAGCCTACTTTCAACCGCCATCCGAAAGAGACAAACATTTCTGCTAATGGAGAAGTCAAGATCATCGGGAAGGAAACCAGTTTACAGGAAGGTGTAGAAAAAGTATTGCTTGACCACATCTTACGTTTTGAAAGCCTAATGTTTGGATTGACAATAACTGATGTGAGAAAATTAGCATTCCAGATAGCTGAACAAAACCATATATCCAATAATTTCATTAGGCGAACCCAATTAGCGGGGGAAGATGGTATTATGGATTCAAGGCTCGCCATCCAGAACTCAGTTTGCGGGAACCCATTGCAACGTCTCTGTCACGGATAAAGGGATTCAATAAAGAGAATGTTCATGGTTTTTTTGACATCCTCGAGAATCTCGTGGATGAAAATCCGATTGATACGACAAGAATTTTTAATGTAGATGAATCAGGTCTGTGTAATATATATATATAATATATATAAAACACTCATTCGCTCAAAGATAGACTACGGCTCTATAGTAAACGCAACAGCTAAAAAAACTACTCTTAACCAACTCGAAACCATTCAAAACACAGCACTAAGAATAGCAACAGGAGCATTCTGTTCAAGTCCAATAAAAAGCCTACAGTGCGAAACCGGGGAACCTTCTCTACAGCTCCGGAGAAAATACCTTGCCGCTTCATACGCACTATCCATCAGCACAAACAAGCAGAATCCAGTCTACATTAACATACTGACCAAGCACTACAAAACTTTACATTCGGCAAATATCAAAACAGACCCACCATTCTATGCAAGAGCTAGTAAAATTCTCACAGAACTCCAAATCAAACGTCCCCGCTTCCTTTCCAACAAAATTAAAACTCCCCCTCCATGGTCGATCAATATCCCTCCCAGCGACACTTCACTGTGCAAATTTAACAAATTAGAAACCCCCCATACCCTAATTAGGAAAACATTTGCCTCCATACTTGACAAATATCCACAATTTCACCTCGCATATACAGACGCATCCAAAACCTCTGATGGCGTAGGCGCGGCAGTGATCATGCAAAACAGTACACTACAATTCAAGTTACCCGAAATAAGCAGCGTCTGCACTGGAGAACTATACGCCATTCTTCAAGCACTTACTCTCATAAAAACAAAAAATACTTCAAGATCCCTCATAATAACAGGCTCTCTTAACTCAATCCATATTATCAATCAACTTTATCCCACACATCCAATAGCCCTCCAAATTAAAGTCGAATTATCGCAGTTGCAACATTCCAATAACTTTGTGGAAATACTTTGGGTTCCTTCTCATACTGGCCTTCAAGGAAACGAAGAAGCCGACCGCAAATCACGACAAGCAGCAATTAGTGAAACCGTGAGTGAAGTGCAAACGGTAGTGTATAACGACATAAAACCGCTACTTAAATCAAAAGTGCTAAAATTGTGGCAAATCGAATGGCAATCGTCCCAATCGAAGCTACGCGACGTGAAACCGGAAGTGAAACCTCGAGCGCAGCCAATAAACAAAAGATCGCTTCAAGTTAAACTGACTAGGTTACGAATAGGCCACACCAAACTTACTCATAGTTACTTAATTACTAAAAGTGAACCCCCAAAATGTGAATTATGCAAGATCCAGCTTACTGTCAAACATTTAATAACCGATTGCCCAAAATTCCAACAATCAAGACAAGATAACAACCTCAGCAACAATGTAGACCAAGTTCTTGGCGAAAACTGTAATACACAGAACCTTTTTAAATATCTAAGTGACATTAACATATTAACTAAACTATAAACAACCTATATTTGTGTCGGTAATTACCCCAGTGGTAGATGCGACTTGTTTGTAAATAAAAAAAAAGGTCTGTGTAATATCCAAAATTAATGTCAGAAGGTACTTGGTTTGAAAGGGAAAGAAAAATTGATTCAGTGTCTAGTGGTGAGCGTGGAGTAAACACTACGTTTGTCGCTTGCACCGGTGCTTCTGGGAACCTTGTATCGCCCATGTTAATATTTAAGCGAATGTGAATGGCTAATGAGCTAAAAGTGGACGCTCCCCCTGGAAGTTTAGTCGAAATTTCTTAAACTGGCTACATAACACGTGATCTATTTCAAAAGTGGATTAGGAATTTCATTGAAATAGTAAAATCAACCATTGACAAAAAAGTAAATCTAGTTTTGGATCAGCATACTACACATTAGAAGAATCTAGAGGCAATCGAACTGGCCAGGGAATATGGCGTGATAATGTTACAGCTGTCTGGTCATACTAGTCATCGACTACAAACCCTCGATAAAAATTCCTTCAGTCCACTGAAAAGTAACTTTAACAAAGCTATACAGAAATGGCTACGATGAAATCCCGGACTGTGTGTTACGCAGTACCAGGTGGCTGGGTTGTGTACAGAGGCTTACTCGAAAGCGGCTACAATTGAGAACGCAATCAATGGATTTAGAGTTACTGGAGTTTAGCCGGTTGATCGTTCGGTATTTAAAGACTGCGACTTTGCGGCAGCTAAAAATTCAATCCAACTGTGTATGCCTACTGACTCTGAGTGGTCAAAGAAGGAAGACAATATTTTAATTTCGCAGCCAGAAATTTCAAACCTTGATCACTCGGCAACTGAAATGATGGGAGCACTCGGCAAGTTAAAAGCTTTCAGTTCCAATTGAGACACTGTCTCCTATAACTAAACCTAAATCAAAATCAAAGTCTGGGAATGTAGGACAGAAAGCATCTATTTTTACAAGCAGCATATACAAAAACCAATTGGAGCTACAAAAGTAGCTTAAGTTTAACCAAGAGAAAGTTGAAGCGTTGAAAAGGAAATTGGGTTCTGCACCAAAGAAAATTTGTAAAAAAAAAGGAAAATCCATTGAAAAGAACGTACACAACGTGAAGAAAAACCTTGGATTCCGTGGAAAATCAGCAAAACTTTCCTCTGGGTCCATGGTTAACGTGGCATCTTCTTCGAATCAATCTGCTATTGTGGTAGAAGCGCAGCCTGAAGAATGGTATTTTTTCTTGTGTGAAACCAACCTGGTAGAAGATATGATTAAATATCAGATATGAAATTTGTGGGTGTATGATTCTTGTGCACGAATCGCAAACAAAGACAGGCCTCGACAGTTTACATGTGTCAAATGTAGATAAATAGTAGGCCTTTATTTTAATTTCATTATAACTCAAGTTTTCATTATAACTCCTTATATCTACAGTATCTGTATATTAATTGTTCATGTTATGAAAAAAAAATAACTCTTTATAGGTCTATTATTTGTAATTTATTTCATACGCTATCAAGCACATGTGAATTGTACACGGTTCGATCAAGGACCTACCTACTACGATAAAGGCAACTAGTTTCTTTCATTGTACCACATGCAGGGCCTTAGTGATTTATTGTTTTCAAGTACTAAATGAACTTGTATCACATGTGAAAAAATTTATAAGGTGGGGAAATAATGGATTTAACTATACAATAATTTTGGGCATAACAACTAGCAGTATGTGAGCTACATAAATTAAAAGACGAAAATTGATACGATCAAGGCAACTCTCCTCTATATATTGAGTGCTCTTTTTTCTAGATTTTACTAGATTGCGGCTCACAAAACAATCGCCTCCTAGGAATTGTCTAGATAAGGCGGGTCACAAAAACAATGGACCTCACTGGAAATGTCTAGATAAGAATAGTCACTAAATAAAATGGTAAACCACCAGGGTGCTTTTTCGTAGCAATATTAATAATCAAAATATATTATCAATGTATTAACTTCTTGAAATAAGCACCAGGCAATTTCTTATGTCTTTTGAGGTCATTTGAAGATAACGATATTTTAGTGAGGACTATCACACTTTTCAGCTAATAAAAAATTAGCAAATATCCGGAAAAGTGAAAATAAGGTTGTATGCAACCAACAGTGTCCTTTAATGTACAAACTTGAACATTTAGGGAACGAATAAAAATCTAATGGAAAATAAACGATTTTAAGGATTAAAACCAAGTTGTCCGCATCTGTGAGATGCCCTGAACAATATTCTATCATAAAATTGAATACACATCGGGGGATGTATCGTGCTAACAAACCGAAATTTCTCCAAAAATGTAGTATATCTGGATTTATAGGACCCGCTGTACTCAATAGGGTACATCCGTGAGACTCCTTGGAAAATATTCAGTTATAAAATTGGTCACTTGTATACACTCCGGAGGCTGTATCGTGCTAACAACCCGAAATTTCTTCAAAAAGGACCAAAAATGTGACACTTCAGGTACCATAGCACTCGTAGTACTAGCTCTGTTGAGCTAAAAATCAATAATGTTCATCTATAAGACGCCCTCAATCAATTGGTCACTTGTAGTCACTCTTGAGGCTGTAACGTGCTAACAAACATTCTCCAAAACTTTCGTACTTGAAGTACCATAGCACCCGTTGTACTGGCTCTAGTGAGCTGAAAATAGAGTTCATCTGTTAGACGCCCTGGACAAAATCCAATCATGAAATGCGTCACTTGTTTACACTCCAGAGGCTCCTATCGTGATAACAAACTGAAATTTCTCCAAAAATGACAAACATGTTTACTTCAAGTACCATAGCATCCGTTGTACTGGCTCTTGTGAGCTGAAAATCAATAGGATCCATTTGTTAGATGTCCTCAATAATATTCAATCGTAATGTTGGTGACTTGTTGCACTCGGGATACTGTATCGTGCTAACAAACTTGAATTTCTCTAAAAATTACAAAAATGTCGTTCTTCTAATACTATAGAACACGTTGTACTAGATATGATGAGCTGAAAATCAATAGAGTTCTTCTGTGTGATGTTCTGAACAATATTCAATCATAAAATTGGTGGCTTGTTACATTCCGAAGGCTGTACCGTACTAACAAGACCATGTTACGAAAAGTGGCGGACGGTGACGACGACGACGATGACGACGACATACACACAGGATTTTTCATCTTCTAAAAACAGTTTTTTTCCTGTTGTTCTCAGAGGAAAATGTTGAAATAACTCAAAATTAGCAAACGAAAATATAAACGGGTAGGTAATCTACAATGTGTTTTTTGGGAATTCCAGCTGCTAAACAATCTTGTTTGTATTGTAGCCAACTAGCTGCAGCACAAAAATCAATAAAGGCGTAAATATATCGTATTGTCCATTTATTTGTTCTACTGCTCATAGGGTACTTTGACATGATCCTATCCAACAAATCTACTGCGCCCATGTCTTTATTGTAGTGCCTAATCACTGATGGACGATTTAATCCCATGTATTTTTGATCTATTACCGACCAGCGCCTACACAATCCCAGCGGTTCAGCTCCAAGTGATGCTGATACTATATATATGGGTTTGGAATCAAACCATTTAGTAACAGCTACTTTGTCTTTTCTTACCAGCATATCGTGAGAGCCACTTCCTGATTATTTTCTAAGTTCTTTATCTGTCACAAACTGCAAATCAGTTTTTGGTATTCTATTTTCCATCAGTGTACCTGTTAAATAAAGCTTCCGAGAAGGTAATGCTTCAATCAATACTTCTGATGTGAAATATCTGTCAACGAATATAGATACTCCTATGGGCAGAGTATCTGTTAGTTTTAAAACGATCCTTCCTACGATATCCAGTCGTTCTCGTGTAGGTATCAATCTGGATTCAGTAAATCTGCCTAGACCTTCATACATTTCAAAACCATGTGGAATCCCCCCGTAGTCGTCCTGACAAAATTCTCCAATCCAACTGGGTTTGGTTTTCCTTGCACAAACTGTCTTATTAATACATGGAAGGGAATCATATGCTTATCGATTGACACTTTTTCAGTTCTTTCATTCATCAGACATGCTCTTGGAATTTGATACATCAGTGGTCTAATTTTCCAGAATCTATCATTTTATCTAGTCTCTTTGGTTACAGAATCATAGTCAACAAGTTTGAGTCGTGTTCAAATGGCAAAAAACGATTTCCTCACATGTTGTTTGAAATAATTGGTACCCCGGTATCCATTTGTCAAAACATTCGAATACGTGGTAAATTATAAATACGAATATGCAGGCAGCATGCAATGATCGTTTTTGATTCTTCTGTAGTATTCTCCCAATATTTTCCAGTTTTTTTTATTTCCTTCATATTCGTGTACATTGCCATGGATTCAAAAAAATTGTTGTCGATATATTTGTTGAAGTAGTTAATTGGTTTTGGAATATCTACGTGTTAAGGATCTTGGACAGCGGGTTGATAATCGGCAAATTAGGGTGCACAATTTGTTATATTCCATTGTTTTCTGTCATTTCTAGACATACAATTTGCTTTGTTTTTCACCTGTATAAGCCGTTTTGTCAAGGGCACGTCATTATCCGAATCGTTCCCTGACCTGCTACTGATTTCTGCGTGATCGTCACCACATTCCTCATCACTCTCAGAAATTGTTTCATCTTGACCCAAAGCATTGAAATTTCTAGGTTCATCCCATACATCCGCGTCATCATCACTATCCGCAAAAAGAGAGGGATCCGAATCAGAATCATTTAAGTTCACGTTCCTGATTGGTCAAATCACAAGTACTACAGAAAGTCATTGTGACCCTTGTTTACACAGTATTTTTTATAATTCGCATTTATTTAATTTTTAAAATAAAATAGAATTACATAATTCCTGTTTTTAAACTAAGAGGAGTGGTTTGAATTTAAGTTGGCAATTCTGTACATTCCTGATTGGTCAAATCACAGATGGTTTTATTCAGCACGTTTGACATTTTATGATCGATTGATTGTGTAAATTGTAAACCAACTTTCATTCAAGCTAACAGAGGATGATTTTTTGTTTAAAAACAAAACGAACTTCTTCGTATATGCCTGCGATCTATTTATATTTGATCATGAGCAGAATTACTTCTATAATACATCTTCACATAGATATGTGGTAATTTGTCCCAAAAATCGAACGTTATGTATACCTATATATTGATCCTATACAATATAAAAATTAACAATTGACAAATCATTGATGAATAAATGTTAGCGTACTTTATTTATTAATTTTTTTTAATATATAAGTTCACCTTTAACACCATTTAATATTAGTGTTTTTAAATGAAACTCAAGGTCTCTAGTTAATTCCACAATATAATACAAGTTATTGAAAATTCTAAAAAATTGACAATTGTTTCGATAATCGTTGATGATGATATTGATTTATCGAAACAATTGTCAATTTTTTAGAATTTTCAATAACTTGTATTATATTGTGGAATTAACTAGAGACCTTGAGTTTCATTTAAAAACACTAATATGAGCATATTCCACGAAGTAAGGGTCGAGACAGTCAATACCATTTGATATAATAACTTGCTAGCTAAAACGACGCTAGACCATTTTATAATATTTATTAAGGTTAATGTCAAATAAAAATATATACTACATACAATAACCAACTCTACGACACTAAAAATAACTAGAGAAGTGTTCAAAGAGACTTCATTCTGACACAGTAAACAATATCATAATAAGGTCTCTTTTATACGCGAAATATAAAAATAAATTTTTGAACCGTAGTATAATATATGATACCTGGGGCCCGATGACGACAATTATTAGCCATTAGAGAGATATCGGTAAAATTAATAGCGTCTGTGAACGTAATTAACGTCCTGCGGTATTGGTTTTACGTCAAGCGGTATTCCAATTTTATTTATAATTTATCGGAAGTGACCTTTTACCCGCACCCGCGCTATGCGCAGTTCGAAAATTTGACAATAATACTAGTAGTATAGAAAAGTTATTCATGTAAATAATTTAAATACCTGCATTATTTCTTTACCATTGTCTTTCTTGAACCATATTCCTATTATTCGAAACAAGTGATCTTTCAAAGTTCTTATTAAAAACTTTTTCCAGTTATTATATGTTTATTAGATTGGATTGCTTCCCATTTTTCAGGGGTTTCCAAAGGGTTTAAATTAATAAACTCTTTGAGGAGAGCCTTGTAGTCCTCTTATCCATACTTTAATCTTTTTGGTTCTTTTTCAAACATTTTATTACATACTCAAAAATTTAAAGAACGAAAACGAATAAAACAGTCTGTTTATATGGTAAGTACACAACAAATATTTACATAACCTTTAACTTTAACATAGAAAAACTCTGCACATGCTTGTCATGTTAATTATTAAGCGTTATTCTCAATACCGCTTAAGCTCCGTAAATTACGATTGGCGGTAACGTTATTTAGTGACGTTGTTTTAAGAGTTGAAGGGCTCGGGTGTGAAAAATGGTATCTGACAAAATTTTGCATCTTGACATTATGGTTGAAACAATGGTATGTGGGACCAGTAAACGGTTATCTGTTCTAATTTTTCACGATATCTTAATAGATGGCACCGCATTTGCGTGGTTGATTTGCGTGAAGTAACATTTCTTTCATGTAAACAGTGGTAAGTGTCAAAGATGGCGGATTGTTCACGTGCGGCTTGTAGTTTTGGTGCACAAAAGTATAGTGAAAATATGTCTGAAAATAGCGAATGTGACTTGTACGACTCTGACCAAAATCCAGAGTATAATCCTACAGATGAAAAACGTAAATTTACGGTGAGTTATCGCAAAATATTGATATTTTTAAGGTTAAGTGTACTATGTAAATAAAGATATGTGATGCGAGATACCATTATTCACATGAATTGAATTTTGATTGAAATTGAAAATGGATACATACTCCAGTAGTGTTTGATATATATAAATTTTCATCTAGTAACAGCCGAATCCATCATCTAATAGACATTCTTTATTACACAACTTGAATCTGCATTTCCTCAGCTCACCTTCAGTGTCAAGCAGTAACGACGATACTGAAAGTACAGACTATGACTGTGAAAATGATGCAATTGAAGCTGAAGAAGTCAATAATCAAGAGGGAAATTTAGCACCTAGGGCGCATAAAGGAGGAAAACGTAAGAGAGGCAAAAGTGAACAACTTACAGAAAAAGAGTGGGAAGAAATACAAAAGCTATAGGAGCAAGGGACAAGAAAAACAAGAGAAAATTATGGAAGTGGATTGTGACTGCAAAAGAAATGTTATACTCTCTTATCTGAGGATGGAATGCGAAGTATCTTCAAAAACTTCTGGGAAATGGGAAACTACAATCTTCGAAATTCCTACATATTTGGCTGCTCAGAAGTGAAAAATAAAGGACGTAGTACAAAGCCAAGAAGCTGTGTGTCAAGAAGAAGTCAAACTGTTTACTATTATGTGAAATCAAACAGTTCAAAAGTACAAGTATGTAAGAAAGCCTTTTTGAATATACATGGATTACAGAAAAAAGAGGAAGAGTGGAAAATATTATTAAGACAATAAAAAATGGATCACTTACTCAAAAATTAGATGAAAGAGGAGCTTATTTAAATCACAAGAAGAAGTACAGTGATGACCAGATAGAATTTGTTAGAAATTTCATTGAAAGGCTTCCCAAATATGAGAGTCACTATTCACGAAATGACAATCTCAATATTTCCTTGATGACGATGGAATACACTGTAGAGAAATGTTACGAGGTGTTCAAGGAAGGTGGAAGTTATGTGTCCTCAGATAAATTTAGGCGTATTTTTACTGAAGCATACAATATTAAGTTCAAGCCGCTAAAAATAGATACCTGTAGTGTTCGTGATGAACTTGATGTTTTCCTGAAAAATGCTGAATTGATTAAAGACCAAGAGGCTATAAAGAAACAAAAAATTGACGAAGAATAACATCATAAAAAGCAAAATCTGGTCAGGACGTGATAAAAGTGGCAAAAATAGAAGGCACTGAAAATGACGGTACTTATGCTATCACATTCGATCTTCAGCAGGCATTGCCAATGCTGAAACTTTATACTGGACCAACATTTCACAAGAAAAAGTTGTTTTGTTATAATCTTAGTATTCATATCTTGCATCCATCCTATGGTTATTTCTACATGTGGGATGAATCAACCGCTGGTAGAGGAGCTGATGAGATTGGAAGTTGTTTGTTGAAGCATTTTTCACAACACAATATAAAAGGTACAAAGCTAATTACCCTATCAAAAAATAATTGCGGAGGCCAAAATAAAAATCGGTCTTTAGTATCCGTATGGTTTCGCTTATTAGCCCAAGGGCTATTTCAAGAAATTTTACATGTATTTCCTCAAGTTGGCCATACAATGCTGCCTTCAGACCGATATTTTGCCTGTGTGAAAAACTGTCAGAGCGCACTGTCAATATATCTACACCCCCGAAGAATGGGAAACAGTTCTAAAATCAGCACAAAAGAAAACATCGTTTATTGTGCATAGAATGACTCAAAATGATTTTTTGAAAATATCTGATATGTTAGGTTTTTTTAAGCAGCCAAAGGCATCGGAATCAACAAGCATAAGAAATGCTGTAACAATGAAATGTTCATCGACACAACTTGATAAAATTGAGATGGCCAATACATACTACTACTAAAAAAAGGGGAAGCGACAAATTTGGAAGAACTTTTTGTTTAAGATCTTGGAAAGGAATAAAATTCGAAGCTACCAATAGATCAAGGAAAGCTGGAGCATGTTTTGTCTCATCTCTGTTGCATTCCTTCTGTTCATCATCCATTTTATACGAACCTGCAATCAAAATAGCCTACCATATTCATTCACAAGTTAGTTTAAGTTAAATATGTATGTTTTAAGATGATTTGTGTTTTTCAGAATAGATATTTTTTGTAAATATGTTATCTGCATACTTTTTTCAAAATAAACTGAGTTTTTTCAAACAAAGAAAGTATATATTTACAGCCTTCATATCAAATGCTTAAGATATAATGCTAGTTACCAAATCCATTTAGAATACATTTCAAAAACTTAGAACTATTGAGAGATGATTTTGAAAAGCTATATCTCAGAATTTCAAAAATGTTAGTTACAATTTTATACGCGCGAGGCATTCAATTGACTCGCGCACAGGTTAAATGTCAGAATATAAGCTCTAATACGACTTGACGCTATTTGGGTTACCAATATCTCTTCCTTATTTGAGCAACATACAGAAAGAAGAAACAGAGCCAAAGAAGTAGGAAGTATGAAAAAATGGGCGAAAGGAAATAGGACATGATTAGAAAAATTAGAATGAAATTTGAAAGAATTACAAGTGATAGAATGAAGGAACGAACAACAGATCGATAAATTTGACAACTAATTGTCAAAATAACCAAGGACCTTATTGATCTATAGTGCTCATCCATTTATCACACATTGCGAGGGAATTTCTTAATAGGTATCGTATAGCTACTTTCTACAATAGTCACATATTATATGATCAATCTGATGGACAATTGTTAAATTTGAATAATAAATAATTAATGCGTGCTTACAATTCTCCCTAAAGTTTTAGCGTAAATTTTATGATTTATCCACATTCTAATTATGGCACGCAGCTGGCATTCAATTATTTCACAATACTTTGTCTATCTGACATTAACTAAGACTTCACGAGTTTTTTCCCCGGGGTAGAAAACTAAAAACTGACTCAATCAACGACATATTCAAGTTGATTAATATATTAATCCCTATGGTTAAACTGTCACTAAACCTAATTATCAGAACAGGTTACGCGAAAGAGTAAGTTATTGCTATCAAAACTTGTCGTTAAAGTAATTGGAATACGCACTATCTGCACGATGTCCCCACTACTCGTTTGCCCAGCCAAAGAGAAAATTACTTTTTAAATTAAAATAGTTAGCTGGAGTGTACCAACAACTAGTTTTTTCGAGATAAAGAGAGTTCTATAATTATTCATATAAAATTTTTATAGAATGATATATACCATAGATAAAACGAGAAGGAAGTTATTTATACAGATTGGAATAGCAAATAGTCAAATGGAATAATTACAGTAGCTTCATTATTATGCATTTGTCTAGAATATCCTGAGACTCTCCAATCTGTGATTCTCAAACAAAATCTTGCGATGTAAAAATTTGAACTCCTTCAGAAGATAGCTGCAATCTCTAAATATTTTAATTGCAAGAAGGGGCTTGTGATACTTCAGTTAAAAGGTATTTTTATTCTCTCTTTAAAACGGCTATGACTTTCAATTTTGTTGCAGAAATTTAAAGCCATTTCGTAGTGGTAACGAAAAAATGGATATAAAAGTAGAAAAATGTTATTATCAATGCAGCAGATGTTCAAAATACACGCCTCCAATATATTGGTGGTTCGTAGACGTAAATATGTAGGAATATATTCTAGCTTCTTAACATCTGTGGTATGATCTACTTAATCGCAAGAAATATCCTTCCTCTAGATTCAGCTACACCGTCGGCTTCGTAGGAAGAAATATAACAGCGTGAGTTCAGGTGATCGCACAGTCAATTCTACAGAACCATCTCTCTCTATTCCGCTAATTTCTTCAATTTCGGTTTTTTCTTTTGCTTGTTCGTTTTTGTCGTCCGATTAATGAGCAAAAATTTGTATTGTATTTATTAGCAATTTCATACTCACTATAGGAAATGTCAATAATGGGAGGGGCCAAATTTTTTGCTTCTTTTTGTTATTAACATTGCAGAACCAAAAATTGATAAATAGTATTAAAAGTACCATGTATACACATATATATATATATATATATATATATATATATATATATATATATATATATATTTATATATTTATATATATATATATATATATATATATATATATATATATATATATATATAAGCAATAAAGGATTTAAAACGTTTATTCACTAATAATGAACAGTACAGGAAATTTGGAAAAAACAGGTACAAAATTAAAAAACAAAATATCTTGTCCAGGAATCCAACCTAAAAAAAAATTGTGTGAGCATATTAAATAACAAGTGTGGAAAGTGGAAACTATTGAACGCATTCAGTGAAAGCAAGAAATAAAAAAGGGCATATTAATCTGTAGTTACCATAACGTAACATACTTTGAAACTGAATTAATGAAGTTTAGCGGATACACATACATTACAGCTAGTTTACATAAAATTTATTAGAATTGTTTTTTAATTATACTCAAACTAATAAAAATTTTACACCATAAAGATTCTATGGAACACTACGTTGAATCAACAGAAATCCAATCTGATTAAATAAAATTCTATCGTTTACTTACGGTTACGTTTACTTACGGTTACTTTTTCTCACGCAAGAGTCGCTGTTTAGAGTGCCTAAACCATTCCATAACGTACACTTCAAAATCCTTATCTGTGAAATATTTAAAGGTGTTCTGAACAGCAGCTAATAAAACAATTACTTCAGATCAAATTGTGCCCATGGAGACCTTTGATCGATCATCTAAACTACGTCAAACTTGATTTTCAGCCAATTGACTGGGACCCATTTTCCATAAGATACATGTGGGGTTTTTCAAAGGAATAATAACATATTTTATTTCGAGAAGAAACTTTTCACGATTTACCTTCTATTACATGCCTCACTCCGTTTGGCAGGTTAATTCAGGTGTGCCTTGAAAATTCATACTTCTTTTCTGTATAAAATTATATACTATTCTCATCTTGTTATTTTCATCCTGGAACATATTGTATATTAATATCGTGGAATTGTAACTTAATGAAAACTAAGCATTACTAATACACTGTATACAAAAAAAACTACTTAGGAAGAAGAAAAATGAACACATTATTCAGTTAAATGAGTTTATAATTAATTGTATCCAATTGAGTATCCAATAGCTGTGTTTGTACAATAATAAATAGTGGAATTCTGTTTGTTGACTGGAGCATTCAGTGTCCTAAGTTACACATCCTTCAACTAGATTAATATAGGTACCATTGAAAGGGACACCTACAGCTTATTTATTGTATTCAGTGTATTTTCAAATGGGAATGAGCTTTTTAATCGAAATTTCTGTTTTTGAAGTCTTAAACAGTCGCTAATTGTTCACAAGAATTGTTAGTATTAATGGTAAAATTTTCTAAACCTGCAAAACTGTATTGATGGCCACGACTACTACTACAAAAACTAGAACTAGAGATACTTGATTCAATATTTTTTGTACTGTTTAATACAATGTCTGTATCACACTCTCTGAAATAGTTACTCTCCTTTCTTTACATAATTAGCAACTATTTGTTGTTTATTTTATTTATGTAAGTAGCTTCTAAAACATATTGAACATTGAAAATATTTTCTTCTAGATTCAAATCTCTGCCAACATATGATCATGTTTTATTATTAATAATAATATATACCCTATTGCAATATTAAGTTTTTTGTAGGGTATAATGCATATCTAGGATTTGAAATATTGTGAATCGTTTTCAAAATATACTTACTAACTAGAATATTTTGAAATTTGAAAAAACCCTTATTTTGTAAACTCTCTTATATAATGTTAGTGTACAATTCCGCCACTTGGAATTTCAATGTACAATAGCCGATTACAGTATTGAATGAGTATTAAGTTTTAATGATTATGATTTTGGAATAGGTACTTAACGATAACAATTGTTGTTCGTCCATTATAACAAGAATTATAACTAAGTATAGAAACTGTAGCTAAGTAGGAACTAACGAAAACTAAGACCAATTTATTCAACTACTTCTTGCAAAAATTGTGCTTCCTGCAAATAAAATATAACACAAAACTGAAAACCATCCGCCATTTCATGCTTGTCATTTGTTTCCACAGATTACCACTGTTTGTTTCGTTCGTCAGTTCCTCTTCTGTTTTCTTCTTTTTCTTATGTTACTGTGATGTCTAATATGAGATATTACTGAGAGTTTTATCAACTAACATCGTACAGACGTAATCGCAGGAAGTTACTAAAAATTCTTTCGAAATATGTAAAAGTAACTGCAGCATGTGATCATCTTAGAAACATGTTAATTTGTAATATTACAGTAACGTTCTGTGGGTGACATTAGTGAGAAGTATATAAATTAACATCGTATGAATGTTGCCTATAGGAAGTTGCTAAAAAGAAGTTCGTAGGATGTGTATGTGACTGCGAATTCAAGTGTACATCAAAAATATGTTTTATTTACATGACATGGATGTTAATAGAGTTGGTAATAAAATTATTAACGTTTTAGATAAACATCACGAAAAGTGTCTAAAAAGAACATCACAAACTAGACTTGTTACGTTTCTTGTTTAGTGGGATAGTAGCAGTTATATTTTTCAATGTATCCATAGCATAATATTTGATCATGTACAATATTTTTCAAATAATTGTGGAATCCAGTTAAAACTTTTTCTTTCTTCAACTTACGAGAAGGAGGACTTAATAACCATAGGAAATTTTCTATAATTAATTAAACAATTAGTTAGTATAATATATATAGAAGAAGGAATAAATCACGGGATGAAATTGTTAATCAAATGGTGCAAAAGTCATATCAAGAATACAAAAATCATCTATAATTAATAAGTTGATAATGAACTGAATATGATAAACTGTGAGAGACGTTCCGTATTCTTTTGAGAAATGCGTGGATATGCTATTATATTTAGATTATGTTACTAATCATATCATTTAGTAACCGAAACATGAACCCAAGATAATGTTCTCGTAAACTAGGAACAAAGCGGCTGTGAGACACGCAAAGCGTGTCTGTATTTTGGAGTGGGACATGAAATTTAGTTAGAACTAATTTTCGCGAACAATGAGTTTCGAACAAGAGTGGAATACTGTTTTTTTATATAAGAAGGAGGCATAATTATCTAAGATTTTGTTCGAAAAATGCTAGACAGTATGTAACAAATCTCATTTACGTGAAATACTTTTCAGATATATTGGATTAAACTTATCCAGTAATAAGACGTTGCAAAATAACGGAACTGATTTGTATTTCCATAACATAGTATTAAGAAGTATAATTCATTGATTATATTTATTTCTACAGATACCCTACTTTCGGTTATATCGGAACTGGAAAACTACTTTATTATCAAATCTTTCTGTCCCATGTAATATTCAAGTAACATGTTGTCTAGACTCATATTTTTTCAAATTGTATGTTTTAGAAATATTGACTTATTTAGTTTTCAAATTATTTAGCTTGTCTAAGAGCGTCCTATGGTAAAATGAATAGTTGGAATCATGACAACTTAATAAAATTACTGTTTCAACCCTTACTTTGTGAAATATATTCAACTTATTGTTATAAACGAAACAAACTGTAAATTTCATTATTATAACAATACTATCACCAATTATTCAGTATTCAAGCAAATTTTTAGCGTGTGAAGCTCATTGTCAGTATTGACTGAAATGGGCGGTTGATGTCTGGCAACTAGACCACTTCTGGCCCTTCTACTATTTCCCAGTTTCTCCCCCTTTGCTTCCCCTCGTTAGGTCTCTTTTGAAAACGCCTCGATCTACGTATAGAGGGCTTCACTCAACCCTATTATTGGTTCGGGTCCACTGCAAGACATATTGGCACCTCGCCTGTCATCTGTCCGATCGATGCCTCAGATCCCTCTATGCCTCGGTACCCACTGTAGGACAACTTTTCGTTCTGAAGCCAAGCTATCCAGAGTGTCTGAACAGCAGCTAATAAAACAATTACTTCAGATCAAATTGTGCCCATGGAGACCTTTGATCGATCATCTAAACTACGTCAAACTTGATTTTCAGCCAATTGACTGGGACCCATTTTCCATAAGATACATGTGGGGTTTTTCAAAGGAATAATAACATATTTTATTTCGAGAAGAAACTTTTCACGATTTACCTTCTATTACATGCCTCACTCCGTTTGGCAGGTTAATTCAGGTGTGCCTTGAAAATTCATACTTCTTTTCTGTATAAAATTATATACTATTCTCATCTTGTTATTTTCATCCTGGAACATATTGTATATTAATATCGTGGAATTGTAACTTAATGAAAACTAAGCATTACTAATACACTGTATACAAAAAAAACTACTTAGGAAGAAGAAAAATGAACACATTATTCAGTTAAATGAGTTTATAATTAATTGTATCCAATTGAGTATCCAATAGCTGTGTTTGTACAATAATAAATAGTGGAATTCTGTTTGTTGACTGGAGCATTCAGTGTCCTAAGTTACACATCCTTCAACTAGATTAATATAGGTACCATTGAAAGGGACACCTACAGCTTATTTATTGTATTCAGTGTATTTTCAAATGGGAATGAGCTTTTTAATCGAAATTTCTGTTTTTGAAGTCTTAAACAGTCGCTAATTGTTCACAAGAATTGTTAGTATTAATGGTAAAATTTTCTAAACCTGCAAAACTGTATTGATGGCCACGACTACTACTACAAAAACTAGAACTAGAGATACTTGATTCAATATTTTTTGTACTGTTTAATACAATGTCTGTATCACACTCTCTGAAATAGTTACTCTCCTTTCTTTACATAATTAGCAACTATTTGTTGTTTATTTTATTTATGTAAGTAGCTTCTAAAACATATTGAACATTGAAAATATTTTCTTCTAGATTCAAATCTCTGCCAACATATGATCATGTTTTATTATTAATAATAATATATACCCTATTGCAATATTAAGTTTTTTGTAGGGTATAATGCATATCTAGGATTTGAAATATTGTGAATCGTTTTCAAAATATACTTACTAACTAGAATATTTTGAAATTTGAAAAAACCCTTATTTTGTAAACTCTCTTATATAATGTTAGTGTACAATTCCGCCACTTGG
Organism: Galeruca laticollis; assembly: GCA_963921935.1. NCBI lineage: Eukaryota > Metazoa > Arthropoda > Insecta > Coleoptera > Chrysomelidae > Galeruca > Galeruca laticollis. The sequence continues at coordinate 194,036,736 of OY998178.1, read as the reverse complement.
AATTTCAATGTACAATAGCCGATTACAGTATTGAATGAGTATTAAGTTTTAATGATTATGATTTTGGAATAGGTACTTAACGATAACAATTGTTGTTCGTCCATTATAACAAGAATTATAACTAAGTATAGAAACTGTAGCTAAGTAGGAACTAACGAAAACTAAGACCAATTTATTCAACTACTTCTTGCAAAAATTGTGCTTCCTGCAAATAAAATATAACACAAAACTGAAAACCATCCGCCATTTCATGCTTGTCATTTGTTTCCACAGATTACCACTGTTTGTTTCGTTCGTCAGTTCCTCTTCTGTTTTCTTCTTTTTCTTATGTTACTGTGATGTCTAATATGAGATATTACTGAGAGTTTTATCAACTAACATCGTACAGACGTAATCGCAGGAAGTTACTAAAAATTCTTTCGAAATATGTAAAAGTAACTGCAGCATGTGATCATCTTAGAAACATGTTAATTTGTAATATTACAGTAACGTTCTGTGGGTGACAGTAGTGAGAAGTATATAAATTAACATCGTATGAATGTTGCCTATAGGAAGTTGCTAAAAAGAAGTTCGTAGGATGTGTATGTGACTGCGAATTCAAGTGTACATCAAAAATATGTTTTATTTACATGACATGGATGTTAATAGAGTTGGTAATAAAATTATTAACGTTTTAGATAAACATCACGAAAAGTGTCTAAAAAGAACATCACAAACTAGACTTGTTACGTTTCTTGTTTAGTGGGATAGTAGCAGTTATATTTTTCAATGTATCCATAGCATAATATTTGATCATGTACAATATTTTTCAAATAATTGTGGAATCCAGTTAAAACTTTTTCTTTCTTCAACTTACGAGAAGGAGGACTTAATAACCATAGGAAATTTTCTATAATTAATTAAACAATTAGTTAGTATAATATATATAGAAGAAGGAATAAATCACGGGATGAAATTGTTAATCAAATGGTGCAAAAGTCATATCAAGAATACAAAAATCATCTATAATTAATAAGTTGATAATGAACTGAATATGATAAACTGTGAGAGACGTTCCGTATTCTTTTGAGAAATGCGTGGATATGCTATTATATTTAGATTATGTTACTAATCATATCATTTAGTAACCGAAACATGAACCCAAGATAATGTTCTCGTAAACTAGGAACAAAGCGGCTGTGAGACACGCAAAGCGTGTCTGTATTTTGGAGTGGGACATGAAATTTAGTTAGAACTAATTTTCGCGAACAATGAGTTTCGAACAAGAGTGGAATACTGTTTTTTTATATAAGAAGGAGGCATAATTATCTAAGATTTTGTTCGAAAAATGCTAGACAGTATGTAACAAATCTCATTTACGTGAAATACTTTTCAGATATATTGGATTAAACTTATCCAGTAATAAGACGTTGCAAAATAACGGAACTGATTTGTATTTCCATAACATAGTATTAAGAAGTATAATTCATTGATTATATTTATTTCTACAGATACCCTACTTTCGGTTATATCGGAACTGGAAAACTACTTTATTATCAAATCTTTCTGTCCCATGTAATATTCAAGTAACATGTTGTCTAGACTCCTATTTTTTCAAATTGTATGTTTTAGAAATATTGACTTATTTAGTTTTCAAATTATTTAGCTTGTCTAAGAGCGTCCTATGGTAAAATGAATAGTTGGAATCATGACAACTTAATAAAATTACTGTTTCAACCCTTACTTTGTGAAATATATTCAACTTATTGTTATAAACGAAACAAACTGTAAATTTCATTATTATAACAATACTATCACCAATTATTCAGTATTCAAGCAAATTTTTAGCGTGTGAAGCTCATTGTCAGTATTGACTGAAATGGGCGGTTGATGTCTGGCAACTAGACCACTTCTGGCCCTTCTACTATTTCCCAGTTTCTCCCCCTTTGCTTCCCCTCGTTAGGTCTCTTTTGAAAACGCCTCGATCTAAGTATAGAGGGCTTCACTCAACCCTATTATTGGTTCGGGTCCACTGCAAGACATATTGGCACCTCGCCTGTCATCTGTCCGATCGATGCCTCAGATCCCTCTATGCCTCGGTACCCACTGTAGGACAACTTTTCGTTCTGAAGCCAAGCTATCCAGAGTGTCTGCGAATTCCCGAACAAGTGCCGTACTAGTTCTGAGGGCGTAGATAGCTTTAATACCGGCTTGAATATCCGAGCAAATTATATATCTACACAGAGCTTAGCTATTCTGCACTCCTATGTCCTCGATAAGGATACGTGCTCCTGATTTTCCTTCCATGCGGGAACCGTCTATAAACAATACGATGCTCCTGGGTGGAAATTCAACTTGTTCATCGTTCCACTGTTCTCTTGGCGGAATGATGACTTTGAGTTATCCTCACTTTATCTCCTTCTGGAAAAGCTTTGAGAGCTAGAATTGGAAGCTCCGTTTCTATTATTTTGTCGGTTATTGTGTGGCATTCGCCACTTGCCAGTGCCCGTTGTCCCGAAATCTTACGATGGCCGCTATCGCGCTCATAATAATCCATATGGGCAGAGGAGGAAATCCTAGGAGCACATCAAGCGCACTGGTGTGGGTGTTGTCCTGAAAGTCCCTGTAACTCCTAAGCTCGCTACTGTCTGGACATGCGCCAAATTCTGGGACAACCATTGCTTCTCCACAGCCGGCCATCAAACCACGGTACCATATTGATCCTCGGTCTTATAACAGCAGTGTGAAACCAATGGAGATTTACTTCCCAGCTTCTCCACAGCGCTAGTTGCAGCTGTCACAGTGTGATTATTGACTTGCTGATCTTCTTCTTGTGAAGCAATACTTCTAGGTATTTGGCTTTCTCCCGAAGTCTTAGGGGTGTGCCAAATATCTTGTGTGGCTTGTAGTCTTCAATTGTTCTGCTTCTTGTAAAAAATACCATCTCGGTTTTCATTGTATTAACCGAGAGTGCTACTTCATTGTATCACCTTTCGATGATATTGCCATCCACTCGCATGCACTTGCATATCGTGGTTATGAATCGGCCTAGTACTAGCAACAGTCCATCATCGGAATACGCTTGCGCATAGAATCCTACTTTTGTTAGTCTTTCGAGTAGACTGTCCATAAATGAAGTCCCAAAAAGTGGTGAGAGGCAACTTCCCTGAGGGCAGCCTCCCTCCGCGCGTATCTCTTGAGAGCAGCCTTATAGAGTCTTTGTTTTTCTTCTGACTTTTATACCAGATGCTACACAGGAGACCAGGGTCGAGGAGGCCCCCTGGATAGCAGTGTCAATAAGGTTTGCCCTCACCTTATCGAAAGCTCTTTCGACAACGAAGAAGACGGCTACCTCCTCAAGCTGTAGTACCTTTTCGGCCCTTGGCACTATGGCGTGTAAGGCCGTTTTCGTTGACCTACCTTGCCGATACGCGTGATGATGTGGATGGAACGGGTACTGTTTTAAACTTCCCTCTAATAGATATTTACCTGCCATATTTTTCAGTGCCCTCAATAGAATGACGTGAAACTAATGAGCGGATTTGGCCGCTGTATAATAATTCTTCACAACTTTGCTGATGGAGGTAACTTCGGATTTCTTCCACTACCCACCTTAGTGCAACACTGGCTTGGAATATTGCTTCCACCACTGGGAGCAAAGTATCCCAAACTTGCTGCAGGAGCGCTAGAAATATTTTATCCGGCCCCGCTGCTTTATAGGGTGCCTACTCTCCCACCGCCATTTTCATGAATCCATCCGTTACGATCCTGTTGACTAGTTCCCATTCTTTATCAGAGTCTGCCAGCTCGGTTGTTGTGGCTCCATATTGAAGAAGTCGGTTTCCAAGAGGCGCCTCAATGACTGCTCTGTGGATTACGTCCAGGACCGATCTTCTTCCTTGAGCGTTCCAATGGAAACGTTTTTCCTTCGATTCAGTATTCAAGCTAACCTGTATGCCCCCGAAAGTGAATTAACTTCTCAGCAGAAGATTTTCCAATTAGCCCTCTTGTTTCTTCGGATTTCTTTTTCGAGATCTCTTCTAGCTCTTTTAAATTTTGAAATAGTATGAAAATAGGATTCATATCATAATAATAAAATATCAGTTACTTTTGTAGTGACAAGTTTCACTGGAAGTAGACCTGGTTTATCATGGAGGTTTCTAAGTGTAATTATTTCTTTGAATCAGACTATTCCTGGAAACCCGAAATAATAACTGTGTCAAATGAATATATTCTTTTCAGTGGGCGTTTTATATTACTCATATAAATTTTTCCGTGTTTTGCTGTTGTAACTAATTTGCGCTTGGTATTTAATGATTTAATAATAACAGGCTTATGAAATTTGTTAGCGTTCTTTGTCACGATACAATAAAAAGAAGACATGATACTTAATAGTCCCAATTCGGTCAACTTCGCGCAACTGACGTCACAGGTGAGTGTACATTTAAATTTATAACAGATTTGTGCATGTAAAATGTATTTTAACACCTAAATATATTATTATATTACATTTGTAAGTATGCATTTATATTGTGTTATGTATTATTTTAAATTTAAGCACATACCATAGAGAATTTATTAATGTAGGTGTATATTTATGTTGCTCAAATGATATATATTTAGTTTATATGATGACAGTGGGATTATTTTATGATTAAATTTTTTTTATAGAGACAGGAAAGTAATGAAATATATCAGTTTGTTGGATGAAGTTATATTGAAAAAGTAGAATTTGTGAATAAAACACAGAAATACACTGGATGACATTTAATTTAAATGAAGTAATTACAAATTTTATTATACTCGTAATTGGTTTTGTTACTGAAAGCGTTGAACTATACTATTTAAAATAAATATAGAGCATCTATTGAAAGATCTATTTATTAGATTCATTTGAGAAAAAATAAAACAACATTTATAATAACCAAGTCACTTTAATAAACAGGAAAAAAATAAAGTATATTTTAGCTAATTTTATCTATCTCTCTTTACTCCAACGCCGTTCAATTGATCATCATGAAAATTGGCACGTATATGTATTGTTTCATGGAGCCGGTTTTTACACTATCCTCTTTGTTGTAAGTCCTCACCAGGTGGTGGTTGTTTCCAATTTCCAAATAAACCCCTTAATACTGCTACTTGTACATAGCTATAGGGCTTCAAAATTTCATCATTTGTTTTGTCGTACAAATATACACTTCACATTTTCATTTCATCAAATGAAAGCACACAGACTTTTTCCAAATTTCATAGTTCTGCTTTTTTATAATTGTAATAACCTAAAAACAATATATCTATTATAGAAACTACTACTCACATGTCAACAAGTTACAAATAAGGATAATTCACAAAATATGTCAAACCGGTTTTAAAATTCCTTGTTCTAATTTTATTTCTTTACACCAAGATCTTAGTGTAGATATAGCAGGCAGTGGATACCCTGTTTTTAGAAGTAGACAGTATGCTCGTGCACCAGTTGAATGGATAACAATAGCTTTTGAAATGTCGTCTATGTTTCGAGGTGCTCTCCTTTTGGGATTTTCCAATTTTTTTAGTTGATTTGGAGTGAAAATATTTCGACAGGCCTCATTTTTACTTTGCAGACGATCGATCTCTTCTTTTAATTTTGAGATAGTTTCATCTTGGTCATCAATTTCTGTCTGAGTACTGAAAAATTCATAAAATGTATAATTTGAATGTATTTTATTTTAGATTGTGTTACGAAATATCTCTCGAATAAGACATATTCGGTAAATTCTCATGTAATGAACAGTGTTCTATCTGACTACTATTATCCCCATCACCTTCCTTCTTACTGTTAGAAAATATACAATAACAAATGAATATACACTTAAAAAACTGAACAACTAACTATATTCTCCAAACTATAACATTTTCACCACTCAATTACTTTTTAACGACCAAATAACATATCCAATATCTTTAACAAGTTTTGACCTATTTATTTGTGCTAATCGTAGTTTTTTATTTTGTATAGGTGTATTCAATGATTTCGGCAAATTTAACGTTGGTATTGCGTCAGCCTTCAATTCTCATTGATTTCTTGCTGAATATAAATAACCACACATTTCACATTTCAAGTTTCTCTCATAATTCTCTTGTAAGAAATGTTTACTAAAAACCCTGGCATATGTTACATTAAATTTGTCCTTGCGTTTACAGGCACTTATCCAAGCTTTTTGTAAATTGGCATCCATTGGAAATAGAAGGAACCTGGCGCCTTTAGTGAAACTTTTACATTGTTTATCGGTTTTACATAACGACACTGCACACCTCATTGTTAATTTAGATAACACAAAAAACTACTGTGAACTCAAATAGCACCTAATAACACCAGTTTAACAATAAAATAATAACGATTTACGTAATAGTAGGTACGTTTACACTGGACGTACCAAATTTTTAGTCCGAGGTTTAAATGACGTCACGTGTACTTTACTTTCGGTGTAAACAACCAAGGAGTGAAATTTGGTACTCGAATTTGATCCATCTCATCTAGGGTAGTTCAAATCCAATTCTTAACGATGTATACACGGCATATTAGTATTCGTGGACTAAAGTGACGGTTTGCTAAAAGCACAGAGTAAAAATAGGTCAGCTGTGGATTTGTACTTCACTGATTTAACATTATTGTCCAATTTTCACCACTTCATCTAGGTTTCATCCATATTCCTTGATTGTTTAACAATCCCACAAAATTACTGCTAGTTAAAAGCAAATAAGCTAAATTGCTTCTTAAATATGGAGACTTCGATGACTCTAATTTAAATCTTTGAATATGTTTTTTTCTTTTTCAGGAACTCTATTACTACTGCAACTACTTTTGTATCCATTTTTAAATAAAATCATAGCCTACCATCGAATTTCCTAAAGATTTAAGGTTATGTCATTTTAATATAAAAATGTCAATTTTGGTCCCTGGCATTAAACCTGGTCTATTACAATCCAGCAAAACAGTCAGTATAAACACTTATGTTCTAAGCTAATTAAGTTCACGATTTGGTCCACGCACCAAATTGGTCCACACGGTGTAAACTAACTCATTATAAATGAAAGTTGAAGGGTTTCAATGGTTACTTCTCACCTATGACGTCACCCACGTGACCGTCGGATGCGCAATATCATATCTCTTTATAATTGTATCATGGTTTTCTGTCTCCTTTCCTTTTTTATAAATATCTTTTCGTTTGGTATATAAACATCTCAGGACTCTCTTGGTATTCATCTGTTCCTGAGACTCCAGCGAGAACGTCGACCAGTAAGAAGAAGCTAAACTAGAAATTCGGTCACTGCTGCAAACCGAATCACTCTAGTAGCCACTTACCGGCGCTTTCGCCATTTTTACGAAAATTCTTATTTCGACAACCCTCATCTGAATTTTTTATTTATGAAAAATCTGCTCTTTATAGAGCAACATTTATGAAATTTGCGTCTTTTCTACAACAGCGTTGTGAGGAGGTCGTAAATAAGTAAACCAGTGCCATCCAGACGAAAGAGGAAGGATTTATCAGGTAAATATAAAAACTAACCGGCAGATAATAGGGTCAGGAAACCTTTAACCGGGGAGGAAACTCCCTCCGGCAGTGAGTCCGCTGCCGGCTTTTGTCTGCCTTCCCCCTACTAACTACCCCCCCAAAAAACGAAACAAATTTCTGTTTTCGCCCCCTTCCGCCCCTAAAAATCAGTTGCAATGGCCTCCAACCAACGCCCCAACACCCGCAGCCAAAATTCCAATAAAATCCCCTCCCTTTCATCACTAGATGAATTCCCTCCTATGCATCAACGCACCAACTCCAATCATTCAACCCCAACCAACAAAGAAATACACCCCAATGACTCAGACAAACTAACCCCAGTGTCTTGCGATTTCGATGACATGAATAACCATATTGCCAGTATGTCCAAGACAATCAAGGACCTCTCCGCAGAGAATCTGAAACTCAAACAATATGTGAAGTTCACAGAGGCACTCACCGAAGAGGTGAAGCAACTCAAACAAGCCCTGAAAAACGTATCACAAACCCACTCCCACACCTCCCCCATCCCCTCACCACCAAGATCCCACACCTCCCGTCACTCCCATGCTTCTCGCCACTCTCACACTTCCCTAATCGAAACCCCTAATACTATCCTCAAATTCCCAGAAGACAACTTCACTCTCTTGGGACCCATTCCCAAGAGACCCCTAATACCCCGAACCCCACCCCCTCAACAAACCCAGTTACCAACAAAACCACCTACACAAGCCCCAACCAACCAACCCCAACAACTACAGCCCTGGCCCACTCAACCTCCACGACAAGCTACCCAACGAACACCTACTCAACAAACCCAACCTCACCAACCTACACTCCAAACACTTAACATTAGAAACCTTCCCCCTAAATACACCTCCCAAAGAGAACTGTACAATTTACTTAACACTAACGAGCTCCTGAGGGGGAAAATCACCCACCTCAAAGCAAACCTTAATCGTACAGCCCTCCTCAAAATTCCGGCTAATATCCCACACGAAGCCCTCGCCCAGAGGCTTCGTAACGCCATCGGTGACCCCCAGGTCACCATCATTAAACTCACCTCAACCCCCCGAGCCCGCTCGCAATCAAGAGCCCGAACACCCACATTTTCATTTGTTTGCAGAAATGTAGACACGTCCCTATCCGATAAAGATTTCGAGGACATCCTCCGCGAAGAAGTTAAACTTAACTTCACCAGAACCTGGCGCATTGTCGCCCTCCGAACAAATAAGGCCACCTCCATGTTCAGAATCATTACTGATTCTGAAACAGCCTACCACGAAGCCCTTTCTCGCGGTATCCAATTCCACGGGCTCATACACCAGTGTGAGGCCTCAAACTCCCCCAATCCACTCCCTGCAGTACCCAGATACTGCAATAAATGCTCCACCCCCGGCCACCTTGCCGAAAAATGCAAGGCAAAACCAGCTTGCCCCTCCTGTGGGGCATCCGACCACAAATCAAACAATTGCCCTAAGGCAAACGCCCCCTCCTGCAAAAACTGCGGCGGCCCCCATCCGGCCTTTCATCCTCGCTGCCCAAAGCGAACGGAAACTCCACAGAACCCTCAGGAGATCGCTCCCTTGACCCTAGAAAAACCCCCAACCCCTTACGACTTCCCGACAGACACCAAAGTCTTAATCCAGATTTTGGCAACTACAATAATGAACGCTGTCCCGACAGCCCGTGACCTCGTGGCCGATACCCTCTCACATCTCGTTCCCTCCTTTTACGGATACAACGTTTCCGTAACCAACAACGTGGGCAACCGTGCCCACTTCGCCTTCACCCCGAAACGCCACAATTAAGTCATGGACTTTAAAATCGGGACCGTGAATTGCCAAGGTCTAGCCAGGAAGCGACATCTTCTTAAACATCTCCTACACTCCCAAAATATACAAGTATTATCTGTCACCGACACTCTCTTAAAAAACTACCCTCGCTTCTCTGGCTACACCACATTCCACTTAGACAGGAACTTCTACTGTCATGGCAACGGACTCCTCGTCCGCAACGGACTCCCCGCTTCCCCACACCCTCTCCCACCCTTTCTGTCTCAACAGAACCTGGATTGCATAGCCATCGACATATCGTGGAATAATACCGCGACCACCTTCTTTTCATACTATAAACACCCCAACCAAGTACTATCAATCGACCTCCTCGAATATGCATCCACTCTTCCACGAGCCATAATAATGGGTGACTTAAACTCACGAAACATTCTCTTTGGTGATACACACACCAACGCAAGCGGCAGATCACTCGCCGAACAAATAGTCTCCCTCCCCATCTTACGGATTAGAAACAATAATCCAACCCTCATAAGTCACCTCGGCTCCTCCATTGTCGACCATATAATCTGCACCGACAGATTAATCACCCGCATAGACGACGAATGCTTTATAGGCGATCCAATCACATCTGACCACCTTCCACTTTTGATCAACACCTCTTTACACGAACCAATTCCACCACCTCCAACTACTTTCACATACCGCAACTTCAAAAAAGCCGACTGGGACTCCTTCGCAAACCACGTCTCCTCTAACTTGCCACAACCCATCATTCATCAGACAACTGATGACATAGATAACCATGCAGAGGAGCTCCAGTCCCTCTTAATTGATGCACAAGACATCGCCGTCCCTCTCACCACCATAAACACCAACTTCTATGCACTTCCGCAACGAATTCTTGAAAAAATCCGTCAGAAAAGACAGTTATACAGGTTATACGTCCGCACTCGAGATCCCGCAGTCAAAACACAATGGAACCGTCTAAACGCCCAGGTCCGGTACGAAATCAATGCTGAAAAGCAGAGGAAATGGAAGGCCGAAACAGCCGGACTGGACTTTAGACAAGGACGCGTGTTTTGGCAAAAATTCAACCGCCTCGTCGGCCTCAAGAGAAAGGTTGAATCACATCTCGAAGTGCAAGGGCAGAAAATCTACACCCATGAAGATAAAGCCACTGCCTTTAAAAACAACCTGCAAACTGTCTTCACACCACCTGACAACCCAATATTTCTCAGGGACTTTGCCATCGAAACAGACCTCCTCACCCGCAATATAACTCGAAGCCCACATGTCCACATTCCACTGAATGAGAACTTCCCCCTTCTTACACCTTTCACTATCGAAGGAGTTCAGCAGGCGTGCCGAGCGGGGAGAAACAGTGCCCCCGGGCACGATGGAATCTCGAGGCAGGCACTCAAAAACCTGCCAGCTGAGATTCTCCCCCCGCTCTGCTCACTGTTGAACGCCTGTTTAGCATATTCTTATTTCCCTCGTTGTTGGAAATCTGCCAACATAGTTCTCATCCCCAAACCTGGCAAAGACCCCACAAAGCCTGAATCCTACCGCCCAATTTCATTAATCAGCGTCCTAGGTAAAATCTTCGAACGTTTGTTAAAAGAGAGAATCTGGGACTTCTGCATCGAAAACAACATCATCCCGGCATTTCAATTCGGATTCAGGCCAGGCCACTCCTGTCAGAACGCCACCACCAACCTCCAAACCATCGTCACCCAAGCTTTAAACCAACGACGCTGTTCAGCCGCCATTTTCATGGATGTTCAAAAGGCTTTTGATCAAGTCTGGCACGCCGGACTAGTAAGAAAGCTACTGAGCATCCGATTGCCAAACCAAATCATAAAATTATTATATTCCTACCTCACAGACCGATCGATCAGCGTCAAAGTTGGTTACAGCCTTTCCGATTCATTTACACCCCAAACTGGCGTTCCGCAAGGCTCGATACTCGCTCCACTATTATACTTAATTTATACGTATGACACACCAACTCCACGACATCCCCATGACCATATCCAACTATATGCGGACGACACCGCTCTAATCATCTCTGCCCCTGACATTCGCTCTCTCAATAATCGATCCCAAAATCTACTGACCCAATTCTCCAATTGGTGCAGGAAATGGCGGGTGACTCTCAACCCTCAAAAAACCCAAGCCATCGTTTTCAAACACCCTCACACCTCGAGCGAACGACTTGTACCCAGAAACTTCCGCCTCGTGCTCTGGGGAGATCGACTCGAAATCCGCAGGGAAGTCGTTTATTTGGGAGTGAGATTCGTTCACACTCTCAACATGACGGCCGACCTCATGGACACCTTGAATAAAGTCCGGCGACGAGTCAACCTTCTCAAGGCGCTCGGCGGAAGCTTCGGACGCACCCATCCAACCACCCTACTTCATACGTATAAGACATATATCCGCCCCATCATCGATTATAGAGCAAACGTCTATTGCGCCCTTCCCGACCACCTTGTAAAAATGCTCCTATCTTGTGAGCAATCTATTCTCAGATACTGTCAATATAAGGCACCCTATTCACCCAGCAACACCGTCTATACCAACATCGACATTGAGCCCATTCCGTCCCGCCTAAACACCCTACAAGCCCGATACGTTAATCGCACTATCGAATCGGGCAGCGACATCTCGAAAAACACCCTCCTCACACCGTGGACCGCTAATAGACGGCCTCTTGGAAGAATACCCAAGAGGAAGCTTCCATTCCCCCCAGTACGGCTACTAGCCACGGCTTACGACGACCTCCCGGACATATACATTGACTACCTAGATCGATCCCCAATCTCAATCCGATAACCATTGCAACCATCAGACATACAATTCCATATCTCTTTACACGATTCTCTTCTATATATATATAACCTACAACTACCTCCAAATACGCTCACTAGTCAACCCTTCTGACAAATCTTCTAACAACCCCACCCACCCGTTGGGTTACAGGTTTTCTGCGGTTTCCCTGTAACACGGTGAATCTATTCAACAGGATGAATTCCTTCACCAGCCAAATGGACCGACGGACCAACCTCTCATCGACTCAGGGAACAATGCAGCCGCAGCTGTACCCGCCCCCCCCCCCCCAACGAGATTATTATAATTATAATTATTTTTTTGAGATGCGAAGGCGATGCGAACGCTTTTCCTCCGGAACATCCTCTAGCAACAAGCCCACCCCTAAAACCTCGATTCTTCCCCCAACTTTCTAAGTCACCAACTCAACCTTCCAATTCTACAACCAATCCACCACACTCAGTACAAACGCGCACAAACCCCCCCCAACATACCCCCAACCCAGCCCTGCAGAGGAAATCAATCCTATATCAGGGCTCACATCAAAACCAAACACCCCAACTACAACAACTACCACCCACCACAAACTTCTTTCGAACTTCTCTCTCTCTCTCTCTCTCTTGGTATTCATTTACTGCTTCTAATAGATTTTCTCTTAGGTTTGATAAACTGCATTGATTTTCACATACAATAATTTAGAACGATCTTTATGTCTATTAACGTAATCATTGATTTAAAGTTTATCAATTGCGGTATCAAATGAATCATTATCAGTAATATGTCCGTTAATTATGTCCATAGGTTTTAATTTAGTAGCCGAATGTATTGTTTTATTATATGCCAGAATAGCATTTGTTATTTTAGTTTTTACAGGTTTGTTTGAGAATCCTTGTGAGCTTAATAGCCTTATATGTTCTATTATCGAAGAATTAAATCTTTCTACAATTCCGTTTGATTGATGATGGTCGGGGAAGCAAAAATGAATTTCAATTATATGTAGTCCTAATAGTTCTATGATTACTGTATTTTTAAATTCGGTTCCGTTAACGCAAATAATTTGATTTGGTATACCGTGATGAGAAAAGTATGTTATCAAATTGTTCGCTACTTTCATTTAAATGGTATGCTTGGGCATATTTAGAAAAACTATCATCTATCGTCATAAACTTTGAATTTTCAAAAGTAAATGAATCTATATGAATTATTTCAAACGGTTTATTTGCAGTAGGTGTCACATTAATTTTTAGGTTTACTGGATGGATATCATATTTGCAATGTTAGCATATTTCGCAATTGTTAATGAATATTTGAATTGATTTTTTCATGTCCGGCCAGTAACACTTTTCTTTAATTTTTTGAAAATTTTCATTTTTCCGCGGTGGTTCGTTTTACATTCGTGATAGTTTTTAATCATTTCTTTGATATCATCTTTTTCTATCACATCTAATAATTTGGTAGAGCATTTTTTGAATTCTTTAGATGACGACACTCTGAGCAAACTGAATGGGTCGTACAGGTCAGGATCTTCAAAATATAGATAGTACTGAATATCTGGAACTATATATTCTTTAATAAGGTTTATAACATCGTTCTCGAAATTATTTTTAGAGAACTGAACTAAAAACCGTTGTTTATCGCTGAATGAAGTGATTGTTATTGATTTTGCAGGTGAAAGTAAAACTTACTATATTAATATTTGATTTCTATCATAATTTACAGCACATTCAATAGACGGTATCCCTATAATTGGATTTTCAGCCACATTTGGGTGTATTGTAATATTGTCATCAGTAATATTTACGTTTTGCCTATCACTAGAAATTTTTTGTGTCTCTTGATTTTGATGCTGAATGTTGTAATCTGAAATTGTTTCGTCATTATCGGTTATGATTGGAGTGTCGCTTATTAGTTCATTAGCAGTTGGTGAAGGCGTATTTAAAGTTTAATATGCTTGCTCGAACGTATTTGAATTATTATAGTGATTTGTTGTTTCACCTAAAATTTCATCAACACTTTTCCAAAATGACTATTCGTTCCATAATGTGTTTGTATCTTTAGGGTGAAGTTCTATTCGTGATAGACAATCTACATTATTAGATTTCCCTTTTCTATAAAAAAAAATTATAGTCAAATTCTTCTAACTCAATTTGCCAACGTAGTAATTTCGAATTTAGCTCTTTTAAAGAGTTCAACCACACGAAACGCTTATGATGTGTTATTATATTGAACTGACGTCATACTTCTCAATAGTGGAGTAATTTTGCTCTGAGTCGTTAAGCGTTCTCGAAGCATATTCTATAGGGAGATCTTGTCCAATAGGACCTTGGGATAAGATAGCAACTAGTGCTACATTAGAAGCGTCGGTGGTAAGATTAAATGTTTTATTGTAAATTAACTGTCTCGACCCTTACTTCGTGGAATCTACTAATATTAGTGTTTTAAATGGAACTCACTGTTTATAGCTAATTCCACATTATAATAAAAATTGTTGAGAATTCTATTTCCAACAATTTTTATTCAATAGTGGAATTAGCTAGAAACAGTGAGTTTCATTTAAAACACTAGTTTTGTTGTATACTAGATATTGTAATATCGGTTCGTAAGTTAATAAAGTTTTACAAGTCTCAAAACATGTTATATATTCGTCGTTAAGTTCAATTTTTGCACCCTTCTTTAAACATTTCGTGAAAGGTTTGGTTAGTCATGCAAATTCCTTGATAAACCGTCTGTAATGTCCATGCAATCCTAAGGATCCTTTGAGTTGCTTGGGTGTTTTAGGTATCGGATAGTTGAGTATTGCATTCGTTTTTTCGGGGTTACGATTGACTCCGTCAGGTGTCAATGTGACCTATAAGGGAATTCTTTCCTTAAGAACTCAGATTTATATAGCTGATCTTTAAAGTTCGCTTTTCTAAGTCTCTGAAAAACCGTCTTTAATCGCTCTAAATGTCCTTCTAATGATGTTGAATACACAATAATATCGTCTAGGTATACTAAACACATCTCATTTTGTATACCTCTTAGTATGTTGTCGGCGACACGCTGGAAAGTTGCTGGCGCAATTTTCAAACTAAAAGACATGCGCAGGAACTCCCACTGGCAATTTTCGATGTTAAATGCCGATTTTTTGAGGTCAGTTTCTTCCATCTCAGTTTGGTGGAAGCTACTGGCTAAATCTATTGTAGAGAAACATTGGCAATTGCCCAATTTGTTAAGTAATTCTGTGATATTTGGTAGCGGGTATCGATCTTCTATAGTCTTCTCGTTTAGTTTCGTATAGTCGATGACCACTCTCAATTTTTTTTGTTGGTTAATGGCATCTAATTTCTTGCCTACCACACATACAGGGCAACGCCATGATGAATTTGATGGCCGAATAATTTTGGAATCTAACATTTTTTGGATTTGATTAACAACTTCTTGCCTATGTATGAAAGGATATCGATAAGTTTTTGTACATACGGGCCATTCATCTGTCGTAAGTATATTATGTTTAATTTTATTAGTAAATGATAGTAGTTCACAATCTCTATAAAATATATCGCAATATTCTTGACAAAGTTTTTCTTTCCTTCATTATTCATATGATTAGTTCTAATTTCAATAAGGTTAGATGGTGTATTGTCTTAATCAATATTATTTCGTTTTCGGCGAAACATTCTACTTGAAATGGTTCTAAAAAATCTAGTGATATGCTACTATCAGATTCGTTTGATATTGTAGTATGAGCATCGCCGTTATTTGCAGTGCAATAATTAGAAAACGCAACCCTTCAGTGCCCGTTATAGATGTGCGGATTGTTTTCCGTAGTAGAACCCGTGCTCGCCAGTCGACTAGCTTCGAGTCTAAGAAGGGGTGGATTTTTCAAAATTTAACATTTCACTAAAAAGGGCGCCCGAGAAGTTTTTTCAAGCACCCAAGACTTCTTAAATTAGCTCACAGCTCCTCAGTGTGTTAACTGCACTAATTACACACTCCGAAAGGTTACACTAATAAGAAGGTTATCATTAATAATAAAAGTCTGCTAATATCCCCTGATTGGAGTTTAATAATCTCTTCGGACCATATGTCTCATTTCAAACTGTGATTTTTACAAAGTTTAGAACAAAAAAAAACTATTAATACCTGAACACAGCTGAAGGCTGTAGATGCAGTATGCAGTTAGGCTGAAGGCCGAAATCTACATAAAAACTTGAATCGCAAACTAAATTACCAGTTACAAGCGAAAACTCTAAGTTACAATTTGAATAACTGACAAAGCAAAGCTGAGTAGAGCTGAAGGCTACTAACTCAGGGTACAGAAGAGCTGAGGGCCCCAATCTACACAGATGTTTCAAATTACAGAGCAATTACAGGAAACGAACAAATGGTTAATGTACAATTTTTCAAATACGGCGAAAATCTAACACCATAACTACAATTGCATCCGTAACATTGGTTCACACTTTCGCAATATATATGAGTATAAATATTTATGAATGCATATATATATATATATGTATATATATATATATATATATATATATATATATATATATATATGTATATATATATATATATATATTATTGTGAAAAAATAATGCTACACCCTGTATATCAAATAATGAAGAATTAAGATTATGTATAGTAATCTAAAAGAATTTTTTTTAAGTCAAAAATTTTTTTTTAAACATTTGAATGGAGAAAATCTGTACGATCCACTATTCGATAGAGAAGACATACAGAAAGGACAGACTGTATAATGTAGGGATAATTGCGAATGGGTGTGATAAACAATTTATATGAAATAAATTACCTAACGAAACTTTTATCAAAGAGATCAAGTATCAAAATTTGTTCATAATAAGAAAATAATGCTTTATTCTGTAAAGTCAAGCTAATCTCGTAATATTTGTTGATTAAGACATTAAAATGAGATAGTGTAGATGTTTAGACATAACAGAGCAGGAAAATATAAAATAATGTGAATTTCAGAGAACATGACTTATAAAGAAAACGAATTTTCATTTTGCATACATATTTAAAGGTAACAGCTGTCATCTATTAAAACATTATGAATATTCATTTGACATACATACTTAGAGGTTAGGAAATGTCATTTTAACAATACTAAGAAATATTATTGAATGAAAATAATATAGGAAGTCTAAGCAATTAAAAACCTTAGAATATAATATCATGATATAATGGATGAACATTTCACTGGTTGAAATGAAGAATTTGAGTTATAAAATAAATAGTCAAATTTGATTGGTTAATAAACATTTAAAAAAGATCACATCGGCGACAACTGTGTTGCTAACGAAAAAAAAATCAGAATGTGAAAAAGTTGTTGATTATGGGGGCTATTGACTAGTAGGTTTTCTTTTTGGGAAGAGATTTTTGGAGCAGCAAAATTTTTTTTGGTAAAGTAAATCAATTGAAATCATTTGGAAGACAAAATTTGACTATAGAATTTAAAACAAATACATTATACTTACAAGAGATATACCAGTGTAAGTAGTTTAGTTTATATAAATAATTAAAAAAGGAATTGTTGAATGTTGTAAAACACTAATCATGAATTTTATTTTATAAAATGGTGTCTTGTGTCTGGTGGAAGTAAAATAGCCAAAATAGTTTTCGAAGAATATTGAATAGTGGAATTTGTGTGAGCTGTTTGGACTTTGAAAGAAATACAGCATCGATTCCTGTTTTGGTAGAAGCAGAATGCCAACAGGGAGGTTTTCCATGAGGAGTATCTGGAACAAATAAAGGTGAACAAACAGAAATCGTGAAGTAAATAAGGTAGTACAAGTTAGTTTATTAATGTATTAAGAGGTCAAGCGTACCTACTAATTTGTAAAAAAAAAACTAAAATTTTGTGATGCATAGACGCTGTTAAGAGTGTATTTCGCCGTTTTCTGAAAGTCAAATGTTTATGAAATTATATAACTGTATTTTAATATTATAATAATATCTCACCAGAGTGCGTGTGATTTGTATGAAAGAGTCATCCTTTTAGATAGTTGATTTTCTTAAAAAAAACACTTGTAAAAGTGTAGTGTATTTATTTTCATTAAATTAAATATTGTTTTTCCTTTTGAAGAACGTTTTTTTAAATTACTTGAGTTAATCATTTCATCTGGTGACTTGTGCACCATCTACTTACCACAGGAAGAAGCTCTGAATGAAATCGATTGAACTATGCAGATAT
This sequence comes from Galeruca laticollis, assembly GCA_963921935.1. NCBI lineage: Eukaryota > Metazoa > Arthropoda > Insecta > Coleoptera > Chrysomelidae > Galeruca > Galeruca laticollis. The sequence continues at coordinate 194,018,398 of OY998178.1, read as the reverse complement.
TTTTTAAGTAGGACAGGACCGTATTTAATTTGAAATCATTAAAAAAAGTAACATATTCTGATTAACAAATTTATTTTTAAAAATATAAAGCATTCATTAACTTTGGCGCTAACATATATAAAATTATAAAATCATTTTATTTAAAATACTTGAACTCTACCCTGAGATGAGAAGTTTTCATGTTGGTTAAATAAACTGTTTATCATACATATTGAATCCATAACATACCGGGCAAATTAAACTATTTTCTCACCCAATTCTATTCATAATAATATGTCGGCCCAACGTAGGGCAAATTAAATTCCCATATAAAATAAACTATAATAATATATATATATATATATATAATATATATATATATAATATATATATATATATAATATATATATATATATATATATATATATATATATATATATATATATATATATATATATATATATAATTAAGCCAGCGAGCTTAGCAATGCTCAAAAAGGATTGAAATTAGATACAATGCAAAATTAGTTAAATAAAAATCGTCAAAGTCAGAAAAATATCTTATTACCGCAGCTCCCAGGTACGTACCATGGTATACCTAGCGTTCAGAGCCAACAATTCATTATTTGAAGAGAAGTTTCAAAATTTTATATACGAAAAGAAATAATAATTAATTACCGCAAAAAGAAATAGAAAAAGGCATACATAAATTTTTTTTGTAAAATTTGATTGTTAATGTGAATAGAAAAGAAAATGTATAAATGTATAAAAATAATAAGAAAAATGACTGTTACAAGTGATTTTCCTTCCTCAGAACAGCAATCGAGTCCCTCGATGTCGACGATTCAAAAAGTTCCATCCCTCCTGGTTACTGATCCAGGTGAGTGGTCTGGCTGACTTCGTACTCCTAAATCAGCGGATGAAATCCATAAAACTGAAATAAACCTCTCTCTAAATAACGAGTTCTTCTAGCATGGACGTCAACCGAAATACCCACGTGGTTTTCAAATTCTAAATATCTTGCAAATTGCTGTCCATCCACTCACTTTTGCACAGCTAATTATTGGATCGGACCTCGTAGTTGCCGTATTACACGGTATTTCTTACCCTACACAAGTATTAACGTGTTCTTAAGTAATGGCAAACAGAGCATATCCAAATTTTGAAACGCTTCTAGACAGTGTTCGCTTCGACGTCCAATCGAGAACTGACCTGCTTCTCATCGAAATGATCTGTCATAAACCCGTTGGCAGGATCGCCAAATTTCTCGAGCGCTGATTCCGGCGTATCTTCTCGTAGAATCAATTCTCAACGTTAAATTTTAACGTTACATGCTAAGGCATTGTGGAGTTTCACAGTTATGAAACATTTGATAGGCAATAAAAATATTTCCACTTGTTTTTATTTTAACAACTTGTTACGATCTAGGAGATACGGTTACAAGATTAAGGTCAGTGTTCACTTCGTGGCAATGAAGTTTTATTTTACCAGAAGGAGTGATAAGGAATTCTTCTTCGAAATTTATTTGGCTTGTAATATTTTTTCACTATCTAATCCAATTAGACCATCGAAAACATTGTGTAATTTAAATAGATATAATTTCAATTTTATAGGATTCGAGAGGTTAAATATATTTTAGGCCAGGATGTCGGCTCGGTATTTATGGGCAGATTTATGAAATACTGTTGTCACTACGAATGGGTCATTTGTAATATCACTAAAACAATATTTGAAAGCTAAGTCGTTGTTTATAAACAATCGACTTGATTCGGTATATATTAGAAATTTTAGAATAAATTCGGGTAAAATGATATTGGGCAACTCACTTGATTTGATGTTATTAAAAGGTATTATTTTAGGATTGTTATGGTAAGGTGGGTTTTCCGAGGCACTTAACAAAAATTTTAAAGGATGATTTTAAACATGCCTAATTAGCTATAAGAATTCAAGGGTGGATCCTCACAAATTTTGGGCAGTGTGGATCCCAGATCTCGTTGAATGTTTGGTAGCGGCTCGAATAGGTCCTCGGTAGACGGAAGAGTAGTCTAAAGATATGGTAACTCGCTGCACGAATGTCCTCCACAAACTTCAACAATATAGTTTAGTGTTCGATTTATTTCGGTAAATCGTTAAAACGATATCGCACATATGATATGCTCGACCCGAAATATCTCGTACTGACTGCGCCAAATAAATAGCCGGAGGTGAAAAGTCTATTTTTAAAAATATTTATATATTACTTCATTACACTTAGAATGTTCCGACAGTAAATTTACGTTGTTATTACTTCAAAGTTAACTTCTTACTGACTGTCTGAATGAACTTAGAAATAAGGTAAACTAGAAAATGATATGTAAAGATTATTATTATTATTAGTGTCGTCAGCATCTTTATATAAACTTCTCTAAAACGGGTGACATAATTTGCATCTTTGTGTTGTATGAATATATCAACAGAAGGTGTGTGGTCTCATTACAGTTTCCACATATTTATTTTTAATACCTTCTCGTGTTTGTATGCCATTCAATTCGGAATTGTCTAGAAAACATTGACGACTGAGTGAGAGTTAGTGTTATTTAAATAATACAAAGAGTGGGGGGGAAATATTTGATATCTCGGATGCTTTTTCCAAACTAATTATTATGTAGATAACCATATACATATATTCCTAATCATGGTACTCACTATAATTGGCAAATAGTTGAATTTGAAATAAAATAATATCATTCTGTGAAGTATTTTCACCCTTCTTGACTATGATGATCCGCTTGTTGTCTACTCAATAGATTAATAGTAATGTACCTACAAGCAATTATTAATAAAACTTTATAGTTAATAAATTCTAAATGTATTCTCGAAAATTCCCATAAATACATCATCAAATGGAAATTCACGTTCAAATGCATTATATGCATGGTTGGCATTCACAAATTTCCATTAGTAGATTTATTAATTACAAATTAATCTGTGATTACAAAATTGAATTAAGTATAACAGAGTTATTACTGAGATCATTAGATTATTTCATTTTGGACATTAGTAATTATTGATTTATAGCAACATGTCATATTTATTTGGATATCTTGAATATACACTGAAAAATCCAGTTTATAAATCAAATGAATTTTATTTCGCAATCCAAAAAAATGCTGGATTTTTCTGGTAGTAGTTTTCAATAAAAAAATCGGGAGACACGGAGAGATATTCGTAGAAGAAAATGATAGGTTATGCGGAAAGAACAGTCATAAAAAATAACTATCACTATTTGGTACAGAATTTTCAATCTGACAAAACAGCGTTGTTTCAATAACCTACTTACATAATACTTAAGGCTCTCTTCCCTTTATGGTTGTATGATTCTTTCAAAATGTCTTTCTGTACATCGAGAATTAATTTGCTAACTTATCTTCAAGTTATAGCTGCAATTTCAAGTGAGTATCTGCAGTTGAATAGGAGTAACGCAGTTTTTCAAAACTTATTTCAAACCGACTGCGAAAGGATTTTCCAGCGGTTACAAAAGGATCTACCTACGAAAATATTTTCTTGATTTTTATGTTCATCATTTTGTATGATAAATTTTCATTATTTTGTCACACATATTGTGTTATATGAACTGTCAAATTTCAATGCGATGCAAAGTTTACATTACTCAATATATGCGTTGTTTCTGATCTGTACTGGAACCAATTGGCCGAAGTCAAAATTGAAATGACAACATCAGAATCTCTAGCGATAAGAAAAGGGACAGACAAGCATGCATATTATATCCCGTTCAACATTTAATCCCATTAGGTCGACCCCGCCTCAGGTGGAGAGATAATATTACAAAGGACCTAAAAGCCATGAATATCGAAGATGGACCCGATCGGATGCTAGATAGAAAAAGATGGAGACGTGTGGTTGAGTCGGCAAAAACCCACCCAGGGTTGTGAAGCCACTGATGATGATGATGAACATTTAATCCGAGACAACATTCAAAGATGCTGTTTCCTAGTCCCTTAAGAGGAAGCTACCAGTTTTCTCTGGCTTACGAAGGTTTGCATCAATTAAGAGAATAGCAGATTAGGTACAGATTTATTAACAAAAATGTACCTAATACATAATATGAACTAAATATACTGAAGTGTCAACTTTTTGAAATGGACGAAAAAAAATATAACTCTGTTTATAATGCCCAGACTGACAAGTTCGACGACTACAACTAAAATTGAGTCTTTTCCTCTCAGACATTTTTCACGTAACAATAGAGAGACTAAAAAACTTTTGAAAGTAGATACCATTTCGTTTCAGGAAAATAGAACACACCGTTTCATTTTAGAAAACTAGGAGGTATTCGGGAGAGACGTCTGCTACGCGTTGTTCTCGTTTTCGTCACCACCGCACCTACACTATATACTGGATAAACAACGGTCTCTAGTTATAGTCGCTTCTGACAACCACTTTCTTCTCCATTTTTGCGTTGAACATTCGACGAATCACACATTTCGGCAGAACTGATCGTATTGTCTGTCTCCCAATATTAATACAAAATTTTCCGGAAGTTGGCTCAAAAGACCTCGAGCTCCTGCGTGCCGAGCTTTAACATGCATGTCCATGATCAAAATTTTTACTACTGGAACCTAAGCAGGTAACAGAATGAGAAAACGATAATTTTCTGTATCTTCTCTTCGCGAATCTCTCGATTTTATTAGCATTACTCCATCTTGATCATAAAAGGGATGGTGACACCTTATGTTTTTGTCATTTTCACTAGAAAACTCCTTTTGTTTTACCAACTTACAAACGAACTTTTCAGAACTTTCTATTTCTTCAACTGTGAAAATTCAAGCGATCATACGTATGGTCATAGTATACTTAGAAGAGGATCAAGATGCCAGTCAACCAAGTTTTCTATGTTTAGAAAAGTGATTGTACGTACGTGCGCGTGAACTGATAATATGCGCACCGTTTTTTCAATTTAAAATGTGTTTGTAGTTGAATAAAAATGAAATTCGGATATTATTACTAAATTTACACATAACTATTACGCTATTTACACTTATTAGTAATTTTACAATGTTTCTCCACGGTTGCAAAAATTTATTATGTAATACTTACTGGCTTACTAATCAAGATACGGAGAGAATGAATTGTGAAATATCCTCCTGTAGACCAAATAGAGAAACTCACGAGATATCCACAGAGAGAGAAGCGTAATAATAATAAAATGAATTACAAAAGTAAACTAATGAGATTCAACTTAAGCATAACTCAAAGCTGAAGTTAAGCTGATATACTTGAAAAAACATTCACGACTGATGGTGAAAATTGATATATTCCTACAAGAATTATCATATGCCACCTATGAAACTCGTATTTCCATGAATGGTATCACGTGCACATCTTACAACACGGAGAGATATTTGCTCTCCCAGGTAAGGCTATATTGCCTCAATAAACAGAGAATTATATTATGAATGATCATTATTCTTCTGTCAAAAGATTTTATATTCGATATAAAAGAGTAAATGACCACTTTTGTTGTTCATCATACAGCCTTGTTGGCCCCTCTCACCATTTAGAATCAAACAATTATTTTGGAGAACACCCCTGCGATGGAAAGTCTGCTGGGATATGTATACCTGGTAAGTGGCTCCATTTTTCAGCATCGGTGAAATTACGTATCTATGTCACCCGGTTCAGACAAAAACTTCCCACTCCTCTTTACTTTGAATCCACGATATTACAGAGTCGTTCCAGAAAAAACTCGACTAATTTTTCACTACATGTACATACAACCTAGCTCCTAGGTGGCAGCCAACAATTCCAGGGGGGTATGGTCATTTTGGTATTTGACGTTTTCAAAGATGCTTTAGCGGCCAACAAAAGGAGGCTTAGGTCTTTCGAATTAGAATTTATAGTCCGCAATGATCGATATATTTAAATTTTCCTCAGATAGGGTAAATCTATGACTCGCGTCTTGAAAAGTTGGGCGGTGTCATCATCTACTGGCTGGTCCCAAGTGAGTCGTTCCTTTCACAGGCATTGTATCAAAAGTTAGGGTACCAAAACTGAAGGGCACGTGAATCTGATAGGGTCGAAAACTTTATGTGAAATGTTCAAATATAGTTGTTTCGATACTAACAATACATCATGGTTGAGGTCAGACGAAATGAATTCTGAATTCATAGACAGAACGTCCCTCTGCGAATCCTCGACTAAACCTAAGATGGGACAGATATCACAGGTTACAGAGCCGGTGTACTCCCAGCCTCTTAATTCAAACTGACTTCTGCCATAATTGCAATTACTTCCATAATAAACTCAAACAGGGATTTTTCATCACGCAGGCTAGCGACGCAGTTGTCAACGTAGAGACTCCTGCTCAACCGTTCAAAGGTATCTCGAGAATATATTGCAGAATTGGTAGTCTTTTCGAAATACGTTGATACATTTTATTCGATCGTTGCTCTTAAAAGAAAAGGGCTAATGTTTACTCCAAAAAGTTTACCACACGTTTGTAACGCATAAGAACTTCTTGACATTGAGGATCGAAGCATAAAAATCTAAGGAAATCACGATCATTTTCACAGAGACCTATGTGAAGAAAAGCTTTACGGATGTCTGCTGTCACTCCCATTTCATGTTTTCTAAACATGAGCAACAACGACGATGATTCAATATTTACAAAATATGTTTGGTTAGAATTTTTGATGCCACAAATGTCAATATGCTTCAGCGACAAACACTAGCGACAGAGAGAGAGTAGAACAAGAAAACTCGTGAAACATATGAGACGATTTATCTGTGAATAGGAATATCTAGGAATAGATTATTGAAACCAATTGTTAATTTTAGATTAAGTGAATATTTAAAAAGATCTCACGCACATTTTGATGTAAAATTTAGAATGTAGATTAGAAATTCAAATTATTTTCAATATGAACACTTTACTCAAAATTTCAACATATATGAACAATTTTAAGGCTAAGATAATAGGAAACAATTAAAAAAGTGAAATACAAAGATTCAAATTATATTTTTAACAAGTTATTTTGTTCAAAACTATTAAATATAGTGAAATACTTTAGAATGTCAAAATAACACAGGAGAACAAGTCATACATGAGATTGTTCAATAATAGACGCTAAAAAGTTTGTTGATTTTGAAAAAAAAAGAGAGTCGACGAAGCGTGGGTTTTCGAGAAGGAGGCAAAAGAACGCATCGTTAAAAATTTCACTAAAAAGTATATTAAAGTCCTGGAAAAAGTCCTCAAACAATTAAATGAACATAATATATAATACAAGTGAACATTGAAACATTCATCACGCTGAATATGAATGAAATAACCAATACCAATGAAATATCATCCACAAAGGTAACAAGAATAAGCAAAATTGTACTCACCTAGAAATTAACTGAGATTCCACCAAACCAAGAAGCTTTTGTAAACGATCCATTCAATTCACGGGGAACCTCATCAGCTGTTTTCACTTCATCAACGAAATATACAGAACTTTGTGTGCGGCATCGTTGAAAAGGTCAGTGATAATTAAATAATTGATCAATTATATATATATAAAAACCATACTTTCTAACCATTTGAATCGAACAATAAATCTGAAAATTGAATAAAACATAATCAAGACAATTTATAGGTTAGATGGAATTAAATATTTAAACTAAGTAATGCATAGTTTGTAAGATACTCACCTGTTTATAAATATACTTATCCATTCCATTTTATCATTATCCACACGTTTCATACCATCATTATCCACACACCCACATTTCATCATAAAAGGTTTATTGTTTAGTACATTATACGTAACCAAAACGTTGTATGAATTTCATCAACTTCTACCATGTTGTACGAGTTCTATGTGAATGACGAGCTGTCGCAATCGATTCTCACGGAGCGAGCGATTTAACCTTCCACAGGCGTATCGCTGTGGCAAGTATATCAAAAATATCACATCTTGGAAATGCAAATCGATAGAGTTATAAGAGCTAATAGCTACCAGAACTCAAAGGGAATTAAGAGTAATTTCATGCCCCGGCTATAAAGGTAATTATAGAGTTATAAATCAATTTGAGCTAGTCATTTGAGGGATAAATAAAATTTAGAAATTTGTTATTGGACTATATTTCATAGAATAAAAGGAATTCAATTATTCACATTCAAGTTATAATGTTGGCGCCCATAAATACTTTTAAATATTATTATTAAATCAACCACATTATCAATTATACACATATAATAAAATATACATTATAACTTATATAAAAATAAACCCATTATAACTCATATCGCCCAACGTGGCATATTATACAAAAAATCATACATTATAACATATATCACCCAAACGTGGGGCAAATAAAATTTTAATTATCATATTCATATATTATTAAAATATATATATATATATATAAGTGTATATTATAGTTTTTGATAAAGGCTTGGATTGCAGCCGAAACGTTGGAATAAATTAAGTATACATGATGTCTCAGAGTGTATATATATATATATATATATATATATATATATATAATATATCTAATAACCTTAATGTTACTAATGGTAAATTTATTTCAATTATTATAAGTAGAGATATTATTATTTGAATTCTTGTATTTATAACCCTACTACCTATCTGATCTAATTATATATTTACACATCCTAATTTCTATCTATTTTAACTATATTTACATAAACTTCCGACATATTTTTAATTTTAACACTATTTTATTACCTCTTGTATGGTGAACCACATCAATACGTAATGTTCCCCATTTTCCCTTATTATTCCTCTTATTCTCCCATATCTAATATTATTTTGAATACTCTTTTCAAATTTTTTAATAATACTTTCGGAAGTAGTTGGTCATCATTAAATTTGTATTTTGTGGTTCCATATATTGTTTTTATTCCTACATAATCAATATTGGCTCCTATTTCATCTATTCCCACAACTAGAATTTGTATGTGTATAATGTCCAATTTTAATTCTCGTTTTATGTTGTTATTCTCCTTTTTTGTTGTTTCAAATTTCATTTTAATTTCTTTTATTTTCTCAACTTGGTCGTGTATATTTTCTATATCCATTTCCAATAGACCTTTTGTCTTGTAATTCCCTTTTTCTGCTATTTCAAAATTCTTTTTAATTTCTTCATTCAAACTTGCTTCTTTGCTTTATATTTTTTTATTTGTCTTCATTATTTCTCTATCTAATTCCGTTATCATTTCGCTATTCCCTTTTATTTTTTTAGTATTCTCTCCTATTTCAATTTTTAATTCATTTTCATTTTCCTCTAAACTTTCTATTTCTGCTGATTGTATTCTTTCCATTCCTATTTCATTTCTAATTTCTTGTTGTGTTTCATGGATTCTTTCTTCTGTGTATCTTTTAGATTATTCCAATTGTTTTCTTACAATATCTATCTCCTCTTCCATTCTTTGACTACTTGTCTTTATTTCCTCTTTTATTTGTTCTCTCCGCATATCCAATTTTCTGCTTATAGTGTAATTCTGATTATTAAATAATTGTTGTAACATTTCCATAATTCTATTTTGTTCACTTCTACTTCTAGCTCCTTCTCCTTGATCCTGTCCAACCACCTCTTCTCCACTTCTAACTCTTTCATCGTGATCTTCAATTGGTTCCACTCTTTCGCTTCCCTCTGTCACTTCATCATTCTCCTGATTATGTCTCCCTTGTTCCAAATATTGTAATTGAAAGTCACCCATTCCATGTCTCTTTTCTTCTCGTTCTTCTTCTGATTCTCCTTCTGTTCGTATTTGTTCACCATCTCTGAGTGTCATTCTTCTTTCCACTTTGCTTTTAATTTATCATTTGTCAATGTAAAATTCATTAAATTTAATGTTTTATTAATAGTTCTTTGTTAAGATCTTCAAAATTTTGAAACCAATTTTCCTGTTAATAATATATATATATATATATATATATATATATATATATAAATATATATATATTTTATTAACTGGATAGATTTTAGCCCTACATTGGGGGCCATTTTTTTAAACTGGATAGACTTATCCTTTGTAATAAAAAATATACTTAATATTTTATTTAGTTTAGATTTACTTCAAACTTTTTATTATTAGCCCAAAATATAGATAATTTTAAATAGGTGATAAACAATTTATGCTACTTGCATGAGAAATTTCTTATCTCAGGGTAGAGTTCAAGTATATAAAAATTAAACGGTTTCATTTTTTAATATTAGCGCCAAAGTCAATAAATTCTTTATAGTTTAAAACAAATTTGTTGATCAAAATATATTATTTACTTAATAATTATGAACTGAATACGGTCCTGCCCTGCTTGGAATCAAATCTCTGCACCATTCATAGATGTCAGTTCAAACTTCTACCTATAGAAAATAGATGGAGCGGAAATCACCAGATGAAATGAAAATCTCAACGTACAGTTTTAAATCGTTCTTTAAAAGAAACAAAACGTTGTTTATTGTGATGAAAATAAATACATTACTCTTTTACAAGTGTTCTTGAAGAAATTCAACTATCTAAAATAATGATTCATTCATACAACAGACACACACTCTGGTGAGATATTAATTCTAAGGGTGAATTACAATTATGCAACTTGGTATACAAATAAATTATAGGAGATGGCGAACTATAAACTTTTTAACGTCCATGTAACATTAAAGTTCAGTTCTTTACACAAATCGGTAAGTTCGTTTAACTTTTTATGTATTAATAAATTGAATTTAAATACCTTGTTCACTATACTGTTTTGTTTTTTTATTCACCTCAATGATCAGTTCCTTTAATCTATTTTAGGTTCTCTCTCTCTTGGAATAAATCCGTTCTTCCTGTCCATTTCCACCAAATCAGGAATTGACACTGTATTTCTTCCAACATCAAAACACTTTGGATGAAATTCCATGATTCATGTTTTCTGAAAGGTATTGTCGAGACATTGCTTCCCCAATACAACAATTGACCATTTATAAAAGAAAAGTCACGGTTAGTACCACATAATATATAACAATTCCTTTTTATATTTTGTAGTTATTAATATTTACTTACATTAACGTATATCTCGTAAGTATAATGTATTTGTTTCTTGAATTCAATAGCCAAAACTGATATTTCTCAAATATTTAAAATAATTTTCTTTACCAAAATAATTTTTCTTCTTCCAAATTTTTGCTACCCCAAAAAGAGACTTCTTAGTGAATAGTCTACATAATCAACAACTTTTTTCATCCAAATTTTTTTCATCATCAGCAACGTAATTGTCGCTGATGTGATTCTTTTAAACGTTTATTTACCAATCAAAATTGACTATCAATTTCATCATTGAAAACCTTCACTTCAAACAGTGAATCGTCCCTCCATCATATCAGGACATTCTATTCTAAATTTTTCAATTGCTTAAACCTCATATATTGTTTTCTCCCAACAATATTTCATAAAAATTTTAACTGACATTTGTTAATCTCTAAGTGTGTATGTAAAATGAATTTTCTTAATATTTTTAGATGACAGCTGTTAACTTCAAATATATGTGCAAAATGAATATTCGTTTTGCATATGTCATGCTTTCTGAAATTCATATTATTATACAGCTTCCTATCTAGTTATGTCTAAACAGTTACCCTTTCTTATGTTAATATTTCTTTCAACAAATATTGTTTGGTTTCTTCTGACAAATTCATAAGATTATCTTAATTTCACAGAATAAAGAAACATTAGTTTTTTTTATCATAAACAAAGTTCTGATACTTAATCTTTTGAATAAAAATTGTGTTATTTTGTTTCACATAATTTGTTTCTCGCACCTATCCACAATTTTCCCTACGATTATACGGTATGTCTTGTGTATGCCTTCTCTATCAAATAGTGTATCATACAGATTGTCTCCATTCAAATGATAAAAAAAATTCAGACTTAAAAAAATTCTTCTAAATTACAATGCACAATCTTTAATTTTTATTATTTGATATACAGGGTGTTTCACTCTATAATAACATCCCCTAAATTTTGCGTTTATCAAATTTTGATGTTAGGAAAAATTTTATGAACGCAAATTTTACCTTAAACATTTATTATATTCCTTTTCTTTACTTCTTCATTAATTATTGTACTTATATAGATCCTTTATATTGAAGACACCTCTTATTTCATCACTTTCCATATATCTTGAAACATAGCTATTTATCCCGTTCTCATTGTCTATAACATATGGTCCCTCGAAAAGTGGTTTCAATTTCGCACACATTTGTTTGTTCCTATCTGATACCCTTAAAGCACGGACGATCACTAAATCCCTTTTTTTAAATGTTGTTTTCATTTTTCCCTTTTTTCCATTCTCCGTAGGTATTTATTTGCATTGTTTTGCAAATTTTTATTCACTCTTTGCAATACCTTTTCAAACTCTTCTGCAGTATCTATTTCCCATTTTCTCTGAGGTCTCAGTTGTGTCATTAAATAAATTGGACTCTCCATTGTTACAGTGTTTGGCAAATTGTTTAAATAATTTTGAATTTCTTCCAGATGATTTTCCCAATTATCATGGTTTTGATCCCACAAAGTTATTCTCATAAACTTTATCATTTCCCTAATGTATCTCTCAGGTGGATTTGCAGATGGGTGTCGGATACTAATCGTTTTTAAATTTATTTTGTTTCTACCACAGAATTTCCTAAATCTTTCATTAGTAAAATAGGTAGCATTGTCTGTGATACAATTTTCTGGTTTTATAATTTCCTGCATGTATTCTGATAGTTTTTCCATAATTACTCTACTTTTAGTTGTCTTTGTCGGGTATAATTTTACAAATTTTGAAAATAAATCAACTGCTATTAGGATATGACGATTTCCTTGTTTACTGGGTATCAAATTACTCAGAAAATCTATAGCAATTATTTCTCCACATCTTGTTGTTACTATAGACTTTGCTATGTTCTCATTTCTCCTATGTTTACTTTTTCCCAATTGACAAATATGACATGTGCTATTGATTAATTTTGCAATACTTTGGTCCCCCTTACTAATATAATTTCCTCTAAACAGTAACCATAATTTCCTAGCTCCTATGTGTCCATTGTTTCTATGTAAATTCTCCAAAATTTTTTTAGCTAAATTTTCTGTTATCATAAACAAATCTGCTCCCCCATTTTTCTTTATCCATATTTCTTCTTTCAATTGTCCTCTTCGTTTCTGTTTTTCTGTCAATTCCATTTGGTCCTCTATGATACTATTTAAAGAAAATATCCCATCTAGATCTTTCATTATATTTACTCCAATTTTAACAATTCTTTTATTTATATCATTATTCCCCTTACTTTCTCTGCTTAACGCATCTGCCACTACATTCGTCTTTCCTGGTATGTATTTAATTTTAAAGTCATATTCTTGTAATATTAAACCCCATCTATGAACTCTGCTATTGCCAAATCTGTTTTTCAAAATAGTTGTAAGCGAAGAATGATCGGTTTCTATTGTAAATTTTGCTCCCTATAAATAAAATCTAAATTTTGTCACACAGAAAATTATACTTGCCAATTCTAGCTCTGACACTCCATAATTTCTTTCATAGTTCTTCGTTACCCTTGATACAAAACATATGGGTACCTCCATGTCATTTTGTATTTGTAATAAGACTCTTGCAAACCTTTCTTTAGATGCGTCCGTTCGTAATATAAAAGGTAGGTCATAATTCGGATGATAAACTTTCAGTTGTTTAGTAAAAGCTTCTTTTAAATCATTAAAAGCCATTTCTGTTTCCTCAGTCCACTTCCATTTATTGTCCTTCTTTAACAGCTTTATTAAAGGTATCTGTTTCGTGCTCATATCAGGTATCATACGTTTGAAGTAATTCATCATCCCTAGAAATCCTCTCAGAGATTTTAGATTTGATGGTCTTTTATACTCTATTATTGCTTGGATCCTCTCTTCATCCATGGACATCCCATTTTTGTCTATTTTATAACCTAGGAAGCATATCTCTTCCTGATAAAATTTACATTTATTTTGATTTATTTTTAAACCTGCTCTATATAATTCTTTTAAAATTATTTCTATATGTTTTAGGTGTTCTTCTTCATCATTTGAGAAGATCAATATATCATCGATATAATGAAGTGCAAAGTCTTCAAATTTATTTAGTATTTGGTGTAATGCTCTAACCAAGGCCGAACAAGCACTTTGTATACCATATGGAGCTACACAGAATCTGTACAACACACCATCAATAGAGAAGCCAGTGTAATCTCTACTATCTTCATCCGAAGGAATCAACCAAAAACTGTGTTTTAAATCAACTTTAGAAAATATTTTCGTATTCGTAATGCGCCCAAAATTGCTTCCACATTCATTGGAGCCTCGTATTGTGGTACAGTGTATTGATTAATATTTCTTGCATCTAGGCATAATCTTAAATCACCATTTGCTTTCTTTACGACCACAATAGGATTTACATATCTTGTGTTACATCTCTCTATAATACCATCCTTCAGCATATTTTGTATCTCTGAATCAATTTCTTTCCTATATTTGTGAGGTATGGGATATGTTCTTATTCTGAAATTTTCTATTCCCTTAACTTCTATCTTATGTACATAGTTATTTGCCATTCTCATCTCTTTTTTAACTAATCCTTTATATTTAATTATTAAATTCTCCACTTTCTCTGCATATTCCTTATTTCCACACACTAATTCCAATTCTTCCATTATTTCATCCCTCTCCATATTCCATAACTTCCTATTATCCTCTTCAAATTCCAATTCTTCCATATTTCCACTCCTTTTTATATTCCATAAATTCCTATTATCCTCTCCAATTGCCAAAACTTCCATATTTCCAATCCTTTCTATATTCCATAACTTCTTATTATCCTCTTCAATTTCCAATTCTTCTATATTTCCTTATTCAAATTCAATTCTATTACCATTTAATTCAATCTCCATCTTTTCAAAATCAATTCTTGCTTTATATTTCGTTAATTCATCTATTCCTATAACTATGTCTGATTCTAAATTATCTACTAACAATAATTGCATCTCAACTTCTTTCCCATCCTTTAATTCAATACTTTGTATTATAGATTTGTTAACTTCACACAATTTCTTTCCGTTTGCTCCTATTGTTGTAGTTTTCGGTATTTTAACTAGCTTATTTCCATAATTTTCAATATTTTCTTCAATTAGTTTTGTTTTTATTATGGATGCTTCCGAGCCTGTATCTATTAATATTTTGACTAGTTTCCCATTTGATTTTCCTTCAATTTTTATCAATCCCATTGCTCCTTTTAATTCCAAATCTTCCCCAAATATAATATATTCCCTTGGATGTTCATATGTTGTCACTCTCTTCTCTCCTTTGAATACTGTTCTCTGTAATTGTTATTTTTGTTGTTATTATATTTGAAGTTTCTGTCATAGTTGTTTTGGTTGCTATCGTTCTTATTATAGTTATAATATTCATTGTTATTATATCTGTCAATGTAATTATTTCTGTATCTCATCATTATATCTTTACATATACTAATTTCTATCTATATACAAAATTATATTTACATATGTTTTTTGTCTAACATTATTTGTTAATTATAAACTTTTTATTTACATGTTGTTTTTGTATCCCTTCCTAACCTTTTACAATTCCTTATTCGTCTTTTAGATTCCGGTCCTATAATACAGCCTTATTATTTAATTTTATCTTCTTTTCCTAAATATCGTTTTATCCTCTTCTCTTATTGTTTGATTCTCTTCTATCTGCTTCCTAAGTTTCTTTAAATTTTCCACTGTGTCTTTTTTTATTTTGTTATCCCCTATCTCATCAATTTCTCTCAATAGATTCATCAAAATTTGCGTTTCCAATTTCTTCATATTATTGTTTCTTCTTTTTATTATTCCATTTCCCATAATACTCTCACTTCCTATCATTTCATTTTTAATTATCCTATTAATCTCATTTCGAAATTTTCTGCATAAATTATTGTTTCTATATTCTGTCTTATGGTTTCTTCCTTGGTTTCTTGTAATATCTTATTCATTTCCTCTAATTTCCAATTAAGTTGTATCCCCCTATTATTATTATTATTTCTTTTACCATATGTTACTATTCGTTTCAATATATTAACATCTGGGTCTGGTATTTTCCAATAAATCTCTTTTTCATAAATTTTCATGACTTCCGCACTTCCTAGATTCTGTAAATTGCTATTTATCATTTCCTCATTTATTTGTCTTTGTATTTTTACTTCATCAATTTTATTACTTAATTTCTGTTCTATGGTATCATTACTTATATTTTCATTTTGTATCTTTACATCCATTTGAATCTCTTCTTTGAAATCCTTTTCTTTCTCCTCAATTTCCTTAATTTTGTTGATTTGTAAATTTTCTATTTCCATGATCCTTCCAATCACTTCTCCTCTTATTTCTTGTTTGGTGGATCCAATTTTGTTTTCCATATATATGCTCGATTCCTCCAGTTTCTTTTCTACATGTCCCAATTTTTCTTCCATTAATTTTATTATTATTTCCTTTGTTTGTTTTATTTCTTGTCTATTTTGATTCATATCTTCCCTAATATCATCCCTCATACTATTCATATTCTCATTTTGTTTATCCATTTTTTATCTTGTTTATCCAAATCTCCTCTTATTTCTCTCATCATCATTTGGAGCATACTCACAACGTCCATTTCCTCTTTTTTTTCTTTAAATTCTTGTTTGTCCTCTTCTGTTTGTTTTTTAGACTCTTGTCTATCCTCTTGTTCTGTTTCTTCTTGCAATGGTGCATCTTCTTATTCCTGTCCTTGTTCTGCAATATCTTCGTCTGGACGTTCTCTTCCTTGTTTCAAGTATTGCACTTGAAAATCTCCTCTTCCATGATTCCTTTCCTCCCTCTCTTGTTCAGATCCACTTTCACCTCCTACTTGTTTTCCGTCTCTCGAAGTCATCTTCCTTTCCATTTTTGTATTTGACTCTTCTTTCAATACAGTTAAAAATTTGTTTCAATCCTTTTTATTATTATTTACCTTCGTTTGGTGCGTCAATTATTATAATTCGTTTGATATAAAGGTTTTAAATTACTTTAGCCCCACGTTGCGTGCGTCATTTATTAACTGGATAGATTTTAGCCCTACATTGGGGGCCATTTTTTTAAACTGGATAGACTTATCCTTTGTAATAAAAAATATACTTAATATTTTATTCAGTTTAGATTTACTTTAAACTTTTTATTATTAGCCCAGTATATAGATAATTTTAAATAGGTGATAAACAATTTATGCTACTTGCATGAGAAATTTCTTATCTCAGGGTAGAGTTCAAGTATATAAAAATTAAACGGTTTCATTTTTTAATATTAGCGCCAAAGTCAATAAATTCTTTATATTTTAAAACAAATTTGTTGATCAAAATATATTATTTACTTAATAATTATGAACTGAATACGGTCCTGCCCTGCTTGGAATCAAATCTCTGCACCATTCATAGATGTCAGTTCAAACTTCTACCTATAGAAAATAGATGGAGCGGAAATTACCAGATGAAATGAAAATCTCAACGTACAGTTTTAAATCGTTCTTTAAAAGAAACAAAACGTTGTTTAATGTGATAAAAATGAATACATTACTCTTTTACAAGTGTTCTTGAAGAAATGCAACTATCTAAAATAATGATTCATTCATACAACAGACACACACTCTGTTGATATATTAATTCTTAGGGTGAATTACAATTATGCAACTTGGTATACAAATAAATTATAGAAGATGGCGAACTATAAACTTTTTAGCGTCCATGTAACATTAAAGTTCAGTTCTTTACACAAATCGGTAAGTTCGTTTAACTTTTTATGTATTAATAAATTGAATTTAAATACCTTGTTCACTATACGGTTTTTTTTTATTCACCTCAATGATCAGTTCCTTTAATCTATTTTAGGTTCTCTCTCTCTTGGAATAAATCCGTTCTTCCTGTCCATTTCCACCAAATCAGGAATTGACACTGTATTTCTTCCAACATCAAAACACTTTGGATGAAATTCCATTATTCAGTGTTTTCTGAAAGGTATTGTCGAGACATTGCTTCCACAATACAACAATTGACCATTTATAAAAGAAAAGTCACGGTTAGTACCACATAATATATAACAATTCCTTTTTATATTTTGTAGTTATTAATATTTACTTAATTACTTACATTAACGTATATCTCGTAAGTATAATGTATTTGTTTCTTGAATTCCGTAGCTAAAACTGATATTTCTCAAATATTTAAAATAATTTTTTTTACCAAAATAATTTTTCTTCTTCCAAATTTTTGCTACCCCAAAAAGAGACTTCTTAGTGAATAGTCTACATAATCAACAACTTTTTTCATTCAAATTTTTTTTAACATTAGCAACGTAATTGTCGCTGATGTGATTCTTTTAAACGTTTATTTACCAATCAAAATTGACTATCAATTTCATCATTGAAAACCTTCACTTCAAACAGTGAATCGTCCCTCCATCATATCAGGACATTCTATTCTAAATTTTTCAATTGCTTAAACCTCATATATTGTTTTCTCCCAACAATATTTCATAAAAATTTTAACTGACATTTGTTAATCTCTGAGTGTGTATGTAAAATGAAAATTCTTAATATTTTTAGATGACAGCTGTTAACTTCAAATATATGTGCAAAATGAATATTCGTTTTGCATATGTCATGCTTTCTGAAATTCATATTATTATACAGCTTCCTATCTAGTTATGTCTAAACAGTTACCTTTTCTTATGTTAATATTTCTTTCAACAAATATTGTTTGGTTTCTTCTGACAAATTCATAAGATTATCTTAATTTCACAGAATAAAGGAACATTCGTTTTTTTTATCATAAACAAAGTTCTGATACTTAATCTTTTGAATAAAAATTGTGTTATTTTGTTTCACATCATTTGTTTCTCGCACCTATTCACAATTTTCCCTACGATTATACGGTCTGTCTTGTGTATGCCTTCACTATCAAATAGTGTATCATACAGATTGTCTCCATTCAAATGATGAAAAAAAATTCAGACTTAAAAAAATTCTTCTAAATTACAATGCACAATCTTCAATTTTTATTATTTAATATACAGGGTGTTTCACTCTATAATATATATATATATATATATATATATATATATATATATATATATATAATATATATATACAATTTAGATATTATCTATATACCACTAATTACCTATTTCTCATATTGAATAACTTATCAGTCCTCAAAATTGTCCTTTTTAATACAATCGTTCCATAGTCCGTTTCTAACTTCTCCAGTTTACACACAAAGTCCATTCACATTGTCCCAAAATAGTCTCTTAACATCTCTAGTCCCTTCCAACATGTTCACTACCTAATTTTCGTCCTCTCCGGTAACCTCACTTATAAGTTTGTTTCACTTTTTAATGTCTATCACTTCTTCTAACCAACACTTCTTATCATAAAATATTCATATTCCTAATCCACAATTTTAAATCTTTTGCTAACTTTGCTAACATTTTCGGAGTAAAAAAACTCTTAACGTCATTTTTCTGCAATATCGAACATTTTTATCTCTCCTACGTGACAGTTCCTAACCTTCTGACATTACATATTATTGAATTCTCAACTTAATGTCACCAATGTATATTTTTGGTTATGGAACTGTCAGATTACATATCATTACGTTTGTTTACTGAATCATTTTATTTTTAACAATCGTTGAATTTATAAGTTGTTTCTAATGATTTCCTTGATTTTAACCTTCTTGTAAAGTTTCTTTTATTAAAATAAATCGTTTTGAACGCTTCACCCTTGTTATAGTTTAAAATCCGAATATCAGCAGCTTTATTAATTCTGTCACAACGTCAATGTATTCAACCAACTAGATTCAAGGCTCTCATTTTATTTGCTGGATTAGTTCATATCATGTATTCGCGAGAAAACGCCTAAACGCCCCCATAACAATGAAAGGGAAAACTATTGAGCAGATGTCCTCGTTTAAATAGTTAAGTACTATTATAAATGAACAGATCGACCCAAGAAGGGAAATAAGAGGAACACTTGAGCATGCCAGAAGAGCCTTTACAAATATGAAACAATTATTTATAAGCTCAGATCTTGGCTAATAACTTCATTTAGGAATGATAAGGTGCTATATATTCGCAATTTCACTGTATGGCTGTGAGAGTTGGACGCTTGATAAAACCATGGAAAGAAATATCGACGCTTTTGAGATGTATATATTTGTATCGAAATACTTAGACAAAAACATAATATGAAAGAACTGTTAAGCTGCCTTGAAGAGCGAATAATTTGATATATATGTCACAGAAAGAGAGGGAGAAAGTATGATATATTGAGGATAATCATACAGGGAATGATTCATGATAAGAAATCAGTGCAGCGGAGACAAAATTCCTGCCTCAAAGACCTAAGATATTGGTGTGGTTGCTTATCAATTAACAACTTAAGAGCAGCATTTTCCAGGACTACATTGACCACTTGGAGCGCCAACCTCCGATATTCGGAGAAGGCGGAATAATAAAAAGAATATATGCGTTGAATTGACAGCTTCTGTTAAGAAAGGCCAGTTCAACTTATTAAGCATAATGTTATTGAGAAGAAATGGATTTGCCGTAACATAATATTGTCACTCAATTAAATATTCGGAAAATATTAATTTTCCGTAATAATATGGTCAACTGAATATTTTTCAAATACCACATAAAGTTATTGTTCCTTTCGGTTCCAATACACCACAAAAATAAAGTGAAAATGTTTGCCATTTTCCCTTACGCCTTATAATTACATTACTTTCCGATACGACCAGGCAAGTATGAATTTCATTCTTTTTCATTAACTCAAATACCTACTCAAAATAGCAATCTGCTAAATTAACAAAACGGCAGTATTTATCTTTCAAATATGATTCGTTTAATTAGTTAATCAAATTATATGTGAAATGCTTCGGGCACGCTTTAATGAAAATTCGTGTTCAATCCGTTTGATATATTGGCTTTAAATGCGGTATTATTCTTTTGGTAAAACATAGAGATCAGTCGAAAAGGGAAGTACACAAATATATTTAATTATCAAACGAATGAATATGTTCTGAATTGTATAGAATAATTACACCCCGCGTTATAAGTTACAGAGTTTGTCAATTAGTTAATTAATCAATCACCTGATTAAATTAATTCTATGCTTACAGAATGTGGACTTTTCCTTGATTTTCTCCAAAATGATCTCTTTATTAGGAATGGTCCATTCAAATATTGAAAATTGATGAATATTTGATCTCATCTAGAATCAATATAAAGGAGTAGTACATAATATTATTGAAATTAACTGTCTCGACCCTTACTTCGTGGAATCTGCTCATATTAGTGTTTTAAATGAAACTCACGGTTTCTAGTTAATTCCACAATATGATAAAAGTTAGTGAAAATTCTAAAAAATTGACAATTGTTTCGATGAATCAATATCATCGTCAGAATGACAGAAGTAACATTTCACTTGATGCCTACCTGATGTTTAGTAGTTATTTTTGGCTAGACCAAAAAGTGACCTAACTTGTGATTAACTTATATGTTTATAGAAAAAAGAAGAGGATGTGATATTACAAATATTGAAGCTCAGATATTATTAGCCCTATGGTGATATCCTGGATATCATTTTTCCAATTAAGATCAGTATAACGGTGCAATGATATAGAAAACCAGGAAAACTATATCTGCTGATCTTTACAATCATCACTTAAGAAGACAGTTTATTAGTGGAGAACTACCTAGATTCAACTTTTCATTGACAACTTCATATTGTGGGTTTCTTAAATGTCTTCTTATTTCCAATTCTTCAAGGAAATCCAGTTCTTGTTTCTTTTCACAAATTGAGCAGCACTTCTAGTTTTGTGTTAGGTGTCAATGGATGATTGGTGTCAAGTAGATATTTTGCGTAGTGGGATTTATATGGTTGTTTTAATCTGTATGCTCGTACGTGTTGACTGTATCGAATTTCAAAATTCGTAAGGGTCTGACCCAAATAGACAGCATTACATTCTGGACATTTAAGTTTATATATACCTGACTTCTTTAATAGTGGTATTTTTGTTTTTACATTTAACAATTTTGTACTAACGTTACTTTCTGTTTCAAAAGAAATGGTTGTATTCGTTGCTGAAGATATTATCTTTGAAATATTATTAGAAATATTTCCTGCATATGTGATGGTTTTATAAATTTTTAATTCATCAGCGTGTTTAGGAAATATTAGTTCGAATGCCACTTTTTCCTCTTTTTTATGTAATTAGCTTATTTATCATATCTAATGGATAGCCGTTGGATGTTGCTATTTGTCTAATTGTATTAATCTCTCTATCAAAATTACATTTGTTCATAGGAACTGAAAAAGTGAGTTACATTTAAAACACTAACATAATTTTATATTTTTCTGCGTATGCATTTGAAATTTATATTATTTCCAGAGTGAGAACGTTGGCCTAAAAATTATGGATCCAGATTTTTCGAAGAGGAAACTGAATATAGAATATTTAATAAATACTGATAAATATGTACATGAATAACACCCAACTGAACTGAGTTCAATATCCTTGGAGATGACTTGAGTCACAAATCACTTTAATAAAAGCAGATAGCACCTGGTGAACAAGAATCGAAAAAAATATACCACATTTTCAACACTTAAAATCATGAGCAAGTTGAATTATGGATCCATATATTGGGACACTGCAACCAAATCGTTTCGATCGAGAACTGGTGTCTCTTCAATATATTTAAACCCCTTTAGTACTTCACAAGTTATGATGGAGGAAACATGTTTTGAGTTAAGAAGTAAGCAATTGGTTCTGAACTATGAAGTAAAGATTTCTCTCCCCATCTTTCCTCTTGAGTAATACACTACAAAAGTGAGAATTCACATCTTCAATTAAAATGCTATTTGTTAATAGTTGATTTCAAACTTCTTGTCCTATCTACCATTCATGAGAGTGATACTACCTTAGACTATGTTTACATTGGATGAGAATTGTACCTACTGAGATACATTCTACTTTTGGTATTCCAGTAAGCAGGATCTCCTGATATGTAATATCTGATAATCATAGCTCAAAACATTTAAAACACCGTGAGAGATTCTATAGTGAATGTCGATCTGGAAAATGAAATGATTAAGCCAAGCACATACCGTTCTCCGACTGAAGCTTAAAAACAAGAATATGAGATTTTTCGACAAAATTTACAGGGAAAAAATAATTTTTTCAATACAATTCAAATTTGAGACACCCTTCAACTCATACACGACTATTTTCTGCACAATTTTATCCTACCTAATTTTTAACAAAGTTTCCACTTCAACCTCATGGAAAACGAGAATCCTACGCTTTGTTACATCATGTCACACAGTGGAAAATTCAATCCAATTTTAAATATAAAATTTTGATTTAATTAATTTTCCAGATGTTGGGACTTGAACTTAATGAATTCATTTATGATAAATGGGATTATTTAGCCTAAGGATATGAACGTTATTCCACAACATTATGTAATTTCCAGATTAATATTTTAAATTAATTATCGATTAAATTGAAGTTAACTCTCTAATAATTGATCTTAATATACTTATCACCTTCTCTATCAGCCAAAAAGTGTAACTAATTAATAGTTAAATGAGAAAAGTAAACTACCTACGTATTTTCAGAGGGTGTTGTAGTTAACATTCGGTCTCTGAAGGCGATAAGTTGGTTATCGAAACAAGCGTTGTTGTTTTTTAGTTGCAGAGTGAGTTTAATACGCATCGTGAATTTAAGTAGACAAGGTTTTGATATAGCTACTCATACAAATATTTATCTTCACAGATTTAACCTGTACAAATCACTTTTGTAAGCGTTTCTGCACTTTGCAACATATGAGGAAGCGTTATTTTTGGGTTTATCTAAGTTAATCCGATATTCATCTCCAATGAACATTACATACATTAGTGAGACTGCGTTCTAAAAGGCCCGATTTCCAATAGAAAACAAATAATTCTATACATGATTATTCTCTCGCACAACTTCGCTCTCCTTTTAGATTACACTGCTGTTCTAATGCGTTATTGTATGTAGAAATTCCTGATTGCTAAAAGCATAGAACCAACTCTGGTTAATATTGCTGTTTCTACAATATCCGAAAAACTATATCTTAGGTATAGACGGAAAAATGGAAGAGTAATAAGGAACGCAGTTATATTAGATAATATTTTAACAAGGTTACAGTGCACTGAAACCAAAGGTTTATTGTGCCCCCTATCAGAGCTGTTCTCGCTACTACTACAACTCGCCTTCCAGTTCCAAGGTTCTAATGAATTTGGAACGGCTTCAACGAGGTTAGGTCTTCACTCTTGCACGTTTCTTGTCGGAAGCATTTCTTGCGTTGGCTTGCAATAGCGAGGCATTCCAGAACTAGGTGATCCGGAGTTTCATCCTCCTCCCCACAGAATCTACACTCGTCAGTCTCTGCTAGACCTATTCTCATGAAGTTCTTTCCAAGGCGGCAGTGTCCTGTACGAAAGCCCGTGAGGATATGTAGCTTATCTTCACCGAGGTCCAAATATTTTTTGGATCTAGCAGTGTCAAAGTTCCACAGGAACTTTCTGGAATATTCCAACCCGGGAAGGCACCGCACGAGTGGTTCTCTTCCGGTTTCCTCTTTATTTCGAAACTCTTTCTTGTAGGAGCATTTTGCTATACCACAGAAAGGCTCCGGGCCAATAAAGAGCATTTGTGCTCCTTTCCTGGCAAGTTCATTGGCGTCTTCATTTTCCGTGATTCCCGAGGGGCCAGGAACCCAGACTAAAGAGACCCTGTTATTCTTGCCTAATTTATGAAGTTTTCTTCGGCACTCCCATGCCAACGTTGAGTCAATGACATGGGAGTTTTGATCGATATGTTACATTTCTAGTAGTTTCTTTCTGGGTTCATTTCCACGCATCTTCTGATTTCTGCCTGAAAGACGCTTAGGAAGGAGCCTAACAATAATGAGTATCTGGTGCCAGGCCCAAATAGTCCAGCGCCTGCTCCAATGGTGGTTTTTGAACCATCTATATACCATCTAATGGTGTTTTCTTTGAGAGTTTAGGTGGTGTATTCTCTTTCCCAATCTCTCCTCGTATTTAGCGTCGTGGTGAAATTCTTTTCGATCCTTACTTTCCTGATCACTTCGTCACTGGGAAGATTCGCTGATGAGATGTATCTTGTCAGAGAGGACCAAGCTCCCTGATTTTTAATACTCTCTCATTGTCTGAACCTTCCTTAGATATTCTAAAAATTTCCTCTTGGGCAGATCTGTGTATCACCAGATGTGGAGGTGTGTGATCTGTAATGATCTCAAGTGCCCTAGTTGGACACGTTCTCATAGCTCCAGTAATGCACACACAGGCAAGCCTTTGACCTTCATCGAGGGTATTTCTCGTGCTGTACTGACTTGCTTTTGTGTGCCATTTTATTGCCCCATGCGTAATGGCTGGTCTCACTATCATGACGTATATCCATCGCAGTATTTTTGGGTTAAAGCCCCAGCTCTTACCAGCTAGATTTCTGCACGCCATCAAAGCTCTTATTGCTTTACTAGCAGTTATTTCAACATGCTTATTTCACAGAAGCTCACTGCCTAGGCTTATCCATAGATATTCAACCTCTGATTTCCATTCTATAAATTCCCCATTCAAGGATATGGGTTTCATGGCTGGAAGTGTTCTTTTTCGGGTGAATGGAATTACTATGGTCTTGCTTGGATTAATGTTTAGCCCCTCTGACAAGCACCATTGCTCAATGATTCTGAGGCCCTTTTGTAATACACAAGGTGCTCTCGAACTTGCCTCTGATTATTAAAACGATGTCATAGGCGTAGCCCATACATTCGAAGCCAAGCTCCGTTAGCCTATAGAGCAACTCATCTAATACGAGGCTTCCTAGGAGGGGAGATATCACTCCCCCTTAAGGTGTCCTCCGAGTGGCT
The DNA here is from genome assembly GCA_963921935.1 of Galeruca laticollis. NCBI lineage: Eukaryota > Metazoa > Arthropoda > Insecta > Coleoptera > Chrysomelidae > Galeruca > Galeruca laticollis. Next base: position 193,992,398 of record OY998178.1, on the reverse strand, counting down.
TTAACTGAGGTGGTTTGATTCCCCACCTGTGTCTCAGCTATCCTCGTTGTCAACAACTCATACATCCTTTTTACAATGGGTTCATTCACTTCTCGCCTTTTTAGTGCTACTTGGACAGACACATGAGTTGTGTTGTCAAAGGCCTCTGATATATCCAGGAATGCGCACCTTGCGATTTATTTGTTATTCAGAGTTCTCTGGATGATTTAGGTCAGCTGATACAGAGCCGTCTCAGTTGATCGACCCGCTCTGTAAGCATGCTGACATCAATGAAGTTGTATATTCTCCAGTTTTTTTGTTCTTATGTAGTTATCCATTACTTTCTCCATCGATTTGAGTGGAAACGATGTTAGACAGATGGGTCTAGAGGATCGGGGATCAGTGCCATTTTTTTCCCTGTTTTTGGTATGAAGGTTACTCTTGCCCGCCTTCATTTTGTAAGTATTAGGCCCACTGCTAGACTGGTTCTTGTAATCTTCAGCAGGCGAAGAAGAATCTCCTCTATCCCTTGCTGTAGGAGTGCTGGAAATATTCCATCCACTCCTGGTGATTTATATAGTTGAAAGGTACTCATTGCCCATTCCAACCGTTGTCTGGTAAATATTTCCTTAGCAATGTCCCAATCTTTCTTGCGGGATTTTTTGTTGTAGTTCATTGCTATATATTATGATCCGTCTGGATTTTTCAGCGACATTGTGGGGTTAGTTTCTCCATTTTGCCATGACCTTATGTAATCTAGCCGCTGTATGACTGAAAGTGATCTTTTACAAAAGGCATGAAAATTAAGCCTTTTGGCCTTCCTAATCTCTTTATTGTACTGAGTAAGCTTCTCAATGTACCCCTGCCAATTACCGTCACGTTTGGCTCTATTAAAGAGCCAACGGACCTCTTTTCTGAAATTTGACAGTTTCTCATTCCCCCAAGGGTCACCCTTTTCTGAACGAGCTTTTGAGAGTGGGCAACTGGAATCAAAAGCTTCCATTATTACCTCACTGATCTGTTCGACTCTTTGTTCCAGGTCGTAGTGCGGGTGATCTACACCATTCACTTCGACGTGTTCTAAATTGTCCTTCAGGTTGGTCTTGTAATGAGACCAATCAGTATTTCTAGTATTTCGTATTGTAGGAATCGAGGTGGTATTTCCGCAGTTATATTATATTACCACATAATCGAGAGAGAAGGAATGATATCCTCACCTCCTGTAACTCCACTCGACACTATATGTCAAAATTGCTGTGTAAAACTGGCTGTAATCTGACTAATCAGTAACCTATACAAATGCCAACTCAAATTCAAATCAATCCTAGTTTTAAAATAGGGTGTGGCAACGTGTAGACAATGAATCATTATTAGCCAGACGTGGTTGCGAAAATATTCCCTAAATTAAATTACCGATGAATCATGTCAACTATTTACACAACTGCCGGAAAAGTTCAGATCTTTAAGTGGTACTTCGGGGGTAATTCTCTAAAAGACACCATAAATATATTTATAGTGGCTTTTGCAGATAGATCTATACTTACGGAAGAGACTGAACTTTCATTTATATATAAATTTGAGAATTTTTTGTCTAAGAAAGAACAAGTATAGTCCCACAAATTCACAGAGTCCGAGATTTTTAATCGAGGTAAGGGAAATAAGAGCAGCATAAGTATGTGCATTGGCAGAAGCGACACCCTGTTCGAGTGGTCAGGAAACGGAAGAAGTTAATTATTCTGAAGACAAATAGTTATACTGGTTTCAAAGTCCAGACTACACAAGAAATTTCTCCTGAAGACAATTTGAGACGTATGGAATTGAGAAAAAAAAAGGTGTTATTTACCGATGAATCGTGAGGACACAGTACCGAATAAAATTAAATGTGTGAGCGATCACGTCTTAGGCCCATTTTTCATTGATGGGAATTTAAATACCCCAAAATATTTGCAAATTCTGCAAAACCAAATTGTTCCTGCAGTTCGCGTTCTTCGGATTAACATTGACGACGTGTGATTTCAGCAAGATAGTTGTACTGCCCACAATGCACGGCTGGTGGTGACATATTTAAATCAATCTTTGCTCGATTGGTTAATTTGTACGCGTGTTACAATCAACTGGCCACCTCGATCACCAGATCTATCACCTCCCGATAAGAATTTCTGGGGAATGTTAGAATATGATATATATATCGTCATGAGTTCGAAGGTGCCACCAATTTGGATGTCCTGGGGTGAAAAATTATTTAGTTGTGTGTTCACGTAACACCACAGCTACCTTTGGTGATACCAGAACAGAATTGTACAATTGATTTGGCTTTTGTTTGGAACAATGGTGGTTTGTTCGAACATTTGATAAAATAATATTTTAACATGAAAATTTGATCTTATTTCTTTTCTATTCTAAACATTTTTTCATAGTCTATTTCACAAAGTACCATTGGATTTTGGAAATAATTTTTTCGCTCCAATTTTTTTAGAGAATTATCGTTTTATTTTGTTTATGTTTAAGAATACCTACATCAGTTCAATTTATTCGAATATCCGATTTGAAATTATCGTGAATATTTCTTATTAGTTGACGACTGCTGAAGTGCTGTGTCATAGAAAACTTAATATATTTAGGCCGGCGACACATTTGCGGCTGCGGCTGCGGTTGCAACCGCGTGGTTACAACCGCTATAACGTTGACATATATAAGCATAAACCTTATCATACCGAGTCCGTCAGTTCAATAATCAACATGGATTTGTTAGAAACGGTTGCTATAATTTATGCTCAAATTAAGAAATCGAGGCGAAAAAGGAGGTACTGGGTCCATGCTTTATACAAACCCCGCTTGACGAATGGTCAATTTCATTGTCTTTTTCTACTGTTGAGAGAATATTCTTAAAAGTTTTTTGCCTACTACAGAATGAGCATCACATCTTTCGACGAATTAGTGACGTTGATGCGACCCCACTTGCAAAAATCAAATAGTCACTTCAGAGATTGCATCTCCGTGGAAGTGAGATTAGTCATTATAAGTTGAGAAAATAAATTTTATTCTTGGGAAATGAACAATGTTAAACTCTACAAATCTACAAATTTAAGACTTCACTTAAGCCGGACGAGTGTGAATCAGTGGGTGAAAGGACATACTGTACTTTATGAGATGAATATGGGTTTGATTGTGATGAGTGAATGGAGAATGTTGTGGAAGGAAAGGCTTGGTGATAAACTGGCTGAAGAATAAGGGTATTATATGAAGCAGTTCGGAACTGATTATTAAAAGAGGGCTCAGATGTTGTACTCGTATACCTTTGAAGAAGTTGCATTATTTCTACCCTAGACGAAAGTTTCTGTTGCTCTGTTAACGTTTTAATTGCTGGTAACAGAGATTTGAAAATGTTTTAGTCGTCGTCTTCGATTCCAGATGGTGGTTGCTCATTTTATAGAAGTGACAACAGTTTGTCTTCAAATGATTTTTTTTCTGGAAGAAATTGCTGGTCGTTTGTTAGATGGTGTGGTCCTTTCCGGAACGTCTTCGGTTTCTTCTGTATTTTCACTTTCTGCGCTATCCGCTGCTTCCACCACTACATTAGATTCGGTTTTAAAAAAAATAAACAATGTACGCTTGTTCTTTTTTCAGCTGTAATTAAAACTTACTTTCGCTGTTACGTTTGCGGAACTAAAAACTGCAACATGTCGAAGAAAACGTATTTTTTTCTTTTTTGAGGCTGCTGAGCCGCTCTTCGAATCATTTTTCAAATCTTTGGTAAAACAATCTTTGATATTCTTCCATTTGTTTTGAAGTCCAGCCCCTAAAAACACTTATTAAATTAAACCATGTTGTTCCCATACCTGAATACAATAATGATTATTTTCATTTAATTTTATTTCAGGTATCTCGTGACTGGAACGCATTTTGCTGCTTTGCAATACACATTTTTAATGGGAAGAAGTACTATTGCAACGATCGTTGTTGTCTTGTATTTTGGACTGTTTCACAACCACTAGAACTGCTCGAACCTTCTGTTGAATTATGGGAAAATATTGCAGAAAAGTTCCATCAGACAGACAATTTCCCTCACTGCTTTGGAGCAGTTGACGAAAAACATATTCGTGTAATATCACCACAATATAGTGGGTCGGCATTTTTTAATTGTAAAAAATACGTTTCCATCGTCCTTATGGCCATTTCTGATGCCAACTATTGCTTCACAGTCATAGATGTAGGAGCGTATGGAAGAGAATCTGACTGCATTGTGTTAGGCATACTCTTGGAAAAAAAATGTACAATAATGAGCTTTTAATACCCAATCCAGCAGTTCTTCCAAATTTGGGTGATCGTATTTAACCCTATGTCCTGGTGGGCGACGAAGCTTTTGCTCTGCACGAAAATTTATTAAGGCCTTATTCAAGGCGTAACCTAACGGACAACCAGCAAATTTTCAATTAAAGGTTAACAAGAGCTAGAAGGTTTGTGGAATGTGCCTTTGGAATTCTGGCCAATAAGTGGCGTGTGATCCATAGTAGCATATTAGTACAACCAGATTTTGCAGTGATGGTAGAAAAAACAGCTTGCATCTTGCCCAATTTTGTTAGAAGAAGGGATGGTTACAAATTTGAAGACACGCTAATGTGCTACTTATATGATGCTGATGTACACGGTACTGGGGGTCAACAACTACGAGGACAACATGTCAGAAATGTTTTTACTGACTACTTTGAATCGCCTGAAGGCAGTTTAAGTTGGCAAACTGATATGATAGAAACAAATATATAGTGGTTGTTTAATATACAACTTGTAAAAAGTGAATGAATCACTTTTTGTAGTTCATAAAATACCTATTTAAGTTATGAATTTTTCTTACCTTTTGCTCTCCTCTCTTTCTGACTCCACGACTTGTGGTAAGGACACATTTCTCCTAAAATCTTCTGCCAAGCGGTAATTTTTTTGTCGCGATCTTTGTATGCCTTGTCGGAAACATCCCACAAGCACGTCTTACTTTGCACCAGAACAAAAATTTTTTCGGTATCGAAGACGTCCATGTTCAAAACTCGACTGGCTAAGTTTGTGGCCGCGCGGTTAATGTGAACAGTCAGGCAAGTAACAACATGTTGTATTTCGGACGCTCTGCCGCGCGACCGCGGCTAGATGCGGTTGCAAAGGCGGTTGCTGCCGCTTGTCCGCTAGTGTGGCACCATTCTATAAACAACCATGTATTTTACAGAACAGCGGTAGTGACCGCTCGGTTGCAACCGCAGCCGCAGCCGCAAATGTGTCGCCGGCCTAAGAGAGTTGTCGTTCCAGTATAAACAGTTGACATCGCATTGATTTAAGCCTATCGGGTATGGGTGCTGCAACTAATTTTTACAGGTGGGATATTTGAATTTGGTAGACTAGGTCAATTTTATAAGTGGTCTTAAAATTGTACATTATATAATTGTTTGATTACAAAAAATAATATTTCATTTTTTCTAATCAAATAATCATAATAAACAATTTTGAGACAAACAATTTAGATAAACAAGAAAACAGCACACATTCGAATTTTTCATTAACCTACACACAACATAAAAATTTTTAGGTTTTTAAATGAAACTAACTGTTTCTAGATATTTCCACAATAATTGAAGAAATGTTCGAAAAATTCGACAATCTTTTCGATATTGCTATCATCATCAGAAAGACAGAAGTTACATGACGATGGTAGCAATATTGGAACTACAGTCAATTTCTTAGAATCCTTTCAACATATTATGGAATTATCTAGAAACAGTTAGTTTCATTCAAAAACGCAATATGAGTAGATTCCAGAGAGTAAGGGTCGAAACTGTGAAATTATTAAAAAAAACATTAATCACAAAAATAGATATTTCTACTAAAATTACAATATTATAGTTGAGAAAGTTAATCCAATATGACGTCAAATTATACATCAAGTTATTTTAAAATTAATGACAACAAATATTTTGATAAATAAACGGTTTTAAAGATTGAAACTAACTTTTTCCACAACCACTTTGCAAAACACGCTTTGCTACACAAATTGTTCGGGGAACGATGCCTAAAACTGCGCACTTGACTTAAAATCTGTTACAGAAAAAAACCGGTACACCTCGGAAAAGGGAAACAAAATTAATCATGTGAATAGAGTTTTAATCATTTAGAAAATAGTGAAAACATGAACATTTATTTTAAGTTGAAGTAACAAAAAAATAAATTCTAACAAAACTGAAATGCGCACTCTTAGTAGATAAGTGGTGAAAGAATGCGCACAGCGCTAATCTAAAAGTGCGCAGGTTATCTAAGAATGTCCAATATCTCCAAACTTCTATAATATGTTCAAAGTCCAAGGAAATTCCTAATTTGATGTTTGTCGTTTGGATGAGGAATTGCTGAATGGAAGCAATTTTCTCTGGATACATCGCCACTCCTTCATTGCTCACTATATGACCTAGATAGTTGACTCGGTTTCGGAGCAGCTCACACTTCTTCGGGCTTAGCATGGGCTGGGCAGCCTGGAGTCGTTTGAATACGTCTTCCAAAATCTTCAGGTGATCGTCAAATGTCTCCCCCAGTACTACGATGTCATCCAAATAGACCAGGCATGTCTTTCAAGACAATCAATCCTCTCAAGACATTTTCTATGAGTCTTTTAAATATCAGAGACGCATTTCAGAGCCCAAAAAGCATGCCGTTGAATTGCCATAATCCAGATCCGGTGATAAAAGCAGTCTTATCTTTGTCTTCTGGGTCCATTTCCACTTGCCAATAACCAGGCTTCAGGTCCAAGGTGGAAAACAGTTTGCTGCCGGCCAAAGTATCTAGCGTATCGTGAATTTGAGTCAGAGGATAGCTGTCTTTCTTCGTCACGTTGTTTAGCTGGCGATAATCCACGCAGAATCTCGTAGTACCATCCTTTTTCTTGACGAGCACTACTGGAGACATCCATGGACTAGTAGATGGTTCTATTACTATTTCTTCTGCAGTCTCTCGAGTTATTCTTTCAGCTTACTCTCTCTTCGCTCGTGGAAGTCTTCGAGCTGATTACCTAATTGGCTTAGCATTACCAGTATCGATTTTGTGTTTGACGGCTGATGTTCTACCAGTCTTTGCTCTTTTTGGTTCGAATAGGTCTCGATTTTACGTCTATCGTTGTCATCTTACCTTCAATATCCGACTTTAAAGACGGAATGTAATTTTCGACGTCAGTGGCAATGTCATTTTTCATGGATGAGATATCGGCAGAAATATCCTCCTTCATAGCAGAAATATCGTTCTCCACATTAGTTGAAATCTTTACTTCCATGGGAGAAATATCATTCTTCATGGTAAAAATCTTCTCGTCCATTTTAGCAGAGATGTCGTCCTTCATATTAGAAATATCGTTCTTCATATCAGAAATAGACGAGATTAAGGTGGAAGCCTTGTCATCGAATAAAAATATTTGTGGATCGAAACCATCACTTACCAGTGCCACTTTGAGTCTTTCTACCAACTCACTCTTCTTACCGGACGTTTCCAATTCGCGATTTCCAATTCTGCCTTTAGTTCAGTCACTTTTAGGTCACTTAGTCTCTTGGCCATTTTGACGTAGATATTTTTTTTATAATATCCCACTTCTGACATCAATGTAATGTTTTTCTTATATAATTAAACGTTGTTATTACGGGTGGGATAAATTTATACACACACGTTATGTCTACTAAATTAATTTATTCATTCACTACACTATTCACTAATTTATATTATATAATATACACGGTACATTCACTTACATTAATATAAACACTTCACTACTTAGACTATTTACTTGTTTGATCTTTATATCACCAGATCAGTTTATAAACTAAACTTCTCCCGCTGGTCGGTCCCTTACACATTAGTGCTTTTTTTTTACTAGATAAATTTTGTTTGCGGCTTACACAAAAACAATCGGCTCCCTGAAATTTTCTAGATACTACTGGTCACAAAAACAATGTCTAGATAAGACATTCACTAAAAAATCGTAAAAAGTCCTAAGAAATATATATATATATATATATATATATATATATATATATATATATAATATATATATACAGAGTGGAAAGTCTAACTGGAACAAATTCTGTAACTTGATAAATAAAGGTTTATCGCAAAATTCCTGAAACACGTCGATTTTTATTCTCAATGGGGTATATTAGAAAGAGATATGTTTATCTTTTTAATTATCTGGGAGGTGCAGACAACCCCAACTTTTTATTTTAAATGGAAGGGTAGGTTGATTAATTTTTCATTTGAAATCTTATTCAATTGTAAATACAATTCCACTTTTTTGTTACTTTTTATAAGCAATGTGTCGGAAAAAAATGAAATAAGGAAATATTTACTCAAATTACTTTAATGCAATAAATGTTCAAAGTGTTCTCCACCTTGTTGCTGACAATATCCTAATCGATTATAAATAGCAATCCGAACATTTTGTAACACTTCCGGCGTTACTTGCCTAATTTCGTCCCTGATTCTTTGTTGAAGCTCGGCGATGTCGTTAGGTTAAGTGGCATAAACTTTGCTTTTTAGACATCCCCATAAAAGAAAACTGATGGAGTAAGATCGGGTGATCTTGCTGGCCACTCAGTTGGGCCCCTTCTTCCAATGCACCTATTTGGAAAGACTTCGTTAAGATAGGTCGGTACATTTTGAGCAAATTGTGGTTGTGCCCCATCTTGTTGAAACCACATTCGTTGGTCAAATAAGTTGGGATCCAAATTATTGGGGAATGAATTTACTAAAGTAGGAATCAGTTCTTCTTGGAGCATAATAAGGTATGTTTCTCCGGTTACGTTTCCATTGAAAAAAAAGCACTTACTATGCGATCCCCAATAATTCCAGCCCAGACGTTTGTTTTTTGAGGCCCTTGGGGTATGGGATTCACGCATCCAACTGGGATTTTCGTCAGCCCAATAACGGTAGTTCTGTCGATTGACGTGCCCATTTAATGTGAATGTAGCCTCATCAGAAAACAGCACCCATTCCAAAGCAATTTGTCCACCATCGATAGAAGCCATAATTCGTTCGAAAAATTCGAGTCCACGATCACGATCATCTTTGTTAAGCCTCTGCAGGTTTTGCATATTATATGGGTGCTTTTCGGCTTCTTTAAGAATTTTTAGAACGCTTGTGTGACTCACACCATGAACGCAAGCTATTTGCCTAGCTGGAGTAACAGGATTTACATCAACTTCCAACAATATGTTCAACTGAGCTTCTTCGTCAACTTTTAAAACCTTTTGTCGAGGAGCATCCCTTACGTGGCCCAACTCCCGATATCGAGTTTCAGTTTTGCTAATCGTAGTTCGATTATTTGAAGGTAATTCTGGATGAACTTCAGTAAACAATCGAGCGACTTCAGCCTGTGTTCGACTTCTGTCCCCATATCCGATCATCATTAGAATTTCGATACGATGCGTCTCGGTTAAATAAAGCACTTTCTTATTTCTCGTTTGTTATACAAACAAGTACCAACAAATCAATCACATTCAGTTCAAATTGACCAAAAAACTATCGAGCAGGTTTTTTATTGGGCTTATCAAGTAACAAAAATGTACTTATGCATTAAAGTAATTTGAGTAAGTATTTCCTTATTTCATTTTTTTCCGACACATTGCTTATAAAAAGTAACCAAAAAGTGGAATTGTATTTGCAATTGAAAAATTTTTCAAATAAAAAATTGATCAACCTACCCTTTCATTTAAAAAAAAGTTGGGGTTGTCTGTAACCCCCCGAATAATTAAAAAGATAAACAAATCTCTTTGTAATATGCCCCATTGAAAATAAAAATTGACGTGTTTCAGGAATTTTGCGATAAACCTTTATTTATCAAGTTACAGAAATTGTTCCAGTTAGACTTTCCAGTCTGTATAAATCTGATATTGTCAGGTAACATTATAGCCAAGTAACTAAGTTATTCGCCAAAATATTACTCACAGTGGAAAAGGATGAGCTGGCAAACTGAATAATACATAGTTATTTTTAATTTAAATGAAATAATAGCACAACTAGTAGTATTGTAAACTAATAGAATGTCACAAATGTTTTTGAAGGAAAACACCATTGAATTATGTTGGTCCTAAACTCATCCAGTTTGCAACGACTCGAAAACTTCATTCTCCCATGTTTTATCACCAACATATTCAGATTTGTTTCCAAAACAAGCGGGTTGGTTTAGAAATTACTTAATGTTTCCAGTTCATGTTAATTACATATTGTTTTCGTGAGTTGTTCCATACACTTTCATTAAACAAATATAATCCAGCCTTGTATATCCAAATTGGCGAGATAAAATTGTAACGTTATGGTAAACTAAATACATAATACACAGCTCGTTTTTCCAAATGCACAATGGTAAAAGCTTCAAATAAAAATATATTTAGTACCTCTTTTCACTTTCAGATAAACTTGTTGACAATAAATATATTTTTTGTGAAGTATTCAATAGTCAGAAATTTTCATACTTTATCAATAAGTTAATTCTAATACATGAATGATTCCTTCATGTGTTGCAAAAATGAACATGGTGTGTCCAAATGTAATCCCAGGAAGTAATTAACATGAAACCCATTGGTAACCAAGAATTGCAGCAGTTAGATATTTCTTCAAAGAGCCAAAGGATTTTTCACGCTCTTTATGTTTAAAGTATCTTCTGTTTTGTTCAATTCGTCGTGTCAAGGGCTTTTCATTATCCCCAAGATTATTTACATACCGGCAGTAATGAGAAAATAGCCCTAAGATGCTCCGGAATTGATATTGGTCAGATGGAATCAGCTTTTCCAGAACTGCATGATTTTGAACATTGTCAAAAACGACACCCTCCTTGCTCATAAGATGACCTAGGTGACCTGACTTCCATTTGCAACATGTGGCACTTCTTAACGTTTAGTGTCAAGATGGCTGACTCTAGTCTCTTACGTAATTCTTTGAGAATATATAGATACCCTTTGAACATTTGGCCCATGATAATAAACGAGTAGACCAGTCGCTTTTTAAATGATAATTACCTGAGAATGGTGTTCATCACACAGAGAGTTTTTGCACCATAATAGCCAAGACCCATCTGAACAAAAACCACTGATTGAATAGGAGTTAGTGAAGTTTCTTGTTGATGCAATAAGGAAAACTTTGCTTCAATCAGTTTTCTGTCTCAGTAAAGTTATTTTATAACAACTCACTTAGTTAACAATATAAAACTCATTTGCCAGGACCATATTAATCACTTGGTTGTCAGTATAAAATTATTCTGCTGTTTCTATTAAGTACCTGGCAATACATATCATTGTGAAAGTATTTTGCTGTGTTTGTAAAATACTTCACAATCGGTATGAAATTACTCGGTTACGAGTGTAAGATTACTTTACTGTGGTTATAAAGTAATTTGCAATACGTGTAAAACCACTTGGCTGTAATTATAAAATTATTTTGTTGTGCTTAGAGAGTAATTTGCAATATTTGTGAAGTCACTTTGAAATTACTTTACTCTGTTTATGAAGTGCTTCGCAGTAGGTGAAATGTCACTTGGCTGCCAATGTATAACCTTTATAATAACAAGCTTTTTAAATACGTGCGATACCAAGCGGGGTTTATTTGCACCCCATTTTTTTGTCTATCTTTGTAATTTCCACACTCTTTTTACGTAAAACGAAAAAAAAACGCAAATAAATTATTTTCTATCTATTTTTATTTCAATTTAGTTACTAAAAAATAAATAAACCTTAATTACCCACCAAACAAGAAACATAACAAGTCTTTTTTGTGATGTTCTTTTTAGAGACTTTATTTAAAACGTTAATAAGATATCTCCTAGATATCTTAATTTTATTACCAACTCCATTAACATCCATGTCATGTAAATAAAACATATTTTTGATGTACATAGTAATACTTGAATTCGCAATTACATACACATCCTATGAACTCCTTTTTAGTAACTTCCTATAGGAAACATTCATACGATGTTAATTTGTATACTTCTCACTAATGTCACATACAGAACGTTACTGTAATATTACAAATTGACATGTTTCTAAGATGATCACATGTTGCAGTTACTTTTACATCTTCCGAAATAATTTTTAGTAACTTCCTGACGATTACGCCTGTACGATGTTAGTTCATAAAACTTTTAGTAATATCTCATATTAAACATCACAGTAACATAAAAAAAGAAGAAATCAGAAGTGGAACTGACGAACGAAACAAACAGTAGTTATCTGTGGAATCAAATGACAAGCATGAAATGGTGGATGGTTTTCAGTTATGTGTTATATTTTATTTGCAGGAAGCACATATTTTGCAAGTAGTATACTTGAATTAAGTGGTCTTCGCTTTTGTTAGTCCCACTTAGCTACAGTTTCTATACTTAGTTATAATTCTTGTTATAATGGACGAACAACAATTGTTATCGGTAAGTACCTATTCCAAAATTGACTGTCTCGACCCGTACTTCGTGGAATATGCTCATATTAGTTTAAATGAAACTCAAGATCTCTAGTTAATTCCACAATATAATACAAGTTATTGAACATTCTAAAAAAATGACAATTGTTTCGATAAATCAATATCATCTGACGATAAGATGTTATTCTTTAGACATTGCATTAACATCGACAAGATGTTAAAAGGCATTTCAGAATGTAACAGAAATGTTGTTTTTAGTTCGTTATGAAGACTTCCTTTTGAGGAAGTTCTAGTAACATCACAGTAATGTAAAAAGGCAGCGCTTTAACATCGCTGAGAAGTTGAGTTGAAACATCACAAAAATTAACAGCCACAAGCTGGACATAAGTGGTTGTATAGATGTGCATGTGATGAAAACAAGAGGAAAAAAAGGAAGAACATTATCACAATGTGATGTTGAAATAACATAACTGTAATATTTATTTGCATAGTGGGTAGGTATTCAAAATTAATTTTAATTTTCTCTTTACATGCGATAGAAAATTTTTTTCTTTTTCAAAGTGATTTACACAAACAAAACACTCACATTTTCACAACGTTGTCTTGATTTTCTATCTTTGGTTCTTTCACAGAGAAAACATCTACCTTGAGTTCCTTGTTGAAGGGATATTTTGCTCCAATTCTGGAACAAGTCTAAGAATATTTTCTTTTATGCTTGCTTGCAAACCATTAGTATTTCCAAATCTATAAATCATATTTTCCTTAGCCAGTTCCTTTCCCAACTGAAGAAGACATTTTCTCCTTGCACCTAAGTGCCCAGACCCGTAATTTGTATTTTTAATTTCCCACATTTTTTAGGCATTTATAGCTCCAATATCGATAATATGGTACGAAAGTACCATGGGCCATCTAAGAGTTTTTCCTTGAGTGGTATATTTTGCTGTCATTTGGTCTGTTGCATCTACAGCTCCTTTAGTAATATTATAATGCAAGACAATATCTGGTTTGTCGGTCACAATTCATTGTGGGGATCGGAGAAACAAGACGATAGAGGTAATCTTATTGAGGAAATTATGAATGACTACAACCTCACTCTGCTTAATAATGGATCTAACACAAGATTCAACTCATACAATGGGACATCATCTGCTATAGACTTGGCAATATGTGATGTCGCTATTACTCCTCTCTTAAACTGGGAGGTGATGCCATATCTCTATGACAGCGATCACTTCCCAATAATAATTTCTGACATTAGAGCCGGCGCAGAAAATAGCAAACCTTTACAAAAATGGCGTCTTAACAATGCAAACTGGAATCAATTTTCCCTAAATATTGAAACATTACTTTCTCAATACAAAATAACAGTGGATATCGACGAAACAGTCAATGAATTTACCAAAATAATTGAACAAGCCGCCAAAGACAGTATTGGGAGACAGAAACCATCAGAAGCCACAATCCGGTACCCTGGTGGAATGACGAATGTCGTCAGGCAATAAAAGCAAGTAAAGCAGCATTTAATCGCTACAAAAAATACAAGACTCCTGAAAATCTAGCAAGTTTTAAGAACCTTAGAGCTAAGACAAGATATACGCTAAAAAAAAGTAGAAAAGAGTGCTGGAAGACTTACGTACAAAATATAAATAGTTCAACTAATATTAGCACTATCTGGAAAAAAATTAGGCAAATATCGGGGTACAACTCATATCAGAAAATTGCTGCCTTAGAAGATAACGGACAAATCATTAGCAATCCAAAACAAATTGCTGATTTACTAGCCAGCAATTACGAGAAACAATCTAGCGATGCAGCTTTCGAAGAAAATTTCCTGGAAAATAATGAAACCAGTCTACGCAACTTTCACATTAACAATATAGACACGGACATCAACAAGCCCCTCCTAAAGAGCGAGTTTGACGAAGCACTTACTTCTTTTGATGATTGCAGCCCAGGGCCAGACAACGTGCATATAAGCTTTCTGCAACACTTCCCAGAAACAGCTAAAGCAACACTGTTAAAAATATTTAATCAAATATGGACAAAACATACGTTCCCAAAAAAATGGTCACAAGGAATAATTATACCCATTCAGAAGACAGGGAAAAATAAATTATTAGTCGATTCTTATAGACCCATATCCCTAACTTGCACCATGTGCAAATAACTAGAAAAAATAATCAATAACAGACTTGTTTGGGAGTTAGAACGAAGAAAATTGATAATACCAGAACAGAGTGGATTTAGAAAACACAAAAGCACAATCGATAACATCATCGACTTAGAAAGCGACATACATGAGGCTTTAGCAAACAATCAGAAATGTATAGCTGTATTTTTTGACATAAACAAAGCATTCGATACAGCATGGAAACCTAACATAGTAAAAACCTTGCAAGAGTGGAATATAGGCGGAAACATGCTGGTTTTTATTTACAATTTTCTAAATAATAGAAGTTTCCAAGTTAGGATAAACGGCTCGATCTCCGATCTAAAAATACAACAACATGGAACACCACAGGGATCAGTAATCATCCCAACTTTATTCCTTATAGCTATAAATAACATCACAACTAATATACAGAAACCAATAAAAGTCCGACTGTATGCGGATGATCTGGTAATGTACATAAAAAGTAAAAATCTAACAACAATGAAATCGATTCTACAATCACACATAAACATACTTGAAAAATGGTCTAAGGACTCCGGTTTTCATTTCTCTGCAGAGAAAACCAAATGTATAATGTTCTCCAGGAGAGAAGTAGGCCAAAAGCCACTACTTGAACTAAATGGTAGTCCCCTCGGGTATGTTTCAAAAATCACATTTCTGGGAATGATCTTCGATTCGCAACTAAATTGGGATGAATACATTAAGAATCTAGTCGTTAGATGCCAGAATGGACTAAATCTATTAAAAGTCCTCGCAAACAGAGAGTGGGGATCTGATCGAAAATCTTTACTCCTAATCTACAGACATCTTATTAGATCCAAGATCGATTATGGATCCATCGCCTACGCCTCCGCTAAAAAACGCATATTAAAACGTTTAGATGTCATAGCAAACCAAGCATTGCGCATCATTTCTGGTGCTTACAGAGCATCCCCTATCGAAAGCTTACAAGTAGAGCTAGGAGAGCAATCACTAGATAAAAGAAGGCAATACCTGACACTGTCATATGCCAGTACTATAATGGGCAACCAAGAACATCCAAACTACAATAACACAGTTACAAATAGATATCAAAACACCTACGATTCCAGGAAAAGAGTCGACTACCCCTTCTATCAAAGAGTTTCCAAATATATCATACAACTAGACATGCAGATACCTTCCATACTAGAAGCAAATGTTGATATACCACCGCCATGGCTTATTAAAATTCCGAGCATAGACACCAGCTTAACCAACTTTAACAAGGCAGAAACTCCAACCTCTATAATATATCAGAAGTTTCACACGAAACTTTCCATGTATTCTAACTTTCATAAAATATATACTGATGCGTCCAAAACCCCAAATGGAGTTGGAGCTGCTGTTATCACTTCCTATAAACCACCTTTGAAATATAAATTACCCGACGTAAGTTCTGTGTATACAGGAGAAATATATGCTATCCTACAAGCTTTAATCGAAATTCAATCGACAAACCTGCAAAAAACTGTAATAATAACAGACTCCTTAAGTGCCCTAAGTACCTTGAAAAATATTTACACTAACAACCCTCTTGAACTACAAATCAAGACTCAACTGCATCTACTACAAAATAACAACTTGGATGTCAGATTCTTATGGGTGCCCTCTCATCAAGGAATACAAGGAAACGAAGATGCTGACAAACATGCAAAAGACGCTACAGTATGCAGAGATGTACGTATAGTGAACAGTGCGGTTTACAGTGACGTGAAAACCTACATCAAAATGAAAATTAATTCTCGGTGGCAATCGGAGTGGCAAGGATCACTGCAAAAATTGAGACAAATAAAGGAAAGTGTCAAACAGTGGCCGCCAATGTGCAGTAACCGCTCAAAACAGGTCGTAATAACCAGACTAAGAATAGGTCACACTAAACTTACGCATGAATATTTAATTCGAAAAACTGATAAACCTATGTGTATAATTTGTAACCGTGAACTAAATGTAAAACATATACTATTAGAATGTTCATTATACACATCGCAAAGACAACAATGTAATTTTCCAAATGACATGAATACCTTGCTAGGAAAGGATTGCGATGTGGATAATATTTATAAATATATGTCAAATACCTCTCTACTCTATAAGCTGTGATTATATTATTAAAGCCATCGCTAATAACCAACTTGGTTGATGCGAGAAAAAAAAAAAAAAAAAATATCTGGTTTGTAGTCTGACTCCTTATTACTCACTTTGTCATCGTCATGCTCGGTTGATAACAAAATAACGGCATTGTTCTTTTCCGGCACATAAGACACTAATGTACAATGTTTTGTAAAAGCAAACATTGAAGAATATTCTTTTTTTGAAGATGATGGAAGTAGTTCCTTTGGTATAAACGTCTTATTTTTGCGCAGAGTGCCACATAATGTAAGGTTCTTATCCAACAATTTTTGAGACAGATGAAGACTAGTAAAGAAGTTATCAGTTGTGATACCATATCCTTGATTTAGATAATCAGAAAGGTCAAGAACAACCCGTTCACCTTGTCCTTTTTCAGGCTTGTTGCCTACTTTGCCTAACAAAAAAAATCGATAGATAACATAGCATAAATGAAAATAAATTACTTACCTAAATAGACTTGCATATTCAAAGTAGGAATTGTATTCACAATCTGCCAGTGCCCATATCTTTATTCCATACTTTGCTGGCTTGCTTTTCATATTGACCCTAAATGGATCCTTTTCTCGAAATGGAACGAGTTGCTCGTCAATGCACACGTGCGTACTCGGATATAGTTCTATTTCACAGTTTGATATGGATTTATCAAATACTTCCCTTATTGGCGCAAGCTTGTCTTCTAACTTTCTCTCAGCCCTGGTCTCAAAATTATCGCATCTCAAAAATTTGGTCAGTAAATGGAATCGATTTCTAGACAAAGTTGCTGTTATTATAGGCCGACAATATGCAGGGTCACTAGTAAAAAGCATTTCAATGGGTTCGGTACTAGCTTGCAATGCTCCTAATGTAATAAGTAGACCTATATAGGCCTCGATTTCTCTTCTGTTAGTTGGCACATATTTCTTTGTACTCTCGGGATGAGTTTCATTATAATTATCAGAATAAAATTCAGCTTTCCGGGTGGCTTCAGCGACAATAATGTTAAATAAATCGTCTGAAAAAAACAGCATAAACGATTCTTTGATCGTACCTATTTCTGCACTGGTAGGTGTAAGTCCTGGAACATGCACAATCTTGTTTGCCTGCGATCGTCTAACTTGATTATTTATTGGCATTCCATACCACTGGGTACCATCTTTAGCTGTATAAACAGGAATATCAGCTACAGGTACCTCTAAGTTAGTGTTTTCTTCATCAGAAGAAGCATAGATTTCTTCATCGAATTCTTCTTGGTCGGATATATGGTCCTCACTTTCGATGTCGCTTGCATCATCTTCCTGCAATAATTCCTCATATTCTGGATCATCATTTTGCAACAGCATCAACATTTCCTCTTCCGTTAGAGCTTTTTCATTTCGAATTCGGAAATTACTCATTTTCGACCGAATAAACAACCACGTGGCGCACTATAAATCGACTCGTTTATCTTACATAGACGCTTGCATAAACGACACTAAATAGTAATAACTATTACTCCTGTACCAGTAGGTGGCCGGCGGCGTAGCAATGCAAGCGCCGCGCCGAATAAGAGAAGTGGGGATACGAACATTACAACATGTAAGGATTTTACCCTGCCGTTAGCTCATTGTTGCAAACATTATACAACACCAAATACACTAAAGTTTATAAGTGTAAAGTTCATATCCTAGATGTCGTCTGCGGCAAGCATCTGAGGTTGAATCGTGCGCAGAGCAAAAAGATAGCCTGCGGCAGTATAACTCAAAACATGGTACAAGCAAGAGTTCTCGTGTACGAAAGCGTTGTAACTACGCTGTACAATGATTTCAATTATTAAAAGAATCAGGCTAGTTCCCACAAGTAGTAAAGTGTTTTTTAATACGCATACAATCGGGCAAGTACCCATAAACAACAAACCATTTCAACAGTGCAGTTGATGTTTAAATATGTTAGTGTGAATATATGTAAATAAATTGTACATAGCAAGTAACATCGAAGGAAACTTATTTATTTTAACACAGTCCACAAACCCATGAGTGATATGTGCGCAATTAAATTGTACATATCAAACATTATGGTCAATCGAGCCAAACGTTATTGAGATTTCTCAAGAAGATATCGAGATATCGTGTAATCCAACAGACAAATTTGTGATTTCGTGAAACTGGTGAAACACAAGTGCCAAAAATTGGTAAGAATCGATATTATAGATTTTCAAAATGGCGTCTATGGAGGGTAGAACTACTCTCCATAATGACGTCTTAGCGTGCCCTAAAAACTGTTAACTGAAAAACTAAAGTGATGTCAATGCCATAGAAATCTACAAACTTTGAAAGACTGAATTCGTCTCTCATCTACAAGAGGGCGGTAAAGTCAAATCTGACAAAACTAGAAGCCACCAGTGCTAAAAGATGTCGCCATTGTAATATAAACAAATATGAACTATTAAGAACCAGCTGATTCCGGCCAGCAGTTATATCAAAGATTACAAGTATTCTTTGGTTATGTATATTATGGTTATTAATTATGGATTCATTTGGACAATTGGACATCGAAGCCACACAGCCCAGGAACAAGATAAGAAATTTTAATTGATAATAAATAAATAATTGCATTATATTCTAAAATAACATACTTTTTAATCACTTTGTTTCAAAACATAACTTTTTTCTGAAATTACTTATTTGTTTTCTCATTGTGAAACTGTTGAAATCGTTTTCAAAAATGGGGAAAACAGAAGTTGAAATTAAAAAATTGAAAAGCAAAATCAAGCAGAGCAAAACTACTGCAATTAAAGTAGCAAAATATTTAGTAGATCATAAAGACGACCAACTCACTGACATATTAATCGAACAGCTTTCTATTCGCAAAAACGTTTTAAACAGTGATTATGACTTGTTTAAAGAATCTTTGTCTGAGCTGGAAAGTCTTGATCCAGATTCTATTGAAGAAATTAAATTCAGTGAATTTGAAGACAGTCATTTTGATACAGTTTCAAAAATTAATGCAATTATTTCTTCATATGATAATAATCAAAAAACACCTATGGTAACAAATTCAATGCAAAAAGTCCCAGTTCAAGGTACATCTACAGCTAAGTTGCAACCTATTCAAATTGAACCATTCAGTGGGGAAGTTTTGAGTAAATACAAACCTTTTTTGGAACTTTTTGTTTCCTTAATAGATAACAACAAAAATCTTTCAGATGTTGAGAAGTTATTTTATCTCAAATCTCCTTTAAGAGATGAAGCATTAAGTCTCATTGACTCGCTTCCAATAATAGGTGATTCTTACAGTAAAGCATTAACATTATTAAATAATAGGTATAATAACCAAACAATGTTAATAAATTCTTACATTTATTCACTTCTTGATTTGCCTAATATAAACAAAGGAACTGCTGTAGCTTTAAGAGAATTTGTTAGCAAGGTTCGACAAAACATCGGTAGTTTAAAAAATATATTGGAGGATACAATTGACAGTTGGGACATGGTATTAATTTGTATTTTATCAAAAAAGTTAGATTTATTTACTAATAGGGCTTATCAGATTGATAGGGATCCTTCAAGGCTTCCAACATTGGAAGGATTTCTAACTTATTTGGAGAATAGAGCAACTGCTTTCGAAGCTGTTTCATTACCAGACTTAACAAAGAATGTCAAAGAAAAATCACACGTTCACATAGCAGTTGGAGAAAATGATTTCAAATGTGCATTTTGCAATAATTTCAATCATAAAATTTATAATTGTAAAAAATTTCAGTCTGTCAATATCAATGAAAGAAATAATTTCATAAACAAAAATAGCCACTGCAAAATATGTTTAAACAAACATATTGGCAAGAAATGTAACTTAAAAGTAACTTGCAGAATGTGTAACAAAAATTCACATAACACATTACTACATTATGAAAAATCTCAACAAGAAAACAAATCAAACTCTGAAACACAAGTAGTTGCATCTACTTCTGCCTCAGTAAACACCACCAACGTGTCAAACAATACAGATGTTTTGTTGCCAACAATTAAAGTTAATGTCAGAGCAAAAAACAATTCATTCATTGATGCCATTGCACTTGTTGACAGTGGCTCCCAGTCATGTTTTATTACTGAAAATTTAGTTCAAAAACTAGGGTTAAAAACATATAAAAATAATTTAGACATTCTAGGTGTAAAGGACACCTCATTTAAAGTTAACAAGGCAGTAAATTTAAACATTTATTCAAATTTGAATAAGCATGAAATAAAATGTGAATGTGCAGTAGTAAACCAAATACCAGTGACATACCAACATTTAAAATTGACGTAGAACAGTTAAATTTACCTGAAATTCTTATTCTTGCAAACGATGAGTTTTACAAGCCAAAAAATATTGACATTTTGCTTTCTGCTGATATACGTATTTTTTAGTATTTTAAGAGATGGTAGGATAAACCTAAACAATGGTTTTATTTTACAAAATACAACTTTTGGATATCTGATCTCTGGTACGTTTCCATCCTCTTCACAATCCAGAAATAACAATTTGGCTAAAATATCTTGTCATTTAATAATTGATGACACAAACAAAATGCTTTCAAAATTTTGGGAAACAGAAAAAGTTCCACAGGTTTTCAAGGAGTATAATAATGAACATGAAGCTTGTGAAACAATATTTCAACAAACCACTTTGTTAGAAAACAATAAATTTCAAGTAGACTTACCACTTAAATTAGATATCAATGAAATCAATTTAGGGGATTCATACTATATTGCAATGAAACGTTTTCAAAATCTAAAAAAAAGATTTAAATCAGACCAAAAATTGTTTGATCAATATAATCAGTTTATTAAAGAATATTTGAGTCTTGGGCATGCAAAGGTTGTAAATACAAATGAATACAAATCTAGTGACACACCAATATATTTTATGGGACATCATGCAGTAATTCGTGAAGATAAAAAGTCAACACGTTGTCGCGTTGTCTTTGACGGTTCCATGCTCACAAAAAATAAAACCTGTATAAACGATTTTCTTTATAATGGTGACATAGTTCAAAATGAGCTATTTGATATTCTGCTGATTTTTCGCACTTTTAAATTCATTATTTTAGCAGATATTGAAAAAATGTTTTGAATGATATTAATTAATCCTGAACATAAAACTTTGCAGAACATTCTTTGGAGAGATAATCCCAATAAGCCCATTGAGTGTTTGAAACTACAAACTGTAACTTATGGTTATAAAAGTACCACATATTTAGCTACACGATGTCTCAAAGAACTCGCGATTAAATATCAAAATGTTTATCCTTTAGCATCTTATGCACTTGAAAATTGTACCTATATTGATGATATTTTGGGTGGAGCCAACACAATTGAAGAATCCATTCGATTAAAAAATGAATTGTGTCATTTATTGAAATTAGGTTCCTTCAATTTGCATAAATGGGCATCAAATGACGACAAAATTTTGCTGGATATTCCGTTGCAAAGTCGACAACTTGATGAAATTGACATTAGCAAAAACAATAATGTCATTAAAACTTTAGGCGTTTCCTATGACATCAAAAACGATTGTTTCAAAATATTCTCGCCAAAGGCTGAAAATGATGACTGTCTGACAAAAAGGCAAATACTGTCATATATTTCTAAATTTTGGGATCCTCAAGGTCTCAGCGGGCCAATAATGGTTCAGGGGAAAGTTTTTCTGCAAAAATTGTGGTTGGACAAGTTTTCTTGGGATGAGCTGTTGCCAGAAAATATTAAAGGGCCTTGACAAGAATTCCAAAACAAACTTAAAAATATGCCAACAATTAAGGTACCCAGAGATGTAAAATTCTACGGTGCGGAAAAAATTGAATTAATCGGTTTTTCAGACAGCAGTCTCATAGCCTATGGTGCTGTATTATATGTTAGAGCAATTTTCAAGGATAAGGCAGTTGGCAATATATTATGCTCAAAATCACGTATTGCACCAATCAACAAAAAATTGACTGTGCCCAGATTAGAGTTGAATGGAGCATTATTACTTGCTCAATTAGCTTTCAAAGTCTCCAACTTGCTCAAAATACAAAATAACAATGTCTATCTGTATTGTGACTCTAACATAGTATTAGCTTGGCTAAACACCGATCCCATGAGGCTCAATGCCTATGTAGCAAATCGCATACTAAAAATTCAAAAAATAACTGAAAATTCTACCTGGTGTTATATTAAATCAAAAGATAATCCCGCTGACATTTTGTCAAGAGGTGCTGATCCTCTCGAATTTAAATCAGACAATCTATGGTTCCATGGACCACAATATTTGTCAGATATTACTTTTATACATAAAAACAAAGATTTCAATATTGATATCACTTATCCTCTACCTGAAGAAAAAACCCACATTGTAACACTAAAAACTTCCACAAGTTCTTTGTTTTTCACAGACATTTTTCAAAGGTTTTCTTCAATTTCAAAATTGCAAAAAATAATGGCTTACATCAATAGATTTATTCACAACATCAAAAATCCAACCAATAAAATGATCGACAATTTAAAAATAGGTGAATTAAATGACTCAATGACTATCATCATTAGAGAAGTTCAAAAAGAAAATTTCTCTCAAGAAATTAATAATTTAAAATCAAAAAGGGATTTAAAATCAAGCATTAAATCACTGTGTCCATTTCTTGACAAAAACAACATTCTTCGCGTTGGTGGAAGGATACAGCAGGCTGATATGAAATATGATCAAATTCATCCCATAATCTTGCCAAAAAACAATAGAATCACTGATCTCATTATTAAAAGAGAACACAAAAGACTCTTACATGCTGGTCAAAAACAGGTGTTGAGTAGTCTAAATTTGCAATTTTGGATTGTAAATGGCATTAGAGAAGTAAAAAAGGTCTTACATAAATGTGTAACATGTTTCAAAGCAAAGGCACAATGCTCAGAGCAATTAATGGGCTCTTTCCTGGAACATCGAGTTAACCCTTACAGACCATTTCAAAATTGCGGCTTGAATTTTTTTGGTCCTATTTACATAAAACAATCACGTATTAAAAAATCCATCATAACAAAAAGTTATGTTGCATTATTTGTGTGTTTTTCTATCAAGGTTATTCATATGGAAGTAGTTTCAGATCTCACGACAGACACTTTTTTAGCTTGTTTTAAAAGATTTATTTCAAGAAGAGGTAAACCTGCTAACATTTATTGTGACAATGGAAAAACGTTTAAAGGAGCCAATGATCAATTAAAAGAATTTTATAAAGACTTTGTGAATGTTAATAAAGACTCTATAATCAACTTTTCAGTGGAAGAACAAATTAATTTCAAGTTCATACCAAGTTATTCTCCAGTATTTGGAGGCTTGTGGGAAAGCTCTGTGAAAAGTGCTAAGCACCACATGAAGCGAGTAATGGGCAATAGCCAGTTAACGTACGAAGAGTTCAATACTCTTATTGTTCAAATCGAAGGAATTTTAAATTCCAGGCCGATTACAGCCTTAACAAATGATCCCACAGATTTAGATTATTTAACTCCCGCGCACTTTTTAGTAGGATGACCTGTAACCTCTTATCCCTAAACGAATGTGACAAATACTCCTGAGAACAAACTCAAATTGTGGAAAATTGTATGCCAAAAATAACAACATTTTTGGCAAAGGTGGTCCAAAGACTATTTAACCATTTTACAAAACCGTCCTAAATGGTATATAAACGTTCCTAACATTCAAGAAGGAACTTTAGTTTTATTAAAGGAGGACAACGTGCCTTCCTTGAAGTGGCCAATGGCCAGAATTATTAAAGTCATACCTGGAAAGGATGGCAAGGTTAGAGTCTGCGACGTCCAAACAGCTTCTGGAACGCATCGGAGATCAGTGACAAAAATGGCAATTTTGCCCCTTTATAACTAATAATTATGAATAAATAAAAAAGAAAAAATATGTATATATTTGTATATAAATTTAGAATAATAAGTTAATATATAAAAGGTAATGCACCTAAAATTATTAATTATTATACTTAAAAAAAAAAAATGTTGCAACATTTAGTAAGACTTCAAATAAGTCATGAAAATTATTATTTTGTAAAATTCGGGCTTGTACCCACAATAATTTTAATAACAAGCGAAATGCTTCGCAAATTTCGGGCTTGTACCCACAATCATTTTAATTACAAGCGAAATGCTCTCCAAATTTCGGGCTTGTACCCACAATCATTTTAATTACAAGCGAAATACTTTGTAAATTTCGGGCTTGTACCCACAATCATTTTAATTACAAGCGAAATGCTTTGTAAATTTCGGGCTTGTACCCACAATCATTTTTATTACAAGCGAAATACTTTGTAACTTTCGGGCTTGTACCCACAACCATTTTAATTACAAGCGAAATGCTTTTGTAAAATTCGGGCTTGTACCCACATTTTAAATATAAGCAAGGTGCTTTTTAAATTTCTTTGGGCAAGAATAACTACTGTTTAAAATAACAATAATTAATAAAACTGAGAGCATATGGTTTCAAAGAAGCCTGAGGCCCCAGCATGTTGCAAACATTATGCAACACCAAATACACTAAAGTTTATAAGTGTAAAGTTCATATCCTAGATGTCGTCTGCGGCAAGCATCTGAGGTTGAATCGTGCGCAGAGCAAAAAGATAGCCTGCGGCAGTATAACTCAAAACATGGTACAAGCAAGAGTTCTCGTGTACGAAAGCGTTGTAACTACGCTGTACCATAATTTTAATTATTGAAAGAATCGGGCTAGTTCCCACAAGTAGTAAAGTGTTTTTTAATACGCATACAATCGGGCAAGTACCCATAAACAACAAACCATTTCAACAGTGCAGTTGATGTGTAAATATGTTAGTGTAAATAAACCAGTGTAAATATATGTAAATAAATTGTACATAGCAAGTAACATCGAAGGAAACTTATTTATTTTAACACAGTCCACAAACCCATGAGTGATATGTGCGCAATCAAATTGTACATATCAAACACTCATAATAACATAGAAATATTGGTATACGTAAAATGCCAAGCGGGGTGCATATGCACCCCACACTCTAAAAACCTGAATAATTACTGAGATGGAAAAAATTCATATAAGATTTTAGGTAAATCACATTTGGAACCTAAAAAAATGCAGCTACTAAAAAGAGGAAATAAATCAAAATATAATTGGCTTAGATACACACAAAAAAGTACATGTGGGGTGCATTTGCTAATAAGGGATAAATATACTACTATGTTTGTAAAGTAGGTATTTTGAAGTAGTTGGGTGGTTCAGGAGAATATATTCTCTGGAAGGTGATAATCACCATGAAAACAGTAATAACACTTATTCATTGTGAATCATTTTAACAGTGAACACTTCACTGTTAGAATGTTTCACAATGAATCTTTCATAGATTCAACATTATTGTTATATAATAGATGTGAAATTGAAAGCTTATTACCAAATAAGGAGATATACTAACAACCGAAAACGTCATAGTACATTGACGTACATTGACATATATATATATATATATATATATATATATATATATATATATATATATATATATATAATATTGAACTAGTTACCTAGTTCTGGAAACAAATTTACACAAATAACTATCATAAAAAGTATAGATTATAGCGGGAGGTGTCAGTAGACACAACCATTAGCAAGAAAATGACAATTTAAGTATAAAGTTATATAAAAATTAATGAAATATGTATCAATCTTATTAAATATGAATGTGATTATTTTAAAAAGGATTATGAGAACAAATACCAAACACAATAATATTTAATCAAATACAAAAAGTTACCTGCACAAGTAATTCCGAATATATGTCAAAGTCAATGATTTCCACAATGTGCTGAACACTGCCGTAGGAATGTCTGTAGATATTAATTGCCATATTATAACTTGAAACCTAAAAGAATTAAAAAAGGAATATTTAGTCTAGTGTTTGATTAGCATAATTACACATGTTCCAATAGTAAAAGTTTATAATTTCATAAAGAGTTGAAAACTGTATATGAAAAGATAGATGGAACGCAGCTCAAACTTATGAAAGGGAAATTAATAAACAGGAAGTAATGAATCTTAGTAAATTTATAATTGCCAACTTAATTTTATTGATTATTTATTGCATACTGAAAAATAATATCAAAAACAAAAATAATCAATAGTTTATATGATATAAATATAAAATAAGATTGAAAATTAAAAAAAGGATCAATTACATATAAGTAAATTGATAATTTAGGTTGTAGTTTTTGTAAAAATAATTATTTATAAAAATATCTAAACAACATGTTTATATGTAAATTAGCTATTGTATTATGAAAAAAGGATATGATATATATATTCCTTAATACAATAGAAATAATAGTGAACTAGTGTAAATATCCTCCAGAACAATTAAATTAAATAATTCAGATTTAGAACTAAAACACTTTGAAATGACAATTTTTTATTCAAAATAACAGATAAGTGAGCTTTGGATTAATTAAGCGAGGAGGTTGTTGATTTTGAAAAACAAGAAAAGAGAGTTTTCGGGTGATGGAGAGGAAGCGTCGATAGAGAGACTCTTTGTTTAAAAATTTATCAGAAATTGGTATAAATGTTAAAAAACACAATCAAAGGTGAATCAAAGCATTTAACTATTGTTTATAATCCTGTGTAAGGATGAAGAAGTGTAGAAAGTGAATATCTCCTGAGAGATATCTACAAGAATTTGGAGATGCGAGTTGCAGCCCGGCAGAGAATTCAATATTAAGGTCTGTGTCTTTACAATTACATTCATTGGAATTCCATATAATTCTTTATAAAGAAAGTGAACATTAAAAATTTATCAGAACGTTCAAATTGAATAAATTCATTAAATGGCCAAGAACATTTATCATATGATGCATCATAATTTTATCTCAATTGAGAATTAAACAGTTTTAGTTAATAATAATATTTACACTTACTTGATATAATATAATTCACTGTATATGTTCACGAGCATCATGAATTTTCACATAACCTCTCATTCTTTCTTTTATCTTCAGCATGAATAACTATTTGCCTATTACTGTCTTCACTTTCAACTCACTCACATAATTTTAACTAAGTATACTTATATGTAATTGATTATTTAAAGTTTATATCATTAAAATTGTTTCACCATTATAGACGCGCTGGTAGTGTGTTTAACAGTAAAGCTATTTCTTATAGAGGGGAGAGTATCCTCCTATCGTTTCAATTATAACAGCGCATGCGTTCAGATGTATGCGCCGACGCACTGATAGGAACATTCTTATACCGAGAAATGTATCTGATATAGGGTGGAACAAAAACACAATTTTCAATGTTTAAATCTTATTGCAAATTTTCATAATAATTTATTAAATTGTTTACATTTGAGTGTTGGTATTTTATTCTCATCACATCCATCAGAAAATTTTCTATTGTCAATATATTTCAATAATTTTATATAGGAGAAACTTCAGAAATTAATTTTCATAAGAAAAATTTTACAAGGAAAAAGGTAAGGTTTGAATTAAATTTGTCAATTACTGGTGTTAATGCATCCTGAACTCAAAGGGAGGAGTCTCATACTTCCGACTGAGATAAATAAATATAAATATAACAGTTAATAAAAAATTAACATCTTGAGCTAGCCGAGGTAAAACAAATACTATATTAAATAATACTGTATTAAATAAATAAATAAAACATAAATCAATTATAATATATATATATATATATATATATATATATATATATATATATATATATATATATATATATATATATATATATATATATATATATATATAACAACGGATATGATTGGATTAGATGAGGCTATAGAAAATGAAATATTAAAATCATGAAGAATCTATATGTGATAGTTGTATGAATAAAAAGTTAAATAAAAATGGAATAATTACGTATATGTTTCGTATTTGATTATGTTGCCACGATTATGTAAATAGCATGTAAATTTCCACCAATCAAAGGACTTTAATAATATATAAATTTTGATAAGAACTTTTATAGGACTAATTTAAAGTTATTATGAAATTATAATCAATATAGAGTGTATAACAATGAAAATAACAGGATATTTACATAAATAATGAAGTGATTTAGGATCATCATTGAACAAACTACATCAAATTGCTTATGAACATCCGGTTAAGGTAATTTGTTTATGAAGAAAACAAGAGAGTAGCGGAGAGAAGGTAGGATAACGAGAACTCCATGTTTTGGGCTCTAGAAAATTTTTAGTGAAATTTAAAAAAAAATCAAGTATTTATCTTATATTTTGAAGTGTTTCGCAACTAGAGACGCAACAAACATTTTGATTTAGTGTTTCCCTATCCAGAACAAGTCTTACTGTAGAAATATAGACAATTTGGTGATTCGCGACAGTGCAGAAGGACGCTAAGGTGCGGACATAAATAGTTCGTTTTATCGGGGATATTCTCCATTGTAAATAAAAATGTATGATAAAGAATTTTCTTCTTTCCAGTCTTTCGTTTTTCATTGTTAATAAGAAATATATAATTGAAAAACTCAGACTACTACATGATAAAAACACAGTCATTATATATTTCAAGTTTTATTATCCTTAAAACATGTTCTTTACTACTATAACACAATCATTACTTCATTACAAAAGTCCTGGTGTTTACAAAATACTTTTTACAATCGCAAACTCAGCTGCAGAAAATTTCAATAATTTTTCAAATGTGGTATTAAAAATTTCATTCTAGAAAAAAGTAAGTAATTTGAGGAAAAATAAATACGATCATATGATGCATCCAGCAATCTGATTGGTTGATAGTAGTCACGTGGTTACAACGGATCCGTGATCACGTACTCATGTGGATTCAGACTGAGAGTTATTTCGAATTATATGATAATTGGTTTCGTTTCATTTAATCCGAATCTTTTAGCTGTCTGAATGTAGCTCATACTAGTAAACAATACTATATTGTACACCAAGCGGCCAAAGTGGCCCATTTAATCCTGTGGGTGGTGTTTGATTCCTGAGGGAAGTAATCCACCTAAGGGATTAATGTCACTTTTGTCGAGAGGTGTATACGCTATTTTATGCAATTCCGGTAATTCTACGTACATTTTTAATACAAATAAATAATACTACTTAGGAGGGACTTTCACGAAACTTGGCTGGGCATCGAGGGTGAACTTCTAAGATGCTTGGCTGGGCATCGAGGAGCGACTTTTATAAAACTTGGTTGGGCATCGAGGATGTACGTTTTTATTTGTACTTTAAATCCCTTAACAAGTAGTTTGTAGGTAAAGTATTGTACGTAACTCATGTTTTAACGTATTTTACGCACTCACGGAACTACGAACTCGCCGCTACGCGGCTTCGTGCGTAACTTTTCCGTTCGTGCGTAAAATGCTTCTTACAACACACGTTACGTAATATACTATAATTTTATCATTGTTTAACGAGACGTTTAAGAGTTTACATAGGTAAAATGGTATGTATTCAAGCCGACAAAGTAGCAGCATTCTTAATAATTGGTGAATCTAGGAAGAATCTCCATGAAGCGGAACGTTTATTTAATGAGAGATGCCCAGATCGCCATATCTCGAGAAATTATTTAAGGGAGCTTCTTCACAAGTTCGAAGCAACAGGTAGTGTTCAAGATGCCAAACGATCTGGTCGACCAACATTTAGTGATGATAAAAAAATTGATAAAGTTGCTGAAATGGTAGTAAACCCTACTTCCACTTCCACTAAAGTTGCGTCTATCTGTGAAGTAAGTAAAAATACAGTACAGAGAGTGGTGGTTAAAAACAAATTTCCTCCATACAAGTTTAAAATGGTGCACCACCTTTCGGATGACGACGCCGACAGAAGACTCGAATTCTGTGAATGTATGACAAATAAAATTAGTCAAAACTCACATTACACAAAAACAATTTGTTTCATTGACGAAAGTACTTTTTGCTTCAATGGAAATGTGAATACACAAAATGTAAGGTATTGGTGTTTCTAAATGATACTCACGGTCTCTAGTTAATTCCACAATATAATAAAAGTTATTGAAAATTCTAAAAAATTGACAATTGTTTCCATAAATCAATATCTTCGTCAGAATAACAGAAGTTACATTTTATTTTATGCCTACCTGATGTTTAGTAGTTATTTTTGGCTAGACCAAGAAGTAACCTAACTTGTGATTGGCTTAATATATGTTTATAGAAAAAAGAAGAAGATGTTATATTACAAATATTGAAGCTTAGATATTATTAGCCCTATGGTGATATCCTGGATATCATTTTTCCAATTTAGATCAGTATAACTGTGCAATGATATAGAAAACCAGAAAAACCATATCTGCTGATCTTTACTATTATCACTTAAGAAGACAGTTTATTAGTGGAGAACTCCCTAGATTTAACTGTTCATTGACAACTTCATATTGTGGGTTTCTTAAATGTCTTCTAATTTCCAGTTCTTCAAGGAAATCCAGTTCTTGTTTCTTTTCACAAATATGCAGCACTTCTAGTTCTGTGTTAGGTGACAATGAATGATTGGTGTCAAGTAGATGTTTTGCGTAGTGGGATTTATCTGGTTGTTTTAATCTGTATGCACGTAAGTGCTCACTTTATCGTATTCCAAAATTCCTAAGGGTCTGACCTCTGACTTCTTTAATAGTGGTATTTTTGTTTTTACATTTAACAATTTTGTACTAACGTTACTTTCTGTTCTAAAATAAATTGTTGTATTAGTTGCTGAAGATATTATCTTTGAAATATTATTAGAAATATTTCCTGCATATGTGATGGTTTTATAAGTTTTAATTTCATCAGCTTGTTCAGGATATATTAAATGTAATGCCACTTTTTTTTCTTTTTTACTAATTAGCCGATTTATCATATCTAATGGATAACCGTTAGATGTTGCTAATTGTCTGATTGTATTAATATCTCTATCAAAATTACATTTGTTCATAGGAACTGAAAAAGCTCTATGTATCATTGAATTATAGGCTGCTAGTCTGTGTGACATAGGGTGATTGCAATTGAATGGAATTGTCACATAAGTCTGTGTTGGTTTTCGGTAAATTGAATAATCAAGTACATTATTAACTCTTTGAATTTTTAAGCCAAGAAAATTGATTGAGCTATTCTCTTCAATTTCTAATGTAAATTTAATTTTCGGGTGTAAATTATTGATGTGGTTGAAAAATACATCTACTTGTCGTTCACTACCCATAAAACAAGCTAATATGTCATCTACATATCTATACCAAAATAAAATATTTTTGAAATATTACTTTCAAAGATCTTTCTTTCTAAATTGTCCATTGCTAAAATAGGTGATATAGGGCTTCCCATTGGTAAACCTTCATTTTGAATATATATCTTATTGTCAAAAGTGAAATAATTTTGATTATTGCATACATCAAATAAATTAAGTATATCTGATATTATTCCTGGATTAATATTTGTACCTTCTAGTAATTTTCTTACAAGTATTGGACATTCTTTGGGAGGAATTTTAGTTAACATTAGTTACATCGAACGAAATGAGTTTATAGCTATCTTGCAAGTGGATTGCTTTCAACTTTTTTATTAGTTCTAATCGAGTACTGAGATTCATATCCGTAAGTATTGAGTATATTGTTGAGCTTCTTTGCCAATATATTATTAGGAGCATTAACATAAGAGACTACAGGTCTAATTGGTTTCGTTATTTTATGTAATTTAACTATTCCATATAATTGTGGACAATGAAGATTCTTATGTATGATAGACCTCTTTTCGTAATCATTTAAAAGATAATTTGAATTATTAACAATATCCCTTACATTATTAGAAAACTTTTTTGTTGGGTCTGCTTTAAGAACTTTTACATCGCTGGATTCTATGAAGTTATATAACTATAAATGATTACGAAAAGAGGTCTATCAAACATAAGAATCCTCATTGTCCACAATTATACGGAACAGTTAAATTACATAAAATAACGAAACCAATTAGACCTGTAGTCTCTTATGTTAATGCTCCTAATAATTTATTGGCAAAGAAGCTCAACAATATAGTCAATACTTACGGGAATGAATCTCAGTACTCAATTAGAAATTCAATAGAACTAATCAAAAAGTTGAAATCAATCCACTTGCAAGATAACTATAAACTCATTTCGTTCGATGTAACTAATATGTTTACTAAAATTCCTCCTAAAGAATGTCTAATACTTGTAAGAAAATTACTAGAAGATAAAAATATGAATCCAGGAATAATATCAGATATACTTAATTTATTTGATGTATGCATTCATCAGAATTATTTCACTTTTGACAATAAGATATATATTTAAAGCGAAGGTTTACCAATGGGAAGCCCTATATCGCCTATTTTAGCAAACATTTTTATTGACAATTTAGAAAGAAAGATCTTTGAAAGTAATATTTCGAAAAAGATTTTATTTTGGTATAGATATGTAGATGACATATTAGCTTGTTTTATGGGTAGTGAACGACAATTGGATGTATTTTTCAACCACATCAATAATTTACACCCGAAAATTAAATTTACATTAGAAATTGAAGAAAATAGCTCAATCAATTTTCTTGATTTAAAAATTCAAAGAGTTAATAATGTACTTGATTATTCAATTTACCGAAAACCAACACAGACTGATGTGACAATTCCATTCAATTCTAACCACACTATGTCACACAGACTAGCAGCATATAATTCAATGATACATAGAGCTTTTTCAGTTCCTATGAACAAATGTAATTTTGATAGAGAGATTAATACAATTAGACAAATAGCAACATCTAACGGTAATCCATTAGATATGATAATTAGTAAGGAAGAAGAAAAAGTGGCATTACAACTAATATATCCCAAACAAGCTGATGAAATTAAAACTTATGAAACCATGACATATGCAGGAAATATTTCTAATACTATTTCAAAGATAATATCTTCAGCAACGAATACAAGAATTTCTTTTAAAAGAGAAAGTAACGTTAGTACAAAATTGTTAAATGTAAGAACAAAAATACCACTATTAAAGAAGTCAGGTATATATAAACTCAAATGTCCAGAATGCAATGCTGTCTATTTGGGTCAGACCCTCAGGAATTTTGAAATATGATACAGGTGAGCACTTACGAGCATACAGATTAAAACAACCAGATAAATCCCACTACGCAAAACATCTACTTGACACCAATCATTCATTGACACCTAACACAGAACTAGAAAAGCTGCATATTTGTGAAAAGAAACAAAATTGGATTTCCTTGATAAACTGGAAATTAGAAGACATTTAAGAAACCCACAATATGAAGTTGTCAATAAACAGTTAAATCTAGGGAGTTCTCCACTAATAAACTGTCTCCTTAAGTGATAATTGTAAAGATCAGCAGATATTCCTGGTTTTCTATATCATTGCACAGTTATACTGATCTTAATTGGAAAAATGATATCCAGGATATCACCATAGGGCTAATAATATCTAAGCTTCAATATTTGTAATATCACATCTTCTTCTTTTTTTTATAAACATATATTAAGCCAATCACAAGTTAGGTTACTTCTTGGTCTAGCCAAAAATAACTACTAAACATCAGGAAGGCATAAAATGAAATGTAACTTCTGTCATTCTGACGATGATATTGATTTATCGAAACAATTGTCAATTTTTTAGAATTTTCAATAACTTTTATTATATTGTGGAATTAACTAGAGACCGTGAGTTTCATTTAAAAACACTAATATGAGCATATTCCACGAAGTAAGGGTCGAGACAGTTAATTTCATGTAAGGTATTGGATTGACATAAATTCTCACACCTTCCGTTAACAACATACCCAATTTCCTGAAAATGTCAATTTTTGGGCAGGTATTTTGGGAAACCACATAGTTGGTCCTATTTCAAATTTAAGCGGTGAAGTGTATCTGGAGATGTTGCAAAATGCAATTGAGCCGTTAATTCTTGAAATTCTGGAAGATAATCAAGATGAATTCCGCCATCTGGAAATAACATTTCAACAAGATGGTGCACCTGCACATTATTATGGTGCAGTAAGACGTTACCTCGATGAAAAATATAGAGGTAGATGGATCGGCCGGCGAGGTCCTATAGAATGGCCACGTCGGGTCACCAGATCTGACACCAATAAATTTTTTTCTATGGGGGTACTTGAAATCCAAGATTTATACTACGGCACCAGATAGCATTGGCGTTTTGAAAGAAAGAATTACTGAAGAATGCAATGCTATTTCAGCTGACACATTCGAACGAGTACGACAAGAGTTTACTAATAGGATGTATTACTGTCAGGAAGTAGACGGAGCACATTCCGAACATTTGCTATAATAATCCATTGTTGATATTTTATTAATTAAATTTAAAAAAATAATTTCAATAATTTTGATTTTTATTTAATTTATCCGTCAAAATTAATATAAACCCAAACAAAATGAATATGGCTATGTAGCCAATGTCAATGTCTTTTAAACGAGATATCACTTGCCATAAGGTCCTATTTAAAATTATTGGCCAGAGTGGCACCGTGACATCATCTATTACTATTATGTCACCTGTTACCATTCGTAGAGAAGTTTACAACACTTTATTTTCACCCTCCAAATTTTATTAATGAAAGTGTAGCCGTTCAAAAGATACGAGGGGGGGAGAGGACTTTTGAATAGCACCGTATATAGTAACTATAGTTGTTGTTATAATTTAATTTTTTCTTTTTTGTTGTTTTGTTGTGTTGTATTAGTTTTTTGTTATATTATTATGAAATTACTATTATACACTGCATTTAATCGCTCCAATTGTATCTTTAAACATCTACCAAATATATCATAGAAGAACTCCGATGAGGAGATTAATTGAAAGATTTTTAGACCTACCTGTAAGGAAAATCAATCTCAATTATTCGAGCATGATAGAGCCCTCACTCCCCCAATCTACCCAGTCAATAGTGCGATTAGTCCAGTCACCAATGAACTGTTCGATATTCGCCTTGATATCGGGTGATTAGTATATACGACAAAAAATTGTTTACTCTTTTAAATACAGTGCGTGTTTCACTCTTACCAAATTTATCATAGAAAACTCAAATGAAACTCAAAAATTGATGTGAACTGAATACATTATCAACAACACACGGTTTCTGACTTTTAGATAACCATGTCGTCGTCTACACGGACCAAAGACAAACTTTAGATAGGTACAATAGTGAGGAGGTATTGCTGCAATATGTTCGATATAGAATATAGTCAGTGATTCGAAACCTAAGATGCTTTTTGAGAAAAGAATTCTGAAAAAAGTTATGATTTTCAGATAATATTCTATTACTATCATTTTATAGATGCAAGGTTAATATATAAAATATCAAAGTATCGAATTTCCAGGAAAAGTAATTGGGCTTCTAGGGTCACCGTTAGATTGGATAACGGAATATCAAAAATTGAAATTAAACAAAATGTGCCCATTTGAAAGACATTGATAATACAATTCCTGTATCCTACGAAATACATTGTATTAGTTTCAGTATGTGAAAATCCCTGTGAGTCTTGTTCTGCGAAAACCATTTCTGCAAACCTGGTCTTATTGCAAACTGCTATTTTTCACCAGTGAAATAATTTTAATTTTGAAATATGTATCTCAATATGTGACTTTCACGCTAGGTGGTGCTATTTAGTTTACTCATAAATCAATTTATCTTTGCAAACTAATAAATAGAGGTATAAAGTTCTGAACGTAGATATTAACACAAAACCTACTTAACAGCATACGGTGAATACATAAATTTTTCCTAGCTCGAGATATATTGAGAAACGTGTAAGTTTTTAGTATTTTACTCCGAATATACAACGTGTTCCGGGACTTGATGCAAAAAATTCGGGAGTGAGTGGATGACGTGCAAATAATGCTGTGACTTAAAAAAATTCTCATACGACCCCTCGTTTCTGAGTTATAGGCCTTTAAAATTGCGACATCAGAACTTATATTTAACCCTAGAACACTAATATGTCGTAGAATTGACGACGCTAGCTATATTTTGTTAGAATTCGTTAATCTACGAGAATACCTCAAACACGCCGCTTACAGTAGCTTCCTGATCAGTCTTATAGATAAGAATGGTGAGAAGTATTGTTCGAAATTTGTTTATTTTATTCAATAATTTGACGCCTCCTCGTAAAATTTACGATAGATTAGTAATTATATTTGTTGATTTTTTTATACTATTGGGTAAGAAATTTTAATTTTTGTTTTTTATGTGTAACTCAAATAAAAAATATTATAGGAAAATGTTTCCAGATGAAATAGAAAAAATTATGAATGGTGGCGATTCTTATGATAAAGAACCTTATGAAGATAGTGGAAGTGATTGGGAAGAAGATAACTTAGAAATGCAATAGGACAGTGATGTGGATGATATCAGTGATGAAGATTCAGATAACGACATTAATTTAGATAATATTGAAGATGACGATAGATATGAGGCAGACGAAAATGAGCCAGTACAAGAGGCATATGAACAAACTTTTGAAAGTTCGTCTAATGATGAACCGCCAGTAAAAACACGGCGTAGAGACTCACGCATCGCTTTACCAACCAAGAACAACTTAAGAGGCAAAAACGGTCATAAATGGTCAGTAACAGTCCCAATTACTTCAAAAAGAACGGCTTCTCGAAATATTATACATTTTGTATCAGGAAGTAAAGGAAATGCACGTAATCTCGTACAAATAAAAGATCATTTCACGCCTTTTCTTTCGGATGATATACTTAGTACCATTATTACATTAACAAACGAAGAAATTGAAAGACAGCGTGGAAAGTATTCTAAGGATTCAGCAACCGTATCACAAATCAACAAAAATAAACTGCTAGCATTTTTGGCTGTTTTGATATTTTCAGCTGCAAGGAAAGACAATCATCTCAACAGTAAGGAAATGTTCAATCCTACCACATCTTGTAGCTTTTATCGAGCTTGTATGAGTTGTGACCGATTTACCTTTTTATTGAATTGTATCAGGTTTGACGATAAATCTACTAGAGAGCTAAGAAAACAGTCCGATCCTTTTGCTCTAGTTAGAGAAGTCTGGGAACTTCTCTTAGACATCTGCAGAAACTCCTACACTCCATCATCCTACATTACAATAGACGAACAGCTCCTTGGTTTCAGAGTTAGGTGCTCTTTCCGCATGTATATCCCCAATAAGCCATCAAAGTATGGCATAAAGATCGTCATGGTATGCGACTCCGCCTCCAAATGTATAAGTGAT
This sequence comes from Galeruca laticollis, assembly GCA_963921935.1. NCBI lineage: Eukaryota > Metazoa > Arthropoda > Insecta > Coleoptera > Chrysomelidae > Galeruca > Galeruca laticollis. The sequence continues at coordinate 193,954,447 of OY998178.1, read as the reverse complement.
GCACAACCGTACTTGGGGAAGAAAACCAATACAGGAGGCCTGCCACTGGCAAACTATTATGTGAAGGAGTTGACAAAATCTGTCCATGGTAGCAATCGTAATATCACTATGGATAATTGGTTCACATCAATTCCTCTAGCCGATGAACTATTACAAGCTCCCTATAAGTTAACTATGTTGGGCACAGTGAGAAAAAATAAAAAAGAATTCCCTCCAGAATTGCGGCAGATAAAGGATAGAAAGTGTGGATCCTCAATGTTTTGTTTCGATAAAATGAAAACCTTAGTGTCTTACAAATCCAAGCCGAATAAAATGGTACTAATGTTTCCTACTTTTTACGAAGGTGCAGCAATATGTGAAAATAGTAAACCAGATATGATTATTCATCATAATAAAACAAAATCAGGAGTAGACACATTCGATCAGCTGTGCAGTAATATGGGATGTAACCGAAAAACGCGGAGATGGCCACTGTGTGTCTTTTTTGGAATGATCAATATTGCTACCATCAATTCATATGTCATCTATTGTTATAATAAATACAGAACAAATGACAAACCTGTTTCCCGTTATCATTTTATGATTGAACTGAGCAAGAGTCTAGCTGAGTCCTGGATGCGAGAAAGGTTGATGATCCCAAACGACGTACAATTCGCCAGGATATCTGTAGAGTATTGAATATACAGCAGGCCGAAAAAAACCATCAACCCTTAGAACGTGAACACACTATTTGTTTTCACTGTCCAAGCCGTCTTAGACGGATGACAACCAACTATTGTGGACAGTGTCAACATGCTATCTGTGGAAATCATAAGGGTAATGTCTGCACTGTATGCTCTTCAGAATAGCTAAAAATGATAAATTTTGTACGTTATTATATGTTAAATTTGTGACTAGAATGTACCTTATTAAAAAAAAATAATAAGAATAATGACTTTTACGTTTTTTTCTAAAAATAGTAATAATTACGACACATTAGTAATAATGTGTGTTAAAATCATATTAGTGTTCTAGGGTTAAGTATATTTTCTAAATTATACTTTGGAACATTATGAATTTTTGATGGATGATTACGTATATCCATGTAGTGTGTTTGACGGAATAAATAATTCTACACTACTATCTGAAGACCAGGGGCGGCACATGCCCAATAGTTAACAATCAGTTACTTTTACAGGGACAACCCTAAATATAGCAAAAACCAATCAATTGATTGTTTGACAAAAAGGTACTCTTTGTTTAAATCGATATTATTGATGGTTTAGGAGATATGTAGATTTTTAGATCGTTGTACATGCCAAGGAAACCGTTCGCCATAAAGAGACATTCTGAGAAAAATTATCATTAATTGTAATAATTTATTGAAAATCCATACATGAGGTATTAAAACACAATCCAACTTCTCTAATTGAACTGCATACTATCGAACATCGTGTACATAAGGAAAAAATTGAAATGTAGAATAATTTAGTTGGTGAGCCTACAACTTATCAAATAAATACAAAAAAACTATAGTAAATGTTCGAAGTCTGCCCCTTGCACTTCTACACACTTCCGGAGTCTACGGAGGCTATTTTTTTGAACTCGAAAGAGCATTGCAATATTGTCTCTTATAGCATCACAATTGAAGTTTAGTCTATCGATCATTTCGTTCCTCGTTTACCTGTGTTGCATATACCAAGCTTTTAAGATATAAAAAAAATGAATCCATTGTATTTAATTCAGGGGAACGCGGTGGCCATGCAAATGAACTTCCCCGAACAATCCAGAAAAACTGATTTTTTTTTTCTCGGCTTTGATCACTCGGCCAGTCACAACAGGAACAAATTATTAATATATAAAAGAAATATTCACCTCACTCACACCTACCCACACCTAAGAGATTAATTTCATCAGAACCTTATATACTTCCATTTTGTTTAAAGCTTAAAGATGGCAGATATTGAAGGGTGGAAAAAATCCGATTCTTATTAAATCATTAATAAGGTTTTTAGTTTCTTGGGAATATATGCCGTTAAAGAAAATATGATTCAGATCACTTTTGATATGACAGTGTTGACACAAGTCTGTGTCAAGAATTTTTATTTTATATAAGTGTGCCGGATAACATGCATATCCAAAACGTAGTCTAACAATAGTTGTAATGTATTTACGTGGGTAGGAATAAGAATTGAACCAACAACAATTCGGAATTTCCTGTTGAATTGATGAATATTGGGTATTAGATATTTTACAATAATCCTTCCAAGACTTTTTCCATAAACAACTTTGTTTTCGCCTAGAATTAGCAAATACGTCTGGTACAGTGAGTGGATAGATAGATAATGGGCCATTTTCTGCTGCCTTTTTAGCTAAACGATCTACATGTTCATTATGTTTAAGTCCTATATTTGCTTTGATCCATATCAGCTGTACATATTTATTATCTTTTTTAATTGAAATAACATTTTTTTATATAGAATATATAGAGATTATCTGATAAAGCAGGTATAGTTGGATTTTGTATAGCTGTTAAGATAGACAGAGAATCAGCTAATATAATAGCAGAACATTTCCTGGACGAAGAAAACATTTTTAACGATTCATAGATGCCCACAGCTTCAGCGCTGGAAACTGAGGAGTCTGAGGGGAGCTTAAACCATTTTTCGACATTATCACCTGGAATGTAGAACGCACAACCAGTTCCATATAAACTTTTCGAAGCGTCAGTATATATCTGTATGGGATCAGCATAATTTTCTAATATGGAGTTTAAAATTATAAGACTTATCATAGGATTGACATGATACCTAGGTTGAATGACATTGAACGTGTGAAAAAAGTATTCAAAATTATCTAAAGTCATATTTTTTTCTGATCTAATTACACATAGATTGTTGTTGTTTCGGAAAGCATCACAGAGAGGCGGTGAATTTTTGCGGATCCAGTAGTTGTTAGTTAAATCAAATGCGTTTACTTTACATATATTGTTATATAAAGACTCGTTGGAAGACCTGATTTTTATGAGGAATTTATGGCTAAAATAACTTCTTCTATATTTGAAGGGAGGTTCTAAAGCTTCCACGTGAAGTGGTTCAATGAGAGTAGACCTCATAGCACCCATACAAATACGTAAGGCTTTGTTTTGAAATACGTCAATTTTTTGTAAATTATTTTTACTTGCGGATCCATAAAGTGTACATCCATAATCTATTATGGATCTAATGTATGATCTATAAAAAAGTAGCGAAGTCGACACATCAGCTCCCCACCAAGTTTTAGAAATAGATTTTCAAAAATGCATACCTCTATTGCATCTATTCAATACATGTTCGATATGGGGTTTCCACGTTAACTTCCTATCAACTATCATTCCCAAGTATTTTATTGATTTACAAAAAGGAAACGCTTGTGTATTCAACTGAATCGTATCGATATTCGGGATGTTATGTCTAGAAAAAATGCAAACTGATGATTTCGTGGGAGATACTTCAAAACCATTTTTAATGAACCATTTATAAGCCGATCCGTATATTTTATCTAATGTCTCTACATCATCATTATATTTTTTGGCCTCTGAATATAAGCAAAAATCATCCGCATACTGAATTATTTTTGGGGTGATTTTTTCAACGAAAATACTATGGAAGTCAGCCGTATACAAATTAAAAAGCAGAGGACTCAATACTGAACCCTGAGGTAGTCCTGAAATATTATAACGAGGTCCTATGAGGTGATTATTATGAGTTCTTATATACAAGTTTCTATGAGAATAAAAGTTAATGATTACATCAGTTAATCGAAACGAATTAGGAAGTTATTAATCATTTTTTCTCTTAGAATGAGTGAGCAGACGCTATCATAAGCACCTTCGATATCTACGCACAATTTGAGCAATATTTATTGTAATCTTTTTAATTATTTTTAACATGTCACTCTGTATATTAACAACTTTTAAATTCTTATCACTTTTTACTATAATATATAAAAAACAGCAGAATAGAAACATTTTATATTAATCTATTTTTAATGTGTGTAATGTGATGCTAGTGCCCGTATCGGCAAAACAACTGTTGCTCTCTGTAAGTTTTTATTTATTGTTAATTTTAATGGGTTTTAAAATGTACATTACTAATTATTGTAGAATTTCTCCTGAAGAAGCTGTTAAACAATGGCGAAATATTGAGAATATTAGAAAAATTGCAGTTTTAATTGCCTACAGACCGCTATACCCGTAATTTATGAAATATTCTATAATTAAGTAACGGTCGATAACTTGATAAATTATATATATATATATATATATATATATATATATATATATATATATATATATATATATATATATATATATATATATATATATTAATACATATACTCTATCTAAATTCTAAAGAAAACATTGAAATAAAGAAAAATGTACATATTTGGATGTAATACTAGTGATATACAATGTATTATAAATAATTTAAAAGATTCAATATGCAAATAAAATTTGACATTACAATTTCGAATGACAATAATGCAGAAGATACTTAATGATACATAGATTTTATAAAGATTTTAAAAAAAAAGAATACAGATGTCGCTGGTAGCAAAATTACAATTAGAATTAAAGAATGAAAATCTCTCTTTCCTATATGAAGACATAAATTTGTATTTTTTTTTAAAAAAGGAATTCTTTGGTAAACAAAGGAGAACAAAATTATTTATGGAAAAAGTTTAGTTAGTTGATTTTGAACCCCTCTCGAGAGAACATCTAATATGAGTTCTCTCAAATTTGCTGAATTATATAATAGTAATTGATATATTAAAATAGCATCAGATTATAATAATTAGCATGATAAGATCAGTGCGTGAATAATTCCTTAAATAATTATATTGAAATAGTGTTAGTGATTTTTCCGGGTTCTGAATTATAAATTTAGAAAAGTGGTTCTGGTGATTCTAAAAGACGTGCTTAGAATCAGAACGAGTGATCCTGATACCTAGTTGGTGAGTCCAGTCCAGATTTTATAAATTATTTTTCAAGAATTAACAGGCCTTTAAATAAAATTAAGATAGATGCATCTATATCACATTTTTGAATACTGACAAAATTAACGTTAAAGATATATAAAATTTCACCTGAAGAGAAGAGAAAATTTTTTGAATAGACAATTTTATCGCATATAGTTATTTGACATTTATACACGTCAAGTGTAATTTTCGACGATTTGAACGTTTAGAATAAGTAGTTAATTAGGTTGTTCTTCTAGTATATAGGTTGTTTTTTTTAATTTTAAGGTTCGTAGAAAGTACGATTATTGTTCTTTATTATATTTTGGGAATAATAATTCATTTTCACTTGTTATCTGATGGTATATAATATATAATTTTTGATTCCAACTCACTTTGGTATTAATTCAACTCCTATTTCATTGAATTTGAAAAATTTTGGATCCTATAAAACTTTTGATATAATCAGTGACATTTAGTTAATTTTCAGTGACAGAAAAATTGTAGATGTCATTAGATAATTTAATGGTCTTAGAATATATTGAACAAGCAGTCACTATAGATTTGCAATAGTATAATTGACAATTTTGGAATATTCTTTGGAAATTTATAAATTTAAAATTTAAATTATTAATTTTTTTTAATCTTTGAACCCTCCCTGAGGTAAGAGCGAGTAAGTCGATTTTGTAGTAATTTATCTTTCAGAATATAAAATTTCATATTCATCTGAGCCGGGCATAATAATTTGACAATTCCTGTCAAAATTTCAAATAGGTTATATTCAGTGATAAAGGTGTTTTCACATTAGTGTAGTTACTACCACGATTGTAACAACAGCATCTAATAATCAAATTTCAAATAAAATCATATAATACATAATTATAAAAACAGTAGAACATTAAATATATTATAATATATATATATATATATATATATATATATATATATATATATATATTAAAAGTATGAAGGGTACTCGTTTCAATTTGCCGCTTCCCCAATAAACCTATGTTTAGTATATATATGTATATATATATATATATATATATATATATATATATATATATATATATATATATATATATATATACTCCAATACAAATTTTCATCAATGAATGTCATATTTTTAAAATGTTCGTTTTGTTTTGGGTGCGAGTTATATTCTGTTATGTGATGCGTCCTAAAACATCTATAAAATATATTAAATAATCAAATGAACGTTCTGTCGAAGTTTTAACAAAAATTTTATTTCTGATGAAGGTCATGGAAAGACCGAAACGTTAAATAAAATTGTATTAACTACTAGTTAAATGTCTTTAAAAATGGTCCTCAATCCCAAGAATATAAAATAAGCAATATATAAGTAAATAAAAAGACCAAGAACCAAAAAAAAACTATATATATATATATATATATATATATATATATATATATATATATATATATATTATACCAAAATATGTTGCATTTAATAAAGTATATTGTCAGGTAGAACAATTTATAGGTAGAGTAGTTCAATGTTATCGTTGTTTGAAGTATGGACATATTTCTAAACAGTGTAAAAACACCCAAGAACGATGTATACAATGCGGCGAAATAAAAACAGAGGAACAGAGTTGCCATAAGGAAAAATGTTATTAGGATGATTTTTTACATCATTTAGGAAGTGGAGAGGGGCTCCATCGTGCATGAACCACATGTCATTCCAAATGTTTAGAGGAATATCATATAACTTGGGTGGGAAATCATTTTGGAGAAATTCTAAGTATCGCTGACCATTGTGGTTATTAAAAAAGAGTATGGACCTATTAAAGTATTACCCACTATTACTGCCCACACATTAACACAAAATCGACGGTGATTCTTTGTTTGAATTGTACCGTGAGGATTTTCATCTGCCCATAAATGTTGTGACGTGTTTTCCTCTTCTCTGCTCCCTTTCGGTGGTAGTACAGGTAGCAGCCTCTTGCCCTACCTCTTACGGCCCCGGTACGTTACTTCTGACTCCTTTGAAATCTAAAACTTTTCTCGGGCGCCAGATTTTTAATGTGGTTGTCTCCACGATCCCTCGACTCCACTCGTCAAGAGTTCCATGTAGCCTTAGATGGAGGAACGATAAATTACAGGGGTCTACTGTCGTCAAAATTCGGGTGGTTATTTCTAAATAAAACAAACGATCTCGCTAATCCTGAAATAAAAGTTATGCGCATGGTCCACACTATGGGAAGCTAGAATTCGTGCAGTCAAATAACTACTCTACTATAGGTAGGTGCTAATCTATAGTAGGTGAATAAAACACAAAGGTTCGGTTAGGTTATATTGTAATTCTATTTTTTTATAGTCAACTAAGCCGTTACATACAATATACAAAACTAAAAAAAACTAATACTGGTAACGGGAGACAATACCCTAGTCTCCAGAAAACAGATATATAATCAGATTATATGTACAATTTATATGCGATTAATAGCGACGAAGCACGCACGACATAAGAGAGAGCGGGTCGTAAGCATGAAAATAGTGTATATAAGAAAGAAGCGGTCAAAGCACACGAATTTGGTGGTCCTTTCGTTCAACGGATTTGATAGAACTTTTATGAATGAGACGGGTTGAGTGTCACGTTAACGGCAACTTCTGACCATGAAATATTGGGTTACTCTTGATACACCCGGTAGGTATAATAAGCTTTTTAAAAGACGGGGGTGTTCGTTACAAATAGTTAGGGTTGTTGATTCCAAGTATTAGAAAGCCCTAGCGGATATGTATGCCTGGCGCTCCCTGATATTTCAATCGAAACCTCTCACGGAAAAATCGGAAGAAAAGAACAAGAAAAAGGCCAGGGGTGCAAATTAACACTGATTAGGGTTGTTGTTTCAAAACATTAGAAAGCCCTAGCGGATATGTATGTCTGGCGCTCCCTGATGTTTCAACCGAAACCTCTCACGGAAAAATCGCAAGAAAAGACCAAGAAAAATGCCGTGGTTGCAAATTACTAATGATTAGGATTGTTGATTTATAATATTAGAAAGCCCTAGCGGATATGTATGCCTGGCGCTCCCTGATATTTCAATCGAAACCTCTCGCGAGAAAATCGGAAGAAAAGAACAAGAAAAAGGGCAAGGGGGCAAATTAATGATAATTAGGGTTGTTGATTTAAAATATTAGGAAGCCCTAGGCGGATATGTATGCCTGGTGCTCCCTTATATTTCAACTGTAACCTCTCACGGAAAAATGGAAAGAAAAGAACAAGAAAAAGGACGGGGGTGCAAAACAATAATGATTAGGGTTGTTGATTTAAAATATTAGAAAGCCCTTGCGGATATGTATGTCCGGCGCTCCCTGATATTTCAATAGAAACCTCTCACGGAAATTTTGAAGAAAAGAACAAGGAAAAGGCCGTTAAAACACGAACATTAACTGAATAAATATTCTAAATTTGTGATGGAAAAGACCACTTAATTTCGAATCGTTATTACTAAAAACTTCTTACCTTTAGAACAACGGAATTCTCGTGGTACTTACGTGCAAGAAAAAACTTAAAAAGAAATGAATATATATATTTGCAGATAACAACCAAAATACGTCTCAGCGGAGCGGTGGACAGTTACTGCAGTCTCAGATTCTACACAGCCAACACTCGACTGTTTGCCAATCTTTTCGCGTATTCACTTCACATTTCCACCTCCCTCGGTTAGTTCGACCTGCGCGCTACTCACTGCTATTCGCGTGGCAGTGGGGAAACCAATATATTGAATTTGTGAGTTCAAAGCCGGAATAAATATTTTATATGCAAAACAAATGATTTCTCCAGAGAAACTAGACAGTAATAAAAATATTATCGAAAATTATAATAACTATACATCTTATGTACAAAGTTATTCCTACCTAGACACTAGAGGGTAAATAATAATGTCCTTTTGACAAATAGTTATAAATCTTATAGCTAAAATGTTTTATATACGGATTTCAACATGAAAGACGAGTTATAAGTAATATCAAATGAAAAATACTCGGCGACATAACATTAACTATTATTGAGCTGATAACTTGTTATAGTATCAAAGGGTTTCTATACAGGGCTATGGAGTATAACAGATTATAAGCAATATCACTCAAAATATACTCGGCGACATAAAGTAACTATTAAAGAACGGAACCATTGTTACAATACTCAGCCATTTAGAATACTTATTAATCAATATATGGAATGACTGCCACACAGAAGTTAAGGGTTGTAACGGGTTATCAGTATATACTCGACAACATAAAAAACGGATATCTCGTTACAGTATAAAATTATTTCTATACAAAGCTATGATGCATAACGGATTATAAGTAATATTGGCTGGAACTATACTCGACAACATAAAATAACTATTCAGGAAAAGAATACGGGAATTGATAAAATCGTCTCGTGTGAAACCAGCGTTATCAGTAAACAATACCTTTCCAACAAATATATCTATGAACTCGTTGTTTTTCTAAAAACCAACCAGCGTAGGCCAGTCTCGCTGGATAATCCTCTACTTCCATGGCATACACTTCCTGGATGTGAAAGGGGTAAAGAAGTTGCTCCTGGAGAATCCTATGAATAGTTGTCGTCGATACGGTAAATTGTAGTGACATTTTGCGTACGATAGTTATGGGATCAGCATCAAATTCATTCAGCATCAACTGCATCTAATACATTTTGCTCTAAAGCTGGTGTTAGTATAGTTGGTTGTTGACCTTCGTCACCTAAGATATTATTTTATAAAAAATAATGAAAATTAGTTTACTTAATTTATGTAGACAAACGTGTTTCCCGTAAGCTGTGATCAACCCTAACAAAAGTTCTACAGTCGGGTATAGTTCTGCCCGGAAAGCGTTCAGTATACAACCTTCTGGCTTCTGGTTACCAGAAACCAAATCATACATCAAATGCATGTCGGCATATTCACTAAAGGTAAATTCTACCATATTGAAATTTTTAATAATTATTAATCTTTTTTTATTTACAAGCAAGTCGCTTCCACCACTGGGGTTTTCAGCCACGTAAATATGGGTGGTTCATAGTTTAGTTAATATGTTAATGACACTTAGATATTTACAAAGAATCTGTGTATTAGAGTTATCGTCAAGAACTTGTTCTAAATTGTTGCTGAGGTTGTTGTTTTGTCTTGATTGTTGAAATTTTTAACAATCGGTTATTGAACGTTTGATAGTAAGCTAGGTCTTGCATAATTCACATTTTGGGGATTCACTATTATTAATTAAGTAACTATGAGTAAGTTTGATGTGGAATATTCGTAACCTAGTCAGTTTAGCTTGAAGCGATCTTCCGTTCATTGACTGCGACCGAGGTTTCACTTCCGGTTTCACGTCGCGTAGTTTCGATTGGGATGTTTGCCACTCGGTTTGCCACGATTTTTGCACTTTTGATTTAGGTAGCGATTTCATGCCGTTGTACACTACCGATTGCACTTCACTCACGGTTTCACTAATTACTGCTTGTCGTGCTTTGTGGTCGGCTTCTTCATTTCTTTGAAGGCCGGTATGAGAATGAATCCAAAGTATTTCCACAACGCTATTGGAATGTTGGAACTATGATAATTCGACTTTAATTTGGAGCGCTATTGGAGGTGTGGGATAATGGTGATTGATAATATGGATTGAGATAAGAGAGTCTGTTATTATGAGGGATCTTGAAGTAATTGTTGTTTTTATATGAGTAAATGCTTGTGAAATGGCGTATAGTCCTTTAGTGCAGACGCTGCTTATTTCAGGTAAATTGTATTGTCGTGTACTGTTTTGTATTGTTACTGTCGCGCCTACGCTATTAGAGGCATCTGTATATGCGAGGTGAAATTGTGGATGTTTGTCAAGTATGGAGACATATGTTCTCCTAATTAGTGTATCGGGGTTTCTAATTTGTTGAATTTGCACAGTGAAGTGTCGGTGGGAAGGATATTGATGGACCATGTAGGGGGAGTTTTAATTTTGTTGGAAAGGAAGAGGGGACGTTTGATTTGGAGTTCTGTGAGAATTTGACTAGCTCTTGCATATAATGGTGGGTCTGTTTTGATATTTGCCGAATGTAGAGTTGAGTTTTGTAATGATTGGTCAGTATGTTAATGAGGACTGAATTCTGCTGGTTTGTACGTATGAAGCTGCAAGGTATTTTCTCCAAAGTTGTGGAGAGGGTTCCCCAGTTTCGCACTATAAGCTTTTTATTGGACTTGAACATAATGCACTTGTCGCTATTCTTAGGGCTATGTTTTGAATGATTTCAAGCTGGTTTAGAGTAGTTTTTTTAGCTGTCGCGTATAATATGTAGCCGTAGTCTATCTTTGAGCGAATTAGTGTTTTATATGTGCATTTGACAGGCATTGTCAGATCTCCAGAATTTGCTTGAGTGTTTTCATAGGGTTTATACCGTTTTGGCATGATTTTTTAACATGTAGTAAGTGCTTCTTCCAGCTGAGTTTTTTGTCGACAATCATTCCAAGAAATCTGATGTTATCGACATAGTTTAGGGAAATGTTATTAAGTCAAGTTCAGGAGAGACAGGATTGTGTTTGCTAGAAAATAATATGCATTTGGTCTTCTCTATAGAAAATTGCAGTTCCGTGAGTTTGGACCAGTTTTGAATTTAGTTTAAAGTTTCTTGGATGTGTTTCTGAATTGAGTGGATGTTTTTACCCTTGGAGAATATTACCAAATCGTCAACATATAACCTGCCTTTGACTAGTTTTAAGTGATGGTTTAATATGGCGTTGGCACCAATCAGGAAAATTGTTGAACTAATGACTGATCATTGGGGAGTTCCGTTAGTTTGTTGTTTCAGGGTTGAAGTGGTGTTATTGGTACAGACACGGAATAAACGTGTATTAAAAAAAATTAGAATGAATTTTAGTATGTTTGTGTTTTTAAATGAAACTCAAGGTCTCTAGTTATTTCCACAATATAATACAAGTTATTGAAAATTCTAAAAAATTGACAATTGCTTCGATAAATCAATATTATCGAAACAATTGTCATTTTTTTAGAATTTTCAATAACTTGTATTATATTGTGGAAATAACTAGAGACCTTGAGTTTCATTTAAAAACACTAATATGAGCATATTCCACGAAGTAAGGGTCGAGGCAGTCAATTTCATTTAGTATGTTTCCTTTGATGCTCCATGAATGAAGAGTTTTGATAACGCCATGACGCTACGCTGTATCGAAGGCTTTTGTGATATCGATGAAAAATGCAAGGCAATCTTGTTTATTTGCGAAAGATTCGTGGATTTCGGATTCCAAATCAATGAGATTGTCTAATTTTAACCTGTTTTGACGAAAATAGCGTTGTTCTTTTATTAAAAGGTTTCTGTCTTCAAATGACCACAATATTCTGTTATTTATGATTTTTTCCGTTATTTTGCTTAGTACGTTAGTGAGAGATATTGGTCGGTATGAAGTTAACCTAGTTGTTGGGCAGTTTGCCTTTGGTATGGGTATGACGATTGCCTGTGATCACATGGATGGGAAAATATTTTTTGTCCAGATTAGGATGAATATTTGGAGAAGGTATGACTTGGCAATATGTGAGAGTTTTTGGAGGAAGATTAATGGAATGTTATCATATCCTGGGGCAGATTTTTTGGTTGTGTCTAAGGAGAAATTTAGTTCATCTACAGTTAATGGGATATTAAGTATATTTTTGTAATGGTCATCGTAATCTTAGCATTTGGCTTCTTTAGTAGTTTTAAATTCCAGAAATTCTTGTGAGTAATTCGAGTTGCTCGAGTTTGTTTTTACTATAAATTTCTCTTCTGCAACGGTGATAATTTCTGTGGATGAGTTCAAAATGTTGTCAATGTTGTCGTTTTCTAGATTAACGGGTAGCAGAGCGACTTTTTCTTCAATGTAATTACTGGAATTTGGCCAATTCGCATGTTTTATTTTCCATTTAGGAACAGTAGTGGCGGAGTTTTGATCGGAGATCGTAGTTTTTGATTGGGTAATGGTCGCTTCCATATAAATATGGTATAGTGTCCCAGGAAATGAGAAGTGAGATAGTTGGGTGGCATATTGGTAAATCGATTGCTGATTTAGTGCTTGTGTGAACATTAACACTTGTAGTCCTACCGTCATTTAAAATATTCAGGTTATGTGCATCTAGAATTAGTATTTTAAATGAAACTCACGGTTTCTAGTTAGTACCACAATATAATAAAAATTGTTGAAAATTCTAAAAAATTGACAATTTTTATTATATTGTGGTATTAACTAGAAACCGTCAGTTTCATTTGAAATACTAATATGAATAGATTCCATGAAGTAAGGGTCGAGACAGTTAATTGCATCTAGGATGTTCTGCGTATTGCGTTAAAACCTGTTGATCTCCAAATAGCATTGTGGCTATTAAATTAATCCAGTAAAATCAGAGGTGATGGAACTTGTGACAAAATGTTGGTGATGTCTTGTGAGGTAATTACTTGATCAGGAGGGATATATATGTTGAGTGAATGAAAACGACGAATACTCAGTGTGTATTTGTTTATTAATTTCCAGCTAAGCGCTTTCGGCTATTAAGCCATTATCAAAGCTGTCCTATGAAAAACTACAAAGTTTGTGAAATCTTGAAAAAACAATTTAAAAAAAGTTGAACTTACGTCATTTAAAAAGTAGGTGTCAAAACCATCAAGTTGATTAAGAACAATGTTCAAAGTTGTTATGAAATTTAGTGAAGCTTCTTTGTAAAGATAAATAGCAGCTACTTTTTTTGTTATTTTTAATATTATCATCTAGATTCAAACTTTCCAGTAACACATCTACATCGATAGCGAGTTCTTCTAAAACTCTTGAATTTGAATTGTTCAAAGTAGAAAATTTGAGACCATTATTCAAGAACTCAGTCTCTTCATTATTGAATGTAGTATTTGTAAGGTTAATAATGCGGTCATGAAATTTGAAGTCAGAAAACTTACCTGAGTTCGAAGACGTCTGCCCATGACTAGCTGGAGACAAGACCCTATCCCTAATAAGCTGTTGGAGCTTTTTATTAACCCTATTAAATTTATTGGTACGTATTAACCCCAATTCCTCCTCATGTTCACCAAATCTCTGCTGAAAAACCCCGTAAGGATCCAGTTCAACTATGTTGTCATAAAGTATCTTTGATTCAATGTTCAATCTATCTAACTTAGCATAATGTAAACAAATTTCTTTTCTTAAAAGTCGCTTCTCCATCGATCGTAGAAATCCGAGGGGTACGTTCTTGGAAGCTTTAATTCTTGCAAAAATAGGAATGACATCATGTTTTAAACAATTATGGATAAACCAAATATCAATATTAATCAACTGTTGCCTTGTAGACAGCCTGAAGTATCTATCCATTTCTACTGTACAGTAGTTAATTAGAACTGTCTGTGGATATGGTGTACACACTAGAGTATTCGTCGTTTTCATTCACTCAATTTACATCTAGTGTGTATACCATATCCACAGACAGTTCGGATATATATGTTGCAGATATTAATTGTGCGAGGAATTTTGATAGAAATTGATATTGCTTCTAAATTTGTATTTAGTGTTATATTGCGTGTTTCATATGAAGTATTTACATAGATAGCTGAGCCTCCGCTTGCTTTTCCCGCGTCTTTCCTGTTTCTGTATAAACAGGAATAATTGTTGACGATGTGTCGTCCTTTAAAGTTAGTTGCTGGAAGACAATTAATTGATGGTGAAGTTTCGTGTATAAGCATTTTGAGCATTCCATAATAGGTGTAAAAACCATTTATGTTCCATTGCAATAAATTGGAGGTAAAAGTTCTGTTAGGGACTCCCGAGATGTGGTACGGGAAACGTCAGATTCGGTATCTTCTCCTGATTTTAAAGCTTCAGGTGTTTCATGATTCTCTTTTTTGTTTCAGTGCATTTGGTATTTATTTGGCGGTCAGATGTATATGAATGTATTTTAGTTAAGAGTTGCAATAGTTCTATTGTATCAGAGGTTTGATATTTTGCTGAGCTGAGAGGGTCACCTGATCCTTGTACGTTCTCAAAAAAGACGATTGTTTATTCGAAAGATATTATTTGAGTTTCATTGTCGTATAATTCTTTGATTGGTGCCACTTGATTTTCAAGTATGATGGTTGATTTAGAAGTGGATTTCACTTTTTTGAGTTTTTTATCTGGTTTACTGAAGCTTGTGTAAGATGTTGTAGTATCGAAAGGAGGTGTCATAATTTCGGTAATATTTCTTTTCGAAGTTGCTTTATTTTTTGGGTTATCGATGTCAGTAGCCGTTGATGTTTGTGGAGAATTTGATATTTTTCCTAGGAATCTTTTGTTGCTATGTGTTTCAGCAAGGTGAGTGATATTCGAAGTTGTGGCAGCTGTTATATTTGCTCCAATGGGCATGATGATTGAAATTGATAAAATATTTGTTAGTGACTAAGAGCTCTGCTCGTTTGCTGAGTTTACAGTAGGTTGGCAAATTTGAAGGGCAAGTGTTAGATAAGTAACCATGTTGTTTGCAATGATAACACCAATTATCTACAGCAAGAAAAATACGGTATGTGGTGTCATCAAAACTGTGTCTGGTATCGGAATTGTGGGAGGTACAATATATACTTGCCTCCTGAAACTGAATATGTGTTTATAGTCGGGGTTGGTGGTACCTATTCTTAAAAGGGAAATTACAGAGCACAACTTGAAGCCGAGTTGATCAAGTTCCCTCTGTAGTACGTCGTGTGAAATGGTGGGACATACATTGGATAAAAGTAGTCTTTCGTTTGGTGTTTGATGATAAAAGTATCTACGATTTCCTTACTTGAGAGGTAAATACATACCCGATAGTTTGAGATTCTAGATGCGAATAATATTTTTTTCAAGTTTTTCGGAGTTATCGTGGAGCCAATAGTCAAAATATATACTTCTGATTTTATATTGTTTTGAGAACTAAAATCTATGGCTTGTAGTTTAGATGGGTGAGTTGATATGGTAGGTTGTTGAGGTTGGCTAGCTACTTTAGAGTACAAAAGTGGAGGTTGAGTTAAGACTTGTTGTTTTGGTATCGTTGAATGTTGAGTTGCAATTGAGTGTTGTACTGAAGGTACATGCTGAGATAAAGGTGACTGATTATTGATGTTGTCGCTGGTTATGATATTGTCGGTTTCCATGTTCCGTTAAGATTCTGTTTTTGATTATATTTCTAGCTGAACTTCAGTAGGTAATACACGTATGTTCTGTGACACTTTATCGGATGAACAGGCGGATGGCCTATGGGTGGTTACCGATAGGAAGAAGTTTCCAGAGGGTTTACAAGAAGTAAAAGAAGTCTCTAGATGGTTAGCAAGTAATGACGGTAGCGTCTACGGGGGTTATGCAAAAAGTGTGTATGTTGTTACGTGTATAAGGTAGAGGGTGGTTTAGAAGAAGCGAAGGGGTTTTTAAGGGTAGCGTCTACGGGGATTACGCAAGTAAGGGTGTACGGGGGTTATGCAAAAAGTAAATAAGTGTGTATGTTGTTACGTGTATAAGGTAGAGGGTGGTTTAGAAGGAGCCAAGGGGTTTTTAAGGGTAGCGTCTACGGGGGTTATGCAAAAAGTTTTTTGGGGGTTTGGCCTGGGCCAATTGCCAAAATTTTTGGGATAATGACGGTAGCGGCTACGGGGGTTATGCAGAAAGTAAATAAGTGTGTATGTTGTTACGTGTATGAGGTAGAGGGTGGTTTAGAAGAAGCGAAGGGGTTTTTAAGGGTAGCGTCTACGGGGATTACGCAAGGGTGTATACAAGAACGGGGGTTATGCAAAAAGTGTGTTTGTTTTTACGTGTATAAGGTAGAGGGTGATTTAGAAGAAGCGAAGAGGGTTTTAAGGGTAGCGTCTACGGGGGAGGGGAGCGTCTACGGGGATTACGTAAATAAGGGTGTATACAAGATCGGGGGTTATGCAAAAAGTAGATAAGTGTGTATGTTTTTACGTGTATAAGGTAGAGGGTGATTTAGAAGAAGCGAAGAGGCTTTTAAGGGTAGCGTCTACGGGGGGTTACGTAAAAAGTAAATAAGGATGTATACAAGAAGTAATTAGAAGAAAGAAAATATATGGAGGATTGTGTGTGTGTAAGAGATGAGGGGTAGTGCTTACGAGGGGGAGGGGCTATGCAGTTAAGGGTTCTATATTTTGAAATTCTCAAAGGAATGTTATTAGATTGATAACCAACATTTTTTTTAAACGGATATGTGTGTGAATTCATATCATTTTATAGAAGGTTTTTTATATTGTAATAAATGAAATCTCGCATTATTATGAATACATCCAAGACAAACAAACAGATTACAGCAACCACATTAGACTTTGCAACTTAGCAATAAGTGATGGGGATCTAACCATTGGTACAATATTTTGAAATTCTCAAAGGAATGTTATTAGATCGATAACCAACTTTTTTTAAAACGGATATGTGTGTGAATTCATATCATTTTATAGAAGGTTTTTTATATTGTAATAAATGAAATCTCGCATTATATTAAATTCGCTTAGTGGGTAATATTTGCAATAGCTAGCAAACACGTGCAAACCAAATCATTTATTCAGACAATAGCGAACTTGTTTCAAAATATGATAAGATTGGAATGTCATGATTCCTAGTTTATAATTGTTAGTAACAGATTAGATTGTACGAAATCGTAGAAAAATATAGTTTTCTGGAAATTGGATGATGATATCAAAAATAACTCATTGGACTTGTGCATCCCCTCTATAATAAAATATTCTTTTAAATAGTGCTCACAGTAAATACTAGACAATAGACTGTACTTAGGGTTCCAGTGAAAAGTTGTCGTTTAAGGCTCCGCAATTCATAGTAAGTTTACTATTTTTTTTTCATTCATCTTTAACTATTTTAAAAAACTTAATTGTTAAATTATTATTATTATTATTCTGTTATCTTTTCAAACAATTATTTCTTTATTACAGATGAATTTTTTAAATGAGATTAATACAATAAGCACTGCTTTTGCAGAAATAAAACCCGTTATAAAACTGAAAGATTTACCAAGGGATACACCACATAGAATAAACAGCGCAAAGGTGCACCAGGGGCAATTTGGAGTCCAAATACTTCTGGAGCTGGACGAAAATATAGTATTTCTCCCCAAAAGAGTGACGGATGCATTTGCGTCGCATGTAAATCAATTTACGCCGGGGAAGTTCAGCATTACATTCCTAGGACTTCAAACTTTCCAAAGGGTTTCCCCTAGGACCCCCTTCAAAATAGAGGAGAATGTATAAAAAACATAACAAAACAGTACATATTGAATTTCAACACATTGAAAAATAATCTGGACACAGGTGAACAGCTTCAGTTTTCAAAATCGTAAGTTTTTATAATTTTTTGAAAATGAATTCTGAGGAAATAGCTCTCCTGACTGATAATATTGTTAAAAAGTTTCAAGCAATTGAAAATATTTTATTTCAAAAAAAAAATTGTACTATTTATGATATAGAAAAATGGTCAAAACAAGCTAAATGCCACATTAGACTTTGCTACTTAGCAATACGTGATGGGGATCTAACCATTGGTACATTACGTAAACTACAAACCAACTTGGGTCACTTAAAGCGGTTTAGAACAATAATTCAGAATCTAAGTAAATCTGGAAAGGGGCTTACTATTAATAATAAAAAAAGAAGTAATAGAGTAAAATGGGAAGATATTAATTCAATTTTTGAAAGTAGAGTTCGAACCGGGATTGTTATAAATAAATCTCATAAAGATATCTTACAGTTTTTTGATGATTCGTTGTTTCTTTTCAGCACTAGAATGAAAAACGCATTAAAAAAATGCAATATGTTGAAAGTAAATACTTGTTTTTGTGCAGAATTTATTAGAAAATCAGGTGATACTGAAATTACAGAAAATAAATATTTTTCTACAAAAAATGAAATAATTGATAAGACAACTGACTTTAAAAAATGGTTTGCAGTTAATGTAAGAGATGTCATTTTAAGAAAACTTTCAGAATATTCTGAGGAAGGATCGGGGTGGGCCTTAAGTAAAATTATATCTCTGGAAATCAATATAAATAAATACGAGGTGGCTAGTAGAATATCATCATATATTAAATTACCAGACATAATAGCTAAAAGAAAGGCGTGTATCAACGTTCAGAATGACGATAATGCATGCTTTGCTTGGGCAATTGTTTCAGCTTTGTTCCCTTGCGTTATTAATAAAAATCCTACACGTACTTGTTCATATCCTCATTATAGCAAAGTTTTGAACATAAACGGTCTTACATTTCCTGTACACCCAAATCAGATTACAACTTTCGAAAGAAATAATGTTAATATTTCGGTTAATGTTTTTGAATTGGAAATTTTCAGACCAATTTTAGTGTTGTGCCAGTACGTTTAACAAAACAAAAAAGAGAAAAGCATGTCAATTTACTGATTATTCAAAATAAATATTTTCCTAAAAAGAATGATTGCGAACCAGAGTCAGATAATGATGATTATGATTTTAATGATGATATACAGTATCACTATATTTGGATAAAAGATTTGTCAAGACTTTTATCCAAGCAACTCTCTAAAAATACTAGGAAAAAATATGTATGTGATAGATGTTTGAATTATTTTGTTTCTCAAGAAAAATTGGATGACCATTTCAAATATTATGAAAAAATTGATAATAATTGTAAAATTGAGTTTTCTAAAGATCCATATGTCAAGTTTAAAAATTTTGTATACAAAGAAAAAGTACCTTTTATTATTTATGCAGATTTTGAATCACTACTTATTCCTTATATTGATGTAGATGCTAGAATAAAATCTCAAAAGGGATATGGTTCGCAGTCGGTAACGAGAAGTGCTAGGTATCAAAAACATAAAGCTTGTAGTGCTGGACTATATTTTAAATGTAATTTTAACGATAACTGGTCATTTTATGATAGTAATCGAAGTTCTGATTGTATGTTATGGTTTGTAGATAAAATTGAAAATATTGCAAAATTTGTAATGTCAAAATTAAAAAATGTTAAACCAATGAATGTTGAAGTGAATTTAAAAGATGCTTCAGATAAATGTCATATTTGTGAGGAGATATTTAAGGAAGGTGATAAGATTGTTAGGGAACATTGTCACCTAACAGGTAATTTTCGAGGTTTTGCTCACAACCACTCTAATCTTAATTATAAAAAATCATTTGTCATTCCAGTAGTTTTTCACAACCTAAGTGGTTATGATTCACATTTCATAATTAGAGATTTAGCTAACCGAAATTATGTTCAACTTTTACCTGTTAATAAAGAAAAATACATAAGTTTTACAATCTGGGATAATAATACAAATATTAGGTTTAGATTTATAGACTCTTTTAGATTTATGGGATGTTCATTAGATTCATTGGTATCAACATTAGAACCAGAAAATTTCATTCCACTTAGAAAAGAATTTTCTAATCTAAATACTGAACAATTTAGTTTATTAACTAGAAAAGGTGTTTTCTTTTATGATTATTTAGATGATATAAAGCGATTAGATGAAACTGCATTACCTAGTAAAGAATATTTTTACAACAAACTTAACGATGAACATATAAAAGATATTGACTATAGGCATGCAAAATTAGTTTGAACAGCATTTAATATGAAAACCCTTGCTGATTACAGTGACTTATATATGAAAACAGATATTTTACTTCTAGCGTCTGTTTTTGAAACATTTCGTGATACTTGCTGGAAAACATATGGTTTGGATCCTGGTCAGTATTATACAGTTCCTGGTTACACTTGGGATTGTATGCTCAAGTATACTCATTGTAAATTAGAGACAGTGCAAGATATTGATATGCTGCTATTTTTTGAAAGAGGTATAAGGGGTGGAATATCTCAGTGTTGTAATCGATACGGCGAAGCCAACAACAAGTATATGCCTACGTATAATGAAAACAAACCTGTGAAGTATCTTTTATATACAGATATTAATAATCTTTATGGTTGGGCTATGAGTCAGGAGCTTCCCTACGCAGGATTTAAATGGGTAGATCATAATATTGATATAACTCAAATTCCAGATGATTCCCCTGAAGGGTACCTGCTCGAGGTTGATTTAGAGTATCCAAAAAATGAACACGATCTACACAAAGATCTGCCATTCTGTGCAGAACATATTTCACCACCAAATTCTAAACAAAAGAAATTCATGACTACTCTGTATAATAAAAAAAATTATACTATACATTACAAAAATTTAAAGCAAGCTATAGCTCATGGATTATTGCTTAAGAAAGTTCATAGGGTATTAAAATTTCAGCAAAGTTGTTGGTTGAAGCCTTATATAGAATTGAATACTTTGATGAGATCCCACGCAAAAAATAATTTTGAAAAAAATTTGTATAAACTTATGAATAATGCAGTATTCGGGAAAATGAAGCAAAATTTGCGTAAACATCGGTTAGTGAAATTAGTTCGAACGTGGTATGGCAAACGAGGAGCTAGAAATTTAATTGCAAGTCCCACATTTCATAGTCGTGTTATATTTAACGATGATGTTGAGAATCCTTTATTGGCTATAGAGCTTAAGAAAACTAAAATTGTATTTGACAAACCTCTTTATATAGGATTAGAAATTTTAGATATTTCAAAAATATGTGTTTATGAATTTCATTATGATTATATGCTGACCAAATTTTCACCTGAACAATGTAAATTACTTTATACCGATACTGATAGTTTAGTATACGAAATTCAATGTAATAACATATATGAAGAAGTAATAAAGGCGGATATTCACCGTTTTGATACTAGTGATTATCCTGTAAATAATGTGTGGGATATTCCTCTAGCTAATAAGAAAGTACCCGGAATTATGAAGGATGAAAATAACTCAAAAATTATGACACATTTTGTAGGTTTACGTTCTAAACAGTATGCCTTCAGAGTGTTAGGTGAGGAAAACGATGTAAAAAAAGCTAAAGGTATTAAGTCTAATGTGGTAAAGAAAAAAATAACTTTTGATGATTATATTCTCTGTTTGCAGAAATTTACAGAAAATCCTCAAGAAGAGTGTTTCATGCATGCAACTCAACGTTGTATACTATCAAAGTTACATGATGTATACACCATTGAACAGACAAAAATTGCTTTAAACCCATCAGATGATAAAAGATATTTGATACCTGGTTCACATGACACTCTTCCGTGGGGACATTATAGTATTATGGAGTTATAATAAATTGATTGGAATTTATTTTCAGATGAAGAGTTTGGTAGATCTATGTACTAAGATAATTTGTAATCGTATTACTAGAATTTCAAGTTTTCTTGTACAAGCTCAAATTCCTCAGTTTTTGCTTTTATCTGTATAACTATATTTAATATGTACTGTCAAATGTATAATTTTCATTTTGCCTTTAATGTAATATGTACTGTTTTTTTATTTGATGTAATATGTATATAAATACAATTAATAAAACAATATTCATATAACCTTGAAACTTGATTTTTTATCCTAGCTCCTTCCCACAGGTTTTCAAGAATTTTTAACGTTATTACGTCGATTTGAAGTTTCATAAGTAGTACATGAGTAAGAAGTGCTGTTCCTTTAGACTGGTGTTTAAATTGTAAATTTGGAATTTTGTTGCCAAATATGCCTTTTCAGCAACATATGACGGTGATGCTTGAGGAAAATACCGATTTAGGTTAGTCTTTTTCCCATTTTGTTCTAACGCGATACGAATGTTCACCATCATGATCGTTTCCATTTACACTACATCGAGGTCGCTCTAATAGTTGAATAGTTGCAGGATTTAGAGTGCCATCTACAGGAAAATTTAATTTCTCTTGGAAAGCTTTTAAAATCGATGACATATTTGTGATATCATGTTCCGACTTGTTAACATATCCAAATCTTTCGATAATTTACATCAATTTTCTCAGATGCCACTAAAGGTAGAATTATTATTAATAGTAAAAGAAACATCCTTCACTTTCGATGTTCAATACTGATTCCATATGAACATAAAAGTTTTCATCATCAGCATTACTTGTGTTAGAGGTGAAATGAAACAAAGAATATTTTCATAATTTTATAATGTTAAATCATTGATTACATGGACTTTGTAATAGTACAGATATTCTCTAAGTGCTCTTCCTATTAAACTGCTGTTGTCATAAGAATAAATATCACAAACAGCATACATTAAATCTAAACAATTGGAAAAGCCACATATTGGATTCGATATAAATGTTTTTAATAAATTAATGATATTATAATAAAAATCGCAAAAGTTCACTTTATTTAAAATTGAAATGTGATGTTGAAGCAAATTCTCATGAACACGTTGAATTTCTACAACTTCTTCTTCATCGAGGAAAACTGCTACATCATCTTTCTGAATTTTCCAAAATTTTTGATTATCATAAATAACTTTAGTTATTTGACAAAAATCTTGGTACAACATGATGGGATTAGAATCTACAACTACATCATCTGGAGAATTGAAGAATAACTCGTTACTTTTATGCAGCACTTCTATGATCTCATCCCATTCTAAAGTATTGAATGACATTTTTGAAGGTTCCACGATAAACGATGATAAAATGATGGCAGGTGCAAAAGTTCTGACAGGACTCAGGCAACATCCAACTTCAAATCGACGACCAACATAGAAAACTGTATGCAATAAATAATGTCTTTCTTTTCTTATTGCAATTTCATAATTAAGTACAATTTGAACTAAATCACGATCATAATTTGGTTCTTCATCATAACTACTATTATCACTACATGACATTGTAACACTATAATACCCAGAATCGTGACTACTCATTATGATGACTTCTAAACTAATGTCGATCAATTTATATGTTTATCTCTGTCCTCCACTCAATTAAAGTTGATTGGTTGCTGGTGATCTATACTACTACGTCATCAGTGTTAATCCAACTGTTATGTTTTTCATCTAATCCTAACCATTTAACGTACATTTTGTTACGTTTCCTCTTCAACACCTTTTCAACGAGATAAATGTGGGGATTTTTGGTTTTTTGTAATTCTTCTTCATAGAAACAACCTCTAATAGGCGATCCAGTCATATCTTCTATCAAATACGTTACAGGATTCGTTATTTTGACTTTCGTAATTTTGAATAGTTCAGTTGTAAAATTGGGAGTGTAACCTTTTTCAAAAGCATGTTTCGCTTTACTTATTCGCACAATATCTCCCACATTTAATTTTCTGGGTCCGGCGATTTTCAAATAACTGAATTTCTTATTTAGAATCAATTTTTCGTTACTTCGATTCACCTCTGATGGTTTGTATCCAGTTTTACTATGTTTTGTGTCGTTGTATTCCTTTGTGATTTGAGGTGAAATATCGATCCATTGGTATTTCCCAATTAAGCTGAAATGTTTATAGAGTTTCGTTTTGAGCGTTCTAATAACTCTTTCTGCAATTGCAGCTTTCTTCGTACTAAATGTACTATAATGATTGATATTATGTTTTTTCATTAGCGATTTGAATTTACTATTGTAAAATTCCGTTCCCTGATCTGATTGTAGATTTTTTGGTGTTCGACTCCTGATAATACTCGAAAATGCTCGTGTTATTTCTTCGGCTGTTTTCGTCTTGAGTGGACGAGTCCACATGAATTTCGAGAAACAATCGATAACCACCAAAATCATTTTAAATCCTTTATTATGCTTTGCATAAGGTCTCATTTCGGCTAAATCCATTTGCCATAAGTCATCAAGACCTTTGATTATTGTTCGTCGACGTGGATAATTTCGTCGAATCGGTTTATGCAATTCTTTAACAAGTTGAATCCTGTCTGCAGACATGATGTATAGTGAACAAAGAAGGTTATTTTGTTATATATATATATATATATATATATATATATATATATATATATATATATATATATATATTTTCTAAAGGTCAATTATTGTTCTTCTTCTAAATTACACTGTACGAGAAGATCCATACAAAAATAATCTCTACTACCCAATTTGAATTCTATTTTATCGTTCTTCTTTATGCTAAGGCCGTTTAACTGTTGATACTGATATTCCATATTATTCTTCAATAAAACGCTGCCATCAGAAGCATAATGTTTACAATTTTCAATTTTACAATCAAAAGGGAATACAAAAGCCGTACCTTCCGTATCCAAAACGTAAAAGTTCTTGTTGAATTTCTTCGTGCCCCTAAAGCTGATTAGACACTTTGTGTGATACTTTTCTGCGAATTGGTGTATCTGTCTGCTGATATTTGTCGATGAAACGAGATTATCGACATATTTTTTTATCGGAATGTTTGTATTGAGAGTAGCAATCCTTGAATCATAGTTTCTATGTATTTCATCCAATGTATCTTTCATTTTTTTGTCAAGTATGTTTACTATAAATTTTCTATTTGATTCTATTGCATTATCCACATACTTTTGAGTTGATCCATTATTTATCAAGGATTTTATTTGAGCATTTATTTGCTGAATACTTGTGTTCAACGACAATTGAGCTATTTCGATTTTTTTAAATCGTGCTTCGAGATTTGTATCATACTTCTTTTTATATGCGTCAGAATGTCGACCAAACTTGTCGAGACTCATTTTGAAAATGAACATAAATCAATCGATGGTTAATGTATATAATCGGCTTCACGAAGTTCATGTATAATGGCAACAATCTCATTATCATTGGAAGTGTTACCTGCATCCTTGGAAGCTATTAACTCTCTAAGTTTTTCAACAATCTCGTTTACATCGTCCCAGTAAACGTACTCTATATCTTTATCATTATAGGTCATGATGTGATCAGGTAATCCTTTACCTACGATGTTAGTGGTAGTGTTTCGTCTTATAATAAATTGCTTTTTAATAATATTAATATACTTCCACCGCTGAGAACCTTTTAGTGTTCTATCTTTTTTCAAATGAACCCCCGTTCGTTCCAATAATATTTTGTATGTAGGTAAATCATCTTCGATATATTTGGGATGTTGGTAGAAAAGTAATTGGTAAAGACCTGGAGTAGCAGGTATTCTATCCCATCCTTTATCTCCTTCTACGAATATATCTCCGTTTTTTGCGTCAAAGTTTATGCGTTTATTCCCCAGAGTCCACTGATCGTTTTCAGCATTATACTTTGGACCGTACAAATCATCGATTTGTGAGTCTTTGTTAAAGAAATCGATGACACATTGTCGACCCATTGTAGAATATTGTTCGATGTACTCGTTGACTGTTCGTGGTGAGAAATGTTCACTAGTATTCACTTGAGGTTCACCATCATCATCATCATCATCATCCGTAAATACTGATTCATTTTTCGGATCATAACTGTATAATTCTTCATCACTGATAAAATTGGGAACATGTTCTTCTTTCTCTTTAGATGATGTGGGCTGTGGTGGTGGTGGAGGTAGGGTTGCTGTAATCTGCTTGTTTGTCTTAGATGTATTCATAATATTTACGATATCTTTGAGTGGATTAGATATAGGTTTGAAAATTCTATTTAGTGTCTCATCATGCTCAGTTTTGTTCAGTTTAAAAGATAAATACTTTTTTCTAATCATTCGTTTCAGATCTGCAATTTTTCGTTTTCGCACAGCGTCTGCATCAGATGACATCATAATGAAAAATGAATGGTTAAATAATTATTATATTTTTATATACATATCGAATCCTTTACGATGTCTACCATCTTGTAAATCAAAGTCTTTAACAATAACCAAAGCGCCATATTTATCATTCCAGCATTCAGAGCACATTTTCTTGAATTGTTCAAATGACATGTCGGGGGAAACGTGTTCGTTGAAGGCATGTTTAAGGTTAATTTCATCCTGTTTAAACATTACAATCATATTGCAGTTATCACGTATTAGCTGCTTTGGTATTTTCGAATAAGTCTGACATAGGTAGAAGACATCAATACTTCTGTGCCTACACATGGAAAAATATTCTTGAATTGTTTGTTGTTTGTCGCATGACACATCGTCAAAAATGAAAATCGAATTCGGTTTGGATTGTGTAGGACTTACAATTTCATCGTTTTCTTTAAACGGATAATATCCCACACCTTTTACACCAGTCAATACTTCTTCGAGCAGTTGGTATTTTGGTTGATATAGAGATTTAGAATAAACGTAGACATTTTTAAATTTTACACCATTTGGATTGAACAGCAATGATAGCACAATATTTGTTTTCCCACATCCGCTGGGGCCACAAATAATAGCACGAAACGAATCAGGTAATAAAAGTCCATGTTTTCGGCTACGTCTATCTTCCAAAACGCTATCGAAATTTTCAATCGGTAATGACTGCTCTTGTTTAACAATCTCCATCTTATGATACTTTTTCAAACAGTGCAGCTATAATTATAGGTTCCATCGTGAACAAATAGTCAGTCTTCATGTTGATTCACGAAGGTGAAGGTGTGCTAAATTCACTCATAAACAATTTGCCTTTTGAGCTTCATTTTCCTGGCTACCAATATTGTGGACGTAAGTTTTACTATTTTTATTTTTCACAATATTAAATCCTCTATTTATATAGCTGGAACGCGTCTGAAAAAACGGCTACTACGAGGAGATACAGGTGTCAACGCTCTCGACGCAGCTTGCAAAAATCACGATATCGCATACGCATCTAACAAGTCACTCACGGATCGTCATAAAGCTGATTTGGTACTAGAAAACGCCGCTTGGGAGCGAGTAAAGTCAAGAGACGCTAAATTAGGTGAAAAGGCAGCCGCCTGGCTCGTTACCACTGGAATGAAGGTCAAACGCAAGTTGGGAATGGGTATGAAGCCGAAGCGTCGTAGATCTTTTCATCGTGATGTTGTTATGAAGGTGAAGAAATCCATGAAAAAGGGATCTTCGCTGTCAGATACAGCGATGTTTGCATTGCGAGCAGCAAAATCTCTTATTCAAAAATTCGGAGGCCGAAAACATGTTCCAATACCTAGAATAATACCTGTAGCTAAATCTGGAGGATTTTTACCTCTAATACCTCTTTTCGCTGGACTTTCAGCTTTGGGAGCATTATCAGGCGGTGCTGCGGGAATTGCGAAAACTGTGATCGATGCAAAAAATGCTCAAAAGAAATTGGAAGAAGATCATCGTTATAATAAAGCTATGGAGCCTATAGGTAAAGGATTGTATTTGCGAAAGAACGCTAAAGGTGGATCTGGATTATTCTTGAAAAAAAACTACCATTGAAGCTACCCAATAGAGGATTATTCGACTATGAATTAATCAAGTTTGCCAAATTATTGAAAATAGAATATTTTCGAGATGTGTACATGCGCGATTCTCTACCGAAAAACGGACCTCGACGATGTGAATCAGCAATACTAAATTTGGATGTGTCTAAAAACTCAGGCACGCATTGGGTAGCATATAGGAAGATGAATGACTGCGTCGAATATTTCGATTCATTTGGTAATCTGAAGCCTCCGAGAGAACTTGTCACTTATCTTGCTGGCAGTAAAATATTTTACAATTACGAGCAATGCCAAAATTACAATCAGATCAACTGTGGACATTTGTGTTTGCAATTCCTCTATAATGTTTGAAGCATGGTTGGTTGGCGAAACACAATTGTTGTCGTCTTTTACAAGTGCCGAATTGAGAACTATTCCTCTAAAGTATTTGGTAGAGCGAGTTAAACCTTGGGATTCATTAGACAATTGGCATAAATTACCAAAAGAATATCAATCGAATTTCAACTTGCAAATTTGCTTGCCTTGTTTTGTGCATTACAATCGACCGGATCAACGTACTCATGTCGATGGTCCGGTTAGCTCACAACGCAACTGTCATGCATGTAATTATTATTTGAAAAAATAAAATTGTTTTTTCTAATCTAGTAATATTATTTAAATACACCACTCCCATAAACATCACAGTCATGTCTCAACTGTTGAACTTAACGTCCACATCGAATGAATTCTCCTTCACTCCTCCCACACCGATAATATTGAAACCTGAAAAAGAATACTTTATTGGTGTAATGGGGTTTCATTCGTATCATTCTATACCGAATATCGATGGTGAGAAATTTTATTTCTACAATAAAAATGATCGTAAGAAAGGACTCATCACCATTAACTTCCCGTCAGGATGTTACGAAATCACAGATATTGAAGCTTATCTCATCGATCAATTCAAATTGAAGACGGATACAACTGTGGCCGATATATCTTTGAAGCCCAACAACAACACTCTTCAGTGTGAAATTTACAGTCGACAGCACGCCATCGATTTTCAATACTCTGATAGTTTGAGTAAAATACTAGGATTTTCTCCAAAGATACTAGATCCTGGTAAAGTCCACCGTTCCGATCTACCTGTTAACATTTGTAAAATATCAACTTTACTATTCGATTGCAATATTGCTGAAGGATCGTTTGACGGAGATAAGCCTGCTCATACAATATTCAGTTTCCCAATTACAGTGGACCCTGGTTATGCAATCAACGAACGACCAAACAATCCGATTTACTTAGCTGTGAGCAGCACAAACGAAATCACCAACATTACCGTAAGAGTGTTGAATCAAGATCTCGAACCAGTAAATTTTCAAGGAGAAAAAAGCACGTTACTTTTACATCTATTGGAACGTTAATGGGTCTACTTATCAACAACGACTATTATAAAAGTCCCTCATCATCTACAACAAAATTAGTCTCTTGCAGATCGTTCAAAAGAACGAAGCTTCATCTAACTCCTGCAAATCGGGCGTTTCTCAAAGCAATCGGATTAAAGTTGAAGAAGAATGACACTAAAAAAAAGGACGTGCGTTCTGATAGGACACCACCATCAACGAAAATATCTTCGATATTTGACCTTTACCGAGATCCACAATATGAAGAGTCGATAAGAAAAGAAGATTTTCACACCTCTGTTCCTTATATGAAATCATTCAATAACAGCGATTCTGTGGAATTTGACATACAACAAACTGACGCATTTTTTCTCATGTACGAAACTCAACTTGAAATTAAGGGAAAATTAGAAGTTAGTGGCGGAGGAGGACATGTTAATCTAACGCCAAATTGCGGTGCATTCCTCTTCGATTCTTGTTCCTACATTCAAAGTGGAAAGGAAATAGAAATAGTACGAGATCCCGGTATAGTAACTACCGCAAGAAGTTTGTTGTGTTATAATCCACAATCGAAAGAAATGGCTTCAGCTGGATGGAATTATCCCAATAAACCGCTATTGAATGATGTTGATAAATCGTTTAGTTTGTTGATTCCTCTAAAACACATTTTCAATGTATTCAATGACTATACTAAAATCACATATGGAAAACAAACTTTTCGATTCATACGTGCTCGTCATGATAACGATGCTGTAATAGTAAATGAAGTAACAACAGGTACTACGACATCTAACACTACAATAAAGTTTGTTATAGATAGCATGGCATTGAAAGTTAAACACGTCTATCCTAACGATGAAATAAAATTACGTATGATGGAGCAAATGAAAAGTGATCGACCAATATTCATTCCGTTCAGAAAATGGGAACTTTGTGTATTGCCTACGTTAACGAAAGACGCTAAAAATGAGATTTGGTCAGTTAAAACGGGCTCGTCTGTCGAGAGACCTCGATATGTTATCGTATGCTTTCAAATAGATAGACGCAACAAGAAGACAAACGATCCTTCGCAATTCGATCACTTGAACACCAACAATGTAAGATTGGCTTTGAACGGAGATTTTTGGCCCACCGAAAGATTAAAGATGGATTTCGGAAAAAACGACTAAACTCTTGCCTATCATAATTACGCCTCATTCTATAGAAGCTATACCAATTCCAGCATAGTACATCCAACATTGGACTATGAAGCATCCAAAGATCGTGCTCTCTTTGTCATAGACTGTTCCGAACAGGAGGAGGGTATGAGGGCATCGACAGTTGATATAAAAGTGGAAATTTAAGTAGGTGTAGGATTTCCTGCAAATACTAGAGCATATTGTATAATTATACATGACTGTTTATTAGAGTATTACCCCCTAACGGAAATTATCAAAACGATCATATAATACCAGTGTTGAAATACACAGCGAGACAGTTACAAATAAACCACGATGAGAATAGCATTCATTGACATTCAAGGCTTCATTATCGAGGGTACATTCCATCCTAAGGAATTGTCCATCGAAATCGGATATAAACATAGACACTACATATTTAAGCCGCCACAACCCTTTCATTTGCTAAGCAATCAAGATAAAATAACAAACAACTTTTTGGAACACCATATCCATGGAATCAAGTATTCTTCTGGTGATGTTGATTATTCAAAATTGGACGAGATTTTGAAAAGTACAATGTCTAATGTCGATTGTATTTACGTTCGCGGTAATCAGAAATATGAATTTTTACAAAAGAAATGTGAAGAATATGGAATTTCTACGACAACTGTTGTTGATGTCTGCAAGTTTGATGGAACGTCCTCAGCCATGGAAAGTTTAAAAAAACATTCGAATGCTTGTCATGCCGATGCAGCTTTCAATTGTGCACAAATTAATGTAGAACGATTTCGATGTTGGTTTTTAAATGTAATACCATTGTAATTTTACTCAAATAAATAGAAAAAATTGATGAGTTGTTTTATTGAAACACATTGTATACTCATTTATGTCTATACTACATGAAGACTTAAACTTTCGTTTTACAATATTCAATATAATTTTCAATATTAAAATAAATACTGATGTTAAAATTATACATGTCATTGCAAAAACATTATTAATTTCATCCTTGATGGCATCCTGTTGTTCCCGAACCTTCTGTATCCAAAACGTAAAAGTTCTTGTTGAATTTCTTAAGAAAAAATTGATGAGTTGTTTTATTGAAACACATTGTATACTCATTTATGTCTATATTACATGAAGAGTTAAACTTTCGTTTTACAATATTCAATATAATTTTCAATATTAAAATAAATACTGATGTTAAAATTATACATGTCATTGCAAAAACATTATTAATTTCATCCTTGATGGCATCTTGTTGTTCCCGAATTGTATTATTCATCATATTGTAGCCGGTTCAATTCTGTGGATATTTTTTTGTAGGCGGCAATTTTTGAAGACGTTATCCTCCAAGCACATTCGCTCCAATTGCTTTATCAGTTCAATCTTATTTTCATAAATTGAAATATCTTCACTCAATTCTCGAACGCTTTTAGAAAATTCCTCCAATTTGCGTCTATACTCTTCCGATGACATTGTGATACAAACACTCAATTCTCTCATTCATTTATTATAAAAGAAATCATGCACATGCTTTCAAGACTTTCAAAATACCCCGTATAAAAAAAAGACATCAGTTAAATATGATTTTAAAAAAACTGCAACATAAAATCTATTTTTATTAATTCGATAGAAAAGTAGATTCTGCTGTTTCATGAATAAACTCAGTTTAGATTTTATCGTAAATGACTAATACAATATCAAGTTGATATCATATATTTTTTAAAAGATACTAAAGTAATATTCCGTAATATGAAGTAATATTCCCTTATCATGACATTCCAATCTTATCATATTTTGAAACAAGTTCGCTATTGTCTGAATAAATGATTTGGTCTGCACGTGTTTGCTAGCTATTGCAAATATTACCCACTAAGCGAATTTAATATAATGCGAGATTTCATTTATTACAATATAAAAAACCTTCTATGAAATGATATGAATTCACACACATATCCGTTTTAAAAAAAGTTGGTTATCGATCTAATAACATTCCTTTGATAATTTCAAAATATTGTACCAATGGTTAGATCCCCATCACTTATTGCTAAGTTGCAAAGTCTAATGTGGTTGCTGTAATCTGTTTGTTTGTCTTAGATGTATTCATAATAATGCGAGATTTCATTTATTACAATATAAAAAACCTTCTATAAAATGATATGAATTCACACACATATCCGTTTTAAAAAAAAATGTTGGTTATAAATCTAATAACATTCCTTTGAGAATTTCAAAATATAGAACCCTTAACTGCATAGCCCCTCCCCCTCGTAAGCACTACCCCTCATCTCTTACACACACACACAATCCTCCATATATTTTCTTTCTTCTAATTACTTCTTGTATACATCCTTATTTACTTTTTACGCAACCCCCCGTAGACGCTACCCTTAAAAGCCTATTCGCTTCTTCTAAATCACCCTCTACCTTATACACGTAAAAACATACACACTTATTTACTTTTTGCATAACCCCCGTTCTTGTATACACCCTTATTTACGTAATCCCCGTAGACGCTCCCCTCCCCCGTAGACGCTACCCTTAAAACCCTCTTCGCTTCTTCTAAATCACCCTCTACCTTATACACGTAAAAACAAACACACTTTTTGCATAACCCCCGTTCTTGTATACACCCTTGCGTAATCCACGTAGACGCTACCCTTAAAAACCCCTTCGCTTCTTCTAAACCACCCTCTACCTTATACACGTAACAACATACACACTTATTTACTTTCTGCATAACCCCCGTAGCCGCTACCGTCATTATCCCAAAAATTTTGGCAATTGGCCCAGGCCAAACCCCCAAAAAACTTTTTGCATAACCCCCGTAGACGCTACCCTTAAAAACCCCTTCGCTTCTTCTAAACCACCCTCTACCTTATACACGTAACAACATACACACTTATTTACTTTTTGCATAACCCCCGTACACCCTTACTTGCGTAATCCCCGTAGACGCTACCCTTAAAAACCCCTTCGCTTCTTCTAAACCACCCTCTACCTTATACACGTAACAACATACACACTTTTTGCATAACCCCCGTAGACGCTACCGTCATTACTTGCTAACCATCTAGAGACTTCTTTTACTTCTTGTAAACCCTCTGGAAACTTCTTCCTATCGGTAACCACCCATAGGCCATCCGCCTGTTCATCCGATAAAGTGTCACAGAACATACGTGTATTACCTACTAACTTCGTCGACTGGCGTAGACATTCAACTAGATAAATAATCTTAATTTGACAAAATTAATGATTTATTATGTACAAATTTACAAGAAATGTACAAAGTTATGAATGTTGAACTTCGGTGATTTTAGACTAGAAGACACTTTATGTTTCGATTTGATGAATATTCACTTGGCTCGTATAGAAAATAAGTAACGATGTGTTAGACTTAGTATCTCTGATTGTTTGACTTTGAGTGAAGTTACTTCGATAGGTAACGACGACTCAATGAACTCGATTGAGTGTTGAACTGAGTTATGAACTAACTTGAGTATTGAACTGATTTCGTTGTGGAATAACTTGAGTATTGAACTGATTTCGAGTGTTGAACTCGCTTCGATGAGTTGTAAGACGTGTTAAATAGAAATCTGCAAGGGGCATGTTTACACGTGGATTGGGTTGACCAAACGGAAATAAACATTTCATATTGGCCAGTATCATTTGACTCGTCGGGTTCATTACCAAGAATCAACAATGGACGCCTGCAATAGATATTTCAATTTCTATTGAATACTACAATAGCAATTGTAACCGTTCTACTCAGAATGGTTATTCAAACGTTTCCTACAAGCTACCGAACATCGACTATAAAAATTCACGCACAAAGTGACAGTAAGTTACAATTATAGTCTTACTTTAGGGTTTTTACAATACAATTGATAATAGTGTGAAACGTGACATTCTCCTAAATTTTTAACTATAGGATTTCAAACACAATGCGACAATATGTTGACTTTCAAAATGTCTTATTTTAATGCTCAAACAAAAGTATTTACAATTATTATTGCGAAACGTGATATTTTTGAGGTGTTTAACAAAAGCTGCGAATAAAGTGTAGCTACCCTTTGAATTCATAACAATACAAAAGGTCTGTCAATTCTTTAACACCTTTTTACAGCGCTAGCAACTGAAATGAATTTACGCTTTAAATATATACAATGACGAGAAGAAGTAACATACAAATATCTTACAAATTTTTAAAAGCATCCTAAACAATATAATTCAAGATTTTATAAACTTGAACAGTTTCGTTTTGTCTGAATACGGCTGTGTGCCGCATCGGACCCAACTGATAAGGCTGGTAAATGGTACGATACCGGTTTTAATTATTACTGAATGAATGTGTTTTCGTTGAAATATAATACATTTTCTTAATAAAAATAACAGATGTAGGCTTAGTTTGTTAGTTCGTGTCATTCACTATGTAGTGGTGATCACTTGTATACTGTATGTAGTACAAACGTTTATTAATTCATTGATTAGTTTTAGAAGACATGTTTGACTGTGCTTGAATACTTCATGTACTAATTTTCAATAAATAATTAAATTTTATGATAATTTTCTCCAGAATGTCTCTTTATGGCGAACGATTTCCTTGGCATGTTCAATGATCTAAAAATCTACATCTTAACTATAAATTTTATCGACTTAAGCAAAGAGTACCTTTTTGTTAAAAAGTCGATTGAAAATTCCATTTTTGCTATTTTGAGATTGTACAGGTTGTACTTGTAAAAGTTTAGGATTGTTAACCATTATTTATTCCGTCGAACACGGTACAGGGATATACGTTATCATCCATTAAAAATTTATAATGTTTCAATAGAAAATTTACTTGAATATATGTTCTTATTTCGCAAATTTAAAGGCCTATAACTCAGAAACGATGGGTCGTATGAGAAAGCGTCACAGCATTATTTTCACGTCATCTACTCATTCCCGAATTTTTTGCATCAAGTCCCGGAACACTTTATAGAATATTCCGGTTCTACTGAATAAAATTAAATAGCATTTATTGTAATGAATAAATGGAAAGTTCAACTCAAACTTGTTACCTATATACACTTCAAATAATTGACCTTTACTCTGACGTCATCAATATCTGATAACATAACCGACAAATGTCAAACTATGTTGTCCTCTTCTTCACTATTGATAGAAAGAGATGCTACCTAATAATTATGTCGGTTATGTTATCAGATATTGATGACGTCAGGATAAACGTAAATATATTTACGTGTGTGTTTCTCACTCTTTTATCTATTTATCTACTGTACGAGGCATTTGTTGTTCGTGTTTATTAAATCGTCTTTGTATTGTTTCTTTTATTATGCATCACTGTTATTCCTGAAATCTTATTTTATGTGACTTAATAACTGTGATACTTACCATTGAAAGAAATTTAAGATAGTTTTAATAATTTTTATTTATAAAACGGTATATCACCTGAATCCTACAATAATGTATGATAGATGATTGTCTGTTCTAAATTTTTCTTTCCTTTGTTTCAGGAAATCGATTCAGCTGTGATTGTCGTCTAGATTGGATGTACAGCCTTCACGATAAAACTGCACAAGCTCACATCCGCAATTCTTTAGAAGAATTGCAGTGCTCAATGAACGCAGACAAAACAACTGTAACCACAGAGGTGGTCGAAAATCTGGTTTGCTCACCATCAATATTTTCTAATTCAATCGAAGAAACATTTGATAGAGATGATGACTACGATAAAGAAAATGAAGCTGATAATAGTGGTAAGGCATTCTTGTTGTCGATACCTCTCAAGGATCTACCATGTCCTGCGGAATACAGGCCAACGCCGATTACAGTTAAGCAGGGCAGTCCGTCAGGTGTGGACATTGTTGATAGTGGTAGCTCAAGAAAAATGCCATTCTACCTCATTATATTTTTGATTATATTTTCATTGTAAGGGTTAATGCCTTTTTGAAGGCTGAGAAAAAATGTAAGAGCCAAATGAAGAGAGAGACATTACACTTTAATAATGATAATCGTGGGACATCAATGTTATACGTCATTTATTGAACTGAACACACAATTTTCGAAATAAATGTAATAAAATTAATATTGAATTGAAAAATGGATAACGATAACAAGTTGAAAATATTCAATATGTCTTCGTATTCTAAGATTATCTGTGCACTATTTTTTGTGAACATGATTTTATTAATGAATGGAAGTATTCATTTCTAAGCCTTAGGATAAACGTTTTTCATTGCAAAATTTTCGCTTTAAAAAGTATGTTCATTGGTTGTACTTATCTCATTCGAATTCTTTTTTTAAATCTAAGTTAAAAAAATATTAAGCTTGTACACATCGTGTCATTAGTAAAACGTGTTCAATTCTGAATGGCATGATATATTTCTCGTCAAATAGAATTAAAAAATATTTGCAAATATCGTTCAAAATTAAACAAAAAACGTGTAAAATTTTTTGAAGTAGATTTTGATTTAAGAAAAAAAACGTTTTTATTGGGCTAATAATTTTGAACAATCTTTCGAAATATGTTGCTGGTTTTATTCAATTCAATTTGATAAGAAGGAAAGCAAGAAAGCATGCCAATCAGAATTTAACAAATATTTCTCTATTAGACCGGTAGCCGGTAACATAGAAAGTGACGTCATCGGGACCTCCAATATTTTTAGATTATCAATTGTAAAAATTAATACGAACGGTATGAGCTTAGTGTTACCATTCGAATTTTCCAGAAACAATTTTCAATGAAATTATTGTCTATTAATAAGCAATAAAGTTTTGCCATCATCACAAACCTGAATTTTCAGTAAATAATTCATTAGCCAATATCATAATCTTTAAAATATACTGGGTCTACCAGCTTAAAAATTGCCAAATGTCACAATGTTTATTTATCTGAAACAGTCACTTTCTGCAATTTTTGAGCGGACAGACCAAGTATTTTCCATTCGTTATAATATTCATCATCATTATCACTTAGCGCTACAACCCTGGGTGGGTCTTGGCTGATTGCACAACTTTATTCCAGGAGACCATGTCTTCCATCAACCTGTAATCAAGTGGGATGCTCATTTTTTGGAGGTCTGATCTTATGTAGACTCTCCAACGTATTCTGGGGCGTCCGAGTGGTCTTTTGCCTATTGGAGTCTTTCCCATATCAGTTTTACAAGTCTTTCGTCGTGTCCTGCCCATCTTAAATGCTGGGATTTAATCTCGTGCATAATATCGCTGTCTTTGTATAGTTCTTGGACCTCGGCATTTGTTCTAATGCGATATGGGTTGGAGATCGGATCGTGGTTGGTTCCAAATATCTTTCCGAGGATCTTTCGTTTGAAGCATTTGAGTTTATCTTCGTTTGCTTTGGTCATTGTCCACGTTTCGCTACCATATGTTATTATGTGTTTCATATATCTTGATTTTTGAAGCCCTTGTTAGACTCTTTGATTTCATAAGGCTATTTAGTGCAAGAAGACAGAGGGTTACGGACTGGATTCTGCCTTTGGTTTATATAGTGACGTCGTTGCCTGCTGTAATCGTGGTACCAAGGTATTTGAAGTGTTCAGCTCTTCCGAAGTTAAAATTGTTTTTAGTGATGTTTTGTCCTAATCTATCTCTTCGTGCCGTTCTATTTACGCACATGTATTTTTTCTTTTCCTCTTTAATTCTTAGTCCTACTTCGCTTGTTGGAAATAACCTTTATTGTTACGACAGAATCCCTGATGATGTCGATGTCATCTGCGTATGCGAACAGCAATTTGGGACCTTTCGTTGTTAGCAGTTTAGTTTTTATTTCAGCTATTGCCACGGCTCTCTCTAGGACGAGATTCAACAATAGTGGCGAGAGGGTGCCTTGTTTTAGTCCGTTATGTATTCCAAAGCTGCTGGATAGGTTATTGTTCACCCGTAACTTTGATACTCCCCTCTATGCAAATTTTGGTCATCTGGATCAGCTTTTTTAGAATTGAGAACTCCGCCATTGCGTTCCATACTTGGCTTCTCTCTATGCTATCATAAGCCTATCGGAAATCTATGAAGAGGTTACTGTTCTATTATATTCCCAAGCTTTTTCTAGAATTTGCCTTAGTGTGAAAAGTTGGTCTATACTGGACCTGTATTTTCTGCATATGGGGTTAATCAATATAACAGGATGTTTGATAGTGTTTTGTATGAGGCGTTTATTAGTCAGATTCTCCTGTAGTTGGCGCATGTTGATTCATCTCCCTTTTTATGAATGGGTGCGATGATACTTTCTCTCCCTTTTGTAGGTATTTTTTCTTCTTGCCATATGAGAGTTATTAATTTGTGAGTTTGCAAATAGAGTGCATTTCCACTATATTTTAGTAGTTCTGCCGCTATCTCATCCGAGCCAGGAGTATTGAAGTTCTTTAGCTTATTCAATGCTCTTTTTGTTTCTTGGAGGGAGGGTTCTTCCACTGGTAGGTCTGTTGTTATGTAGGCCTCTTCTTTGTGCACTTTTTCTGGTTTTATGCTTCGGAGGTCCTTGAAGTATCTTCTCCATACTTCGGTCAGTTCTTCTTCTTTGAGTACTAAGTGGCTTTTGTCGTTCCTGAGTGACGGGATGGATTTGGCCTTGAAGCCTCTCTTCTCAGAAAGAATTGCCCTGTAGAATTCTCTGCAGCCTGGTTTTGGGCAATCTCTTTCTATTTCTTCATATTTCCTCCGTTTATACTCTTTTTTTGTTCTTATCAGTTTTCTTGTCTCTTCTCGGTACCTTGCGTATTCTTCTATGCTTTCCGCTGTTTGGAGCTGTAGCATTATCTCCCTTGCCTTTTGTCTGGCTTCTAGGAGAATCTGACACTCGTCGTCCAAACATTTTTGTGCCCTTTTTTATTTTATATTTTCCGAATACTTTTTGAGCGATTTCTGTTATTACTTTTGAATTTCTCTCCCACCACTTTTCAGGTTAATTACATTCTAGAGTCTAGAGTTTGTTCGAGTCGTTCTCTGTACTGTCGTTGTTTTGTTTCATTTTGCTGTTCGTCCCTGTTCCATTGAGGGTTTGTCTTAGTTCTGGTATATTTATGGGTCGATATTCTCATTTCAACTTTCGCTTCGACTAGGTAATGATCTGTATCCCCATCTATTCCTCTGAAGCTTCTTACGTCTAGGACGTTGCTTCCGTGACCCGCAACCATGATAATATGGTCTATTTGGTTTCGGGTGGTGTAGTCATTCCAAATCCAGATCTGTTTGTGGAGGTCTTTATGTGGGAACATAGTCGATTTTATCAGCATAGTGTTGGAAGCGGTCGCTTCTATAATTCTCTGCCATTGGATATATCATGGAGAATGTGTTTGACTATCGTTGGGTTTAAGCCGGGTTCTTCGCCTATTTTTGCTTGAACTCTCCATAGAATAGTCGCATGTCTTGTTTGGGCATTGTGTCAATGGTTTTTTCTGAGATGTCGTAGGAGGCATCTTTGGTGGCTTCGTCCTTCTCTTCAGTTGGAACATGTGCTGAGATGATCGATATGTTGCACCATTTGCCTTGTAGTCTAATGGAGCACACTCTTTCATTTACTGGTTTGAAATTAAGAACGTTTAGGACCATATATTCTCTATTGACAAAACTTGTTTCAAATTCATGTTTTCCCTGTTCACTGCCGCTAAAAAATATAACAGTTCTACTCATCTTTATATTTCCGTCTCCAGGTCATCTTATTTCTTGGACTGCTGTTATATCCATTCCTATATTTTCGAGTTGTTGAATGGCATTTGTAGCGGCTCCGGGTCTATACCAGCTCTGGGTGTTCCAGGTTCCAATAGTCATATTCATTTTCTGTTGCGTTTGTTGTCTTTTTGTTGTTCCTGTTCAGGTCCGAGGCAAAATTGTAGTTTTCATAACCAGACTCCT
This sequence comes from Galeruca laticollis, assembly GCA_963921935.1. Lineage (NCBI taxonomy): Eukaryota > Metazoa > Arthropoda > Insecta > Coleoptera > Chrysomelidae > Galeruca > Galeruca laticollis. The sequence goes on along the minus strand of OY998178.1, from coordinate 193,913,847 downwards.
TTTTACGAGAGTGGGTGGTTAGCCCTCTGCTCAACCCTCCTCCTTTATCCGGGCTTGGCTCCGGCAGTGACAACTGACAGGCTACTCAATCCACCCATCAGTTGCCCCTGGCGGAGTTCATTATAATATTGGCCTATTAAATATTAATTGAAAATTCAGGTTTATGATGATGGCAAAACTTTGTTGCTTATTAATAATAATTAATTTAATTGAACATTCATTCTGGCAAATTCGTATATTCAGTCTAAGCTTATTCTGCTCGTCTTATTATTTTCAATTAATAATTTAAAAATATTAAAGTTTAGCGATGACGTCATTCACAGTGTCACCGGCTCCCCGCCTATATTTCACATTTTACAAATAACACACTATAAATTTATGAGAAAAGATAGAAAGGAAGAGAAGAGCATTAATTAAAATTAATCATGTTTGAAAACCGAAAGTGAAGGTGTATTATTCTGGTCTGTTTCACTGTCTGTCAGTTAGTACGACGGAAGTGTTAGATTGCAAAATATTCCATAAATTTCAAGATGCTATTAGAAATTTCATATTCAATTTGATCGGATTTTGAACGCGGAGAAATAATTTTTGACATTTGAGTTTACTTTAAAAGAGACTGCTGAATCACACACGTTATAACTGATACGCAACTTTTTTTTCAATTTTTCAAGAAAATATTTTATATCGTGTGCCGGATTTGTGAATTGGTGTACCAGTTGAAAAGTAAGCAAGTAATGTATTTTGTTCCAGAAAATAAAGCCAATGGAAATCATGAACTTTATTTACACATTAAAAATTTCAAGGAATTTTGACTTGAACTTTGATGGAGCAAACTCATAACCTTGATTAAATAGCGAGAGAAAAATAATGAAGCAATAAAATCGAATATTGCAAAGCCCTTAATAATGAATTCTCTATTATGAAATAATGGCAATTCAATTGAGCACTAATCTATCAATTGCAACAGTTTAATGTTGTATACGAAATGGTAAGTAGAGTAGGTCCATACAGCACGAACTCACGCCAATTAGACTTCATATGAAATGAGAATTAGAGATTTTATGAAGGCAAATGTATTCTGGGGTAGTGACTTATTTCCACAGCGCACGCTGCTTTCAACGTCATAAGTTATGTGATCTCACAAATGACGTTCAAGGAACTCCATCTTCTGATCATGAGCCACGAAATATCGAAGAAACCCGGAAGTTAACGGTTTTATATCAAATATATACCAGCGTACCTAATACGCTATTTGTTACTATGTGGATGATAAATTCATAAGGTTTTCACTGGTCATTGTTTTCGACATACAGCTCTACTTGCCTATCTAGAAATAGAGATATAATCAGTTAATCGGTTCGGTGAATGGATATTTCTTCCATTCTCATGAAGATGTTATTGGAATATTAAACAATGTGGCAAAACATGGAATTGGAACTTTTGGAGATAAAATTCTTGTATTATAAAAAAAGTCAAAGCAAAAACTTCTTTGATAGCTCAACGATTCAAATCAAGATGTTATGAATATGAATTAGAGATTCTCGACTTGATTTGATATTCTCACTACGTGACAAGCGCAAGTCAATTATTTATTATTGAACTTCTATTCAAGTCAAGTAGTTGCACATCAAGTACTTATAACTTAAGATGTCAAGTCACTTACTTGATTTTTTTTAAAAAAATAGTACCTTTTTCATATTAATCTAATCAACTAAGTACATGCCAAAATGCAATAACAATAAAAACATATGGGAAACTTTTATTAAAAAAAAACGAAAAATCGTTCATTTCAAAAAAATTAAATTTTAAATAGAATAAAAACGGAATATTCTGCATTCTTATTATAAAACAATTAATAAATCAACAAAAATAAAAACGGTTTATATTTAAAATGAATCTTCATTTGCCATCCACTATTTGAGACACATAAGGCTTCTCAAGGAGTTAATGCCTAATCGGTATCTTGTTATAGTAAGAATTAAGGCCGAGGTAGAAAAATGTCTTTCAACTGAAGCTGATGCAGCTGGAGTTGTCAAAATGTCCCTGACCATTCTGGCGAAGTTTGGAAAAATGTATCCGTGTCTAAAATTAACTGTATCGACCCTTACTTCGTGAAATCTACTCATTTTACTGTTTTAAATGGAACTTACTGTTCCTAGTTAATTCCGCAATATATTGAAAAGATTTTAAAAATTCTAAGATAATTGACAATGGTTTCGATATTAAATATCATCGTCAGAATGACACAAGTTACATTTCATTTGAAGCCTATCTGATGTTTAATAATTATTTTGGCTAGACCAAGAAGTACCTACCTAGTAATTGACTTAATATATTTTAATAGAAAAAAGAAGAAGATGTGATGTTACAAATATTAAAGCTTAGATATTGTTAGCCCTATGGAGATATCCTAGATATCGTTTTTCTATATCTGCTGATCTTTACAATAATCACTTAGGGAGACAGTTAAACAGTGGAGAACTCCCTAGATTTATATGTTCATTGACAACTTGATATTGTGGGTTTGCTAATACATTATTAGGTGTATTATCATAAGAAACTATAGGTCTAATTGGTTTCGGTATTTTATGTGATTTAACGGTTCCATATAATTGTGGAGAATGAGTATTTTTATGAACGATGGACTTCTTTTCGTAATCACTTGAAAGATAATTTTAATTATTCACAATATCTCTTACATTAAAAGGAAATTTTTTTGGTCTGCTGTAAGAACTTGTACATCGCTAGATTCTATAAAATTGTATATCCTTGAATTATAATCATTAGTAGTCAACATGACAGTGGCGTTCCCCTTGTCAGATTTTGTAACTGTTATCATTTTCTACTTTCTTTTTGATTGAATTTAAAACTGTTTCTAATGTCATTTTTTGTTCAATATTTTTGATTAAATTGGCAATTTTTAATTTCTCATAAAAGTAATTATCAGAATTAAATTTTGAAGCTATTTCAGATTCTGTAGCTATTATTTGTTCAAAATTATTAGTCAATTTTGGTGGTATGCTGTATTTCAAACCTTTATTTAAAAATTCTATTTCACTATCTGTAAAATAAGTGTCTGAGAGGTTTCCAAATCGTGGTGCAAAGTGTGATGGTATGTAAGTACCCACAGTTCCATGATGTTTAGAGTATTGAATTCCATGTTTTTTGTGTTTAAGTTTCTGCAGTTTTTGTTCTTGTTTCTTAAATTTCTTGTGCTTCATCGTGCTGACCCTTTCTCTGAGTTTGTCATCTAAACAGTTAAATCCTACTGGATGTAGTTGGAACGTGAGTTCAGAATGTACAACTTTCATGTTGTTGTATAAGGAGTCTCTTATTTTAAACCATTTTTCACTTTCTTCTTTAAGCCATACTCGTTGAGCACATTTTATAGCTTTTTCTGCTTGAGGTGTTTTAGAATGGCATTTTATATTTATATAATTTGGTATTACTTTTTTTTCCAACGCATTCTTGGTTAAACTAAATGTTTTGTGATGCTTTGTAAGGTTTCTGTAGTAACTTCTGGTACAATAGGGTCAAATCTTCTCTCGAAGATTTTTTAATGAAATTAACTGTCTCGACCCTTACTTCGTGGAATCTACTCATTTCACTGTTTTAATTACAAATTACTATTTCTAGTTAATTCCACAATATTTTGAAAAGATTTTAAAAATTCCAAGATAATTGACAATTATTTCGATATGGAATATCATCGTCAGAATGACAGAAGTTACATTTCATTTGAAGCCTATCTGATGTTTATTAATTATTTTGGCTAGACCAAGAAGTGACCTACCTAGTGATTGACTTTATATATTTTAAAAGAAAAAAGAAGAAGCAGATGGGATGTTACACATATTAAAGCTTAGGAATTATTAGCCCTATGGAGATATCCTGGATATCTCTTTTCCAATTAAGATCAGTATAACTGTGCAATGATAAAGAAAACCAGGAAAACTATATCTGCCGATCTTTACAATTACCACTTAAGAAGACAGTTTAAAAGTGGAGAACTCCCGAGATTTATCTGTTCATTGACAACTTGATATTGTGGGTTTCTTAAGTGTCTTCTAATTTCTAACCCTTCAAGGAAATCCGGAACTAATCAAAAAATTAAAAGCATTCAAATTGCAAGATAACTCTAAACTAATTTCATTTGATGTTACCAATATGTTCACTAAAATTCTTCCTGAAGAATATCTAGTACTTGTACGAAAATTATTAGAAGATAAAAATAATAATCCAGGAATAATATCGGATATATTTAATTTATCTGATGTATGTATTAATGAGAATTATTTCACTTTGGACAATAAGATATATATTCAAAATGAAGGTTTACCAATGGAAAGCCCTATATCATCAATTTTGGTAAACATTTTTATGGACAACTTAGAAAGAGAAATCTTTGACAGTAATATTTAAAAAAATGTCTTATTTTGGTATAGATATGTAGATGACATATTAGCTTATTTTATGGTGAACGACAATTAGATGTATTTTTCAACCATATTAATACTTTACACTCAAAAATTGAATTTACATTAGAAGTTAAAGAAAAAAACTCAATCAGTTTTCTTGATTTAAGAATTCAAACAATTAATAATGTACTTGATTATTCAATTTACAGAAAACCAACACACACTGATGTAACTATTCCACATGAATCCAATCACCTCATGTCACATAAATTGGCAGAATATTATTCAGTGATACGTAGAGCTTTTTCAGTTCTTATGAACAAATGTAATTTTATTAGGGAAATCAATACATTTAAACAAATTGCAACATCGAACGGTTAACCATTACATATGATAAATAAATCAATTAATAAAAAAGAGGAAATAGTAGCAAATAAAACTAATATTTACTGAACAAAATAACGAAATAAAAAATTATAAAACCATTTCCTATGCAGTTAATATTTCTAATAATAATGATCTAAATTGGAAAAAGGATATCCAGGATATCTCCATAGGGCTTATAATATCTAAGCTTTAATATTTGTAACATCACATATCCTTCACCTTTTTTTATTGTAATATATTAAGTAAATTACTAAGTAGGTCACTTCTTGGTCTACCCAAAATAATTATTTAACATCACAGAGGCTTCAAATGGAATATCGAAACAATTGTCAATTTTCTTAGAATTTTTAAAATATTTTCATTATGTTGTGGAATTAACTAGAAACAGTAAGTTTCATTTGAAACAGTAATGTCCGTGTCTCTTCCACCATTCTAAAATAGTTTCAGTATTGTAAGCTCGTGGGTCAGTAATATGCATTAGCACTAGCATTATGGATAAAGCTGAGATGCACAGAGGACATCCCTCGAGTTTTAAACCAGGGATCGGAGGAAATGCCTGACATAACAGAGGAGGAAGTCCTAAAATTAATGTCGGAAATGAAAAACAATAAGGCACCAGGTGATGACGACATCGTGATTGAGGCAGTTAGGGAAGGTGGAGAACAACTGTTAAAGGCCATAACAAAATTATTCAATAAATGTCTTATGGAAGCCACAACACCTACGAACTGGAACAATGCAATCATAATCATCATGCATAAGAAGGGCAACATTGCCGACCTGAAGAACTATAGACCAATTAGCCTGCTTTCTCATCTCTATAAATTGTTTACCAAAATTCTAACTAAGCGTCTAACATCGAAATTGGACTTCTACCAGCCGACAGAACAGGCAGGTTTCCGATCCGGATACGGAACAAATGACCATCTGCAAGTTATTGAGACATTGATCGAGAAGTCCGTTGAGTACAACAAGCCACTCGTGTTAATATTTGTGGACTACGAAAAGGCGTTTGATTCCATCAAGCACAGCGAGATGTTTAAAGCACTTGCCAACTGCCCAGTAGACCACAGATACTCTGCTATACTGCAACATATATACGAAAATGCAACAGCGAGCGTAAGACTTCATGAAGAGACAGATAGATTCAGAGTGCAGCGCGGTGTACGACAAGGCGACACAATCTCCCCTAAACTTTTCACCACTTTGTTGGAGTATATGTTCAAGAGTGTTGAGTTGGAGAATATGGGTATAAATATTAACGGTGAAAATTTCAGTCACCTTCGGTTTGCTGACGATATTGTACTGATTTCAGATAGCTTGGATAAGGCAGAGAAACTGCTTATGAGACTAACATCTGCTTCACATAAAGTTGGGCTTAAAATCAATCCATCGAAAACAAATTTCATAACAAATCTAGTCACAAGCCGAAACTACTTAGTAGAAGGAAAAGAAATTTTCCAAGTTACATCCTACAGATATCTGAGCCATGGTATTATGATTGGCAGGGACAATCAAACCTGCGAAATCAAAAGAAGGATAGGACTAACGTGTGCCGCCTATGGGAAGCTGAAGCAGATTTTTAAGTCCAAAACCCCCATATGCCTTAAGCGGAGGGTGTTTGATCAGTGTGTTCTGCCGGTTCTGACTTATGGTTCGGAGACCTTAACTCTAACACAGAAATCGGTAAATACAGTAAGAGTGGCCCAGCGAGCCATGGAACGCTCCATGTTGGGAGTCACGCTGAGAGACAGGATTCCGAATGATCGGATACGTCAGAAAACAGGGGTTACCGATGCAATCCAGCGAATAACATATCTAAAGTGGAACTGGGCTGGACATGTCGCAAGAATAACCAACGAAAGTTGGACCAAAAAGATCATAGAGTGGAGACCTAGGCAAGATGCGTTCAGGAACAGAGGTCGTCCGCCGACCCGGTGGACGGATGACATAAAAAGAGTAACACCAAATTGGATCCAGGATGCCCAGGATCGAAATAAATGGAGATCGTTAACGGAGGCCTATGTTCAGCAGTGGACGAGACAGGCTGTTTGATGATGATGATGATGATGATGAAACTTAGTAAATCGATCTCAAACTTTTCGACTCCACTATTTTTAATGGGATGTCCATTACAAAAGAGGGTGAAACCTGGCTGTCATTGTCATGATCGTCACTAATCCTGAAGATTTTGCCTTTAAACGTTTCTATTTGATTCGTGAAACTATACCCGAAGTCGTTATATTCCATAGCTTTAATCGCCTTATCGAATATATTTGAAGATATAATATATAAATAAATGAATATATAAATATGGGCGTACAGTCCAACATGGTCTTGTCTGAACATGAGATAAAACCAACGGTATATTTTTCAATATACTATGTATATATGTAGAATTCCTTCATTTGTGACTTACAAGATACGATAGAATGAGAACGAAAGATGTATGGAAAAAATGCTATATGATAAGGGTGCTAGAGAATCTGGCATTAAAATGGTGGGGTCGCGTCCAAAGGATGCCGAATTACAGATGGCCAGCAAAAGTATTAAAATAGGCACTCCAAGGAAAGAGAATCGGAAATCTACATCGGACAAGCGATTGCAGAGAAAAATCTGAAGGTGATTGGAACTTAGGAATATTGTGGATGGAAAAAACGGCGAATTCGTTATGGTAAGATGCCGAAGAAGAAAAAGAATTTCGCCGTGATTATTCAAGGTAATCTGAAAAGGACCATTTTCAATAAAAGAAAGTGTTTTTGATCATGCGTAGTTCTGCCTTCTTTAGTAAGCTGGGAAGAATCGACTGGTCCGTATCTTCTTCGATCCAGCTTTATCCAACCATGTTATGACCGATCTTGTGAGAATTGGCTCATTGCAGAGAATAACTGGTTTACTTCTTTTCAAAATATGCTGCTCGATAAAGGAGTCATTGCGTTGTAGTCTCCGTTCAACGAGAGAAGAAGACCTGAAATTGCAGTCAAGTGTTTTAAACACAAAGGCCATATTAAAAAATTTACAATTGACTTCAAATCAGTAGCGTAACGATGTCACATTTTGTAGGTGAATCTAAAATTGGAATATTGATAATAATTATTTATTTATCATGATATATACAGTACATAGTTGAAGTATAAACAATTTCTTTAAAGATATGTAATAGTGTATCTAAAGTTTTATTCCTATGTGGCTTATATGTTATGGTTAGGGAAACCAACATTACTAAGAGATTATTGAAGTGTTGTATTCAATTTAAGAACTAATTAATTTGCACTTACTTCAAAACGTGAGTAGGTATATCATTTAGTGGTAGACAACTTCCAATTTAGTATGAAGCAAACACACATTGTAATTACAAACAAAATACCTTAACACAAAGATTTAAATACAAATTACATTTTTCATTCTGATAGTACATCTGTTTCTCCGGTTATCTAATTTTACAAACTTGTTCTTCTACTTCTGGAATTTGCATGACATATATTTTCGTTTTTTCAAATGCCTCATTAAATTTTTCCAATGGTTCGTAGTTTGAATTGTTGATGAAATGAAAATTATTCAAATTGTATCTTGTTGAAGTATTTTTTGACAAATATTGATGAAATTCAATCAACACTACTTTCCTTATTTCTTCTAAGCTTGTGTGCTGAACCGATAAATTTTCGCTCTACTCGTACAATAGCCTGTTAGTTGTAACACATTTTGTTAATTTACTATACTACTTTGCGTTGTTCCTTCTTCAATAACCTTTTGGTACGTAGTATTTCATCATGTTTCCGTGAATTGTATCATTATATATCCGATTAATTATAATAATAAGTAGGTTAAAACATAATATGTGAATTATTTTTCTTATAAGTACCATCATTTTCAATGTAAAATTTAATTCTTGAAGGACATATTCCACTAATACGGATGCTTCCTCTTATCTTTTTATTGCGTACATTACACGAGGGGGGCAATCCTAAAATTATACATTCAGTAGAACTAAACAATTATAATAAAAAGGGATCTACAGTTCTATTACACTCATACATAATGGATTCTTTTCCATTTGTATTTTTTTTCTTTACCTGCAACAATAATCAAGTAAAAACAGGTTATATCTGATATATAGTGTTTAAGAATATGTGGGACAACCGTTACTTGCAAAATAACACTTTTGTAACGAAATAATAGACCTCTACTTCGTTGTATTAATAAAAATTAAAGTGTTATAACTTGTATACCCCTAATTAAATCTGCTGTCACCACTCTAATAAAATCTGTCACCAGTTCACTGTAATCTTTAATTCCAGATATGTAAGATAACTTGATCGAGATGCCAAGGAATATCCCTACCTTCGATTCCACCAAATTCTGCCTCCAGTGCGCAGCTGAGCGTGTAAGGCAATCCCGTCCGATTGGTTTTTGCTAGGTTCGCCTGGTCTTAAAACGGATGAATCTTCCTTTGTCAGGACAGGGTTTGTCCTCCTCGTCTCGGTCACACGTCCACGATTGTTACACTTCCAGAGGGGGAAATTTTTGGAGTAGAGGTGATAGGAAAAATAATGCAGAACCTCCACGTTATACCAAAAATATATATAATAAAATAATCTCTCCAAATCCTCCTATACAGCTATACATATATATTTAAAATTAACCTACAATCCCGTATGACCAAATTAATCCCAATCCCCTGATATAACTCTACCTATACATATTTATCTAAAATTTGTTTATTATCAAACCTACTCCTGTATATCCTACAATTATAAAAACAAAATCAAATTTATGAACAGAGTTCTCGTTTTTCTTCAGTGGTGCGGCAAAACTAGCCCTCTTATCGGCTTGGTCTTTTTATTAAAAAAAATGCGTGAAAGGCGTATGTTTGCTATATTCGTTTCTCAATCCTTCTACTCTCCGGTGTCGAGAAAAATAAATATTTATCACGTGTAAATACCTTTATATGCAACAATGATTCATTTTACATCGTTCGGTCGTCCTTGGCCTTCAGGGAACAAAAGTGAAATTTTTGTTCTATAAAGAAAAATTCTGATGAACTAAGGAAAACAATTTAAATTATTTATCGACACTGGCGTTACAAGTTGCGAAAGTCCCCAGTAATATAATTACCTACGATAAATTTATGCGTTTACGCTGGCAAAATAAGAAAGGGTTTTAATTTATAATTTACGGCTGAACAAAAGACTGATAACAATATTTCTCTATAATAGATTGACTTATCAGCCCAATTCCGCTGAAACCCGCGAAAATATGGAAAACATACGCTCCGGCCTCTCGGCAAAATCTTAATTATTCCAGTACACACGGTAAATTATATATTTGTCAGGACAATAAACTTAATCTGATAGTGAACAGCTATGTCCCGTCTCTTTAAAAAAATCAACACTCAAATAAAAAAAAAATATAATAAATATATTTGCTATCGCTACACCTTGTATATAGCAATTGACCTATACACCCAAGTTCAGAATCCAGCTCGACCAATGACGAGTAAATATATCACTAGTAAAAATTATCCCAATCTGAATTTAATTCAAAAACTTACTGTTGATAAACGTCCTCCGTCTCGCCGGGAATTTTCTTGATTTTTTTTACTATCTGCTTGTTCACCGCGAGTCGTGCCAATAAATGGAATCGTGCTATGTCGAGAGGCAATTAGCGTAGAGGGTAAGTTTTACCACTCGTACCGCTAACACTAAAAAAAACACTAGTACCGTTCACCGTGGCAGGGGAAAAACCTTCCCCTTCGCGTGATCGACCCCCGGTACCCACTCACTGCCGCTGCTGGTCTGTGTACACTCCTTTTTTTGTTTTCCCTCGACTTCGGTTTTGGGGTTTTCGTCGAGTTGCAAAAAACAGCCTTTGTTTTTTGAATCGTGCTAGTTTTTGTTATCGAAATAATTGTATTCAAAACAATTATTTCGCTTTGTCCCAGTAAGATGTTTTTTATTTCTCTATTCTGTTTTGGCTTCGTATTGTTTTATTAAACATTATGTGTGTCGCGTTGCAGTTATTATTAAATTATTAAATGAAAAATAAGATATGTTTTACCATGTGTTCTGAAATTTTCTACCATAAAATTATCTTTTAGTTATTCGTATTTATTACACTTTTCAATAAAAATATTAGGTTATACTAACCTGAATCTTATATCTTTAAATATATGTATATATATATATATATATATATATATATATATATATATATATATATATATATATATATATATATATATATATATATATATATATTATAATTGAAATCTCGGAATCGGCTCCAACGATTTTCATAAAATTTAGTATATAGGGGGTTTCGGGGGCGATAAATCGATCTAGCTAGGAATCATTTTTAGAAAATGTCATTTTATTCGATTTATCGATAATCAACTTAAACATAAACTTGGAAGAAAAATAACAAAAAAGAGGCGTTTGAGTAGTCTCAACTGAAGAATATGACTCTTCCTGACATCTATTGGCGAATAATAATACTGTTTTTGTGAGCAACTAATTGCTTCAACGACACGACAGCAGATGGCGTTGTTAAGTAACACGAAGTCAATGAGTGTTTGCTTTGAGGTTAGACTAAAATCAATTGTTTATTTATGTTATTTGAGTCTTCTTAATGCACGAGTTCACTTAAAAATGCCTGAACGATCTTGGAGAAAAACGCTTATAAACAATCTAACTTCACGAAGCCGCAACTCGTTTCAAGAACACCTAGAAGAGCATCGTCATCAAACTGATCAGGATTCTCAATTCTCTCACAGTGAAGACTCATTGAATACAGAACATAATCAGGTTTCTGCTCGTCCCACACGTGCTGCTAAAGTGAGATGCTTGCAAAATTTGACGGAAATTACACGAGCAGAAAGGTCTTATGATTCAGATGTTTCACGAGAGCGTGCGGCCCAACGTGTAGCTAATAAAAATAACGAACAACGAGAGCGACGTCTACAAGATTTGCGGCAGCGTGCGGCAGAGCGTATAGCTTCTGAGAATGACGAACAACGAGAGCGTCGTCTGCGAGATTTGCGGCAGCGTGCGGCACAACGTGTAGCTAATGAAAATGAGGAACAACGAAAGCACCGATTAGAAGAACAAAGACGTCGAGACGGAAGACGACGTAGGGCTTTAGAACTTAATAATTGTTAGCCGACTTATAAATGTGCCGTTACTGCAGCTGTGCAATATCACGCCTTAGGACCATTTGAAATTTTGTGTATCCATTGTGGTGCATTGCATTTCGCTGAGGAACGCGTTTCTAATCGTATAAATAGAAATTCTTTTGGTGACTGTTGTTTGCATGGACGAATTGTAATGCAGCAACCAAAATTTTCAAATGAATTAGTACGTCCCTTTTTAAACCGTCACCCATATAAGGAAGAATTTCATAAAAAAATAAGAAAGATAAACGCATCTTTTGCTCTAGCATCCTTCAATGTAGAAGATGATAGAACAATAAATAGCCATGGAATTTATAGTTTTATTGTTTGCGGACAAGTATATCATAAAATGAATATGGCAGCACATCCGACCCAAAATGATGTTGGTGTCTTTGAACGGCCACAGTATGGACAACTATAGACCCTGATGAAACCGTGAATAAAAGAGTTAACCATCCACTCAATTCAGAAATTACTACCTCAATGATGAAGTTATTGGAGTTTATCGTTCGAGCGCAAAATCGTTATGCACAGGGATATATAATGATGCGAGAAGTAGAGGATGAAATGAATCGGTTAACGAGCAAAGCTCGGTCATCCAGGTACTGAAATACCAATAGGGAATTAGCAATAAATCATTTTTCTGCGCCTACATGTTCAATCACAACTCTTGGCTTCTTCAAACCTTTCCCTCATACGTAGTACCATCTTTCGGATTGCACGAGCGAGCTATGGATGTATATGTTTTATCAGTATATGCATTATTCCAGCCTCCTGTTCAATATTTTCTAGGAAATTAATTCTTCTAGTGTGAATATCATGCGATTCCGTAATCACCTCTCTGTTGTCTTACGTGCGCTGTGATGTACAAGAAAGGCTTTATTTTTATTCAAATACTTATGTACGTAACATATTATTATTGTTAATTTTAGAATGTTTATTGTAGTTTCATTTCAATTTTAACTCTGATCATGAATTTGTACCACTCTTTCCACTATTTTCCCCATTCACCTTCATTATTATTTAATTTGATCAAATTAACCTTTCTAAAGTAGGTGCCCTTTTCTCGTGGATGTCGAAATTTTGAATGATATCCCGAATCTTTTGCAGTTCTCCAAATGTTAGTGTTTCCTGTGCCTTGAATGTGGATACTTTTTCCTTTATGCCATAGGTTTACGCCAGTGGACCTTACTAAGTGACGTAGATAAACAAGGCAGAATTTGGTTTCTCAACGACTCTGTAATAATATATACATTCCTGTTAGATATTAAATTGAAGAATGATATAAACTCTACACTCGTGGATTACAATCTGGAATCCATGGCCTGCCGGCCAATCCTATCCTTCGTATTTTCCGAATCCACGGGTCTTCTACGGGCGGATCGTCATAGTTCCTTGCAAACAGAAAGTCAGACGTCACACAGCAACCGCTAGTCACACAAGTCATAATTTGAAACGTCAAATAATAATTGCTAATATATTGCATTATAAATGCATGTGGAGATATTTCTGCTGTTAAACGACACGGTGGCTGAAAGTGCACGACGGTAGGAGAAGGCTACGTGAATGATTCTATGAGAAACAAAATGAATACAAGAGCTCTTAATAATATTCAACACACATCACTAAATACTCATACTTTGAATGCAGTCAATTTCGATCAAGAGTCAACACCATCAATAGTAAATATTAATAACAGCAATAATGTCACGAATCATTTTGTCAGAAGGTAAATTTAAACTACATGTACATATTTATCATATATCTATATATAATATCCGTTTTGTTTAGCTGTTTTTGTTATAATGAAAATAGTCAATTAATAATTAGAAAAGGCGGAGTAAAAATAAAAACATTAGAATCTGTTAAATTATTGATTCAACGAGCGATTTTTCCTTTGTACAGTCGTGGAGAAAGTATAGTCTTCCACTGGCGTATAATGGTTATCATTGTACGTTCGTTGAAGAATATCTATGCTCCAATTTCAGGTAGCTTTTTCTCTCGTGGAACGAAGTCAATACGGATAATGAATATCTTATTTCCCTCAATTCATACGTTTAATCATCTTATTTCTCTTTAGACGCTCTCTGTTCAACAAACAATATGGTAATCCTATCTCTATATATCCTCCACCGATACGATTCCTTCCTTCCGTTTTTGTTATTGTGAGAAATGATACACACCATGATAGGAATAACTTTATTCGCTAAGATTGGTTAATGTGATGCTTTAATCAAAATCCATACAGAATTAGGACACTCATTGTATGTCATCACATTATTATATTCAATTGATATTGTTACGTCAATTTTGCGTGCTGTACGTTAAACAGTTATTACATAGGAAAGCAAAGAACATAAAAACGCAATATCGGTACAAAATTACTATATAACTTAATAATAAAAAAAAGTATTTGTTCCTAACTCTTGCAAGAGTGTATGGATGCCTGGAGATGATAGAACCCCATAAATATTTACCTCTCCCCAAGGATCCAGCACATAAATAATTGATTAGGTATCTAATTCATTTAACTGGGTAAATTGAAGAAGTGAGTGTTGCGCATAGTGTAGAAAATATCCAACGTTCATAAAACAAGCATTGTTTTAGATTATAATAAGTGAAATGTCCCACGAAGCGGGTACTTATCGTTAAATTGAAGAAATGGAGACGGTAGGATAGCCTCCATAAGTTGCACTGGAAAACAGCTGTATATTATAGCTCCCCATTAATTTTACTTCTCATCCATTAGTTTAATAGTAGTTTCAATAAATCCATACTCGTATTATAATTTATCCTTGTAATAACCCATGAATAAAAACGCCTGAAGAAAGAAAAATGAATTGTGCTAACCTTCAAGTTTAAATTCACAAATACTGACCTCTCGCACGGTAAACCTTATTGCCAGAGAGGTTTGCTTTAGTTTTTCTTCAACCCCAACCAGTTATATTCATATACATGTGTACAAAATTGTGTAAAACCACAATATCTCAAATTACACAATTTCTAAGAAATATTTAATAGACCTGCCTACAGCAATCAAACTTAGTATTAAAAATATTTCATTACCAGTTGTAGAACTAACAATCATTTCGCTTAACACAAAACCCGCGTTTCAATTCTCCACTCGTAGTCGCTTCACGCATGTTTTTATTGATAAGGTATTTGTAAAACACAACTAGTTCAATTTTTTCTTCTACTGATGTTAATTATACCGAATGTTATTATCAATTAAATGAAAGTGATAGAATGTATTTCTGATATACTCAAATTTATTAATGTGAGAATATGGGATTATTATTAAACATGAAACATGTTAGTTCGTAACAATATGTCATTTTGAAGATTCATAGCTTGTAACCTCTCTATTTTTTATAGCGGTAATGGAATAGGATTTTTTTAACTATACAGGTCATATTTAAATATCAGTGAATTATTAACATTACAGGAATATTATCAAATTTGATAACAATGTACTAGATAAAATCGTGGAATTTAAATCACGCACAATTTATCTTGAATTTTCGTAATATGTCGAATAAGAATTCTCCAAATGCGAAGGATATTGTGTTTTTTTGGTGTCGTATATTCTGTCTCTAGATAACTAGATGCTAGCTGAAGTTGATATTCCTGGAGTCTATTGATAGTGTATGCTGTGGATACTGGAGACCACATCAATCGATAGCATGTTTGCTGCAATTCACTTTGAACAGTTGGTCAATCTAACTAGCTCGTGTAAAAACAACCCTTTCCTCATCTTCCTTCTTATTGTATAGATTATTTGTTGATGTTGATATATGAACTGGTGATAATTGGATATTCCTAACAATAAATTTAACATACGAGTATGATTGCATGAAAACATCCAATGAATATTAAATTGATTTATATGTATTTAATGAACTAAATTCCAATTCAATCGAATAGTTTCATGTTATTGACGTTTTTTATCGTTGATTTGAAAATTTGACTCTAGTTAAAGCACAATTTGTTTTGAATTGAAGTTTATTACAAAGGAGTTTGTATTTGTAGGATTAATTTCGTTTTAAAAGAAATTTTTATTTAGATTTAGATCAAACAAATTCGAGCAACGCACGGTTGGTCACAGAAAATGTGAAAATATGAAAATAGCTCTTGTAAATGTAAAGATTTCTTTGGATGTGGAGCAGCGACTTAACAATGTTTAGCAATTCAGTATGAATAAGTGAATTGAGAATTTAGTTCATTCAAACATATTCTGAATAGTTTTTTCGATCATATTCAATTTCCCAGCAGATATTCTTTAACTAGAATGAAGTAACATAATTTTATGAAAAACCCGTTAATTGTTTTCCCTAAAACATAATTTTTTCTCTCCTTGATATAGCATAGTTGAGCTTGGGTTATAGTCTTTGATGTAACGGCATAATATGGTGCCAACTATTTAAAATGATTCGAACATTGTTCACATATATGATTGTAATGCTTTAATCATGTAATCTATTTCAACTAAACGGGGAGAAAATTGTGTTGGAGTATAAGTTTTACAGATTCACCATCCGCTTCTGATCACCGAATTATTACACATATCATAATTTCCCATATATTTTTTTCTTCAATAATCCAACAATTATCACGAATGTTCATTGCAATTAATTTCCTTAAAATTGTGTGACCGAATCATAAAAATATTTATTTCACTCCGAATATTTGATACAGTGTTTGTTTTTAAATGTCAACAAAATTTAACAATGGATTTAAAAGTCATATAAAATTTTTAGACCACCATTTTAAAAATATAAATTCTGCTTTGAAATGCTGACTCTGTAGTTGTTGTTCAAGTTAATTGCTTAAATTAATCACGTCTGCAAAAATTTTTATGAAACTAGTGTTTACCTTTCAAATCCACAAACAAGTTTTTTACAACCGAACATAATGGTGAACATGAACATTCACAGAATGCAAATAATTTTTGTACGGTTTTAGAACGTTTATTTCCGTAGATTTCAGAGGTTTTATTTTTTGGTCTTCATTCATATTACAAATATCACAAGTTTAGTGAATGTATTAATTTCAGTAAACATTTATGTTCGATATAATAAATTAATCATTTTTATCGTTTTAGATAACTGTTTAAATTATGTTATGCTAGTCACACATTATATCTCGTCCATATCGTTTTTTTATTGAATTACATTGGTGATAATAATTATTATGTTATGATGGTCACAAGAAAATTTATGATCAAATACATATAGTTATGTATAAAGAAACTAAATTATCCCTTTTCAAAAACTGAATTAGATTACTTTTCAAACAAAACCAACTGTTTCTAAATAATTCCACAATATAACGAAAAGATGTTCAACATTCGAGAAAGTTGACAATTTGATTCGATATTACTAAATGTCATCGTCAGAATGACAAAAGTTACATTCCATGTGATGCCTACCTGATGTTTAATAATTATTTCTATCTAGACCAACCTAGAGATTGACTTAGTGAATTTGAATAGAAAAAAACTCATATATTATTAGTCCTATAGGGACATCCTGGATAACTTTTCCCATTGAAAATAATATAACTGTCTAATGATATAGGAAACCAGCAACACTGTATCTGGTAATCTTTACAATTATTACTGATGAAGACAGTTTAAAAGATTTATATGTTGATTGACGAATTCATATTTTGTCCCTCTTAACATCATGAAACTGTAAGTACTTAAAGTAAAACCAAAAAATTTGCAAGTGCAATGCCCTCCGCCTGAACCAATATAGGCACAGTGGCGCCGACGTTTTTTTTCGAAGGGGTCAAAAATAGTATTGTTACATTTTTCTGAATTAAAAATAAAATGCCTTATCTTCTCAAAAAAAGAGACAGGAAGTAACCCAGTATAAACAATAAACGGCAAAGACCTAACCTTTGTTACGGAAACAAAATTTCTCGGTCTAACTTTTGACAGCAAACTATCCTGGAAAAGCCACGTTACAAATCTAAAGGGTTCCTGCCATCAAGCCATTAACATACTAAAAGCTCTCTCAAATATTTCCTGGGGAAGCGATACATCAACTCAATTAAGCATATACACATCTTTAATAAGGTCAAAAATCGATTATGGTTCAATAGTTTATATTTCGGCTAAAAAGTCCATCCTTAAACAACTAGACGTCATTCAGAACACTGGACTACGCATTGCACTTGGAGCTTTTTGTACAAGCCTCACTCTTAGCATGTGTTGTGAAGCAGGCCTAATGCCTTTAGACTTCAGAAGATATTTTTTAAGTTTGTCTTACGCTAGCTAAGTTTTAGCCACACCAGAAAACCCAACGTATCATAATGTCCATAGCAATCGTTTCAACTTGTACTTCTCAACCACCGATGCCACCGCCCTTCTATGATCGATTCTACCGCTCACTCCACAAATACTCCATAACATTTCCCACAATTTACCATCCCAGCAAAAACTCTTCTGCGCCATGGACTATAAACCAACCGCAAATAATCACAGAACTATCAAAATTTAATAAACACGAAACCTCAGCAGCCTTGATAAAAAATCACTTCAGTGACATAATAAACAAATTCAACGACTATCATCATATTTACACTGATGCTTCGAAAACAGCCAAAGGAGTAGGAGCAGCAATCTTCTCCAAAACCCACAACGCCAAATTCAAGCTATACAACAACTTCAGCTTTCTCAACGCAGAGCTCTACGCAATCCTAGGAGCCCCGAAACACATTAATAAATCCGACCAAAACAAATTCACAATTATAGCGGACTCAATGAGTGCCCTGTGCGAGGTCCAACGCATGTATCCCAATATCCCTATCCACAACGGCCAGTCTTTCTACCATCTAGGAAAAAGAAAGTGATACTTTCACGCCTTCGAATCGGCCACACTCGCCAACAACACCTCCATCTTATCACAGAAGAAAACATCCCTCGTTGTGATACATGCCAAACTAACATAAGAATAAAACATATTTCAGTGGAATGTCAAAAATTCAACAACACCAGAAATAAATTTAACTTTGCACACAACATATCCGACATACTCAGAGAAAATAGCAACGTGGACAACATTATTAAGTTTCTTAACGAGATTAAAATGAAAGATATTTAAATTTAAAACGTTCATACCTCATAATTAACATAAATATCTATCTATAATGCTAATCTAGAGAATACACTTTATAATAACTCAAAAATAAGTTACTTCCATTAAGGAATTATAACAGTTGTCGCTTATTACTTCAGTGGTTCAGGCAACATTAAATAAATTGAAATAAAACTGATTCAAATATCCAAAGAGTTAATAATGTCTTCGATTGTTCAGTTAACAGAAAATCAACAGACACTGATGTGACAATACCATATAATTCCAATCATCCTATGCCACATGAATTAGCAACATGTAATTAAATGATACATAGAGCATTTTCAGTTCCTATGAACAAATATTATTTTGATAGAGAAATTAAAACAATTGAACTAATAGCAACAGCCAACGGTTATCCATTAGATATAATAAATCAATTACTCAACAAAAATAAGAAAAAACTTATATTTCCTAAAAAAACTAAAGAAAAAAAAATTACAAAATCATCACATACGCTGTTAAAATTTTTTTAAATATTTCAAAGATAGTATGTTAGTACAAAATTGTTGAATGTAAAAACAAAAATATCTCCACTTAAAAGGTCAGGTATTTACAGGGTGTGCAATTAGAGTGACAAAGTTCGATATATCCATTATTATAGAAGATATAGAATAAAGTTATATACAAAAATTGTAGACATCAGTAAACTTCACATTTCAAAATGATTTTCATTTCTACTGGGTGTTCCCTATCAGCAGGGTAAAACAAACATAGCTTTTTTTAAATGTCATACCCTATATATAATTTTAGATTCAAATTGGGCTCACCTTTTCCTCACTTACAAAGTAGAGTTTGGTATATACTATATACTGTATTTCAGAACTAATGCACAATTAAACGTAAAAATCATTGTGAGTTCAACGCCTTGTATAGTTCAAACGAAACAATTTAACATTTATATTTTGCAGCCATAACATTTTCATATTGGTCCAGTTTCATGACACAGTACAATTTTTTGAATATTACATCTGAATACAGGGCGAGCCAAGAGTCGAACACATGATTTTCTCGATTTTTTCAAATGAATCAACTTGTATTTCATTCCAAGAAGTGAAAAAATACCTTTTAATTTTTCATTTTTGTCATACATTCCCTATACCTAAAATCAATAATTTCTGAGATTATTATCCCCCCTAGCTAGCTCAAGAAAAATGCTATGTGTTTTCGGTAGAGTAGGGGTGGGTAAATGTAAAGATGCAAGAATGCTTTACAGTCTAAAAGTAATACTTTAATATCACCAATTGACTCTTATGATGTGATTAACAAAGATAAATCAGTTACATCAAATGGTACCAGTTGGTTCCCAACGAGTATGTATAAACAAACTCATGTGATATATTATTATTATTATTATTATTATTAAATGTAAATGTCAAGTGTGTGGAGTCCTCAAGGCCAATAATTATTTGGAAAGATCTTACTTGATTGTCTAGTGCTCCTCCAATTAAGGGTAGAATTGCTGCCAAACAATATCAGCGTATTGCCTGTGTGATTCAGTGCTGTAGAGATGGCTGACTGGTGGATAGGGATGCAGTTACGAAATACAGATAATGTAATGATGAAAGTAAGAAGAAGGTGGGGGCGTAAAGGCCTGGAACAACAAAATTCTATGTCACCTACCGTGAATCAGTTAGTCAGTTACAGTGTTTACTCACCGATGATGATGTGTGGCCTAGACGGATGATTTCATTAGTTGTTCACATTTTCAAATCCTCTAAAGAGAGTGTTTTCATCAGCAAAATACAATTTAAAACAACTAAAAGTTTTTTTTTCTTTTTAGGTACTAATCCTAGAAATCCTAGAATGTTTAGCTCCTGCTTAAAATCAGAAACCCAAAAAAAAGGATGTAAGAAAAAAACTCCAAAGAAAAAGTTGAAGTTCCACACTAAGGAATTTCAAATATATCACCTGACTAACCTTGAAACGTACCTAATCATAGACTTTATGTGACATAGAACCAGATTGGATTTTCAGAATTAATGAACACAATTATAAGTTCCATGAAAATTTTGTCAATTACTACCTGTACTCATATACATTAAGAACATTAAAAGAATATACTTTAAATAATCTATCTTAATCTGATTCAATTCTATTCATTTATTTTATTCTGGCATGATCTGGTAAGTAATATAACAAATAAATTTAAGGACTGTTACTTTTAATTCGTAACAAGATATTGTCAATTTAATAAGAAAGAGTTGAACAAATAATTTATTGAAAGAAGTAAGATATAGAAAAATGACAGTAAGATCAATGCTTTTACAAAAATAACAAAACATCAGTCTAAGTGAACTGTGAATTGATAATTGATTCTATACCAAATGTTCGAAATTACAACCCAAAACGTCAATACAACATTGCAGTCGATCTTCAAAAGATCGACTTATTTTTCTGTATATTTCTACATTAATACTCTGAAATACTTCTCGCATTCTTTCCTTCATATCGTTCTGTGTAGTTGGCGGTATTTGGTAAACACGATTTTTTACATAACCCCACATGAAAAAGTCAATTTTAGTTTAGTTTAATCTGGTGATCGAGGTGGCCGTTCAATGAGTTCTCCTCTTCCTACCCATCTGACAGAAAAACGGGCATTCAGATGATTGTGAATTGAATCAGTGTGATGTGCCGGATCTCCATCCTGTAAAATACACATTATTTGCCGAGTGTTGAGCGAAACATTTTCCAACAGTAATGGTGAATGATTTTCTAGAAAGTCTGAATAAACTAGACCATTCACTCTTCCAACGACAAAATGTAGTCCAATTACGTGGTCTCCAATTATACCACTCCAAACATTCAGAAACCACCTAGTCTGACTTTGAGTTGATGTAAGATAGGGGTTATTTGTGGAATAGTAATGGAAGTTATGTCTATTCATGGTACCATTCTTATGAAACGTTGCTTCATCCTCAAAAAGGACGAAATCAAATAAATCGATCTGATTATGTATTTGTTGTTGAGCCCACTCGCAAAAAGGAACTCTTCACGAAAGTCATCGTCGAGTAACTCTGTTACTAAATGCAGTATAGATGCATCTTGTTTTTATGCAGTATTCTTCGGACGGTCGTTACACTGATATCCCGTTGGTGCGAAATTTCACGAGTACTATCTTGAGGATTGTCCGCAACTACCAGCAAACAATTAAATTAATTCTCCTCAGCAACTGCAGTTTTTGTCCTTTCATGTTTTTCACGAAGTACTGAACCTGTACGATTGAAACTATCCATCAACCTTTACAACGTTCTTTCTATGGGTTATCTTCGTGCATGATATCGCTCTTGGTAAATTCTTATTGATAATAAACAATTCCTACTATATTCTCCCAATACCCAAACCATGTCTGTTAATTCTCCAACAGGAAAGTACATTTCAAATAGTAGTGGATGAGTCTTCACAAAATTTCGAAAGTTTGTTGAACGTCATGCTACTAATCAATACTTGTCATTATTCCATAGCAAACTTGTTACAATTGAATTATTTTAAAAACCTTTTTGTTATTAAATTGCCAATATCTCACAAATCAATGATTTTAGGTATAGGGAATGCCAAATAAAAATGAAAGTTTACACGGTGTATTTTCACTCTTGGAAATGAAAAAGAGGGTGATTCATTTGAAAAAATTGAGAAAATCATGTGTTCGACTCTTGGCTCGCCCTGTAGTCAGATGTTGTAATATCCAAAAAATGGTACTGTGTCATAAAACTAGACCAATATCACAATGTTATGGCTGCAAAATATTGATGTCAAATTGTTTCATTTGAACTATACAATGCGTTGAACTCGCAATAATTTTTACGTTCAATTGGGCATAATTTCTGAAATACCCTATATACTTATACGAAACTCCACTTTGTAAGCAATCTGAACCTGAAATAATAAATAGGGTGTCTCATTTAAAAAAAGGTATGTTTCACCCTGGTGATAGGGAACACCCAGTATAAATGAAAATGATTTTAAAATTTGAAGTTGACAGATTACTACAATTTTTGTATGTAAATTTTTTCCATATCTTCTATAATAACGGATATATCGAACTTTGTCACACTAATGGCGCACCCTGTAAATGAACTCAAATGTCCAGAATTTAATGCTGTCAGTTTGTGTCTACTAGACACCAAACTTTCATTAATACCTAACACAGAATTAGAAGTACTACATATTTGTGATAAGAAACAAGAACTAGATTTCCTTGAAGAATTAGGAATTAAAAGACACTTAAGTGACCCACAATATACCGTTGTCAATGAATAGTTAGATCTAGGAAGTTCTTCATATTTGAACTGACTTATTAAGTAATAATTGTTAGTAATTTAATATTGTTTTCCTGGATTCCTACATCATTGCACAGTTATACTGATCTTAAATAGTGGTTCGCACGAGACCAACGAGACAAGATTTTCACAAAGTCTTGTCTCGTCTCGCCGATGCAAAGATAAGTTTCGTCTCAAGTCTTGTCTCGCAGCCTCCTGTCTCCTCTCGTCTCGTCTCGTACGAGAGTTTCGTAAAAGTATCGAAATCTCATCATTCATAATCTTATTGTATCAGTGCAATAAGGAATACTTGCTATAATATAAGAGTCGGAAGAGAAAATTACAATTGTTGAAAAATAAAATGTATTTGAAAGTAATACAACTAAAGAAAATGAAAACATAACATTATTTTATAAATGAAATAACTGAAAAAATCAATGGTAAAAAACAGCCCTTAGCCCTCTTGGTTGCAAATGTTTTTGTTTTCCACTCAGCCGTTTAGACATAACAAACATCGTGCAGATTCATTGTTAAGGCGATTTCGATGTTTTCCGATAGTTAATGCAGCACGTGAGAATAATCTTTCCGCCGGGACTGAAGTAACCGGTATGCTTAGGAGATCTCGTGCCATTAAACTTAGAATAGGAATTTTGGAAGCAAGCATTTTCCACCATTGTAGTATATCTGTTTCTTTATTACATCGGGGCATAGAGTAATATTTTTGAAGCTCCTGCATCCATTCTCCTTCTGCATGCGTAGGGTTTACTGCATACAAAACATCAAAATCAATTAAAAAGTCTGACTTTTCCGATCCAGGATCTCCTCGTTCCCTTGCTGCCGTTTTTCTCATACATTGTCCTTCTGAATCTTCTGATTGACTGAAATAGGCTTTGTATATATCTTGAAATTCTTGATTCGAAGTATCTTTTAATTCTTGGCCCCATGTTGTCATATCAAACGCTTCTAACGTATGCCGCGGATCGAGAATTAAAACTGCAGAATATATCCAATTAGCTATAAAATAATGCTTCAATATTTTGTCTCTTGCAGCCTGAAAACTAACAATAAGCTGCTCTTCGACAGCGGTTCGATCTACCTTTTGATCCCATTTAAATATTTTGTTCTTAATATTATCTATTAGTATATTGATACCAACAACCACCATAGGTAATGTGACGTACTTCTCTCCTCCGAGCTTTTTGGAAAGAATGTGAAAGTTGACTAGTAATTGATGCACTTCTTCTAGCAGAATCCATTCATTGTCCATAAGAGCATATTGTTTTAAATCAACAACATTTTGGCACAGTACACCAAGTATCTAGCTTCAAGAGCTACTTTAAACATATCATGTCTGGAATTCCAGCGTGTAGGCACATCCAACACAGGTGTTAATTGTCGAGAATTACCAGTTGCCTCGCAAGCACTTCATAATTTAATTAAAAGTTGTTCTGACTGTTTAATTTTCGAAAAGAGAGAACGTATTTTACATAGTGCATTAGAATTATCTTCAATTTCATCAACTTCGGCTTCCTCATCGACACTATCATCACCCAATTCTTCATTTGCTCCAGAATTCAGTTTCAACAACTGAAACAAATCTTGCACGGCCAAATTAATCACATGTCCAAAATTTCGAAAATGGCAATCCTCTACATTTAAATCGGGAATAAGTTCCTGAAGTTCTTTAATAAAAGTTGTGTTTGCTGGGGCATCATCCATTGTTATTCCTTGAAGTTTGTGGATCAAGCCTTTAGCGTCTACACATTCGAAAAATGTTTTTCATGGGCAGGAACAAAATCTAGAGCGATCGATTGTAATTCCCAATTGTCACCTATAAAATGTGTTGTAATTCCATAATAAGATCTGCCGCTAATAGATGTCCAGCCGTCTATAGTAAATGATAATTTTGAAGAATTGTTTGTCAATATGTTGGTCATTTTTTGCTTTAGGCAATCGAATCGTAACATTACTAATCTTTTCAATTCATCCTTTTTTGGAAAATCCTTTCCAGATATTTCTTTAAAAAATTTTTGAGTATCTTCGTCATGGAATAAATTGAAAGGTAAATATATTCTTACCATCCAATCAAAAATCGCCAAGTCATAATGATCCTTTTTTGGTTCCACTGATGTAGTCTGAAAATAATAATATGTAATGTGATAAGACCTTTTAAAACGGACGGAAATCAAAATATAGCTATTTATGATACAATTGCTAAGAGTGGCATTTTATATTGCTAAATAAGCGTCCACGAGTGGAGCAACTCCAGGAGCAAAATAAAATCACTTTTAACAAATGTATCATAAAATATTCTTTGCCACGAAACTATAATAAAAAATATTCAGACGATATTTCAATGTTTGATTCACTTTTCGCATTGTTTTATGTTTTAGTGATGTTTTTCACATCGAAATGACAGAGGAAAAATAGCATATTTTGGTTGTCAGTGTCAAAATATCTATTTATGTAACCACCTGCGAAATGACACAATTTGTGTAATCCAATAGATAATTGATCCATGAATAGCTCTTTCTCTACTCTCTATTTTCTGCTTTTTAGTGTTTAGTTGGTGGTAGTAGTTAGTATGGTTGGCGTAGATTGCAATCACTAAAAAATACCAACTGCACCTAAAGTGTGGAATACCAATCCAGGCCCATATTTAAAAAATGAAAGTTAATGATGGTTCTGACAAAGCCGAAACGTTGTGAGTTGTGGGCCTTTTCGAACATGCACTCTATAGTTTTTTCAAAATATCTAAAAAAGAAAAATCTCTAAAATCACGCAGCAAGCATCATTTAATACCTTATTACTAACTAAATTGTCTAAAGCTTCTCCCATTTACTCATTCTCCTATCTCTTACATTACCCTTTCCGAGATCGCAATATATCAATCCATTTTAAGCACACTGTATATCAAAATCTAAATGGCTGAAATTTAGAAAAGATTGTACCGTATAGCCGATTCTCACATTATCTATCTCTTATAGTTTTAAAATAACAATACATGTAAGCCCAATTTGATCCACGTTGTATTTTAATATTTCTTGACTATCATTATCAACTACTGCAACAATTCGTATAAATTCAAAGGAAGCTCCGCGATCCACGTGGACATATTGACGTGCGGCAAAATGCAAAATATTTGGCAGTAAAGTTATAAATCACCATTTAAATGAGGTGTCGGCGTATCAAACGAAATTGATAGGTATTAGAAAGACTATTCACGCGGCGCTTGCCGTGGCTTGTTGAACTTGTAAAAGTTGCAGATTTTTGATAAGGATATATGCAGTCAGTCTTTTGAAAAAGTTAAAGATTTTACTATTCAAAATAAAAATATGCCATAAATAAAAATGTGGTTCAAGGATGGTATACAGCGTTGAAATAATTAAATTATTAAGTTCACCTTCAATTGAGAATTCACAGCAAACATTTCGCGAACAGTGACTCTGGAAGTACTTGCTCCTGCCAGTTGTATTTGTTCGTTTGGATATATTTCGAAATATGCTTTTGAATGTATACTGCGTAGGTGTTTTCTTAATCCAATAGTATTTCCCCGTGACATTTTAATTTCCTTTGAATTTAAATATATTCTGCACCTGGCTATTTAATCTCGATTTGTCCCTTCCAATTCAATGTTGAAATAAGTATGGAATTTGCTTTTGTAAGAGTTGTTTTGTATTTGCATGCGAGACGAAGAGCGACTGCTATTTAACGAAGACGACAATTCACTTTCAGTCACATTATCACTCAAACTAACATTGTCTGGTATGTAAATATCCTCAGTTCCACTAGAAAAATCACCGAAATTTGATTCATCTTCTAAAGTCAAAAGTTCGCTCCTTTTCCTCTTCAATCGGCTCATTTTGAATTAACTTGGCAAAATTCCGCACGATCAAAAGTTCGAACCACTACCACAATCCACAACGAATAACTGAACTAGGAAGAAATTTGAAGTTTTATTTTCAATAATGATCTTTATTTATTCGATCACAATAAGAAAGGACACGTACATATCGCAAAATTTATGGCTGACGACGGCGGCGGCGCGCTTCAGAAAGACAAAGTGATTACCGTCAACGGATAACGTCGGCAGATGCTTTTAAAAGCAGTTCTTGGTGTTATGCTTATAAATTTTTATCAAAATAAATTGATGTTCATTCAGAAATATTCACCTGCGAGACTCTCGCGCGAGACGCGATACATTATGCACGAAACTCGAGACGAAACCAAACAAAAGTTTCGTCTCGTCTGGTTCGAGTATCGTCTCGAGTCTCATCTCGAAAACGAGACGAGACCATGCGAGACTCTCGAAAACGAGAGTGTCGTGCGAATCACTAATCTTAAATGGGAAAAAGATATACAGGATATCATCATAAGCACAATAATATCTAAGCTTCAATATTTGTATTATCATATCTTTTTTTCTATTCATATATATTAAGTCAATCACAAGGTAGGTCACTTCTTTGTCTAGCTAAAAATAATTATTAAACATCAGGAGGTATGCATCACATGAAATGTGACTTCTGTTACTGTGGCGATGATATCTAGTAATATCGAAACAATTGACAAATTTTTAGTATTTTAAACATTTCTTCATTATATTGTGGAATTATTTGGAAATAGTTAGTTTCATTTAAATGAGTAATATGACTAGATTACACACAGTAAGGGTTGAAACAGTAAACTTTATCTGCATTATATCCATTTTGTATGCTTCATTATCGAATCTGAATATTTTGAGTAGGGATTTGAATAAAAATTAGTGAAGCTCATTAGATATCCAGCTAAATTAACAAATAATAACAGACAAGGGAATGTTTTCACTTGAAGCCGACTTAGACATATACATTTCAGTAGTGTTGCATTGGATCGGTAACTCCAAAGTAAGAAGTTGTCATTACTAAAGCACTTTATTTTTGAGTAGAAATTAAGCTTTAGACGATGATGATAAAAGCGCCACTAATGAGTTATTTGTAATTTGTTTCCAAAACCAGTTGGTTTCAAAGAGTGTACTGTTTAAATAGACAATATTAGCTACCGAAGTAGGGATGAAAATACTCTCATTCAATAGTTCATAATCAATGGTCTAAATTTACATGCACAATAATGACATTTATTAGAACAAAGACTATAATAATAAGATCGAAATTCTGAGGAGGCCAAATATTGATAAGGAATTCTTTTGAGCACTATTAATACATTTCAAGTAAAATTTTTGATATATTTCACTACTCCATACACATAAACGCTCATCAAAATGATGGTGTTTGATTTTTGTATCCAATCTGCCATTGTTTAGAAATGAAAATATGGGAAGAAAAGTTGTCTATTTATTGAGGATGGTTTTAGACAAAAACAAAATTATTATCTCAATTTAAAATCAATTTCTCTTCAAATATTTAGTCTGCCTTTAATACGAAACGATTACATTGATGAAATAGATCAAGCTAGTAGCGAGATAGACGAATCACGCAAAAGGTTTATCGGATTTTTTCTATCAAAATCGGCCGAAATGGAATAAAAATGATTTTCGAGTAACTAAATCATTAACTTATTATGTAGTTAATCATAATATTTCCGCAATATTGATGTTATATAGTTGCATTTGAAACATCACCAATTTATACCGTAAATATCTCCTTCCGTTCAGTTTTTATGTTCAGGGAATTTAACAACTGCTGTTTGTACATTTATTAATAAATGCAATCAATAGTTATTTTATTGGTTATGGTCTTTGTTTGTATAGAATATGCTGTAGATTGAATAATTGTTTGTAGCAATTACCAAAAGCTTGAGGCGGAAGAAATTCGTTAATTGAAAATATTGAGTTTATCATAATATTATTATTAAAAATTACGTGTGAGATGAAATGTATATAGCTTTGCGGATCTCTCATAATTAATATAAAATAATGAGAAGTGGTGAATAAGAAGTTATTTTATTTCTAGAGTTGTGCAGGGCTTAGTAAAAATTGAGGAATTTTATTATATAACAAAAATATCATCTTCCATCTCAGGAGAAAAATTGTTTGCTTTTAATAAAAACTTCAAACTAAATCCGAAGCCCGGATATATCAGACAGCAATTAGACCTATATTATGCGCCAGAAATATTGTTCTTCAATTTAATTATTATTCGTAAGGAGCGTCTTACGTATGTTTTATCATTGATTTGAAACCATCGCAAAGCTGATATTGATTTATTTTATTTAATAACACACTGAACTGAGGAGAAAGACCAGAGTAGGTTCTATTTCTATTAATTCTGTCACTCATTTTCTTTGATCTCTAAATTAAGAAATCGAGACTTGAGTCCTAGTTTCAGTAAGAAACATCATATTTACTGAAAATTCAATGTTAAGTTGATTAGTTTCATTTGCGTTCACTGAGTAATGATTAGAAGAATGTTTCTTAATATTTTGGACATCTGTGACTTTATTTTGCTGACATTATTCTTAGAATGACTCTATCCAGAATATGAGATACATAGTTGTATGCAATACTTTGGACTCTGAATCGATTCTCGAGATTACGAGAATACCCCAATCATAATTAAGATATCGGGACGTCATCACAATCTTTACACACATTCACAGGAGTTGATGAGTAAAAAATACATCGCCGGATCTTGAATTTTTTCGAGGGGGAAAATGGTGCCCCCGCTCGCCTATATTTTTACCTTCCTTCATTATCATTTCATCCAACAGAAGTTTCAGTTTTCTAAAATTTCGTTCACAGCTTGCGGATGTAGTTGGAAGCGTAGAATGAACTCGCAGAGCAATACAATTATAATGAATAGCATCCTGTAAATCATGCGCATATATATACATATATTGCAAGAGATAAAATCCGTTACCTTTTTTTATATCATCAAATAAACGTGGAGGTTACTTTTTAATAACGTAGAGTTCCTGGCAGTATTCAGCAAAGCTTGAATTGACAAATTCCAAATTTGAACAGCATGGTAGCACAATCAACCTTCTTTTTATATTCCTTTTGAATTTCGATATTCAGTCGATTGATTTCCTGGATCATATTTGCACAAATCGTTAAATTCAGAATAAATTTGAAATTCAATGAAGCAATTAAAATATGACCTCGTACTTAGCTTCCGGAGCATGAGATGTTTTGTTAACTCCTGGCAATTTATTTAACTGGGCATTCACAGCAACATGTTTCGCCGACCATCTCGTCTAACTGCTTCCATGTAAATTAGTTTTGACACATTTTTCATAATATCCCACCAACAAAAAAACAGTAACTATTTGTCCAAGTAGGTTTAAAGCTTCCTGGCACGATGAGCCAGAATGGACACCTACAAGATCTAAGGAGTGAGCCAAGCACGGTACAAACTAAACTGGATATTTCGTTTTTCTACGACTATTATAGAATTTCTATATTCCGACTCAGTTTTTGATTATGGAATAGCTTCATTATAGCCCTAGGGTGGAAATAATCACTCTAGCCCTTGGTATGGAATGAATACTTATGGCGCTCTCTAAATGTCACGGCTCATTTGACAGAAAGAGAAAATAGGCGTGTTCCGTTTTCAACACCAGCTGCAATGCAGAAAAAATCCTCTTAAGTGAATATAAAATGACAAATATGCTCGTTGAGTATTAATTGTGCCGGAAGTGCAGCATAAGTGTATTTTGTGGCATTTTTTAAGAAAAAAAAGAACAACAATTGGCAATTGTCAAAAATTAATAGAGATTCAACCAAAGCGTAGTACACTGATATCAATTTGTTCAACGAGAGTATTTAACGACACAGGTAAAAATTTTATTTTTCAAATTACCAATATCCACATCCCATTTTAAATGAGAATTTAAAAAATATACCCAGGTACTTTACTGATGATACCATCTGTACAGTATTATTTTCAATTTCTATAGAACGGTTTCGTACTGCCAGCTCTTAAGAGGTAAAACATATGACTTTGGTTTTATTCACATCCACAGTAAATAAATTTGGTCCAAATCAAGTTGTGATATTTTTTAGGTCCTTTTCTGCCATTTTTTTAACTTGACTTTAGGAATGGGCCGTATACAACAAGACATTCTCATTGGGAAATGAAATGCATTCCCCCGAGGTAGTCATTTGTAGTAATGGGTTAATGTGAATTCAAAATAAAATTGGACCAAGAATGGTACCCTGTGGAACTCCACATGTAACCGTCTGCTGTGAGCTAATTACACCAATCAGCTTAACACTTTGTTTTCTGCTTCGAAGAAATTTTAAGAACAAATCTAAAACCATTCGTCTAATTGCCAGATGTTCATGTTTTTCAAGCAAAATATCATGACTCATTGTTTCAAAAGCCTTTGCTAGATCAATAAATACTCTACTTTTTGATTGACTGTACAGGCTCCAATATACTCCTGAAATATATTTTAACAGTGGACTGACTAATAGCATTCTTAAATTTTTTATAGAATGCATTGGACACTCCGTCTGGGTCAACCGAAGTATCTAAGTCATTCCATGATTTTCTATTCAATATTTCAACAAATTTTGTGTCATTAAATTTCTCATAGCAAGTCGTACCTATTACTAATTTTATATTATTTTCCAATGTTTTTTGGATTCGTAGCTATAGGGAAATGATCAGTTATATTTGTTTGTAAAACTGCTGAATAAAAGGAATCATAGTCTATCAACCCAGATTCAGTTTTAACAAAAATATGGTCAATACAAGTGGATAAAATGCTAGTCACTCGTGTTGGTTTATTAACCCTCCGTTAGTCGCGTGGGTATATATGACACAAATAGTGGCGCTTGTATCAAATTGATACATCAGAAAAAAATGTGTATTTTTCTCATGATATCGTAAATTTTTGAGATTATTTATTTTCAAAACAATCTGTAATATTTAATTATTTGCTTGACGTATTACTTTATTAACTTTTTTACGTTTCATGATAAAATTTGCAGAAAACTAATAACGTTTCCATTTGCGATTTTTTGTTCATTATAATTCAAGTTTTAGCAAAGTAATAAATAGTCTGATAGTTGTACGCTCAATATTCCAACAAAAATCTTACCACTTATTTTTTAACTGTTTTTAAAAATCAGAAACCAAGTGGTAATAATAAAATGATTTGTTAGATTATTTAAAATGCGTTCATGAACTACAAAGTCTCATATACTTTATTATAAAAATTTATTCTGAATATTCAATATTTTTCATCAATATTTAAGCAATTACTACATTTAATTTCAGCATGCAGTTCGCTACATGAATATGTTTCGCATTTTTCACAACAATGTGGAGAAGTGAAGTTTTTTTGACACTGTTGGCATCTCTTCCGTATTTTTGACGAGGTGCTGGCTTCAGGTTGCGCTTCTGTAAGTTCAGCAAGTTTTTTTGAAGCAGGTCTCTCGTAGCCTACCAACAGACTCTGAATTTCTCTCCTCAAATTTGTCATTTGAGCTCTTCTCCTCAATTGTTCATCGAGTAAAGCTAGTGCTGAACTTCTCAAAAAATCTCGTCTCATGCAATATTCATTCTCCTGGACAAAAAAGATTACCCTAGAATTAATTCCAGCCACATTGAGAAGATGATAAAAATTACCATAAACCATCTTTTGGTGCTTCTGCTAACATTATAGGTAGCGCACAATTTGTCTGCAACATCTACACCAGATTTTTTTGCATCATAGAAATGTATTATTTCTGTTTTTTTCTCATTGTCACCCGTTATTTCGTTCGAACCGTCGTACATACTTGAAAGAAGTATTACGGTTCATCCTTTTTCGGAACGTATGAGTAGCGTTTCAGTTTTTCAATACACAAAAATAGTGTCAAACTGTTGTCTTTTGCGGGCTGTATAAAAGCAGGTGGTTCTCTTTAATTTATTCGCATGGTTCCTACATAAGATAGCTTCTTAGTTTCTAGTTGTCGGACTAATTCTAAACTCGCAAACATCTCAGAAATAATCTATATCGTTTTCTTACACAATCTAAAAACATTTATTCATAGGCCGTCAGTCGCCCAAAAATCCTTCAAGTTTTGATGACCACCACGAAAAACACCTCCCAAATATAACAGACCCAAAAATCCTTTTATTTCGACTATATCAGTAGGAAGGCAATTGCGATCTCTTTGAAAGTTTTCTTTTATAATGTTGATGTATTGGTTTGTATACAATACTATCAAATTGATAATGTGATCACTAAAAAAATAGATTCCAGCAATCAATTTCTTTATCAACATCCAACGCTGTCTGATCTACAATACCCGGTAATCTAACCAAAATGTGATCCGCATTCGCGTTTGCCTAGGAGGAATTTTACTTCAACGGGTTCCATATTTACCTACAATAATTATAATTATGGAAACGTTTAGATAGTGTTTTAAATGAAACTCACGGTTTCTAGTTAATTCCACAATATAATAAAAGTTGATTTTCATTTTCATGGATGCAGCATTTTCATCTTTCTCTTCATTCAGACCGTATATTAT
Organism: Galeruca laticollis; assembly: GCA_963921935.1. Taxonomy (NCBI): domain Eukaryota; kingdom Metazoa; phylum Arthropoda; class Insecta; order Coleoptera; family Chrysomelidae; genus Galeruca; species Galeruca laticollis. The sequence continues at coordinate 193,880,011 of OY998178.1, read as the reverse complement.
GATGTTCTTTCTTCTGATTTCTTTCTCTAATTCCTCCAATCTTCTTTCTTGCTGTTTAACTTCTTTCCTCAGCTCTTCATTCTCAGATTTCAGAAATGAATTTACTATTTGAATTTGCTATATTTCCTCCTGGATTCCATCCAATTTTTGTTCTACCCTCGTATCTCTCTCTTCCATTTTGGTGAGTTTATTCATAATTTCTGTCAGCGTATTATCCATATTGTTTTCCTTGATGTAATTAACCTATCACTTTAAATTTTTACAGTAAAATATTTGTGTTCTACCTATGGAAGTACAATTACAGTTGATAAAGAACACCAGCCGGTTTTGAATTTTCGACTATCTTATCAGGCTTTCTTATAAGCTTATTAAATATGGTTGCTGTGGCTTCAAGTTAATTTTTAATATAGCCACCAAACTAACTATTTTTCATTTTTCTCGTTATTCAAAGATAATTTATAACAAATTTACGTACTTGTCTTGACCAATCTTGCATTTGTTACTCAACTTTGAACCACTAATTATGCACTTTTTGTGAAGAGCGATGATTAACACTAATACCTGTTTACTATTGTTGCCAGTGGCGTAACCTGTCATCATTTATGTTCGTGTCCTAGTATGCGTATTTGTTGACTCTTTCTAAAGGAGTTTCGTCCACCAACAAAATACCGCAAGTGTTTTGGCTCTTACTGATTTTCATGAACTTTGTCTTGTTGGTGTTTATTTCCAAACCATATTGTCGGCTGTATGTTGTAATACTGAAAATGTATTCCCAGTACAGGTTGAACATTACAGGAGATAGTATGAATCCCTGTCTTACATCACGTAATATTTGTATCTCTTCTGTTGTCTCTTTGTCTACCCTCACACAAGCCCTCTGATTCCAATAGAGATTGCTGAGGATTTTGAGGTCCTTCCCGTCCAGGACAGCTTTTTGCAGAACTTCCATCATTTTAGTGTGCCTTACTTGATTAAACGCCTTTCTATAGTCTATAAAACATGCGTAAACATCGCAGTTGACATCCCTGTCTCGCTAAAATTGCACCTAGACCGAAAATAGAACTTCACCAGTCTCCACAGAACTTCTAAAGCCGAATTTAGTCTCAGACATCTGTTCCTCACACAGTTTAAATATCCTATTGAGATTTATCTCCAGGAAAATCTTTAGCAGATGACTCATCAAGCTTTTTGTTCGAAACTGGCTACATTTCTTAGCATTAGGCAACTTGGGGAGAGTAAAGAATTTAGACCTCAGCCATTCTGTGGGTATGACGCCCGATTCATAGATCACATTGAACACTTTTTTAAGCTACTTTAGATTCTTCCCTTCTATCAGCTTTAATATTTCAGCAGGAATCTTGTCGGGGCCCAAGGCGTTTTATCTTTTGCATTTATGCCTGCCCTTTTACCTCTAAAATTGGTTTGATATTGGGTGGCACCGTTCTCACGTCATCAAACAGTTGTTTAATGTATTTTTCCCAGGTTTGCTCAATTATCAACTTCTTTACTATAACTTGGTCTTGGTTATCCTTAAGTACATTAACTGTTCTTCTCTTCACTGCTCCCGCCATTTCCTTTACCTTCTTGTACATATTAAAGTTATTACATTTAGCTTGACACTCTTCGATTTCGACATATTTTTCCAACTCCTCTTCTTCGGCTGTTTTAATTTTCGCTCTTATTTCTTTTTGTATGTGCATGTATTCCCTTTTATTGTTTTTATACAATCTCCTCTTTTCCATCAGTTCTAAAAGATCTCATCTGTCATCCAAAATTTCTTCATCTGTTTGTTAGGCTTTAAGTACTATTCTTTGTATCGATGTACACTTTTTTGAAGCATCTTAAGGTCTTTTTCTACATCTCCATCGTTTTCCTGTTCTTCCGTCTCTGTCAAGAGTTCATTTTTTACCAAATTGCTTGTGGCTGTGTCTTTCAGTTTCCTGTACTCGTATCTTCCTACGCGCTTTTTCTCTACCTCCTTCAATCTGATTCCGATCCACCCTATCAGCGGGTTATTATCCGACTGGAAATCTACTCCTGGATAGGTTTTTATGTTTTTGATGCTGTTTCCAAATATCTTATAAATGGGTACAAAGTCTATCAGATTCCTAGTTTTTTCATCATTCGATTTACACTTATACAAGCTTTTAGGATGGTGTTGGAAGAATCTATTGGTAACAATCAGATCATGTTCCGCTACGAATACACTTAGAGTGTCGCCACGTACACTTCTCACGCCTAGTCCAAAGTCTCCAATGTGTTTTCCAGTTCTACCTTTCCCAAGATTGGCATTTAAATCACCCATAATGATGTTTATATCATATCATGCTGTGGCAAGGTTTTGATTATATCTGATATTTGCTTGTAGAACTGGTCTACGTCTACGCTGCTGTAGTTTGTCGTAGGAACATAAATTTGGATGAGATTAACATTCACGGGCCTTCCATTAATCTGTAGAAGAGCTATCCTCTCTGATATTGGCACAAAGTTGGTAACACACGTTGAAATTTGTTTGTGCAGTATAAATTCAACTCCATGTTAGAGAATGTTGTTTGCTGTTCCAGAGTAATATACAGAATATTCTTCCCCGTTGCCATAAGCTCACGGACCCGGCCATCTCATCTCACTAATGCCTAAAATCTGCACTGCACTGCAAGTCGTTTCATCTCTTGAATTGTGTTTTGCAGCTTTCGGGTCTGTGCTAGTGTTCGCACATTCTATGTACCAAATATCATGGTCTCCAACTTTACCTTTCTGTACCATCCTTTCTTACTATTGATAAAAACATTCCCTCCCGGAGATCCGAATGAGGGACTATAACCGGACATTTTAAATTTTGGTCTTGATCATAGCCATCGTGATAATACTAGGGAAAACTCTAATGAGTCTTTAATGTGTTGGGTGCCCATTTACATACCACATCCTTATGCCGTTGATCATTTTCTGATTCCTCCGCCTAAGGAGCCGATTTCTGAACTCGAGGACACTTACTAGCTCCTCCACCCGAAGCTGTTGGCCAGTAAGTGTGGAATTGCTTATACCGGCAATCGTCAGAGCCTCGTTGGTTATCTAGCAGAGTGGACCACGCTCAAGTGACGTTGACATTTGGGCTGGTATTATTAGCTCTACATTCACCCCTTCCACCCCATTTTCCATGCATTTGTCTGTTATATCATATTCTTCAAATTGATTTTTTTCAAATTGAGATAAATAAGCTGATTAACAGTACAAGGTTATATTTCCAGAGAAATATGTATCTCATAAATGTTTTGAACCAAATTGATCCTCGAACTTCTGAATCAATATTGTGCGATTCTGAGCAATATAGTGAGCGAGTCTATGTGGAGATAACTGTAATCAGCCAATTCCGAACTCTCACATTTTTACAGAACTTCCACTTTTTTATAAATTGATTGAAATGTCCTCATCCACTATTCCCAATATAATTCAATTCTTCAGTATAGTTCCATACTACACAAAGAATTTCAAAATATTATATTTTTTTGTGCTATATCTGTCTAGTTCAACTTTTTCCCATCATTTTATTCAGTAATGACTTTGTTACTCCCGTCATTACTTAGCACTTTCGTGTTGCACTTATTTTTCATCTTCCATAAATTCAGTCAAATCTGCACTGACAATTTCTATCAATGTTTCATAATTCCAAAATTAATGTGTACGAATTCAAGTCACTTTGCGTCAATATTATTCAAAGTCTGGTAAATTCGCAATTGGCCATTTTACAGTGTATGCTCCTTAACGTAATTGACTTCAGTATATTAACAATTCAAACTAATTGTACGTACGTAACCGAATATACGATGTGCTGACACATTTCAAAGTCACTTCGATCGCATATTAAATTCAAGACATCAATTCATGTTATCAATTACAGGAAACGATCTATTTACTGAAAAATAGGATGCAGATCACGTACAGTTTAGGCAATCTGAGCCGATTGAACCAAAGACACCCGTTTGCTTCTGGAATAATTTAAATCTCGGAATGCAACTTCATACATTACGTAACTTACATAACAACGGTATAAATAGTTATCCCTAGGTGGAGATTTCAACTGTTTATTTATGTGCATAAGTGAATACAAATGTTCGTTTCCCGTGATATGCAGCTAACCGCATTTCCTTTAATTATTCGTATTTAATTTATATACTTCAATTGAGCACTTTATCCATCTAAGAAAGATTGATGATATAACTGTTTGATAAAAAATACTAACAAATATATTTAATTGGAAATAAAGAGATTAAGACTGACTTGTGTCTGATTCACAACAATTGTAAGGTTCCATATTTCATATATTACCTACTGTTGCTCTTATTATATTTAGGTGGAAGCGTATTTTGAATTACCCTTCCTTTCAGGACCTCAAAAGGCTTATATTTGTTTTATCTACTTAGTGTAGTAGATTATAAAAATCTTATATTGTTATTGTGACGTTCACCAAACATACAATTCATCCCATAACTCTTATACGATTAGAGCAAACTAGAGTGTTCATCTTCAGACATCATTGAGAATTGAGAAATATAGATTTTGAATCTGAAGAGTTATGAATTGCGAAACTACCTGACAGTTATCTTTGATATCCAAGAACAATGTTAATTGACAATACTAAGAGTTACTTCATCATATAGTAATCTCATTTACATCTTAAGAATGAGCAAGACCAACTAGTTGCTGGGTACCTTATTGCATCATGTGCCCACAACAATAAGAATGCATTTAGATTGTTACTGTCTCTTTGGCGCAGCTGTATCAAACCTGTCTGCTAAGACGAATCTTTATGATATAGTTCACTCCAATATTGGTAATATCTATTTAAAGATATTAGAAAGACCAAGAAAGAAAAATCGACAAGTAATAGAGTTTCTCTTCGCTGAAAAATCTGGCCCATATAATATTTACCAAAGTCGCAACATGGATTCCAAAAATCTCTTTAGGAAATTACATTGCACAGCTGTTGAGTACATTTTCATATTCCTTCCGCTCTGACATATATTGTTAAATGAATATCGTATTCTTTATATATATGAGGAGTAATATATTTCGAACAAAAACCTTGTGAACCTGAAGTTATTTTTCTATATTTTACTTCAAACTCACTCTATTAGTAGCCAAGTCGATACAAACTTTAATATTATCATTTTTTAATGAAGGTATTTAAAGGGTATTACTGGAATTAGTTTTTTCAGTGCTCGGAGTATGAATTGTTAAAACCTGCTCGTAAAGCGTTCACCACAAAATCCTTTAATAATACAAACAACACAAGAACTTCAGATACCTATTATGTTCATACATTATGTATCAGGCAGGTTTCCAATGTTTTACGTTTAAAATATTCTTCCTCGTGGTTAATAATGGAATAAGTCAGTGAGAATATTGACTGGATGTAATAAATTCATGTTAATATATAAAATATGTTTCCGTTTCTACTTCTAGCAATAAAAGCTCTCGATTAGGAAGTAGTGGTAATTTTACAAGCTCAGCCATCCAATTATTCTTATTTTCATTGGCTTCTACTGCACACTATGAAACTTTGACACAATTGGTAGTTATAATTTTGGCTTGAAAAGTTAAATTAATTGAAATGTCCACTCAAACTCACTATTTAACAATAAAATGAGAAAACTAATTTGGGGTAACCAATTTTCTTTGATTATTTGTAGTGAATATTATTCATCTTGTGGGCGTGAAAGTTTCCTGATACTCCCTAGAGTTGTGAAAAAATTACTATTAACTCTATACCCAGTTACCTATACTGACAGTTCACGCAAAATTCGATCATGAAACTTACCACAGTGCGAATGGCAGAGTTTCGTCGGAAGGGCAGGTGAGTAAGTTGGATATCCCCAAATTTAAATAAGATTGCAGTCACTCATGAACTATAATCAAATTTTGAACGCGCAACCTTTTATTGACTTAAAGTCGTAGAAAAGGAGATGATGTTATCAACGAACTAACAAGGAGTGCACAGTTTGGCTTACACAAAGCAATGTTATTAAGAAGTTGATTCACAGATTCTATATCAATTGTATAAATTAGCATGTGCAAAAAGTGTATGAAAACGTAAAACATACGAGTTGACTTAATTCTGTTCGTTAATTTGATATTCTAAGTAATAAATTATGCAAAGTAAACCTTGTCTGCAGTGAAGCCGTAGACAAGCGATAGGGAGACTTCAACAGATTGAAGTAAAATTAATCAGTAGAATTTGAATATTTCACAATCTACACTGTACCTACAGCGTTTGTGGATCACAGACCTCAGATAATGTAATAAAATTTAATACATACTGAAATTCCCTGATGACACCATTAATAACATAAATATTGATACTAAACTCAATTTGAGACAACCAAATTCGTATGAGTATGAATAACTGCTAAATTTTGAAGATATAACAAAAATTGAACCACAAATAGAAGATACATGAATTCAATTATTCAAAATACTAAGCTGAATATTGAGTTACATTTTAAGTATATATCATATAATAATACATTGCGATAAATGTTCCACAAAGAATAAAAATGACCGTTAATTCTATCCAGTAAATAAGGTTGTTGGACACCGGAAATTTATCATTTTTGTAAAATTCTACGAGTTGGATTAACTATTAAATCCTGAAGCTCGAATACTTAATCTTATGATCAATCGCGATCAGCAATTGCGGCTTCGAGAATATCAAAAACACTTTCTTAACTGTCATTTATTCAAATAATCGATTTTCGCTGCAATTAACTAAATTTCCCAGCCTACCTAGTTTCCTTAGTTAAAAAATTAACAATATGTTAGTTCAGGCGGGCTTGAGTCGAAAGGGTTTATCGCTAAATTCTCAAAATCGATTCGTACCTAGTGACAGGGCTGAGAATATGGAAACACGTCCAAAATAAATGTGGCGAAGTTAAAATTATAACTCTTAAATAGGTCCAAAAAACATCACGTCATTATTTTTTGTCTTTGGCTGGCGCAGTGGGCTTTCTTTAAATATGATAATTTAATTTGAAACCGTTTCTATGTGAATTCGAAAAAACTCAGTGAAATATTAACGTTCCAATCTAATCCATTGTCATCAGAGTACATAATCAATTAGTAGGAATATTAATTCAAAATCACCAAGAAGTTTCTCCAGTACGCGTAAGAAAACTCGAAAAGGTTAGGATGAATCAGATTTTGCTGGTCCACACATACGTATTAGAAGAGGAGTTTCAATTTTTGAGAAAAAAACAAAATACAACAACGTTTTTTCTCAAACTAAAAATCCTAATATTCAAAGAGGATTGACGACGAGAATTTGAAAAAATATTTCCTCTCCCTGTTAAGGATGAAATTTGATATCACTCATCTAATTTGAAGTCGCATTTCAGTTAACGGAAAAGCTAACAAATACAATAACTGTCAGTTCTGATATGACGGAAACCCTGGAAGTTGTAATGAATTTGAGCGAGATATTCTGAAGGTTTGTTGGTATGCTACATCAAAAGGCAGAATTTATATATCTTTTCTTTTGCAAAAAATGTCATTACTGAAATAATTTACACAGGCACGTTCGGAGAATTTTATACACAGTTAGAACAAAGGGAAAGTAAACGCGAGGAATATTTTCAACAAGACGGCTGTGTCACCATCATTCATCAATTGTCAGACCGAGAATATAGAGAATAAGTAAGCAGAATTGAATCAATGAAACTTCCGGTACGCTCTATTAAACTCTCATTATATCTGTGACAAATTCCAAAGAATATACAACGGATCAGGAATAATACAGAGAATATTTATCAAGTTATCACATCAAACGTGCTGGAGGCTAGTAACGCGTTTATTGGATTGGAATAATGAAGGTGAATTCAGAAACTCGGCGAGGACAGATTAGAAATAACACCACAAACTCAGCAATAAAAATTCGCATTCGATATGCAGATTTACACATGCTGACGACTAGTTCAGAAGGTTGTGTTGGCAAAATTATTAAATCATTCATGAAACTTATAACTGCTGTACTGGGAAAATAAGTGTTTCTGTTCCTCTTGTTCCATAAAGAAATGCAGTATACTTTCGAGCCATATCCAATATATTCCAATTCTCTTTGAGCAAAGCAAGGTGAGCGAAAGGCAAATAAACTGCAAATAATAATAAAAACAAACGGTTTTAAGGATTAAAACTAACTTTTCAGCATCTGTGTCCCTGAACAATATTCTATCATAAAATTGTTACTTGTATACACTTCGGGGGATGTATCGTGCTAACAAACCGAAACTTCTCCAAAAATAACCAAAAATTCAGTATATCTGGATTTATAGGCCCCGCTGTACTTGCTCTAGTCAACTGAAAATCAATAGGGTACATCTGTGAGACACCTTGTACAATACTCAATCATAAAATTGATCAATCGTATACTCTCTGGATGCTGTATCGTGCTAACAATCTGAAAATTCTCCAAAAATGACGAGAATTTGGTACTTCAAGTACCATAGCACCCGTTGTACTGGCTTTAATGAGTAGAATATCAATAGGGTTCATCTTTGAGATGCTCTGATTAATATACAATCATAAAATTGGTCACGTGTATATACTCCGGTGGCTGTGTCGTGCTAACAAACTGAATTTTCTCCAAAAATGACAAAAATATCGTACATAAAGTACTGTAGCACCTGTTGTATTGGCTCCGGTGAGCTGAAAATCGATAAGGTTCATCAGTGAGATGCCCTGAATAATATTCAATCATGAAAATGGTGACTTATTGAACTCCGGAGGCTGTATCGTGCTAACAAACTGAAATCTCTCAAAAAATTACAAAATGTCGTACTTCAAGTACCATAGCACTCGTTGTACTGGCTCTGGTGAACTGAAAATCAATAGGGATTATCTGTGATATGTTCTTAACGATATTCAATCATAAAATTGCACTCCGAAGGCTGTATCGTGCTAACAAGACATGCAAGGAAAAGTGGCCGACGACAACGACGACGACGACGACATACACACAGGATTTTTTTTCTAAAAACCGTTTTTTCGTGTTGTTGTTGATTGAAAACGTAAAAATAACTCAAAAAATTTTTTCTAAATTCCAACTTTTTTTGGGGTAAACCAATCCTTTTCTTGCATATAGAAAGGTTGGGCGGAAAAGTAAAAGTGTCATGCACCGTACTGAACACAATGTTTACTATAACAACACCAACACTCACACTTACACTGTTTGACACGCGTTTCGGTAACTAATTTGTCGTTTTCAGAGACCAATGGTGAACTGTCCTACATACAGGGTGTAGTATTTATCTTTATTCCGTGTACTACAATATTATTATGTCGTTTCTCATTTTCTATTCGATCCAGTCGGTTTTCTATCTGTTTAACCAATCTTTCCATCTTTTCATTGATTTTATTCGGTTTTTTATTCCCAATTTTCAGTTGTAATGTTCCATCTTTATACTCTTTCTGATCTTTTCTCATTTGCATGATTCTCTCATTTTCATCATCATTCCCATCAATAAATCTATGTTTTCTTCTATTCCTTTTGTTGCTGTTTTTGGTGATTTATCAATGGTTGTTTAGCTTCCCTAGGATTTTTGACTTATTAGAGTTAATATTGAGTGAATGGTCTTTAGCCGCAGCCACAAAAGCGTCTAGGTCATGATTAATTACAGTACAAGCATCTACCACTGAATCAGGCGGAAAAGTATATCACAGTTGCGTATCGTCAGCATATAAATGCTTACTACAATTACGAATATAGGTCGATAATTGAGATGTGTAAATTGTGAATAGAGTGGGACCCAATATTGACCGCTGTGGTACTCCTGACAAAAGTGGCAGCAACTGTGAAATTGACCCGTCAAGAGAGACACTCTGTTCTCTATCTCTTAAGTAATTATTCACTAATAAACGAGCACTTCCTGAAAACCCTATATAGTGTAAAATATTATCATGCAAACTATAATCAATAGTATCAAAAGCTCTGCTGAAATCCAGAAGAATAAGCACAGTACATTTACCATCATCAATAGCTTTGACAATATCATCAACAATGTGAAGAAGAGCCGTTGTACAGCTGTGTCCCTTTCTGAAGCCGGATTGAATCGTCCGTAACAATGAAAATTTTTCCAAATGTTCTTTAATTTGTATTTCCATAGCTCTCTCGATTACTTTAGTCGGTAATATACTTATTGGTCGAAGATCTTTAAATTCTTTAGGATTGTTAACAACACCAACACTCACACTTACACTGTTTGACGCGCGTTTCGGTAACAAATTTGTCGTTTTCAGAGACCAATGGTGAACTGTCCTACATACAGGGTGTAGTATTTATCTTTATTCCGTGTACTACAATATTATTATGTCGTTTCTCATTTTCTATTCGATCCAGTCGGTTTTCTATCTGTTTAACCAATCTTTCCATTTTTTCATTGATTTTATTCAGTTTTTTATTTCCAATTTCCAGTTGTAATGTTCCATCTTTATACTCTTTCTGATCTTTTCTCATTTGCATGATTCTCCCATTTTCATCATCATTCCCATCAATAAATCTATGTTTTCTTCTATTTCTTTTGTTGCTGTTTTTGGTGATTTATCAATGGTTGTAATTTGCCTATTCTCCTCCTCATCCCGTTCTTCATCCTCATCTTCCCAATCGCTTTTCCTTTTCCTGTATGTATCGTCTTCACTTCCCATTTCTATCTAGATCCTCTCCTGTGTCTTTTCTATAGTCTCGACGTACTAATTAATTTTCTTTTCTGAAGCAAATCCACTAGAGTACGAAAACATCTTCAATATAGGTGAGGGTAAATATATTAAAATCCTTAAAATTCGTACAAGTTTTTTAATTACCACATGCCAACTAGTTTCGACTTAACAAGTCATCATCAGTAAGCTACAATTATGATGGTAAATTTAATTTAGCAAATCGAATTCTATTCAAACAACTGTAACTTACCAATCAATCAAAAAATTCCCACAGGACGTATAACAACATGAATTTAAAATAAACAGCGAAAACAATACAAGAAAACAGAACTAGACGAACTAACGTTTTAAATAATTTGATCATTAACACACTCAAGTGAAGATAACTTTTTATAATCTAAAATTCTAAACAGTGGCGGAACTTCAATAGTTGATTTTAAATTTAATGATATAGTATTTTCATTATTAATTGATTTAAAAATTTCTAAGTTCTCCAAAGCGTTCAGTCTAGTTCCATGTTCACAAACATGTAAAATTCTAAAATTTTCATCCACCACAAAAGAATGGTTATTCAGTTGTAAATGTCTGTAGAAAACAGAACTATTCCTTGTCAAATGTTCTTGGATTCTCAACTTAAACCTCCTACCACACTGCCCTATGTATTCGGCGGTGCAATTGTTACAAGTCAACCTATAAACCCCACTTCTATCAAGTTGTGAAATTGGGTCTTGGTTCGAGAAAAGATAGTTTTTAAGTTTAGTGGAGATTTAAAGGCTACTTTATATTCTGTTCTATTCTGAATAATGTTGGCCAATTGATAGGAAAGTGGACCGTAGTAATAAATGCTAACAAATTTTTGTTGGTCACTCCTGTCCAATGCATATGAGTCATTCATTAAAAGCTCATCCATCTTTCTGTTAACTGAATTGTCAATTAGAATTGTGGAGTAACCGTTTTTAACTGCTAAAAGTTTGATAGTTTCTAATTCTTTTTTAAAATCATCAGGACATATTGGAATCAAAAAAACCCGATGAACGTATGACCTGAACGACGAAAGCTTCTGCTGAAAGGGGTGATTGCTGTCAATAGGGATAACATGAGAAGTCTGAGTATTCTTTCTATATATGCTAAAAGAAGCGTGATGATTAACCCTCTTCAAACATAAATCCAAGAAATTAAGAGGGCAGTTATTTTCCATTTCCAGAGTAAATTTGAGGTCTATGTGTAAGTTGTTAATAAAACTTAAAAAATCACCATTTAAAACGTTCACATCCCCCTGAAAACAAAATACCACGTCATCGACATATCTATACCAGAAAACGATATTACCCGAGAATTGGCTCTTAAAAATTTGTCTCTCTATAAAGTCCATAAAGATATCTGCCAAGAGAAGAGCTAGTGGATTTCCCATGCCAAGACCCTTCGTCTGTTCATAAATTTTATTATTAAACTTGAAGAAGTTTTGTTGTAATACGAATGACAATAACCTGAAAACATTCTCCACCACAAAGTCATCCAACGAAGAATCAACCAATAAATCCCTATTGAGACCCAAGGTTAGTTCAACAGGAACATTGGTGTATAAGTTGGTTACATCAACCGAAGCCAGAATGGCGTTCGAAGGAAGTTCAATGTCTTTAATTTCCTCTACCAAATCATTAGAATTTAAAAGAGTGTGTTGGGGTTCAAAATTAAGATTATTATAGGAAGACAAACGAGATTTTAGTTTTCGAAAATATGCTTCCAATGGATCACTTCTGAGTTCATTAAAGTGTTCATTGTTATTAACTAAAAAGTTTTCAACCTTAGTGATGTAATCAGATCTATAAAGAATAATTAGAGCGTTACCCTTATCTGCTTTCACGACAATCAAATCATTATACCTGATTTTCTTTCCTATAGATCCGATCAAACGTTTGTGGAATTTATTAGAAGTGTCTCTATTTTTTCCCCCATGCGAGATGATCTTATCAGCCAAAAAACTCCTCAAGAAATCACCATTCAATCTATTCAGAAAACATTCCATGTCAATGATTGAATTTTCAGTAATAGTTGTATTGTTGAAAATGTTAGGAGTAAATTTCAAACCCTTATCAAGAAATTCCATTTCGTTTGTGGTGAATTCAACATCCGTCAAATTAAAAGTTTTAGTGAAGAAATCAACATTATCATTTAAACAAACAAAAAACAATTTTATTGTCATTTAACGCATTAAAATTAATAGAAGTATCATTATTAACGTTGTTTGTTGATATGTTGGAACCAGTTTCATCAACCTCATTAAACAAATTGTCGTTGAAAGAAATATCGATTTTAATCGAGTCACCTTCACTCGAATGTAAACAAACCTGCCTTCCCGTCATCAACCAGTTCAATTTTTTAACAATTTTTCCAAATCGAATTTTAGAATAATTTTTAGTTTTTAGGTGAATTTCGCTGAGAACAAAATCCAATTCAATATTATTGAGCTTATCACAAAGAATATCATATATAATTTTTATTTTTATTCTCAACTTATCCCTAGTATAGTAGCAAAAGGAAATTTGATTTTTTATAAGCTTACGTTCACATTTGTCAATAATTGAGTCCTCTCTATGTCCTCTCGTTCTGAATCTAACCTTGGCGTAGGTTGGAATAATATTTCGCCTCAAACAATTGCTGTTGAAAAATATGTGAGATGATGCATTCACTCTTTTCCTGTGCAAATTTTCCAATTTTCGGATTAAAATTGCCGGATTGGCTAATTTCATTTCTGAAGCAAATCCACTAGAGTACGAAAACATCTTCAATATAGGTGAGGGTAAATATATTAGAATCCTTAAAATCCGTACAAGTTTTTTAATTACCACATGCCAACTAGTTTCGACTTAACAAGTCATCATCAGGGCGGGTAAGCTACAATTATGATGGTAAATTTAATTTAGCAAATCGAATTCTATTCAAACAACTGTAACTTACTAATCAATCAAAAAATTTCCACAGGACTTGTAACAACATGAATTTAAAATAAACAGCGAAAACAATACAAGACAACAGAACTAGACGAACTGACGTTTTAAATAATTTGATCATTAACACACTCAAGTGAAGATAACTTTTTATAATCTAAAATTCTAAACAGTGGCGGAACTTCAATAGTTGATTTTAAATTTAATGATATAGTATTTTCATTATTAATTGATTTAAAAATTTCTAAGTTCTCCAAAGCGTTCAGTCTAGTTCCATGTTCACAAACATGTAAAATTTTAAAATTTTCATCCACCACAAAAGAATGGTTATTAAGTTGTAAATGTCTGTAGAATACAGAACTATTCCTTGTCAAATGTTCTTGGATTCTCAACTTAAACCTCCTACCACACTGCCCTATGTATTCGGCGGTGCAATTGTTACAAGTCAACCTATAAACCCCACTTCTATCAAGTTGTGAAATTGGGTCTTTGGTTCGAGAAAAGATAGTTTATGAGTTTAGTGGAGATTTAACGGCTACTTTATATTCTGTTCTATCCTGAATAATGTTGGCCAATTGATAGGAAAGTGGACAGTAGTAATAAATGCTAACAAATTTTTGTTGTTCACTCCTGTCCAATGCATATGAGTCATTCACTAAAAGCTTATCCATCTTTCTGTTAACTAAATTGTCAATTAGAATTGTGGAGTAACCGTTTTTAACTGCTAAAAGTTTGATAGTCTCAAATTCTTTTTTAAAATCATCAGGACACATTGGAATCAAAAAAAGCCGATGAACGTATGACCTGAACGACGAAAGCTTCTGCTGAAAGGGGTGATTGCTGTCAATAGGGATAACATGAGAAGTCTGAGTATTCTTTCTATATATGCTAAAAGAAACGTGATGATTAACCCTCTTCAAAGATAAATCCAAGAAATTAAGAGTGCAGTTATTTTCCATTTCCAAAGTAAATTTGAGGTCTATGTGTAAGTTGTTAATAAAACTTAAAAAACCACCATTTAAAACGTTAACATCCCCCTGAAAACAAAATACCACGTCATCGACATATCTATACCAGAAAACGATATTACCCGAGAATTGGCTCTTAAAAATTTGTCTCTCTATAAAGTCCATAAAGATATCTGCAAAGAGAGGAGCTAGTGGATTTTCAATGCCAAGACCCTTCGTCTGTTCATAAATTTTATTATTAAGCTTGAAGAAGTTTTGTTGTAATACGAATGACAATAACCTGAAAACATTCTCCACCACAAAGTCATCCAACGAAGAATCAACCAATAAATCCCTAATGAGACCCAAGGTTAGTTCAACAGGAACATTGGTGTATAAGTTGGTTACATCAACCGAAGCCAGAATGGCGTTCGAAGGAAGTTCAATGTCTTTAATTTTCTCTACCAAATCATTAGAATTCAAAAGAGTGTGTTGGGGTTCAAAATTAAGATTATTTCTAAGAAAATAATTCAGCTCCCTTGCGATTAACGAACAAGGTGAGTTTACAAATGAGAGAACTGGTCTTATAGGATGATCCTTTTTATGTATTTTTGGTAAGCCATACAATCTAGGTGTACAATAATTCTAGTAATTTTAATGCGTTAAATGACAATAAAATTGTTGACCTTTGTTTAAATGATAATGTTGATTTATTCACTAGAACTTTTGATTTGACGGATGTTGAATTCACCACAATGGAAATGGAATTTCTTGATAAGGGTTTGAAATTTACTCCTAACATTTTCAACAATACAACTATTACTGAAAATTCAATTATTGACATGGAATGTTTTCTGAATAGATTGAATGAAGATAAGGCTGATTTCTTGAGGAGTTTTTTGGCTGATAAGATCATCTCGCATGGGGGAAAAATAGAGACACTTCTAATAAATTCCACAAACGTTTGATCGGATCTATACGAAAGAAAATCAGAGATAATGATTTGATTGTCGTGAAAGCGGATAAGGGTAACGCTCTAATTATTCTTTATAGATCTGATTACATCACTAGGGTTGAAAACTTTTTAGTTAATAACAATGAACACTTTAATGAACTCAGAAGTGATCCATTGGAAGCATATTTTCGAAAACTAAAATCTCTTTTGTCTTCCTATAAGGTTTTTTTTGAATCAATTAATCTTAACGTTAGAACACCGATGAATTATTCTACACCTAGATTGTATGGCTTACCAAAAAAACATAAAAAGGATCATCCTATAAGACCAGTTCTCTCATTTGTAAACTCACCTTGTTCGTAAATCGCAAGGGAGCTGAATCATTTTCTTAGAAATAATCTTAATTTTGAACCCCAACACACTCTTCTGAATCCGATCAAAACAATTAATACTACTTACAAATTCAGTCGCGTGGCATCTGATATTATATGCACTTGGTACTTCTGGTCGCCGTGTTTGACTCCACTAATGTCACAAAGTACTAACAGCTAATTTTCTCCAATAATGGCTTGATATATTCACCTTCAAGTAAAGTGTTTGTTAACGTTACGTAATGAAATAGTGTAAATAAGTGAATATTCAGTCTCAGTTAAAGTAAATCTGGTTTGTCCACTTACCAATAGGATATCTCATTTGGCGCAAATTTTGTTTGGTAACTGCTACTTGTCAGATAAGATTAGATTTCAGGTTATGTTTTTGGTTGTGTTCAAATCACATTCTATTGATGACGATCTGATAGGAGAAGAAATTCTTACTATTGAGGAAATTGGAAGAGAACGTCGTCAATATAATACAAGAAACAGATTACAATACTGAGATCATCTTAACTCGATGGATAATCACGAGTTTTTTTTCTCGATTTCGTTTGACAAAAGAAACAGTAATGAAATTTTTGCCACTGATTCAACTTCACTTAGAGCATAGAACTAAAAGGTAAATAGATATTAATTTGTCATAGGGTCTTCGAAGACAGAATAATTTTCAAATATTTTACTTTTAGAAATAGACCAATTTTGCCATTAGAACAGTTCCTTATAACTCTAAGGTTCTATGCAACTGGATGTTTTTATGTTACTGTTAGAGACTTTGCAGATATACAAAACATAACAGTAAGATTAATTGTCATACGTACAACTGCTGTAATATGCGAGTTTAGAAAGCAATATATCCATTTACCAAGAAATGAAGAAGAACGTTTGGAACTAGTTCTAAATTGTTATAGAAATTCACATTTTCCAAACGTTTTTGGTGCTGTAGTAATATCCACCCACCAAAAATATTACTTACAGAGGAAGATAATGCAGAAAGGATTCTTGTCCTTAAATGTTAAAAGTTACAGTTGATGGAAACTTAAAAATATGTGATATAATTGTACGATAGCCTGGATCAACCCACGGTGCCAATATTTTTGATAACTCTAGAATAAAAGGAAGGTGTGAAAATAATTTCAGATTCGGTTTTATTAGGTGATAGTGCCTATACCCAGAAAAAATACCTCATGACACCTATAAATAATCCACAGAATCATGCTGAGCAAAGATTTAATGAATCTCATATTCGAAGTATGAATGTGGTTGAGAGGACATTTGGAATTTGGAAGAGGAGATTTAATATGTTTTCTTAGTTAAGGTGTTAACTACAGAAAGGAATTATAAAAAACGTCAGTTTTTAGAAACAGCATACATCAATCAAGATGTTGATTGTATCAATAAAAAAACAGACCTGAATAATCTTAATAATAATAATCGTCTTTATTAATATACAAAAACAAAATTATAAATTATAATATATTAGATGCAAGGCGAAGTTCAACCTTTACTGCGTAAAAAACGCTGTAAAACTTGCTCTTCACTTAACCTTGTATACCTACTATACATACATAATATATAACATACCGCAACACAAGTTGTATCATATTACATAAGTACTTTGATGCGTAAGGCCTTTAATTCCTCCCACAATTCTGATCCAAATTCATTCTGATGATGAAACAAGTATTTCCGAATAGACTCTTTGAATTTTTTAAAATGCTGATATTTGATTTTCATTGGAAGTCCGTTATAAACAAAGCCAATTTGATATCTAAAAGACCGTCGAGAAATTTCCAATTTAAAGGGAGGTATAGTAATTACTCCTTTATTTCTAATATTAATGTTATGAACGTCTGTCCCGAAGGAGATTTTTCTATATAAGTATGATGGTTTCTTTGTCATAATTAGTTTATTATAAAGACACGCAGAATGTAACATTCGTCTATTACCCATATTCAACCACTGTATTACTTTTAACTTGTTAGAAATAGTACGTCGTGTACGTATGCCAAATATTAACTGAATGCAGCAGTTTTGCATTTTTTGAATTTTCTTTTTATATTGCACACTTAAGTGTAGACCACAGAATGTCAGCATAATTAAACAATGATAAAACTAATGAGTCACATAATGTCTTTTTCATTTGAAACGGTAAAAAATGTCGGACACCATAAATTGTTTTTAATGCTATGTATGCTTTCTGGAGGTTACTATTAATGTGCTTTTCAAATTTTAGATCGTCGTCAATTATTACTCCCAAGTTTTTAGCTTCTTTGACCATTATTAAATTCTCATCATTTATTTCCACATTAATAATATCGCGAACTTTCTAACGATTAACCCAAATAAAAGGATTTTTGACTTATTAGAGTTAATATTGAGTGAATGGTCTTTAGCCGCAGCCACGAAGGCGTCTAGGTCATGATTAATTACAGTACAAGCATCAACCACTGAATTAGGCGAAAAAGTATATCAGAAATGCGTATCGTCAGCATATAAATGCTTACTGCAATTATGAATATAGGTCGATAATTGAGATGTGTAAATTGTGAATAGAGTGGGACCCAATATTGACCCCTGTGGTACAACTGACAGAAGTGGCAGCAACTGTGAAATTGACCCGTCAAGAGAGACACTGTATTCTCTATCTCTTGAGTAATTATTCACTTATGAACGAGCACTTCCTGAAAACCCTATATAGTGTAAAATATTATCATGCAAACTATAATCAATAGTATCAAAGGCTTTGCTAAAATCCAGAAGGATAAGCACAGTACATTTACCATTATCAATAGCTTTGACAATATCATCAACAATGTGAAGAAGAGCCGTTGTACAGCTGTGTCCCTTTCTGAAGCCGGATTGAATCGTGGGTAACAATGAAATTTTTTCCAAATAATCCTTAATTTGTATTTCCATAGCTCTCTCGATTACTTTAGACAGAGTCGGTAATATACTTATTGGTCGAAGATCTTTAAATTCTTTAGGATTGTTAACTTTAGGTAGCACCCGCACAACGGATCTCTTCCAAACTGAAGGAAAAACACTTTCAATAAGACAGAAGTTTACAATATGTGTGATGTAGGCTACTACATGTGGACAACAAAGTTTTATCATATTGATAGTTAGTTGGTCCGAACCTACCGCATTCGTTCCAATTCCGCAAATTGTTTGGTATACAAAAAAGTCATTAACTTCTGTAAAGCGAAAATCCAAGGACACTAATCTACTATTTCTATAAAATTCAGTATCTCACTACTTGCATTATATCTAGGAACAGAATCAATAAAATATCGATTATTAGCATTCTTTAAATTATCCGGTAGTTCTGCTTTCTTATCCGTTAAAACCTTGTGTGTTCTTAATGTTTTCCACATTTCTTTTTTATTACATTTATTAATATAATGTGCAAAGTACGCCTTTTTTTTCACGAATACCTGCTTTATTAACGAAATTACATAATTATCTGTATGACGTAAGATGGATATTTGATTTAGTTCTTCTAAATTTCTCCAGAGCACTATCCCTCTCCGCATCATTTGTTTTACGGAATATGTTAACCATGGAGCTTTGGGTTTGGTCATTATGGCTGTAACTATAGGAGCATGTCTATCGAATTGTTGGTGTATACAGTTAGTAAAATATGAAACCTTTTCATCTATAGTTTCCTGATCATAGATTCTGAAAAATGATGTATTAAATAAATCGGCTTGAAATAGTTCATTATCAAAATTATTGAAGTTTCTATATGTATGCATTTCTGGATTTTTCCTATTATCTTGTACCTGTACCTTACAGTAAATGATAGCATGATCTGAAATATCATGCTGTATAACGCCCCTATCAACTACAGCCTCCTCCCGAATTATTAAATAGTCTAAAAGAGTGGATGAATTAGATGTAACTCGAGTTGGAACATCTATTAATTGAGATAAATTTAACGATTCAATTGAAGAGTAGAACCTATTAACATTATTATTATCAAGATCAAATAAGTCTAAATTAAAATCCCCCATACACACAATTTCGTCAACTGTAGGAAAAATTGATGCTAGACTATCTTCAAATTCATCTAAAAAAATACTTGTATTTTGTTCATGTGGTTTATATATCACTCCAACAGCTGAAGTTTTCTTGTTTATGGTAACTATTATCCAACATTGTTCCCAAATTAAATTATAAATATCAATTATTTCCCATTTAATTGTATTTCTAATATACATACAAAGGCCCTTTCCATTAACATTACGATCCATCCTGTATAAATTAAAACCTCCAATATGCAACTCATTATCAGTAACAGCGTGTTTTAACCATGATTCACATATCAAAAGAATATCGATACCTTCATCAGACACAATTAACTTAACTTTATGTAGTGAGGGAATTAACGACCTCGCATTTAAACAAGCAATTTTTAAATATTTCATTCGAAACGATTTAACAATATATCCAGAACAAAATCAAAAAGTGACAATGCTAATGTTATCTATTCAATCTAAAAACAAAATATAAACAAAAAGAAGTCAGTTAGAGACGCATCAATTGCACGCGCCTGTCGAAAATAATATAAATACTTGAAGCATATTCTTGAAAAGTTAAAATAACATCAACCAATTAGCATTAATTAAAACAAAGTTAAAGACGGAACAAACAAAACCTAACTATTAAAAGGATATGTATATTAAGGATACAAATAAAAAAAATTATACTGATATTTCTTCCAGTTCTTCTAAAAAAGTAATTTTTCGAATATTGTCTTCTTTATTCAATTTTGAGTAAATTTGACCATAATTACTCCATACTTCACCTTCTCTCCCAATTTTCTTGATAGCTGCTCTTAATATTTTTTGCTGCATAACTGTCAAATCTTCTCTTATAATTATTTTGGTATTTTTGAGCATTTTCTTAGTGGAAAATACTAAATTACGACAATATGTATTCCAAATTTAACTGGGACAGCGTCACTGCGGCCATTATTCCTTAGTTTGAAACATCCTTCAATATCAGATTCCCGGATCGATAATTTCATTTCATAACCCTTCACATTTTCGTTTGGTACCAGTAAAACTAAATTTCTTTGGCGATATTGTTTATCTTAACTTTCATTTTTATTTTCGAGAAAATTTATAGCTTTTTCCTGTTTATCCAACATTTGTTCCAACCGTTCTATCTATTCCTTTAGTGGCATAGTTTATTTTCAAGGTTTTTAGTAATAATTGTACTTACAGCATCACTAAGCTGAGATATGAACTCTTGAGAAGTACATAAATTAGTCACGATTAATTTTATTGACTCGTGCAATTCATCCTCACCTTTTTTGGATCGTGTGCCCATATTTACCGCAGAAAACTGCAACCTCTATTATTCCACTTAAATCAATCAACAGTATGTTTGCGACCTACCACCACACTAAATCAGATTTTTTCCGTTAACTTTTTTCACATCAACTTGCTTTTCAACAGAGCACGAGAAAGATACGTCTACACTCGATGAAGCGTAGTATAGTAGTGTAATATACGCATACTTATTAGAATTTGAAGAACAACATTCAAAAATTTAAGTACAAATCATATAAGAAACCTATAATAAAATTATTTTTAACATCAAAGTAATGCAAATCGACAAAATTCATATTGACTTGGCAACATTATTTAATACATATATTGTTTTTTGAAGTTTTATAATAATTTTTGGATAATATTTGAAATGATTTATTATACACATATATATATATATATATATATATATATATATATATATATATATATATAATGTAAGTATTTTTATATAGCCTTTATTTTAATTTCTGACCATATTTTATAACTTTTAGTACTTGAAGATGAATACGATTGTATTCGAAAGCTCGTGAAATAAATATTTGAAAGAGTACACTCTCATAACATTGTATCAAGTTAAATAACATTCCGATCAATAAGCTGAGGAACCTGAACGACACAGTCCTTATTGCCAACATTCTGAGGGAATTACAGAGTCTTGTCATATTATTAACAATTTATACATACAATAAAAAATACAACTGCTTAGATATTGTAATCAATGAAAATGATATCAATTCTGAAGAAATCGGAAAAAGCTAAGAGTGGATGAGAAATTGAGAAACTAGTTTCTAGCCAGGATTTCAACCTAAATCTCAAGATAAGACTCTTAAAATACTTAATACCATCAATCTCATACTATGGCGCGAGGGCATGAACATCAAAGAAGTATATCATATAATAAGAGGCATCTGAGAGCTGGATCTACAGCAGGATACTGAAGGTCTCTAGAACGGAAATAGTGATACTGATACGAATGAGAAGACAAAGAAGAGATCTCAAATATCGGAAGTCAGGAATTGTTAGATCTGTGCCATATTGTGAGCCATATTCTTCAAATTATAATGGAATTAATTTTAGACGGAAAAGCGCGGATAAACACTGGAAAATATGGTGATTAGCAAACTGCAATAAAAACAATCGTTAGAGCATTAGTTTTTAAAATAAAAATAGAATAAATGCTTGTCAACCTTCGAAATATAGACGGCACATGGATTAGAACAACAATAATTAATACTCATAACAATTTCTGCCAAAATTAACAGGAACAAAACTGATCCAAAAGCCTTTTCCAAAGATTCTTATTTAGAATTGCGATTGCTTAAGTCAATATTTCATTCCAAAAACATCATCAGCTTACTAATACTCTTGGACTCATTTGGATTCATTCTAGTTAAAAAGCTGATTGCGTGATTGGGACTAGTGTGATCATTAACAGTAATTCTCTTTTCACAAGTGCAAATCTTCAGAAAAAGAACCAAATAAAAAATATTCCAATACATTCAAGACTTGTACTTGTATGACAAGTCCTTCAAAAGTTTCAAAAAAATGGTCACTTCTTTACCTGAGTCAGTGAGGAAGGTGGGTACCACACTCAACATTTCGCTGTCTATGGATTACTTTCACAGGAGAAGTTACTTGATGAGTTTAGTCTACATATCCGTAGCCTGCGCCTTAGTCAACCCAACTTCAACAACCAATCATAAACATATCCGAAGTCTCAGAATATTGCTGTTAAATTAAGAACAAAAACAGTCAGAGCAGCTAATTTTTGACTGAATAATCACTTGCAAATGTCCCAATTTATTCCCCAAATTTTTTCTATTACATTTGAAAACTGCAGCTTAGAAATATTTTTCAAAAAGACATCGTTTATATATAAACTTTATTCGTGAAAGGTACGTGTGAATATGTGAGCAAAAATAATGTCGATTAAGGTTTTCCTATATAAATCATAGAAATATAGTTTCGCTTTCTTGTCATCTGCAATTTAGAATCTACATGGAAATCTAATCGTATGTCTTGTCCTTTCCACGCGGGAAACCTTCTAAACGTGACGTTAAAATTGCTCAGAATATGATGAACGGAATATAATTCTCCAAAAATGGGCTTTAGTGATATATTTTCACAGTAGAGTGATTTTGAACAAAGTAAGAAAAGTTTCTTTGTTTCTTTATCTAAAATGTTAAATCTTTGTCTTCTTTAATATGATGGGCCGTGAAAATTGATGAGCTGATGAAAAAATGGTTTGAATAGAATCACCAATATTACGAAAGATATTTAGTATTATTCTAGCGGACTCTTGTTAATTATTATACAATTCAATAAAAAAATTAGTATGAAATATATTGCTCCAAAAAATACATTCACTCCAAGACCAACGCGAACCAGTGACTAAATTTTCATTCTATGTCAAACTACTTGACTTATGAACGACCAACTCTATCAATATTCAGTACCAGTTATATAAAGATGTTTGAATAAGACAGAAATAGTGAGCGGAACGAATTACAAGAAATTCCAGAAAATATATTATATTCTGTATTGTCGAGCATGAATAAGAATGACAACACTCTATAATATGGAAGAATATTGAGTGGAGATGAATTTTTAAATGTGAAATATACATTATTGAAGAGAACTAGAAATCAGAATGAAATTTTAACTGTGACGTTTGCATGGAATTTAATATTCTCATACAATAAAAAAGAGGGATATGAACTTCCATGTGATTCATTTCTCTTAGCTACTAACTTGGTTTGGGAAAGCACAGATTTTAAAAGTTAATATTTACTATGTTTCACGTAACTTCACAAATAAATTATTTTCCCATATTTCAAACGGCACTAGTGCGGTTTTACAATTAGCCAAAGCAGAAGTAAGTAACCAACATTTTGAAAGCTAACGGTGTATCCTGTCTTATACTTGATCTTATTGACACTGAATATCAAAAAATTTTTGAATACATCACATAATGTGGATTATATAAACCCATGTTCAAATATACCAATAAAATCCGTGACTTTCGCTAAGTTACCGCGTATTGATAAGTGAAAATACGCTTGATGACGTATAATTGTTTTGTTGTTTCACCTCCTATCAAAATGTGAATATGTCCATAGTGACGATTCATTGACGTTAGCCAAAAAAAATAAACAACAGACAAGCTTAGTGATATTTGGTTAAATTTTTCAATTTACAGCGTTTTAGTTGTAGTTCTAGTGGTGAAATAGATCATGAAATTGTAAATTTATCAGCAGTAATATCACAAGAAAGTGAGAATAAGTTGGAAATAATTCGACAAATTTTAGAAAACTTGTTGCCTGGCAATAGACACGAGAGCCCCAAGGGCTCGAGTGGCTATTGCCCAATGGCAACAAGTTTGAGAAAATGCCTGTAGAATTATTTTTATTTCAACAAATTAATATCACTCGACTCAATATAAATAGAATGAGTTATTCAAGTTAGGATGCATGGAAGTTTTGTGATATTACTACTGATTATATTATTTACATCATCGACTGATGATTCACTAAAACGTTTGGGATTCATTTTACGAATTTCTTGACAGACGCGTCATGTGGTTGTCATTCAATAAAAACAATGTACATTGAATTATTCTCGCTGGAATAATGTAAGTAGATTATACCCACTATAATAATGTTTTGATTGGCTAAAACTTATATGAATTACTGAAATTGAAAGTTTCTATTGGTTTCGAGAAACGTCAAAAATAATCAACAGAAAATACCACAATAGCAAATAAGTATGTTTGGGAACAGTTCTTGCAGTTTTGTGAACATCGAAATTTCGAATGAAAGACTAGCAGATATTTTAAAAGATTGGGCATTCAACATGAAACGTGCAGACGGCAAAGAATATGAAGAAAGTACAGTGAAAGCAATTTGGAATTCAGGAGTTCGGCAGAGAACTAAGACCATTTTTAGATGTTATTTTTGAAAAGTAAGAGGTTACAAGGAATTTCTGAAAAAAGGAAAACAAGCTCAGCCACTCTAAATGCGAAATAAATAACCAACATTCTTTCAAATCTCGATGATAATACACTAGACGCTTTGTGAAAAATATTTTACCAAGTTTGTGCTGGAAAATTGGCGTGGCGTGGAAATGAAGCAATCTTTTGCTGAGATGACTATTTCAAAAAGAAGTTCGACAAAAACAGTAAAAATACGGGACGTATTGAGTCAAAAACAGCACAATATGGTGAAAAACGAACCACTGAATCCAAATGGTTGACTCTAAATGAAGAGTATCCAGTTCAGTGCCCGAGACTTCTCTTAGAAAAAAATATTGAGCAAATGACTGCCAAATATTAAAACTAATCGTCTGTTTTTAACACCTAATATTGATTGGCAGAAAACAGGAAAATGGTAAGAAAAGTTGTCCAGTAAGTGTAAATCAATTAAGTAAATGGACACGTGTAGCAGCCGTAAGTGTTGGAATAGGTAAAAGAGAACAAAAAGATAATGAGTCATTGAAATCGCTTATCCGCTGTGAGCACGATACACCAAAACATGGTATGCTGACTTTAGGGTTCAAATTTTACACGCATCGTGCATGACGTCAGGTGGAAATTAGACTCATTTATCCACTATTGAATTGTATACACTTTTCGGGATTTTGCAGTATTTTTTGTGAATTTATGATATTGGTTTTCGCTTAGTGGCTTATCCAGTCTTCAAGACTCTTTTTGAGAGTTGGTCTGACTGTATTTATTTTCTTTAAAAACATTATACTTTCGATCCATTATGCTGAGTTGTGCTTTAGCTACATGCAAAGATACTAATTTAAACACTAAAGACACATGTATCAAATTCTTATTCAAATTTATAAATTTGATTATTCATCTACCTAAACCTGAATATAGTTAGTTATCGAACAATTATTTTTCATTATTTTACTCCTTCGTATTAGATAAATTATTTTTAGTCCTGATTTTATTATTAGGTAATTGGATAAGAGAAATGTTTCGGCTGTCCCATTGCAAAACACAGTAACTACATTAACATTACAACGGAGAAAAATCGACTGTTATAATAAGTTTTGTGCCCCAGAAAATAAATGAAGATCTTGTTCTTAAATTTTAATGGTGTTTGAGAATAAACATTAGCATCGTTTTTATGACAATTTCAAGAGAATACTCCATCAAATCAATAGTTCGGCAGCTAAAATATAGGTTTTGCATGATACATTTTCAAAAATGAATGAGATAATACTTTATCAAAACACAGTAATTGACTTTGCTTTGTTATGGAATAAGAAGATTGGCTGTAAATGAAACATAGTAAATGACTTTGCTCTGTTTTGAAGTAAGAAAATTAGCTTTAGATGTTGGACTTTTCGCAACATCAAACATATTATAATCAAAACAGAAGCTCGTAAAATATGATTTTGATTCTTTATTTCAAAAATAAACTTAACAAAATCCTTTTAAAATTACAAAAATAACTAACTTTTATAATTTTCTTAACGGAAGGGGCACAAGTATTCAAAAATATTTATCTAACCAATATCAAAAATTAAATCAAGTGCAATCCGCATATTCAAATGTCAGAATCTATATCTGCGACTTCTTGTTCAACACTTACCAAGTTCATAAAAGCTTCGGATTCTGGCATTGTTTCCCAAAACACCCTTCTGCTAGTGTGCATTAGTGGTACCAGATCTTTGAGAAGTTTTGCTTTTTTGCTGCAATGCCACGGGTGGGAAGAGTTTGTGGCCTGAAAGTCATAGGGTTATGCTATTTCTATATAAAATCCGACACCTTATATTCATTTGAGAAATCTGTTTTATATTGAATACACTGGCTTCCTTTTGTGAAACAGAATTCAACTATATCATTCAGAAGAAAAGTCTTCAATGGATCATCTAGCTTTCCTGCACTTCTTTTCTTCTTTGGCCACATGTGAAACTTATTTAATTGTAGAACTTCTAATTTTGTTCAGGATAATTCGACGGCTTCTACCAATTCCTGGAAATCATATATGTTCCTCTCCCGTAATATTTTCTGCTCGATATTACCGTGGATGCTGTCTGCGCTCATATAAGTATGACCTTTGGTGAGATATTGAATTTTATTCAGACCAGTTACACGATTCACTTCAGTCACAATTGAGGTGTACAAAAACCAGATCTTATTCTGAGCAGTACAATTATCAGCCCAAAATACAAAATCCATAGAATCCATTTCCTTCTAAATTACTTTGAACATAGCATCAACAAGCGGCTCTTCGTCCTCCTAAAGCTTCGTGCCATAGGACACAATAATTTTTATTAGAGTGATTTTTGCCTAAAGTTGGTTTGATTGAAAACCACCAGTCGACTTGTGAAAAATGCAGTCTTGATTTGGGTCATTATGGGTAAAATAATTACTTTTTGTAAATCCATAGAGTAAACCCGTTTATTTGTTGAACATGCATCTTCCGTTATTTCATTTGAGTTCTTTTTATATTCGAAATTTGCTTTTGCAGCTTTGGCACGGTGTACATCGAATTTATTTTGGATGGGTCCACTATCTTTGTTTTCCAAAATGATTCTTAGAGAAGAACACTCTTCACAGACATCCGACTTGGGTTGACGAAGAGAAATATTCATTTTTTCATAACTTTCCTATAAACCTCAACTTCACATATATTCGGATGTTTTTATACAAAATCATCGTACATGATTTTAATTGTGAGGTCTCTGGGCAAATATCTCACATTAGGAGCGTTCTTCCTTCTATAGTGACTCACGCAAGGCTGAAACGATTCAATGTGGTTTCTTATTACATTCAATTGATCTCCGCATGGGCTCGCTTTCATTGCGTGAACTAATTTGGTTATGACTGAATCACTAGAATATCCTGAAGTATTTAGGAACGTCAGTCTGCATACTGCTATTTCAGTATAAGCTTCAAGTGGTAGAGTAAAATGCCTTGATTCAGATCTTGGATTATCGGCTGAAGCGCTTCTTCGCTTTACTGGAACTAATGTTAAATATTTGCTCAACCACTTGCATCTACTTGTGTAGTCTAAATTACAGTACTTGTTCCATATATCATGACGATGTGCTTCTGTTAGACTTTTACACATTTTTAGGCATTTACCCCCACAAATAGCTCTCATTGGATGCATCTTTTTGTTTCTATTGATTTTTTCCACTCCTACTGGTCTTCTTCCATTTCTTTTTAATTCTCCAGTACTTTGCTCTTCTATACCTTCTTCATTGTTTAGGTTTTCCTAAACAGTGTTGTTCTGAAAAATATAACAAACACAATTTTTGAATTAAGAACTGGTAAATAAATTTTACCACTAAACCGCCACGTTTAGTAAAATTCGAAAATTCCGTTTCATTTGGGCGATCTTTTTCATTTCTTATATCTGACTGACTATTATCGCACTTTGTTTCGTTCTAAAAATAGGTTAGTGTTCAAATTGTAAACAAAAAAAAATTAACAAATTGAACAAAGATAATCCCATTGACGAACTTAACATTTTACATCACTTACTTTTTGTTTGAAAACGGATATGTTTTTTTCGGAATGTGATATTTTTACTCTTCTTATAATACTCATAGATTCCACAAAGTCATCATCGTATTCGCTGCTGCTGTCGCTAGGCTCGTAATCTATGCCTAGATCACTATCATCAACCGGGCTTTCAAGAAAGTTTTCTCGTAAAGAATCAGTAATGTCACAGAATTTCTTCAGTCTGTCTAGGTAAATTTCTTTCTGATCTTTATTTACAATGTTGCTGGTAAATAATGATGATGTTTCATACTTAATTACAGGAAAAAGTAGTGGTGATGAGCCAATATCCTTCAAGAATTAAGGATAATATTTCATGCCAATTTGGTGTTGATATATTCACTTTCTTGGAACGTTTAGTTCGCTAATTACACGATGCTACAATACTGCTTGGTGACGACATCATTCCACTCCACTTGATTTGACCAGACTGACTTGCACGTGCAGTTAACTTCTAAATTATAATGGTGAGAATACCCCACTTGATATCGAATTCTACAAATTTCCCACCACCAAACGCAGTAACAACAAAAACCGTAACCAAACGCAGTAACTGCCCATCAGTTACTGTGTTTTGATATACGATTTGATAAATACTGTGTTTTGTACTGGTAAAATAGATTTCAGGAGAGCAGTTACAGTGTTTTGAATACATTGTATCTTCATTATTTATTGTACGATTTTAGTTCACAAAATACCGAAATGTTCAACAAAACACAGCAAGTACAAAACCTGATAAACCTGCGTTTTGACCAAAATGTTAGTTACTGTGTTTTGTTCTGTGTTATGTGTTTGCTCAATAAAATGAATAAAGCATGTCGGAAATATTATTTTGGAATTAAATAATTTTGGTAATTAAATTTAAGAGTCCATTATATGGAACAAGCCCAGAAAGTGGAATTTATCTTATAAATTCAATAATCATGTTCATAAGAACGTGTCTTTCAATTACATATCAGTATGAAAAAAGCCAACTTTTTCTATATTTCTAAATATAACACAACAGATTTGCTGCATACATGATACATTGAAAAATTCAAACCTTAATTCCCACTTGACGTCACTCATGCTTGCGCAATAGCATACCGTGTTTTGTTGTATCGTAGCTGTGAGTATCTTGCCACACTCGGAAGCAAACTTACAAGAATTTACTAAAATAACAGGCCACTCGTCATCTAAATTTCGGAAATCTTATTTGAAACTTACTGAGGAGCACCATAGGAAGATTATTGAAAAAATGAGAAACGTATATACATCATCTATCCACCTCTAGCGTCACCAGCAGCACCAACACTACAAATTCCCTCAACGAGAAAACATCAAATATTTAATATGATAATTGAACCTTTAATTTTAATAATAATTATCAATAAAGATAATAGTTATTTATTATGTAAGTATTGTAATTGTATTGTAAGTACCCGCAAATTGAATACTGCGTGTGGTAGGGATAAGCAAATTCCCTACCAAGAAAAAAAGGGTCAAAAATAACAGGTAAATTCGGTCCGTAATTTTGTTTTTACCTGAAACTGTATAGGTAAATTCGGTCCCGGGTAAAATATTTTGAGATTGGACCAGTGCAATGAAACTGTAATATTGAATAATTTTAGTTTTATTAAATTAAATAAAAATATTTACATTGTTGACAAAGTTTACATAAACGGAATTGATATGTCTATATATTGTTTATACCTGTTCACGCGATTTATTTTGTTAAAGTAAAAATTATAGGTACAGCTTGACAACACCACCCAAGAATACGATTTAAAATTTACTAGCTAGGATAGTGGTAGGTACTATTAGTATTGATCGGCTAAGTAACAGAAAAATATATAATTTTTGGTCTCGGTATTTTCGAATGGCAAAGTTCTGTCGGAATCGGGTTAAGTTTATTACAAAAACCAACTTTCTTGAAACAATACGACAGTTAATTAAGTGGTTGTTACTCCCCCTTTGAACTTCCTTTTGGCTTTCCTTCGCCCAAACCCTCGTTACCATTTTTTCTTTGGAGTAAGTGATAATAAGAAGCAACCACGTCGTGTATTGGTAAGTAAAAAAAAACAGTCCTTCGAGCCGGATGTTAAAATATATTGCTAAAATTTCTTTAAAAAAGTATTTAAATTTAATTAAATAAATGATCGCCTTATTGGTGGTTCATGTGTGATAAACAATTTTGCCATTTATCTATTTCGAGTTTTTTGTGCATATAATTATAAACAAGTTGCTAATTGATATTTGGGAATTTACGGTGTTGTCGGCTAACCTTCTTTATCGCTAAACTTTAAATTTTCACTATTTTCGCCAAATCGGTTTGCAAAATTGGGTTAAAACTTAATTAATAGTTTATATATATATATATATATATATATATAAATATATATATATATATATATATATAAATATATATATATATATATATATTTTTCTTTGCTGGAAAAACGGTTTTCGGTATAAGAAAATAAAAGTTAGTAAGTATGAATTTGGCGTAACACTTGATATCCTTTAATATTCATTTTGGTAGGTTATCAATTATTTTTTCATATACTTCGTTTCGTGATTACAAACATAAATAAAATGACCATGGCGCAAAGGAAGCTTAAAATTCTTATCGCAAAAAAAGAGACACTTTTTGAAGGTATGCAGTCGCTTTATGATATTTCCAAGGATTTGAAAAAAGAAGCGCAACAAAAAAAATGTAGAGCCTCGTATCTTACAGTAGATAACGTTAGGAAGGAATTTATAGCGCTTTTAGATGAAATCAATTTAGTCCAATTTGAAATAAATGAGGAATTTGTACCCTATTATAAGGTAGTTTCTACGGTAAATGAGCTTTGTAGCTATATTCATTTGGCTGCTAGAAATTTAAAAAAGCAGACTCAAGGTTCCGGTGATTTATCAGCAGCACCATCAACAAATCAGATGGTCACTTTGGCGGACAACCGTCCTCAACTTCCAAAAATCGATCTACCGGAATTTTCAGGTGAAATACGCTAATGGGAAACTTTCCATTCACTGTATAAAAGCATGATACATCATAATTCAGCCTTGTGCGATTTTGATAAAATTCATTTTTTTGTAGGCCGTTTACGCGGTTCAGCTTTGACAGTTTGTGCAGGCGTTTCTCTTACGGCGGATAATTACGATATTATTTATAAGGCTCTTGTAGATAAATACGAAAATAAACGTTATTTGGCCAACAGCTATTTGCAACAAATTTTGGAGTTTAAGCCGCTTCATACAGAGTCGGAAAAAAAATTGAATATGTTTCTGGAACGATTTGACGTTGCGGTGTCGGCATTAAAAAAGTTAAATTTGCCCGATTTGGCTGATTTAATATTGTTATATCAGGGATTAACAAAATTGGATCACGATACCGTAAGGGACATTGAAGTTAGCCAGGGAAATATTGATATTCCCACCTATAGCAGTTCAATTGGTTTTGTTAGAAAACAATCAAAAATATTGCATCTTAATAAACCTCCAAATAGCGGTATTTCTCTTTCTAGTAATAAGCCGGTTAAATCTTTCGTCATCAGTCAAAATAAACAAACAAATTTTGTCTGTGCCTTTTGTCAGAAACCGGGTCATTATGTAGGTCGTTGTGAAGAATTTAATGCTCTTTCTCCTTCTAAAAGGTATGAGACAGTACGGGATAAAAATTGGTGTTTTAACTGTTTATCGACTAGCCACGGGGCTAGGTCTTGTTCTTCGGATAGAACCTGTTCTATAGGTTCAAAAAGACACCACATTTTACTTCATACCGGAAGGGCTGAAATTACCCGGGAAAATAAAAATGAGTCGGCTAGAGAAAGCGGAAATTTAGATGTGGGTCGAAGTACAAGTCAAATAATTAATCATACGGCGGTTGACGGGGATAGTCCACGAGAAGAAATAAATGTTTTGTGTAGCACTATAAATAGTGAGGTTAGAAACTTGAAGTATACGTCATTGCTATCTACCGTAGTTGTATCCGTGATAAATAACGAAATTTCTAATAAGACGGCTACATTTATTCTAGATTCGGGAAGTGAGGTCAATTTGTTGACTCTTAATTGTTGTCAGGAGTTAGGGTTAAAGGTGCATAAATGTCATTCTTCGGTTCAGGGCTTAGGGTGCAATAATCAGGCGGTACGAGGAATAACGACGCTTTGCTTTGCTTCGCGGTACAATGCAAAATCGGTTTATACAATTGAAGCGCTTTTAGTGGATAAAATTACGGATCGATTGCCAAAAGTTCCAGTTGATTTAGACGCATTACCGGACTTGAAAAATATTGTATTGGCAGACAGTAATTTTAATATATCTGGTAAAATCGATGGTATAATTGGGGTTGAACTGTTTGCAAATATATTAAGAGAAAATCGAATCAAAGGAAGATCGCGCATTCCTGTGGCGGTTCAGACATCTTTCGGTTATGTTGTTATGGGAAAATTACGCCTGTTAGAACAGAGTTCCGATCCTTTGATTTTTTTTACTCTGCGGGAAGAACAATCTATTGACCAACTTCTTGCGAAGTTATGGGAAGTTCAACAAGTATCCGATAGGGAGTTAGTAGTACCGAAACAGGCGGAGTGCGAAAATATATTTTGTCCTACCTATCTAAGAGAAAAGGATGGCCGAAATACTGTCGCGTTACCGTTCAAACTTCCTTCGGAAACCTTAGGTGACTCACGGGGCACGGCTCATACCAGATTATTTTCGTTAGAGGGAAGACTGGCTAAAGATGTAAATTTGCGGATGGATTATAATAAGGCTATGCAGGATTTCTTAGATCAAGGTCATTTGGGGTTGGTAGAGTCGGTAAAAAAGGATAGTACATCTTATTACATCGCGCATCATCCCATAATTAAACTAAGCAGCACCAGCACTCATGTTAGGATAGTTTCAGATGTCAGTGCACCGTCGGATAATGATGTATCATTAAACGACATTTTTTATAGCGGTCCTAAATTGCAAACGGATATAGTAACATTGTTATTGAATTTTCGACTCTTTAAAATTGCTATGACGTCAGACATACGATAGAGTTATAGACAGGTTAAAATTAGGCCAGATCATTGGCGGTTTCAGCGGCTATTATGGCGGTTTAATCCTGATAAGCAGATCGAGGTATACGAAATACGGGTAGTCGCGTTCGGATTAAAGGCGTCTCCTTATTTAGCTTTTAGAACGGTTAAGCAATTGATTAAGGATGAAAAAGAAAATTTTCCTCTTGCGGCAAAGTTTGCATCACGAGATTCATACATGGACGATTATTGTTGCAGGGTGGATTCGGAAAATGAAGCTCTTCAATTATATTTTGAGTCGATAAATTTATTTAAGGCTGGCGGTTTGGATCTAGTTAAATGATCGTCCAACTGTAGTACTTTAATGCAAACTATCCCCGTGGAAAATCGGCTTTCGGATGCGGTTTTATTTAAAACTGATACCCAAATTTTAGGTTTTCAATGGGATCCACAAAGCGATACCCTAAGTTTTCGTGTGAAAATTCCTGAGACAAAATGCACCAAGAGGACTATGCTATCGGCCATAGCACAATGTTAAGACCCCACTGGTTTAAGAGCTCCATTTATTTTATTTTCAAAAATATTAGTTAAAAGGTTATGGTTTTTAAAGTTGAATTGGGATGAAACTACTCCAGAAAATATCATACAATGCTGGGCAAACTTTCAATCGGAGTGGGGATTATTGGAAGAATTCAAAGTTCCGAGACATTTGGGTGTCGTAAGTAATAACCCAATGATGATTTTAGCATTTGCAGACGCTAGCTTAGACGGACATGGAGCGGTCATTTATGCACGTAGAATAGACAAAAAAGGGAGCGAAATTAAAGTGCAACTTATTTGCGCCAAGTACAAAGTGTTGCCGGCCAAAAGCTTAACGGTGCCACGGTTAGAATTGCTCGCAGCGCATTTGTTATCCAAGTTGGTAAAACACGTAATTGACACTTATAAGAAACGTATTGTTATTTCAAAAATTTTAATGTTTTCGTATTCTTCAACGGTTGTTAGTTGGTTAAGGACTCCTCATTTAAAGGATATTTTCGTGGCCAAGAGAATTGCGCAAATTAAGGAAAATGTCTCAGAGGCCTTGTGGTATCATATAGAAGGCATTGAAAACCCTGCCGATTGTTTATCTAGAGGGTTAACTCCCCTCCAACTTATTATTCACTCTATGTGGTTAACTGGACCTTCCTGGATGAAATTACCGGAAAGTAGTCGGCCGTGTTTTTCCCAAAGTAATTTGAAGTTATCCGAGGATTTATCTGTGAACAATTCAAATGTTTTACTTGATAGCGAGAGGAAATCGGAATCCCATCCTCTTTTGCAGCATATAGATAGGATCTCTTTCTGGTTAAAACTTCTAAGAATTGTAGTTTTTGTTTTAAGGTTCCTTAAAGTTCTTCCTCCGGGCAAAATTATTTCGGCTGTGGACTTACAAAGGGCCTAATTTTGTTTAATAAGGTTAACTCAAGAGAAGGATTTTAGTTCCGAAATCGGTATGTTAAACAAAAATCAATCATGTTCCTCAAAATTAAAACAGCTTCACCCGTTTATTCAAGACGGATTGCTTCGGGTAATTCAGATTTGAATATTTATAAAAAAATCCTTTAATTTTACCGGCGAAATGCCCTTTAACTGAAAAACTTGTTGATTATTATCATAAAATTAATTTGCACACGGGTGCTCAACTGTTAGAAGCTATTTGGCGAAATAAATATTGGATTGTAGGTGGGAGAAACTTAATTCGAAGCAGAATTTATAAATGTAATCAATGTTTTTGTTTAAGACCAAAAAAATTAGAACCATTAATGGGAGACTTGCCCGCTGTTAGAGTACAAGAAGCTCGGGCAATTTTGAGTACGGGGGTTGATTATTTTGGTCCCATTAGAATTATGATGGGTAAATTAAGAAAGGCGTCCGTTTATAAGGCGTATGTATGTTTATTTTGTTGTATGAGTGTTGAGGGCGTACATTTGGAGTTAGTCAGTTCTCTCTCTACGGCTCACTTTATACAGGGTTTCAAGCGCTTTCTGTCACGTAGAGGGCCCGTGCAGACTATGTTTTCGGATCACGGTACAAATTTTGTCGGAGCTAAGCGGGTGCTTTGTGAGATTAATAAATTGGTTAATTCTACGGAGTATATTAGTGCATTGGAAACCGAGTTTGGGATTCAAGGAGTTCAATGGAAACATATTTGTCCGTTGAATCCTCATGCTGGTGGTCTTTGGGAGAGTAATGTCAAGTCAGTAAAAAATCATATTTACAGGGTAGTAGGTGAGCAGTTGCTAACTAATGAGGGATTCAACACATTATTGATCCAAATTGAAACTTTATTGAATTCGCGACCCCTGTGTCGATTATCAGTTGACCCCCTGGTACCAGAAGCATTGACACCCGCACATTTTTTAACGTTAGCTCCGTTAAACGGATTTCCTGCCGAAAATTTGGGAAATATTCCCTTGGGTAGATTAGATAGGTTTCAATACGTTGACAAAATGGTTCAAGAGTTTTGGAAGCGGTGGAGATGGGAGTATCTTACAACCCTTCAAACTCGTCAAAAATGGAACGCAACCAAGCAAAATGTTTTGCCCGGTACAGTAGTTCTTCTAAAAACAGACAATGCCCCTCCCCCTTTACATTGGCCTTTGGCAATTATTACGGAAGTCCATCCCGGAAAAAATGGAGTAGTTAGACATGTTACGTTAAAAACAAATAAGGGTATTTATACGCGACCGGTTATAAGGATCTGTCCTTTACCCTCGCAGTGAACTTAGTAATAAGAAATATTCCTTGTTCTTAGAATAGTTTATTCAATTTCTTGTGGGATTATGTCAAAGGATTGATTTCTCTTTCTTGGGTTATAAGATTTGTCCGGGATTACGCAAAGGTATATCATACCTATTAACATTATTGTTTTATTTTTATTTTTTTTTATTTTTCCAGTTTGGCTGAAAAACGTTTTTTCAGGGTGGACGGTATGTTCACGCGATTTATTTTGTTAAAGTAAAAATTATAGGTACAGCTTGACAACACCGCCCAAGAATACGATTTAAAATTTACTGGGTAGGATAGTAGTAAATACTTTAGTATTGATCGGCACAGTAGTAAAAAAATATATAATTTTCGGTCTCGGTATTTCGAATGGCAAAATTCTGTCGGAAACGGGTTTAGTTTATCACAAAAACCAACTTTCTTGAAACAATACGATAGTTAATTAAGTGGTTGATACTCCTCCTTTGAATTTCCTTTTGGCCTTCCTTCGTCCAAACCCTCGTTACCATTTTTTCTTTGGAGTAAGTGATAATAAGAAGCAACCATGTCGTGTATTGGTAAGTAAAAAAAACAGTCCACATTGACAAAACTGAGTTAAGCGGAAATAATACCTATAAAAATATAACATATTACATACAATTATATATTTAATAATATTACGAAACCAAATTCTCGAAAATTACGAAATAGGCAACAAGGCACAGGTACATTATATTGTATACCTAATAATTAAAGGCCACAGTGAAATGAGACACATTTAATAAAAGGCAAACGACTTATTTCGTTTTTCGTATATGATTCAATCATTTTTGTAATAAATTTTTGACGGTTTTTAACTTAACTATCGGTGATTTTGGTATTCAAATGTACACTTTGTAATTTTACATAAGTTTCTATTTGAAACTCTTTAAGTTTAATAATAAAAACAAAAATGTTTGGATGATACTTGTAAAACGAATCGTTAAATTGTCTATGGAAAGATTCGCATCTATTCGTAGTCCGTGTAAGTTCTGTTGAGTTTGTAGCCCAAAGTGAAGGACGGAATAGTGACTCCTCAGATATGTAATTATCTATCAAATAATCGGAATACATTTGAATCTTTTCATCGTCTGGTGCTATTAAGAGCAGATCGAATACAAAACAGTCGCTGATTTCTACAGGATTTAAGAAAGTTAGGGCAAAAGTCATTTTTAGCCATCGCCTCGCATCGGTACATTCATCTTTGTAGGCAGATATTAAACCAATTTGCTGAATTTTTCTATAACATGCCTGCAAAAGATGAAATCGACATCCGATTATTTGAGCTAATGGCCGAACTTGTTCTACAGCCTTATGGATACCTTTTTTAAAATCGATTACAACTTCCGAAATATCTAATCCCACACTATTTTTGATGCAGATCTCTGTTACAATATGAAATAATTTTTGGTACGTTTCACTCTGTTTGTTGGGTAGAAGAGAAAAAATCAGAGGAATATAGTGGCCGTTATAATACCCGTGTATCGTAAAAAATTGACAAAAAAATTGTGGGCAGTAATTAAATGTTCCATCTAAATATATTCGTCTGCCTTTTCCGATAAATTGAATATTTGATTTACAAGAAAAGACGGCGATTTGATAAGCTGCATCATTAAAAAGTAAAAAATGTTCACCTCTGGATGTTTCAATGTTGATCTTCGCCAGAGTGTCGAAAGTTTGTTGAATACTTGTTGAAAATTGTGGAAGCAGTTTTCGACGAGCATTGTACAAATTCTTCCTTATTAACGCAACGTCTGACGTATTGATCGTTGAAAGCAGATTTTCTTGAAGCTCCCGGCGGATGATTTTTGCAGGCTTCTCCGCTAAATCATAAATAGCCTTTCTTTTACAAGAAGTGCTTACCATTTGGCGGTTCAACTGTTCCACATTTGCATTATGGCAATGATCCTTTACATGCTTTGTAACAGTTACATTGTCCACTTCACCCATACTAAGCAAATAAGATCTACACTTTTTATTTATACACGTCCACTGCTTTTCGCCACTTTTTAAAATTTTTTGGAAACTATACTTATAGTTATTTATAACTACTATACGCTTTCCTTTTTCACTCAAAATAATATTAAGATCCATGGTGCCAGACTACAAAGAATACTTGGATCTACTAATATGTAAGCTGGGGAAACATACGCAACTAAAGGGTACATATTTCAATCCATTTCATGTATTTATATTATTCATTTACCTACTACTACCTACTATTTTCCGAAAAGCCCATAATTACTTCATTCTACGAAAGAGATTAAGCTCCTCAGTATCATAAAACTCTGGTTGGGAGGGAATGAACCTACCGATAAAAGGGTATAAAATTTTTAATTTAATCTGCTACCTGCTGGGACCGAATTTACCATGCCCCTGTGTGGTGTAAGTCGACGTAGTCTCCAACGGATTCTGAAGGCCCATAGTTTTCATCCGTATAAAACTCATTTTGTACAAGAACTGGATTAAGACGATTAGGGCGGCGATTACAATTTTGTGAAGATATGATTGAACGAATTATAAACGTTGAACATTTTCTATTCAACACTTGCTTTTTCGATGAATGTTCCATTTTCTTAAATAACCTAGTAAATCGTCATTATTGCCAATATTGGTCCGAATATGATCCAAGAATGTATTATGACGTACACACACAGCAGCCACAAAAATTAAATGTTTGGGCTCGTATTTTTGGCGATCATTTAGTTGGTCCATTTTTCAAACCTGGAAATATGACCGATGAAAGGTATTTGGAATTACTGCAAGACGCCATAGATCCTGCATCAACAGCGATAATTGAAAATCAGAATGATCGGCGGTACATTGCGAATAGGCTGATGTTCCAACAGAATAGTGCTCCACCATATTGCGCATTACGTATTCTACAAAATTCAGATCAGCCGTTTCCAGGTCGATGCAATGGTAGAAAAGTTGCCATTAAATGGCCCCCCAAGATCGCAAGATCTATCTCCTTTGTATTTCTTTCTGTGGAGTCACTTAACCCTGCAATACTCGCGCGGGATACACACGTATCCCATTAGAACTTAATATGCGCCTGGTCGGTAGTGGGGACACTGACGCTCGCCTCCTTCTAGGTAATCCTACTCAGTAGTATGCTCCTATAGGTGACAAAGTACGGTTCGTTTGTTTTCATTTTTTCGTTGCGATTTTTGATTTTCTTTTTAGAGGGATACAAGTGTATCCCACGCGACCGCATAAGTTAGGATTTTGTTGGTTGTATTTTGCAAGTAATTTGTTGATTTTTCCTATTTCTTTCTTTTATCATTCAGTGTATTTTAGCTGCTTGATCATGACAAGCAAGGATCCTGAAAAATGGATGGAATGGCTTGGAGAGATCGAAGATGAAGTAGAGGTGTTAGAAGAAATTGATCCTGACGAAGATGAAAGTGACCACTGTGAAAGAAGTGATCATAACTCGGAGTCTGAAGAAGATGCTAATGTAGAAGACGAAACTGATGAACATACTCCAAATTATGGAAATGGAAAAAAATATGTCCACCTAAAACCAGAACGAAAGTACATAATATGTTTGACAGGAAACCAGGCCCAGTAAATAATGCTGCAAATGCGAAGGCCATTTTAGAATGTTTTGAAATATTTGTCTCTGAGAATATTATCCAAGCAGTGACTCAGTTAACAAATATTTATATTGATAGCATACAAGAAAAATATCAACGCAATAGAGATGCAAAATCGACTGATATCTATGAAATCAGGGCACGTTAGGAATGTTATACATGTTAGGAGTTTGTAAGTCCAGTAGGCAGAATGTAGCGGATTTCTGGAGAATAGATGGCACTGG
Source organism: Galeruca laticollis (assembly GCA_963921935.1). Taxonomy (NCBI): domain Eukaryota; kingdom Metazoa; phylum Arthropoda; class Insecta; order Coleoptera; family Chrysomelidae; genus Galeruca; species Galeruca laticollis. The sequence continues at coordinate 193,839,609 of OY998178.1, read as the reverse complement.
CATGGATGTTATTTATTGCAAAATTCCTTATAACCGATTCCGATTTCTATTACGTTGTCTGAGATTTGAGGATGACACTACTCGCGAAGAACGCAGACGAACTGACAAACTATCGGCTATAAGATATGTTTCCGAAATGTTTGTAGAGAACTGTAAGAAGTCAGTGGTTCCAGGACCTGAATTAACTGTTGATGAACAACTTCTTCCGTTTAGATGTCGATGCCCTTTTAGGCAATATATACCTTCAAAACCTGCCAAGTATGTCAATAAAGTATTTGCCTTGGTTGATTCAAGTAACATGTACACGCTGAACCTTGAAATTTAGGCTGGAACGCAACCACAGTGTCTATTTCGTATGTCAAATTATCCAGGTGAGGTCGTAGAACGTCTTGTAGAATTTATTAGAGGCACATATCGCAACATAACTATGGACAATTGGTTTTCTAGTTTTTAGCTGTCAATTGATCTGAAGTATGATTTTAAACTCACTACGTTGGGAATTCTAAGAAAAAATAAAATAGTAATACCAATCGAACTAGTAAATGTAGCAAATAGACCAGAAAAAGTTGTCAATCTGCATTTCACAATGACTGCACTTTAGTTTCCTACATTCCTAAAAAGAAAGACAACGTTTTACTTTTGTTCACAACCCAAGCAGACGACCAAATTGTCCCAGAAACAGAAAAACCAATAATGATAATAGATTACAATAATACCAAATATGGAGTTGATGTCGTAGATCAGATGTGTTCTAGTTATAGCGTTGCAAGGAACAGCGGAGATGGCCGCTTACTGTTTTTTTTAACATGTTAAATATATGTGGTATAAATGCACCAATACTGTATCAGATAAACAATGATGATATTCCAATTGCACGTCGTGAATTTTTGTTCATACTAGAACTAGATTTGCTCACACCAGAAGTAAATTGAAGATATTGTCTGCAGTCAATTCCCAGACAGCTCAAGCAAAAGAGCAGACTTATTCTTAGCACTGAAGAACCCTCAACTTCGACTGACAATGCCGATGAACCACAGAAGAAAAAAACAAAAAGTATAAATGGGCGATGCTATTTATTTCCATGGAAAGGATTAGTGTACCAGAAACTTCTGTTCTGTGTGTAACAAGTGGATATGTCAAGAGCACCAAAAAATATTACCGCTAAGTTGCGTAAATTGTGCTGAAGAGGACTGATTTTTATTGTTCCCAATATTCAATTTTTTTTCTCTCCTAGATCCTATCATATCTTTATTTTTGTGTTTACTATATAGTTATGAAAATATTATTATGATTTCATTACTTTGTCTAAAAAATAATACTATGTTCCTTTAAATTTTAACGGGATACAAGTGTGTTACATGCGCCGCGCGAGTACTGCAGGGTTAAGAAACAAAATTTATGACACTCAGCGACCACCGTAAAAATATTTGCAACACAGAATGAGTGCCTTCAAATTACTTCTCAAATATTGCAAAATATGCGGCTACGTTTTGAGCAAAATCTTTATTACTGCATGGGGAAGCATGTTGGTCAATTACAACATTTACTTGGCTGACGGGTCAGTTCATTCTTCATTTTTAAACTACTTTGCTGGCAAATGTCTTCACCCCCACTAATAATAATGTAGCAAAGTTTTATTTAGGCTTTAAATCAATGAATCTCCAAAAGTACTGAACTGAAGTACATAAATTTTACATCATGATAAAGTGAATTGAAAGACCCTTCAAATGATGAATCGTTCGACTCCCCTTTCCATTCAAGATTCGGTGGTGCCATCCCCGCCTAGGAAGCTGCTCGTGGTAACATGATTTCTGGCAAATCTTGCGTCCCCCTCGTAATCAAAATCGACGGTTCTGAGCGTTTTTCCAAAGAAGAACTAAGTTTTTGATGCTCCACCGAGTATAAATTGAAAACGATCGCGATCGACCAGAGTTCTATATTAATATAGCATTTTGTCACACTTTATAGATGAAAGTATTGACTGAAAATCAACCATTTCTTAATAAAATTGACTGTCCCGACCCATACTTTGTGGAATCTACTCATATTAGTGTTTCAAATGAAACTTACTAACTCCACCATATATTGAAAAAATGTAAAATTGAACGTGAAATAAAACAATATAATTTGTTCAAATCTTCATTTATTTGAATTAATGTTCAATTTAAACTTGTTGACGCGTTTCACTAACACAGTAGATTTGTCAAACCGAATTAGGGTAAAATATAAAAATGTCTTAATATTTACAGTACTAAACAGAGAATTCTATTTACTAAGGTTAACAATGGTATTGAAGGAAATTACCTGGAAATTCATTCACTACAAACATTCCTAAGATATCTTCTAGGTAAAGAGGTTCAATAAAGGAGACTGATTGATATCTATTTGGTCGTTAAGGAAATTACCTGAATATTTATTTTTGTTAATCTCTAGGGCCTCTAATAAATTGAAACTGAAGGATTTACCGACTACATGGAGAATTCCAAAATATGGGTCGAAAATGTGTTGGTTTTCTCATAAATGATTTGAATAGTTAGAATCTAATTTTTGTTGTTGTCATAGCTACGTTTGTGTTCCGAAATTCTAGTTTCAAAATTTCTTAAAGTTCTACCGTTCTAAGTTCTAAATTTTATCACAATTGTCATTGCCACATTTCAATTTAAAAACTCCTGATTTGTTTAATTTTGAAGATTTATATTTATTATTTTTAATGAATTTGGATAAATTGTGATCAGTTTTAAAGGAAATGTTCATGTCTAAAGTTTCTAAAAATGATTTAATTCTTAAGGATGGTGTTCCAAAGTATGTTAAGCTTTTAAATTGTTTATTATTTTCATCTGAAGGGAATACTTGTTCTAAAGTCTGTTTTTTTTCTTTTTATTTAAGATATTGTCAATTGAATTTGGATCGTAATTATTATTAACTGCTATTTGTTCTATGATATTTTATGCTTTGTTATATTTATTAAAATTTAGTGGGACTGTTGAGAGTCTGTGTATCATATTGTGGAAAGCTGCTAGTTTATGACTGAATGGGTGGACCGAACTATTATGAATTGTAATATCTGTATGTGATGGTTTATGGAATATAGAAAAATCATGTTTATTATTTATATTTGAAATTGTAAGGTCTAGAACGTTTTTAGACTAATTTTGTTCAAGTTCTACGGTAAATTTGATATTATTGTGAATCCAGTTTATGTAAGTAATGAAGCTCTCTAATTGTCTATTTGTATCAATGAAGCTAGCTAAAATGTCGGCCACATATCGGTGCCAGTACATACATTTTTTACTAAGGGGATGTTCATGAATTATTTTTTCTATATTATCCATGAAAATTTCTGCTAGTAGGGGGCTGAGGGAGTTGCCCATAATCAAACCATCTTTACTGCTATAAACCTCTCCATTGAAATAAAAATAATTTTGATTCAAACATACTTTTAATAAAGTAATGAGATCAGAGTGAATTATAGGATTAACATTATTGTATGTGAGCAAGTAATCAACAAGAATTATAGGTTCTTTAGGAGGTATACTAGGAAATAGATCTGTTACATCGAACGATATGAATTTAGAATTATGGGGTAGTATTATATCTTGAATATTATTAATTAATTCCGTTGAGTTTTTAACTGAAAATCGAGGTATGAATGAGCAATATTTAGAGATGACATATATGAGAATCTTTGAAATTTTGAATGAAGGTGCTGTGAAATAAGAAATTTTTAGTATTTATGTTAAGGTAAATCATTCACAACTATCACATATACTACATTCCATAGAGTTTGACATTTTAGATAGGAACATAAGAGATAAAATTAAAGTAATCATTCACAAAAAGTACCAAAGACAAAAACTTAAATAAAAGTCATTATTAACCAACAAACCAGTATCAAAAAACCCACAAACCAAATTCTCAGAACATAAATTTTTCGATAGATTTGTCAACCTTTCAAATACAATTTTTTCAGATAAAGAAATTCAATTATTACAAAAAGGTTTTAGACATAATATTCAACCCACATTTTCATTGGATAACTTCAACAAACTAGGTATAGGAACAGAAATTAATTTGTATAATTTTCCAAATAATTCTAATATAAAACATAAAGCTTCAGAAATTATTAAAAAAGAATTTGTCGAGGTTAACAAACCCAATTTTGAATTATCAGTCGCCAAATCAATTCAACAAAAATCAAAGTCAAATAGTCTTATTTTCATAAAAGCAGATAAAGGAAATACGGTAATAGCATTGCCTAAAGAAGATGGGGCAACGGTCAGTAGTGCGCAGCGGTCAGAAATGTTTTCAGGTAGTTGAAATTCTATGGGTCAATAGCGCGCGGTATACAATCGGTAAACCGGTCAATTGCGCGAACGGTTCCTTTATAGAAATATGCTCGTCTTAAACAATTTTTTTAACACGTAACATGCCATAGGAAAACACCTGAAAAGAAAACTATATAAAATAGTGATTATAAGATATATTTTTTTTATTTTTTTGCAAAATTAAAACAAACACTTTTAATTAAATTAAATCTTTCAATATGGTTATTTACATATAAATTAATTAAATTTGTTACATAATCTTTGCGTTTTTTATACCTAATATTATTACAAGCTTTAGGCAAATGTACACTATTTATTTTAATATATGTATTAATTTGTACATCTTTTAAAACATTAATAAATTTAAAAATATCTGGATGCGCTACATAAAAACTGGAGTTAAAATGACTGTGGAATGATTCACAAGCATTTGTTGTACGTTCTTGATCACTATTACAAGAAGCCCACATTTTTGGAGGAAAAACGGAATCATCAGATATATAATTATCAACTAAATAATCAGCATATTCAATTAGTTTAGCATTCTGAGGTATATCTGAGTAAAGGTCTTCTACAAAACAATCCCCTACTTCGTTAGGATTTAGAAATAATAATCCAAAAGTGTAATGCAACCAAAGACCTATTGCTGAATTAGAATCCCTGTACTCAGATACCAACCCAAGATTTTGAATTTTACGATACCAGGACTGGGTCAAATGAAACCTACATCCTATTATATTTATGTCTGGCCAAATTTTCTTAACTCCAACGTGTATCGCTTTTTCAAAATCACTAACGATTTCTTTGGGCTCAAACCTTAAATTTATACTAGCACAATAACTTTTTAAAAGCTTAAATGCCTCAAAGTAAGTATTAGATTGTTTGTTTGGCAGTAAAATAAATACTAAAGGTATATAATGTCCGTTTTCTACTGTATGTATCGTAAATAACTGAGTTAAAAATTTCGGGCAATAACTGAAAGTTCCGTCTACATAAATTTTAGGTCGTGAACACAGATACTGTAAATTTGTTTGACAGGAAAATATTATTACATTTAAGTTCGTGTTATTTACCAATAAAAATTCTTCGTCCTTATTTGTTTTAATAACAATAGATTCTAGAGCTTCTTGGAGGTCTTCTAATGATTGAGGTAAAACTGGCAAAACGCTTCGTCTTGATCGATATACACTTTTTCTTATATTATCAAGGTCCCGTGTTGTGAGATTCACTTCTGCGGGAGCTTCTTTAAGCTCAGTATTGATGATCTTAGAAGGTCTTTGCGATATGTCTTCTACAGCCTTCCTTTTAATTCCGTTTTGTAATTTCTGTGAAACAACATTAAAATATATAAATAATATATGTCTACTATAATTTTTGAGGTTTATAAGAGTGAGTATTTTTGAAAAATAACAAATTTAAGAAATTAGATGAATATCCGAAATATTTAACTTATACGAATAAAATTAATCATATTATATTATATACGTAGGTCGAGTAGTGAGCCATTATTAACCGAGGAGTTGTACTTATATTTTAAAATTTTATTTAATTAGATTTTGATAAAGGCAGAAATGATGCTAATTTCAAATAAGTTTTTATAATTTTATCATACCAATTAAGTGTACCTACTAGTGCTGAATTTGCGAGTTTGATTTTGTTTAGAATTAGAAATAAGAGTTTCTGTTTATATTTCATTGAAAATATAAAAAAAGTTCATTATTTACCTAGGGAGAGAAATATTATTTCTCATTCGAGCTTTGGAGTTAATAATGACGATTTCTAAGCTTAGTAGTAAGAAATATAATTATTAAACACTTACCTTAACGTGTAAATTTTCATCAAATGCGTGACTGTGATTGTCTTTTTGCTGTAACAACACCTCTTCTGATTTATCCACAGAAATCGAAACTGGACATCCTCGCTTTGTACAGCGATATGAAACACCTAATATAGTTTCTCTATCTTTGCGAAAGGTATAACTTTTAACTATTAATAATTTTTTTCCGCGCTCATTTAACATGGTCTCCATTTCAGTATCTTTACACGTAAACTTCTTCTGAATAATGTAAGTGAGTAAATGTAATTTAATGTGTACAATCATAAGACTGAAAGACCCATTGCTATTAGGGACAGGTACTAATATCATGTCTGCGCGCAATCGACCTGTCCCTTTTAGAACCCTCTTATAATCTGTAAGGATTAAACTGACCGCTGCGCGCTATCGGAATACACCCAGAAGATGATATACTAAAAAGCAACAATTTTATTCAGGCAAGCAGTTTTGAGACCCTTAAAGAAGATCCAACTAATAAATTTCAGAAAGAAATAAAATTAGCAGTAGATAACGTAAAATAAATAATTAACGATAAAGAGAAATATAAATTATTTTTACCCAATCCGCAACACCCTGAACTTTACTCCTTAATTAAACTCCAGAAAGAGAGGTACCCAATCAGGACAGTTGTTTCTTAATTTCAAAGATTATCATATATGTCATTTCTAAATATTGCTCATTCATACCTCGATTTTCAGTTAAAAACTCAACGGAATTGATGAATAATATTCAAGATATAATACTACCCCATAATTCTAAATTCATATCGTTCGATGTAACAAATCTATCCCCTAGTATACCTCCTAAAGAAACTATAACTCATGTTGACAACTTGCTCATAGAATAATGTTAATCCTATAATTCACTCTGATGCCATTACTTTATTAAAATTGTGTTTTAATCAAAATTATTTTCATTTCAATGGAGAGGTTTATAGCAGTAAAGATGGTTTGATTATGGGCAACCCCCTCAGCCCCCTACTAGCAGAAATTTTCATGGATAATATAGAAAAAATAATTCATGAGCACCCCCATAGTAAAAAATTTATGTACTGGCACCGATATGTGGACGACATTTTAGCTAGCTTCATTGGTACAAATAGACAATTCATTACTTACATAAACTGGATTCACAATAATATCAAATTTACCGTAGAACTTGAACAAAATTAGTCTATAAACGTTCTAGACCTTACAATTTCAAATATAAATGATAAACATGATTTTTATATATTTCATGAACCATCACATACAGATATTACAATTCATAATAGTTTGGTCCACCCATTCAGTCATAAACTAGCAGATTTCCACAGTATGATACACAGACTCTTAACAGTCCCACTAAATTTTAATAATTATAACAAAGAATAAAATATCATAAAACAAATAGCAGTTAATAATAAGTACGATCCAAATTTAATTGACAATATCTTAAATAAAAAGAAAAAAAACAGACTTTAGAACAAGTATTCCCTTCAGATAAAAATAATAAACAATTTAAAAGCTTAACATACTTTGGAACACCATCCTTAAGAAGTAAATCATTTTTAGAAACTTTAGACATGAATATTTCCTTTAAAACTGATCACAATTTATCCAAATTCATTAAAAATAATAAATCTAAATCTTCAAAATTAAACAAATCAGGAGTTTATAAATCAAAATGTGGTAATGACAATTATGTTAAAATTTATATCGGTCGAACTTTTAGAAATTTTAAAATCAGAATTTCGGAACACAAACGTAGCTATGATAACAAAAAAAATTAGATTCCAACTATTCAAATCATTTATTAGAAAACCAACACATTTTTTGACCCAAATTTTGAAATTCTCCATAGGTATAGTCGGTAAATCCTTTAGTTTAAATTTATTAGAGGCCCTAGAGATTAACAAATATAAATATTTAGGTAATCTCCTTAACGACCAAATATATATATCAATCAGTCTCCTTTATCAAACCTCTTCACCTAGAATATAGATTAGGAATGTTTGTAGTGAATGAATTTCCAGGTAATTTATTTCAATACCATTGTTAACCTTAGTAAATAGAATTCTGTATTTAGCACCGTATATATTAAGACATTTTTATATTTTACCTTCATCCGTTTTGACAAAGCTACTGTGTTAGTGAAACGCGTCAACAAGTTTAAATTGAACACTAGTTCAAATAAATGAAGATTTAAACAAATTATATTGTTTTGTTTCACGGTCAGTATAGATCTTCATCAAGTAAAAGCACCATCTATTCAAATGTAAAATTCTAAAAAATTGACAATTGTTCCGATATTACTTAAAACACTTTTGAATTGTCTTCTCAAGTGATAATTGTAAAGATCCGTTGACATAGTTTTCCTGATTTTTTATATAATTGCAAAATTATACTGATCTTAATTGGTAAAAATGATATCCAGGATATCCCCACAGGGCTAATAATATCTAAGCTTTAATATTTGTAAAATAATATCTTCTTTTTTCTATTACCATATGTTAAGTCCATTACAAGGTAAGTCACTTCTTGGAGTAACCAAAAATAAACATCAGGTGGGCATTAAATGAAATGTAACTTCTGTCATTCTGAAGATGATATTTAGGTTATATCGAAACAATTGTCAACTTTTTAGAATTTTTAAATTTTTTTCAATATATTGTGGAGTTAGCTAAAAACAGTGAGTTTCATTTGAAACCCGAACCATTTCTATTGACCTGTAGGAGGCTACTTGCAGAAATTGATAATGAAAATACATGAGACAATGCCAAAAGCTCTGAGAAATATAGTTCACAATGATATTTTGATGTCAGCAAATTTTTATAATCTCGTTGTTACACACTCTGTATACTTTGTTTTATCAGCATGAGGGTATAAATAAAAAAAACGACTGCTATAGAGTTTTATTCAGATTCTCTTTTCAGTATCCGGAAATTATCTCCGTATAATCCTTAGAGCCTCTTCCTGATTCAACCTGATGTCCTTCCGATAAATGAACACATATCATCCTGATATCCGTTCAAACAAACAACGGAAGGCATTCGTTTTTCCCACGCAATTTTATCATCATCAATTATATAAGAAGAATATAGACCAGAGTCACTTCAATACACTCCCTCACAAAAATAAAACCTAATAATACCTAATAAAAAGTTTTTCGTAGTATAATTCGAAAAAGGGGTGCTCCAGTTGAGTATTAACGTATTCTTTACTTTAAGTGAAAATAATATTGGCGCCATCTTGTTCCACCATGGGAATGTTTAGGAAGTATCATTGCCGAAATTCTCTATTAACTCTGGTATCAGGGATAGCAAAGATAATCACAGGGATCTTCAAAAGGTTGCAGCTGTGACTAATTTGGCTCAGGCTTGTTTTTATTTTCAGTAAGAATATAATCAGACATTTGAATATATGCTGATATTTTCATTTAAAATTATATGAACTAAGAGTTACTCTTAAACAATTTTAGATAAACTGTAATTATATTCTCTGCATGATTGACGATAAATATAATTCGACCAAATTTTGACCCAGAAAAGATTATTTTATATATCTACATTCCCCTAAATAATGCGACAAGGAATGAAATGCACACCTTGAGGTAAACATATTTATATTCAGATATTATGAATAGAAATCACAAATCAGGCTGAAGTTTCAAATCTGTTGTAGTTCCCATATTAAGTGCTTTCAACCAAAATATTGCATCATCAAATTCCATGCAGATTCGATGCCAAGCTTTTCATTAAGGACGTTCCCAAAAGGGATTCGTGCTCAACTTATTAAAAGCGTATCTTAATATATATAACGAAAACTATAATTGAAAGAGGTTGAGATTCACTGATCTCCTTCCATTACTTATCCAAAATTACCAAACAAAACCAATAAAAAAAGGAATCAATTTCAAAAAGATTTGATGTCTTATAAATAAAACTTTATTTTAAAAATGAAAACTTTCATCAAATTTGGATTAATGGTCAAATTTTTCAAAGAATATGAATGACTTTCCTTTTATTTGTTATGATTAAATATTGATAAATATTTTTTTTTCGTTTTTTGTCTCAGGGAGCTGGATCCCATTCAGCCACGAATAAACAAGTAATATGACATTAAAAAGAGAAACAAAGGACATGTCGCAGCAAACATATTTACTCATATCATCCAAGTCACACATCATTAATTGCCCTATACAACAGAATTCGTAGAAAACGGAGAAAAAAGGATAATAAACATAACGCTTATGTGCCCGTCATAGCGACTTTACTTACAACACACAGTAAAGGCAACGGTAAAGGGGTATATCAATGTTACAATGGAAAGACAATAGGTATACTACCATTGATTTCTTCCATTCTACATTTGAGATACAGTTATACTGATTTCTATATTTGTCTTTTGGCACGTTTAAGAAATCCTCATAATACAGTACTAACCATAGTATGTCGCCGACTGAGAAAGAACAGAGAAACTTGACTTTGTGGAAGAGCAACATTTTCTTTAGACAGAGTTTCCATCAGATATTTTGTAGCTTGACTATTATCTTGACAGCTAAACATCTAATGATTAATATCATCATAACATTTATGACAATCACACAATTCAGAGTCGCTCATTTTAATTTTATAAAGGTATGCGCGTAGTGTTGCATGGCTAACGAGACATCTGAAATACATAGCGTTAATCTTTCTCATAGGATGACTAAGCTCTTCAAGTCTTGTAGATGGAAGAATGTGGTGTATTTTGCAGTACGCTTTATTGCTTCTATTGCAGAAATGCGACCATTCTATTTCTCAATTGTGTCTCATGCTCTCCTTTCTTAAGCAAATGACGTCACTCCATGGTGAACAAAGATCTTCCGATTCGGAAAGAACTGCGGCATTCGCTAGTTGATCTTCTTTTCCGTTTCCAGAGATTTGAAAGTGGCGTTTGACCAATATAAACGTTACATACTTATTAAGTTGTATTAAGTCAACTAATATGCATGATATTTTTACGATTATACTATTGTGATATATACTTGTTGCAGAGTTTCTAATGGCGGTTAAACCTGACTGGGAATCCGGAAGGATGACAAAGTTTTGATATCGGAGATTACTATATAAAGCCCAATATAGTGCATAATATATGACCAATAGCTCTGCAGTGAAGATTGAGCATTGAGAGTTTAATTGATATTGTAGTGTCGTTTCCTCGTTAGATATGTATACAGCACATCCCACATCTAGGAAGATTTGGACCCGTCTGTATTCTTCCATAGCTGTGCAATAGCTACTTGATACGTCGTAATTACGTATAACTACTGTACGCGAAAAAAAAGATATGTCATAAGGCGCTTAAAAAGCACTTTGGTCATCTCTCTTAATTGACAGGTGTGATGTATTGGGATATGAAATAGCTAAAATTGGAAAATTTATATTTAGCCATCATTTTTCTGTTAGGCTGCTAACTGATAATTGACCTATCATGTGTACAAGTACTTTTTGGTTATTGGATGTACATTTAAGAATACAGTTTTCTGCAAGAAATAAGCGCCTTATATGTAAAGGAGGTTCACCACATTCAACCAACAGTGTGTTAGTAGGTGTGGATTTGAGAGCACCTTAAACCAATCGTAAATCCTTGAATTGCATCATCCAAGATGGATCTTGTATAAGCCCTGTAGAATATAAGCCCCATTCGTAACGATTAACAACAATGTCAGCATATTCAAACTTTTTTCACATTTAACAGTACATTGGTTTATGTGATCATTCAAAGTTGGTTTTGAATCCAGTGTGATACCTAAGTAAGTATAATTTCTATTAACTGATATCGTCATATTAGTGAGTTGTATGTTGGAAACAGCTGGTATACGATGTCGTGTGAAGAATACAACAGAAGATTTTTTAGGTGATAGGTGGAGACCCAGATCTGAGAAACATTCATTACAATGTTGCATAATGACTTTCAAAGTTTCAATACACTGTCGATGAGTCTTTTCTATTACATATAAACAGAAATAGTCTGCATATTGCAATATATTGCACTCTATATCCATAACATGTACGTTTAATGTATATATATTATAGAGTAGTGGGCTTAGAACTGATCCCTGCGGTAAACCTTTGAAAACAAGTCGTGGGCCAAGAATTTGGTTGTTGCGCCAAATAAATGTTTGTCTATTTATAAATAGTTCAACCAAGACATAGGCACATCTGGATGGAATACCAATTTGAATTAATTTACTAGAAAGTGAATGCAGTTGAACATTATCGTAAGCACCGGTAATGTCCAGAAATAACGCAGCAAGGTAATTGTTTACGGTAAACGTTAATTGAATATCTGTGACTTGATATGCAATGCAGTCCACTATGCCTCTTTTCCTACGAAACCCAAACTGTGTGTCTGGGAAAACATTATTGCTTTCACACCACCACTCCAGTCTAATCTTTATAATCCTTTAGAAGATTTTTAATAAACAAGACATAAGGGCAATGGGTCTGAGGGTAGTTGAATCATCTAACCTCGGAATTGAAACGATGAGACATTGTTTTAAAGAGTCGCAATTATCTCCTATTATCAAGATATTATCATAGATTTTGCATAAGAACTGTAACGCTACGTCCGGCATGTTTCCTAGCATCAGGTAATTGATTCCGTCAATTCCCGAACTAGATTTTTTAGAAGTTTTAATACTTGTTTTTATTTCACTTATGTTTATCGGTGCTAGTAAACAATGTTGTTCTGGAGAATTAATAGGCCAGTGTGTTGGATAATTGACATGGTCGGGTTCAATCTTTAGATGCAAGTTTTTAACTAAGGTTTCGTTGACTATACAAGATTTTCTAACGCTTTGAACGTTATTAAACCTTCTCCATATGTCGCTTGGATGAGTTTGTCTGTTAAGTGAGGAGCAAAATTTGGCCCAATTTGTTCTTGATTTGGTTTTCAATAACCGTTTACAAATAGCATCTAATCTTTTATTTTGAATGAAGTTAGAAGGGATTAAGTTTGTTCTGTAAGTTTTCAACGTATTTTTCCTAGAATTTGTCGCTGCGAGGCATTCTTGATCCCACGAGGGAATGTATATAGTCGGATTATGAGTAGTTGATCTTATTACCTTACAAGACTTGTTTGCAGCTGCCGTTATTGTATGAGTGAGAGTTTGATATAACTTCCAATTAGCGTTGGACATTGAACATTTAAAAGTAGGTTTAACCGAAAAAAAATCTTTGTGGATATCGTTGATGACAATCCTAATAGGGAAGTGATCAGAACCATAGGAGTCCGATAAAACGGACCACGTAAATGAAGAACACAATATGGAGGATAAGATAGTCAGATTACCAGCAGATTTATCTTGACCTGGGGAAGAAATTCTTGTGGCACAACCGTCATTAGCTACAGCTAAAGCAGGAAAATAATCTAACGCTTCAGCTAGTATATTACCATCTGTCGAGCACGTCTCCGAACCCCAGATTATGTGATGAGCGTTGAGATCACCACCGATGATACACTCGTGTTTAATCTGAAATTTTGGGATATGAAAATATAACTTATTAGGAACAATTTATATCTAAGAACATTAAAATTCACCACTAATTAGCCATCCCAAAAAAATGTTTTGCAGAATGCCGTTCTAGAGAGATTAGTGCAAAAAAAATTTCAAAATAGTCAATGCTACTCAAAAACACCAATTTTTACCATTTTTTGTTTGTTTGTTTAAACGCTGGTGAAAAAGTGTCACTTTTTTTCGTGTAACACTTTTAGATTCATATTCCTTATCAAATATTATAGTGATTTAAAAAAATGACTTTGATAACTGGTAGACTGGGGCTATAGTTGATTTCTATTGGCTTGTACAAACTACATATTAATTTGCAATATATACCGAATTAATATATGATAAGCACATATTCTGCGGAAATGGGAATCAACTGAACCTTGTTATACATACTATACGTTCTTATTCATATTTTATAACACTGCAACGGAGTTACGTTATCAATAAACGACGTCCTAACATTCCGCCAAATGAACGATATTGTCTGTTTTAATTGTAAAGAATACATAAATGGTTCATATTTAACGGAAATTATTTTGATGTGTTATAATATGTGTCAATTACAATATTTGATAAAAACATCTGATGAAAAAAATATAAATAGTGGTCCACGATATTGAATTTTATTGTATCAGATTATTATCAGATTATAACTTCAATCACGGCTTCCGATTAAAGGAATAATCCTAAGTATTTACGTAGAGCAGTAGCAAGCGAACAAGTTTAACTACGGTTTATACATCGATGCTTTAAAGCGCAGATATTGTATGTCCAATTCTGCTTGTTTTCCAGAATCACAAAAAATAGGTTTTGATTTGCATTCAATTAGAGTTCGTAATATTTTCACAAAAGACCTGATATGTTTTATTATGTATTATTATTACAATTTTCAATAAAAATCGGTATAAAATGTAAAGTTGTATTGACATACAATATTATGAATTTTCTTTAGTGGACATACTACATACGAACGTAATGAAAAAACTGTAAATGTACACGTCATTTCGAATTTTTAATGAAGGAAAAGGAAAATTTACATTCTGCATAAGGGCGTAATAAAAAATTCAATTATACACATTTCGAGTTTTTACCGAAGAAACAAAACATTTATATACGTAAAAACATAATATAAATAATGTATTAATATACACATTTCGAGTGTTTATTGAAGGAAAAAATTAACACAAACTCAAATCCAAAGTAGAATCGATATTATTAATAAGGTTTTCAGACTCCCCGTCTGAAAAAACTTCAAGTGTAGTATATGGAACAAGATCTTTTGCTTTCATTGAGCTTGGTAAGGCGTTAAAATAGCTTTTGTTAGCGTCGGGAATGATTTGCTCCTGAAGTGAATAAATTAAATCCTTCTTTTTCGCCTCGGAAATTGATAATCTATTGCCATATTTTTGTGTCAAAACGGCAGTTTTCTCACATTTTTTGGTTTGCAAAACATTTAGTTGTAAGAATTCATTATCGGTCAATGAATATTTATATTGAATGTTAAATGCACTAGATTTCTCAAATCTCAGCCATTCAATGTCCATTTAACTTCTTCCTTCAAAGTAATCAGTTTATTATTTTGCACAACAATTGACGCCAGGGTCTCTAGGTCGTAGAAATCAGAAAAGCAAAGCTTATGGACCTGATAGGGACAGGGTTTTTCTCTTGTCATTTCAATGAGTAATCCCCATTCTTTGGTTGTAAATTTTTTTTGATGTTTACTGGCTCTTTCAATGGTAGCGTGAATTGAAGCTGCCTCAAGATAGGAATAGCTGGATTCCATGAATTTAAGATCGACAATTTGTAAGTGTTTAATTCCACTCACAGCGTACAACATTGCAGCTGCTAGAAATTGGTTGCGGTTCTGCCTTCCGCAAGTGTCTGGAAAGCTGGACACACGGGAGCTAGTCTCAGGTAGGTTTTGCAAATATTTTAACAGGCATGTGTCAATTTCTGAAGATCTCTTGGTGCTGTGAGTCTCATCCCAAAGGAAACAGTGGCCACTCTGATCAAAAGAATGGTATATTGTAAAATTAAAAACAGAAAGATTCCGTTTGTGATAAATTTGACAATCAGCGGTGAAGTGAACATATAGAATAGCTTCCAAATCAAAAGAACTAGCTCGAAAGCTTGAGTTTCCTAACGCCGCTTTTTTATTCGCATCTCTCATTTCCATTGCTTCATTTTCTCTCTTTTTGTGTAGTTGCCAGCTTTCTTCCAAATCAGTTTTGTCTGTAGAGCTATAATAGAGATTGCATGAGGAGCAGTGATCCTTCTTAGGGTAATGGACATCACAATTAAATATTTTTCTCTGAACATTAATGGAAACCGGCGATATTTTCTCCTCTGTACAATGAGTCTCAGCATAGAAACGATACATAACAGAAATATTTAAATCAGCAGCTGAATATAATTTCTTCGTATCACGTCGGCTGTAGTGGGCTTCTATACGAGGAAAACTATCTATAGGTTTGTTGGTATGATTTTGCGAAACAATGGGTGTAATGTTAGTAGTTTTTCCTTTTCGTCCATCGGTACCTATATAGGCGCCATTAACACCACGTTTTTTCAAAGCTAGGTCAATGATTTGAATACTTATGCCAAATGTTGCGCAAAAAAATTTTAGGCACACTCGCGTACTTTTACCCTCTTCATCATGTTGTAGTGAATATACGCATGATTTAGTCTCTGTGACTTGGCTTTCTGGGTTTCGTTATCTGTGACGACAAACGCTAGTTTCTGTTACCAATGAACATAAGAGTGCTTTTTGACGATCACTGTCAGGAAGTTCTCAATATTCTTGATGCAAAATTTGCTACCTCTTCAATGATACATTATCAGAACATTTGAATCGGCACTTTGAACAATCAATGTATCGCGGTTCTTTTTCTGGTATAACTTTATTTTTCCTGGTTTGATAACTCTGCCCAAAAGCTATTTTAATTTTTCGATCATTCCTTTTCCATGTATTGGTGTCTGCTAGTCTTTTTCGACTTCTTTTCAGAACATCATGTACTAAAGTTTTACTGGATGTTGATGCTACTGGAGATATTTCTGTTGGATTTTCTTCAATACATTCGTCTAGGTTATTGTTACTTGTTGAGCTGGAATATACTCCTCCGAAGTCGATAAGCTTTTATCCACTTTTTCATCAGTGGCTTATACCTCAATATTATCTTTCTCGAGAGCATTATGTAGCAAACTGCTTTCGTTGATCTACAGAATATTCGATGTTTTCGATAACTTGTATATTGGATGGCAATTCGTCCAATATATATGTTTGTTGAGTCTCAGGCAACTCAAAATACTCCGGAATTTCTTCACAATGAACAACAGTAACACCACAGAAAGGATTTGTCTCAATTGAATATTGAAATGAATCTGTGAAAAATGCAAAGTTTGTTAGTCATAGAAGAGCGTATTTAGATATTTTGAAACATACCAAACGGAATAATCAAACGATATTTATCAGAATTTAGGAGATTAAACGAATCGGTGAACTCCTTGCCGATTTGCGATCCGTTCTGCGGATCTGAAAATAAAATCGGTGAGTAAATTACTTCACGTGCGGATACATAAATTTGAGTAAAATACAGCAAGTTTAAAAAAAAGAATACACCACTGGACTGTACGTGAAAAACTTAATCAAGAGAAGTTTTTACTTGTTTGACTGTCCCAATTGTCCAAAATGGAACACACTGTACAGTACTTATCATGAAACTAAGTGTATTTTGGATAATAATATGGGCAGATATAAAATTATTATAATTTTTCAATTTGGGTATTCTTACCAGTTGCAATTTCTCCAGGAGCTGATGTTGTTTCCCTAACGTTTTGCTTTTTTGCGAGTTCGACCATCATTTCACCTCGTGCAAACATAGTTGCAACAAAAAGCCCACTTTCATTAGCAATAAACACTATACACTAATTACTTGAACTAAATTCAGCGATGGGAAAGAAATATTTCACTATATGAGCTGGTTATTTCGCATAGCGCAATGCTACTTCGAAGGTGTCTAACATAAAACTAAATAAAAACGAGGAGCATACGAATATAGCAAGTCCATACAAGTACTAAACAGCTGATTTATAAGTACGCAGCAGTAGAGTGCACATCTGTTATGTCCGGATATACAACTTTTTAGCATGTGTTGAAATATTGTATGTCCGGACTTACTATATTTGTGCTTCGAACTATTTTGAACTGCGAAAAATTATGACATACTATAAGTGTGCATTGGCACAACCTACTAACCTATGGATATAGTATATTTTCACTATATTGATTACCCTTACTTCTAGTTATTCGGGACACACAATATTTGCGCAGTCTCTAGATATGTCTTACTACGTTCAAAATATCACTTTACCCTAACATTGGCAGAAAGGGGACATACGATATCTGTGCTTTGAACCATCGTCATATACAAACTAATTTCCGCATTGTCATTGGAGAGGTTTTAAATCTACTTCACACGAATCTGCGTTTCTTATTGTGTTTCAATACCGAAGGTTCAATTTGAACAGAAAACTCAATGAAGTGGAAAGTAGATATCACTTCAACTTTCAAATGGAAAATGATAGTCTCAACCCTTAAATTGGCAGAGTATCCTCTAGGATACATACATTTTCAAAAGATACCAAAACTACAAACATCAACTTACACACAAACAAGTCATTGCAGTACGTTTTAATAATAATATTTAAATTAATGAGTAACATGTGACCGCTGATGTTGAGGTAGTTATTCACTTGTATTATTTAAAATTAGGGTCTATATTTCAAATAAATACCTGAATGCATGTTTAAAGGCATGATTTCATCTACACAGGTCTGCGATGAAAAATTGTTTCAAAAAATGTTTGTGTTTTTGATGGTATTTTTTGTGCTGATTACAAAAAAAATAATGAAAAAATTCTATCACTCCCTGTTTACTGAACAAATCACACATTAAATTATCACTTTTTAGGTTTCTATATAACACGAAGAAAACACACATACGGTATTTTACTAATGAAATAAATTTAATTTTAAATTGGAAACATGTTTAAGAAACTTTACAGTAAAACTGGTAAAATCTGGTTCATACTAGATTTGCTGCCAGTATTCTGTCTTTGTTACTACCCCTTCCTATCTTCGCGATCCACTCTCTGTTTGCTCACTACTGCAAGGTCAAGTTACTGTCTGTAGTAAGTGTGACAACACGATAAAAGTAACGGACAAAACCAGACACATTTTACACAAGACGAAATTACACAAACATTGCAAGACATGAAAAACAGAAAAGCAACAGCAAGAGATGGACTCATCAATGAAATATTAGAATACATACACACACAACAATCGAGAATACTGACAGACATATACAATAGTTGCTTGAGGGAAGAGAAGTTAACCGATATATGGAAGAGAGCAGATATGATTTGGCTACCGAAAAAAGACGGAGGCAAGAGATCTATCTGTCTTCTCCCACCTATGGGGAGGATTCTTGACAAAATGACAGCCAAATAATTGGTACACTTTTTAGAAACTACCAACAATATAAATGACAAACAATGCGGTTTTAGACAAGGACACTCGACAATGGACGCAATTACACAAATTACAGACAGGATAATACAGAACAAAACAAACAAACAACACACATTAATCATAACACTAGATTTGAAGACCGCCTTCAATTCGGCTTGGGTCGCTGCGATTATCAAGAAACTCATCGCCACACATACACCACACAATATAAAACAATTATGTCAAGACTTTCTGAAAAACAGACTAATCAATACAGAGGACGTGACGAACAAAACACAAAGAGGTTGCCCGCAAGGCTCCAACCGATACTGTGGAACCTGGTTATGGAGGACTGGTTTACAGCAATATACATGAAAGGGCATGCAACTGACAATGACGTTATACAGGCCGTTATAGATGACCAGATCTTAGCCATTACAGGTCAAAATTTAAAAATTATAGAAACCAAGTGGACTGGGATCTGGGCACCATGTGAGGCCTGGGCTGAACGCAACAAATTGACTTACAACAACGACAAGACTGAATCAATGTTTGTTCCATACAGGGGGACTAGGCTGACAAGAATCAAGATGCAAAATAAATCAATACACATCGCTGACACAATACAGTAACTTGGCCTTAAAATAGACACCGGGCTCCTATGGCTTGAGCATGTCAAAGCCAACAGGCAAAAAGCTTTAGAAATGGGGCACAAGCAGTTCATAGTATCAGGGAGGGACTGGGGACGTAAACCACAAACAATAAAATACATTAACGAGAGAGCAGTGAAGCCCATGCTACTATATGGGGCAGAAATTTGGGGAGGGAGAGCCCAGGGGGAACCAAAAACAACTGGCCGCGTCGAAGAGACCGTTTCTCCTTGCCATAACAAAGGCCTACATGACAGCACCAAACTCTGCCCTACATGTATTGGCAGGGGTGACACCGCTTGACGTTGACTCCAAAACCATACACAAAACATACACGGACAAAAAACAAGAACTACACATGACGAAAATCTTCACGAGACACCTACCACACCCGACAAATAGAACAATGAAACTACTAAGTGACCAAAACGGGAACAAAACAATAGGGGTTTATATCACAACACATGACAAGACAATAAAAAAGAAATACAAAATACACACAACACTACACATAAACAAACTCGAAATAATAGCACTGAAGACAGGCACAGACTTAATACTCAACAGCATACACAAACACAGAAACACAAACATAACTTTCAACATAGAGTCTGACAATACACTTCAACTATTACAAAACGGTAACAACCGAGACATCAATATAATAAACATAAAAAAAACTAAGAGCTAATAGCAAAACACAATGTAAAATATAATATAGCGAAACAGCCAAGGGTCAGTGCAGGTATCAAGAAAGCACACAAACTAGCAACATTAGCACACGACGACTCAGATTACACTATAACAATCACCACAAAAACAGACATAAACAGACAAAATGACGACATGGCAAGACAGGTGGGAGGGGACATAAAGTGCAGGAAAACGTATGACCTAATAAGAATGGTTGGAATGACAAAACCTTCACCAACATGGAAGACAACACAATTAGTAACGGGACACGGACACATGAACGATTATTACGCTTCACCCTTAGACAGACGAACGGACACTGCACACACTGTAACACACGCGATGATTAAAAACATATAACACACGATTGCACATTACTTCATAGACACAACGCTAGACAACTATTGACTGACAGACTAGGACTGAAACAAATGACATACCCCCCGGACGATATCGATCTGAGTGACCGAGAGGTCGTCAGTTGGGTAAACCAATGGGGGGATGGACGATGATGAGAACACGTAACACTTACACACGACTTAACACTTGGTCCCTGCATTTGCTCTTGACCAAAGCTTAGAGTTCACCAACAACGTTATAAAACGTTAGAATTAGAATTTTATATTAGTAATCAAAATATTTGCAAACATTACGACTTATTGTCTAAACAATAAGACAGGGTCTTCTTTTCTTGCGACATTTTTGGAGTGTGGATGTTGGGATGGGTTCTTCTTGATTGCAACAGTAGATGGTGGATAGTCACTAGCCATATGCCGCAAGGTAGGTGGGCTGTTGTCCACAAGGCTGGGTTCTCATTGTTTTGAGGCCAAGCTGAGTGGACAATAAATCATTTTTTCTGTAGTCAGTGTGGATGTAATCACTTCCCTGAACACTCACTTTTTCATCGCGAGTTTTAGTTTTGTTTTTTGAGGTTATGTTAAATGGCTTCTAGAGGTTGTGTGAGCTCTCCTGATTGTTTCTGCTGCGTTTGTGGGACTAACACTGTTGAAGATTAACAGAGAAACATTTCTGATTTTGTTAAAAATATTTACTTAGCCTACTTTGGTATGAAACTCGGGTATCAAGACAAACAATGGGCTCCTCACAAAGTGTGTTCTCTGTGTGTTGAAGGACTGAGACAATGGTTTCAACGTAAGAAGAAATAATTTCCTATGGTTTGGAGAGAACCTGCAAATCACAGTGATGATTGTTCCTTTTGCTCTTGCTGTATGCAAGGTTTTCATTTGAAAAATGAAATAGAGATTTGGTATCCTCATGGGCCTGATTCACCTGTACTTTGTCCCCCAGCTACACTTGAAAACATTTTAGATAATGTTCATCAGTTGTCTCCAGGCAGTGATGATGACGACAATGATGGTTCTTACGAGCCTATTAACAGAGAGCCAAAACTCTTCATGCAGTCGGAACTAAACAATTTGGTTAGAGACTTTGGCGTTGCAAAAGGATTCTGCTGAGGTTTTAGGGTCAGGGTTGAAAGAAAAATATTTGTTCACTCCTGCAACATACTTCTTTTGACACAAAAGTAGTAAACAAGAATTTGAACCGTTTTTATCTCGAGACGGTGATCTTGTAATTTGTACTAATATTCCTGGGTTGATGGAAACATTCAATATAAAATACGACCCTGAAAAATTGAGACTTTTCATTGATTCCTCCTTGAGAAGCCTAAAAGCTGTTCTTATTCACAATGACAACCAATATGCATCTGTATCAGTAGGGCACTCAGTTCACTTGAAAGAATGTTGGTAAAACCTCGAATTTGTACTTAACAAGCTTAAGTACTCAGATCATGAATGGACTGTTTGTGGAGATTTGAAAGTGATTTCTATGTCACTAGGCCAATAGAGTGGTTACACAAAGTTACCCTACTTCCTCTGCGAATGGGATAGTCGTGACCGTAAACAACACTACGTGAAAAAAGAATGGCTAGTAAGAAGCACTTTGGTTCCTGGACTTAAAAATGGTGAGAAAAAGAGTTTAGCGGATCCTAACAAAGATTCTACTTCCGCCACTTCACATCAAGTAGGGACTAACGAAGCAATTCGTCAAAACATTGCCTAAAGAAGGAGAGTCTTTCAGACATCTCTGTAAGCAGTTGACCGGTCTTTCTGAGGCAAAACTTAGAGAAGGGATATTTTCTGGTCCGGATATAAAGAAACTTATGAAGGGTGAAGACTTCGAGTTGAAAATGGAAGACCAGGAAAACAAAGCAGGGAAGTCTTTTTAACAAGTGGTAACTGGCTTCCTAGGAAATAAAAAATACCCAAAACACAACAATATTGTGGCCAATCTGCTAAATAACTGCAAACTTTTGGGCTGTTAAAGTACATTTCATACATTCTCATCTGGACGATTTTCTGGAAAATCTTGGAAGAGTGGGTGAAGAACAAGGTAAACGATTCCACCATATCTACCTTCTAACAGAGATAAATCTGGTTGAACTTACTAACTAGATTAAACTCCAACTGAATCCAATTGATGACAAGTATTCCAAATTTATGTTTGACGCAAAAGTTTCATGGTACTGATGGATTCATTTGAGGCACATTTATTTCAAGTAACAGGGACACGAACATCAACATTGATTTTTTTTTGTAAGTTTTTCCATTCACCACCAAACTTAGCAATTCGAAGCTTTCAAGGAAATCAGTAATACACCAGCTGCACAAGCAGATTTGAAGTTAATAAATTTGCAGACAAATAAATATCAGCATGTTGCTTCTCTACACCATTTTGGTTATTAACCATATCATCCTGCCGCCGTACAATATTTCATTTCAGAAAGGGATAACTCCAGTTCATCGATATTAATCTGTCCAACTCAACATTTGTTATTTGATATTGCCATCATAATTTTGAAATTTTATCGTATCTAATAATCAGATATACAAAATGGCTATAACATGATTATCGTTAAATCAATAACCTGGTAACTTTATTACAAGAAAAATTCGATTAGGATTTTGAATTTACAACCAGCGGAGAAAAAAGCACTTATTATGTTCGTATATACTTACCGCTAAAATTTGCTCTAGAAATTATAAAGTATGAACATCTAAAGCTCACAAAGAGGTGACGTACATAATTTCATCAATTTTTTAGATTGGACTCCAATGTTTCCAACGGGAAATCGTTCGTGAAATAATAGGACATTATAGAACAAGTTTCACAAGGCATCACTTTATCGCACGCGTCCAAGTTTAGAAGACACACAGAAGGCAAGTATTCTGAAGGACAAGTGCGATGGAAGGCCTCATAAAACATGTTTTTCATACTATTTTTTCCACTTGGCGTTTTTCGTCTCCAAAAGTAACAACATTTAAAAAATAGGATAAATAACTCGATATACGGAATTTTGTTTTCATCACGTAGCGGTTAGTAATGCTCACATTAGCGTCAACTTGAAACATTCTAAAATCGAATAATTGTGTCAATTTGCAATTAGTTTGTTAGGTTATTATTATAACCATCTAAGCGTTCCTTGGATTATAGTTGGGTTATGTTATCTGTTTACTTGATTTTTTAGACGACTAACGTTGACGTTTCTTTGTTATTGTTAACAACCTCGAATAAAATATTGTGTTTCGAAAAGTGCTCTCTTTTGACACTCAACGGGGTTTCATAGAGTAAACATTAGAATCGCAAAGTAGAAAAATAAGAGTTGCTTATGAAAAATTACAGAGCCGTCGCTAGAACATACAGTGATATGAAGAATTTCAAAATGTATGATTTTCATGAGAATTGGTCTGCTCGGGGATACACATATTTTAAAGCCGTGGATAATAGTGAAAGCCAGAAATGACAGCTACTGTATTAGGTCTACCCAAGCTTTATTAAATATCATTACAAATATTCTAGACATGTATGGACATGATGATCGCAATATCTTCAGATACAATCTAATAGTTATATTATGTAGAATATATTCAAATATTCGCAGATAGCAAAATATATGGCATCCAAATTAAGTTATTCTAATAAAAAGTGGCATTATTTGTTAGAATAGATTAACTCTTGTGTTGCCACCCTAAAATAATCACACCCATCTTGCAATTCTTGGTACTATGCTTTGCTTATTCAAGGCGTTTTCAACTGAATTACAGTCTGTAATGACAGTAAATTCTCTGCCCTTTAAATAATAACTGTACCTGTCTAAGGTTTTTACTATTGCTTAAAGCTCAAGTTCGAAATAGTGATATAGTTTTTCTTCTTTTGTGGTTTGCTCACTAAAGTACGCCACTGGTTTTTCTAAATTTCCATCCATTTGTAAGCCGGAAATGACAGCTACTGTATTAGGTCTACCCAAGCTTTATTAAATATCATTACAAATATTCTAGAGATGTATGGACATGATGATCGCAATATCTTCAGATACAATCTAGTAGTTATATTATGTAGAATATATTCAAATATTCGCAGACAGCAAAATATATGGAATTCAAATTATGTTATTCTAATGAAAAAGTGGCATTATTTGTTAGAATAGATTAACTCTTGTTTTGCCACCCAAAAAGAATCACACCCATCTTGCAATTCTTGCTACTATGCTTTGCTTATTCAAGGCGTTTTTAACTGAATTACAGTCTGTAATGACAGTAAATTCTCTGCCCTTTAAATAATAACTGTAACTGTCTAAGGTTTTTACTATTGCTTAAAGCTCAAGTTCGAAATAGTGATATAGTTTTTCTTTTTTTGTGGTTTGCTCACTAAAGTACGCCACTGGTTTTTCTAAATTTCCATCCATTTGTGTTAATATTCCCGCAAATCCTTCTCTACTTGCATCTGTATAAACTATCGTTTTATGGTTTGGATTAAATGTTTTCATTATTGGCTCAAGCACTATTAAATTTTTCATTTCCTCAAATATTTTTGTTTCATCTATTGTCCAATTCCATGAACAATCTTTCTTTAAAAGTTTTGTCAATTTTGCTATTCGACGGGTAAAGTTTGGAATGAATTTTCAAAAAAATCCGATAAGTCTAAGGAACTGATGAAGGTGATGTTGATTTTTTGGACTGGAACATTTTTGTACGGTTCCAATTTTAAGTTTACTCCACTGATTTTGTTAAATGAAAGTTCATATCCTAAATAAGTGAGTTCTGTCATCAAAAATTTAGACTTGGTTATCTTAATTGTTAATCCATGTGTCTGCAATAATTGTAATACTTTGTCTAATAACTCTAGACCTTCTTCAACTGTTTTCGTTGGGATTAAAATATCATCCAAATATGGAGTAATATTATGTTTACGCATTGGTTCAAAAAATTCGTTCTGCCATCGGAATTTGATGGTATCCTGCGGCTAGATCTAGAAGGGTAAAGTATTTGCAATCTGATAAATTATCAATGATTTCTTCTATTATTGGCAATGAAGATGGTTTTTTATTTGTTATTTCATCAATTTGCATGTAATCTACTACTAGTCGTTTCGTACCATCTTGTTTATTTATTAAAAATGACGGAGCGAATTACTTTTCCTAGTAATTTCAGCTTCCAAAAGTTCATTTAAAATCTATTTCACAAACTCAGGTACTCTATATGGTCGATATTTTACTATATTGCTACTTTTGGTATCTTTTTTTATTGTTACTGTATGTGTCGATTTTAAATTTTTCATAGATTGAAAAAATGTATCTGCATGTTTCTGTAAAATATTTTGAACTTTTAAAATATTTGATTGTGTTAGGTTACCTGTCACAACACTTTTTGAATATTCTATTTGTATTGAAATGTAAAATTATTGTCCACACTGTACGATATTGATTAATAACTGTTAACCAATATCCACATAATTGTGAAAGTTGGTTCTCCTTCTCCAAATAAAACTCGTGTGACAACTTAACACTTATATTAACTATTAACAGGAAGTAATATTTCACATTACTCAATACAAAACTATATCTATTTAGTGACACTTTGATAGGATATATAAAAACCGTTAACTTTATTTAAAAATGATATTGAACTGTTTATAGAGAACCGTATTATCAGTAACCCGATGTTTACTAAGAGAATATCGCAATTACTTAAAATTATTGAACGTAGGTGAAGGCAAGGTAAAATCCAGTACATAGTCCTCAAAATTATACAGAGAAGTGAACGGTACTTCGTCTCACGAGGTTCTTGCTCTACTGCCTCTTTCAGACAAGCGGGGTGGCTAGGGGAGAAAAAATTTCTTTTCGTTCCCTATCGACTAAAGACATATACCAGATGCTCTTTCTTTTTGAAATTATGTATGAAACTCAAGGTTGAGGGAGTTAAATATCCTTTCAAAGTGCCACTTGAAAGATATGCTAACATATGCTGATGCAGCCATCATAAGCGGCGCAGGTATTTTTTAAATGGCGATTCAATCTGTAAAATAAACATTGTTTATTGAACACATACCATAATACATAATATCATTATTTTCTGTAAAATTTCTTCCTATTAGCAACTTTGTTGACAGTTCAGCTTCTAGTACATATAATGTTATTTTTGCTTCTACTGTATCAATTTTAACAATTGTCTCAACATACTTTTTCACTGTGCACGAGTTACCTAATATTCCCGAATGTTCAACAAATTTATCAAGTGGTCTAATTTCTAATTCCATATTATTGGCCAATTTTTTCGAAATTAACGAACAATCACTACCAAAATCGATAAACGCTTGATGTTCCTTGTCAATTAAAATATTTTTATTGAATGTATTCTTATCGTTGAAGTTTATTCTTTTCACTGATTGCCTAGTCTCTTAATTTTTCTTAAAATTTGAGTTGGTTAATTGTGCATTATTTTTCGGATATTTTTTTGAGAAACAGTTTCTTTCTATGTGTCCTATTTTTTTACAAAAATTGCATTCTTTTTTACGATGGCGACATGTGCCCTAATTCATCACATACCATGCACTGTTTTTTATCCCTTTGTATAATAATCACGTGTATTGGAAACATATGTTTGTTCTATGCGTTTAAACCTATTGCCTGTCATCTGATTATTTTTTAAATATCTATTTTCTAAATAAGCACCTAATAGGTTAAGGTCTTTAATACCGGCTGTTTCAATGGCTGAGGTAGTATTTTTATCGTTTATTGTTCCGATTACTAAAGATATCTTAGCAGCGTCATATGTATTTTTAGAACATTGAAATGTATCTTTAAGAATATTCTTCCATTGTTCCCATATTAATGGCGACCATCTTAATTCGCTTTCAATAAAACTTTTATACAAAGTATATGCGGTTCCGCGCAATTTTGATATAGCTTGAAAAAAGTTGTGAAACTGTCATTCCATGCATAATTCTCTTAGTAATGTTGTATTATTTCTAACCATTTATCTATTTGACAGTGTAATGGATCAAATTGAGGAATCTAATTTTCGTATTTTCAATAGAGGATAATGGTGAAGTAACTGTACTACTTACTGAACAAGTAGGAGGCGTATAGCTTCTTCTTGGACGATTCTCATCAGCTTTATGACCTTGCTATTTGCAACGTTTCCATGTTTTATCATAGCTATTTGAACTAGATGACAATCGACAGCGTCTTCATCTTTTCGGCATATTTAGCGTTCGTAATTTAGTCTTATAACTTCACTTAGTTTTATAACTTATAACAATAACAGATAGTTCCGTTTTTCCGTTTTTCGACCACACCCATGATTTCAAGTCAATTAGAAGAAAACGTAACAACACTCAAACAATCAAGAAAAACAATTTTCCAATTATTTTTCATCGATTTCTTAACCACTTCTGATGTCGTCTTAAAATTAAACAATCAATACATTTAACACTTTTATTACTCAACGACCTATGTCTAAGAAGTTATGTCTTAAATTTATTTATGGTATTAGAAAATATAACAGTGTTTGTCATGAACTTAAGTATGATGCCAATTGGCTTGATATGGCGAACCGACGAAAACTCCATGCTGTATGTCTCTATCATCGTATGATAATAACAAAATGCCCGCCATATTTATATGACAAAATTAAGTTTAGGATAGACGTTCATAGTATTAATGTCAGCTCCAAAGGTTTAATATCACCACCTATTTACATAACAACCGTATTTCGTAAGTCATGTTCTTATAATATATACAACTTGTACAATAACATCCATGAATCCATTAATAAATTCCCTTTAAGCTCATTTGAAACAAAAATTAAACTACAAATTTTTGAGTCAACATACAATATTACATTGCTTTTCGTATCTGTCGGTTATGCTGTTTCCTTTCCATCTTAATTGTTAATTATAGTTACTGTAATAGAACCATAGCATATTCGATTTATTTTATATACTAGTAGAATAAGTCTTTCTATTTTCTTGAAAAAGGACTAGAGCTTTGATCAGCAGGTACAGCATTCTTGTTGTGCTATGTTATTGTCTATCTCCTTTTACAGAGTTTATTGCCTATTTGTATATTTTTATACTTGTTATTTGTATTTTTGATTTTGATCTCTGTAATCAACAATTTATTATATATATATATATATATATATATATATATATATATATATATATATATATATATATATATATATAATGTACACATGGCTTTAGCAGCGTATGATATTTATTTCAATCTGACAGTTGTTGTCAAAAAAATTCCCGGCTATCAAAATTGTAATTTATTGAAAGATAAATCTAATGTAAAATAATCGAATCACTCTTATCTCAGGGTGGGTTCCATGCGCTTTAAAAATAGAAATTTTTATGAGATTTTGAAGTATTGTCCAAATTAAATATGGATTATTAATTTTGTTCCGTTTGATCTACCTAGTAATATAATGTGACTGTTTGTTCAAGATTATAAAGGCTATTCAATTTCTTTCTAATATTCAATATATTTCAATAAACATTCTGTCACCAATTATCCACAAATGTCACTGTCACAAATGAATTTTTATTATCAAATAAAGTGAATTAAATTTCTATAAACTGTTCAAATCTATCACAAAACTATATCTAAAGTAAGTCGAATTCAAACTAAATCTCACAGAAAATAAACAAATACTAGTTTTCCTTTTTTTATCGAATGACAAAAATCTTATCTACAATGAACAAAATTTAAGTGAATTACGAATGAAGTTTATATATTATCAAATAGCAAAATCTTATCTATAATGGATATAAATTAAATTAATTACGAACTAAATTGATACATTTCTTGAATTGTCCAAATGATTTTCGAATTGTCACTTTTAATTCGCGAATGTCAAATACCCATTTACAGTCCCAACTTCTTTTAATATACTTCTCCAATATAATTGTTCAATATTTAATTTCTGTATTTATTCTAAATAAAAAATTTTTTTATCTATTATTTAGATGCATCTATCGTTAATTTTGATTAAGGCCTGAAATTTTTCGTCGCAATAATGCATTATTTCAAATTATCAATAATTTGGAACAGACTCACCTAATCTGGACTCCTCCAAACTCATACATTCCTAAATCTAATTTAGAATTCAGGATCGTTCACTTTTCCGAATTTATGACTAAATTTTCCAATAAAAATAAAAAAACACGCACCGAATTTACAATAATGGCCACCGGATAACAATTTCTATTATTAATTCTTATACTATTCAACTAACTATTACTTGACGAAATTTTGGAGAACTATCAAATTATACGTCCTCAGTTCGGGATCTCAAATGCAACTCACTATTTTATATCAAATAAATAACCACATTAAACTGTGGTTATCAAACTTTCTCTTTTTTCAAAAAAAAAACTAATTTTTTTCATTTTCTCACTATAAGTAGATTTGGATTTCTTTTATTAACTAAATACCTCATAATGAATTCTGTTTTCTTTCCCCTTCAATATCTTTTTCAGCTGTGACATGTAAATGTCATCAGAAATTAAATAATCTGCCAATTCTTACATATACAGGGTTTGCCAAAAGTATTGCAAAAAAATAGACTGAAATTCTTTAAAATTTGAAATCATAGAACTGTATTAAATCCCCCTAATAAGAGAATGACAAATCGATTCTTCATACTATATATTCATCTTTCAACATTACCAATATCACTCTATCTTCGTAAAGCATCCAATTTGTTCATAATATCCTGTTTTTAATACCATTAAGTGATTATCCTAATTCCCATAAAACTTATATTAATTATACTATAAACTGATTTGGTTATACGTGAGAAGTGGAAGTAAATAATAGTGTTTTAAATGACACTCACGGTTTCTAGTTAATTCCACAATATGATAAAAATTATTAAAAATTCTGAAAAATGGACAATTGTTTCGATAAATCAATATCATCGTCAGAATGACAGAAGTTACATTTCATTTGATGTCTTCCTGATGTTAGTCGTTATTTTTGGCTAGACCAAGAAGTGACCTAACTTGTGATTGACTTAATATATGTTTATAGAAAAAAGAAGAAGATGTGATATTACAAATATTGAAGCTTAGATATTATTAGCCCTATGGTGATATCCTGGATATCATTTTTCCAATTAAGATCAGTATAACTGTGCAGTGATATAGAAAACCAGGAAAACTATATCTGCTGACCTTTACAATTATCACTTAAGAAGACAGTTTATTAGTGGAGAACTCCCTAGATTTAACTGTTCATTGACAACTTCATATTATGGGCTTCTTAAATGTCTTCTAATTTCCAATTCTTCAAGGAAATCCAGTTCTTGTTTCTTTTCACAAATATTCAGCACTTCTAGTTTTGTGTTAGGTGTCAATGAATGATTGGTATCAAGTAGATGTTTTGCGTAGTGGGATTTATCTGGTTGTTTTAATCTGTATGCTCGAAGTGTTCACTGTATCGGATTTCAAAATTCCTAAGAGTCTGACCCAAATAGACATTTGAGTTTATATATACCTGACTTCTTTAATAGTGGTATTTTTGTTTTTACATTTAACAATTAAGTACTAACGTTACTTTCTGTTTTAAAAGAAACTGTTGTATTCGTTGCTGAAGATATTATCTTTGAAATATTATTAGAAATATTTCCTGCATATGTGATGGTTTTATAAGTTTTTATTTCATCAGCTTGTTTAGGAAATATTAGTTGTAATGCCACTTTTTCTTCTTTTTACTAATTGGCTCATTTATCATATCTAATGGATAACCGTTGGATGTTGCTATTTGCTATTTGTCTAATTCTATTAATCTCTCTATCAAAATTACATTTGTTCATAGGAACTGAAAAAGCTCTATGTATCATTGCATTATATACCGCTAGTCTGTGTGACATAGGGTGATTGGTTTTGAATGGAATTGTCACATCAGTCTGTGTTAGTTTTCGGTAAATTGAATAATAAAGTACATTATTATCTCTTTGAATTTTTAAATCAAGAAAATTGATTGAGCTATTTTCTTCAATTTCTAATGTAAATTTAATTTTTGGGTGTAAATTATTGATGTGGTTGAAGTATACATCAAATTGTCGTTCACTACCCATAAAAAAGCTAATATGTCATCTACATATCTATACCAAAATAAAATATTTTTCGATGACATATTAGCTTGTTTCATGGGTAGTGAACAACAATTAGATGTATTTTTCAACCACATCAATAATTTACACCCAAAAGTTAAATTTACATTAGAAATTGAAGAAAATAGCTCAATCAATTTTCTCGATTTAAAAATTCAAAGAGTTAATAATGTACTTGATTATTCAATTTACCGAAAACCAACACAGACTGATGTGACAATTCCATTCAATTCCAATCACCCTATGTCACACAGACTAGCGGCATATAATTCAATGATACATAGAGCTTTTTCAATTCCTATGAACAAATGTAATTTTGATAGAGAGATTAATACAATTAGACAAATAGCCACATCCAACGGTTATCCATTAGATATGATAAATACGCTAATTACTTAAAAAGAAGAAAAAGTGGCATTACAACTAATATTTCCTAAACAAGCTGATGAAATAAAAACTTATAAAACCATCACATGTGCAGGAAATATTTCTAATAATATTTCAAAGATAATAACTACAGCAACGAATACAACAGTTTCTTTTAAAACAGAAAGTAACGTTAGTACAAAATTGTTAAATGTAAAAACAAAAGTACCACTATTAAAGAAGTCAGGTATATATAAACTCAAATGTCCAAAATGTAATGCTGTCTATTTGGGTCAGACCCTTAGGAATTTTGAAATCCGATACAGTGAGCACTTACGAGCATACAGATTAAAACAACCAGATAAATCCCACTACGCAAAACATCTACTTGATACCAATCATTCATTGACACCTAACACAAAACTAGAAGTACCGCATATTTGTGAAGAGAAACATGAACTGGATTTCCTTGATGAATTGGAACTTAGAAGACATTTAAGAAACCCACAATATGAAGTTGTCAATGAACAGTTAAATCTAGGAAGTTCTCCACTAATAAACTGTCTTCTTAAGTGATAAAGATCAGCAGATATAGTTTCTATATCATTGCACAGTTATACTGATCTTAATTGGAAAAATGATATCCAGGATATCACCATAGGGCTAATAATATCTAAGCTACAATATTTGTATTATCACATCTTCTTCTTTTTTCTATAAACATATATTAAGTAAATCACAAGTTAGGTCACTTCTTGGTCTAGCCAAAAATAACAACTAACATCAGGTAGGCATCAAATGAAATGTAACTTCTGTCATTCTGACGATGATATTGGGTTATCGAAACAATTGTCAATTTTTTAGAATTTTCAATAACTTTTATTATATTGTGGAATTAACTAGAAACCGTGAGTTTCATTTAAAACAATATTATGAGCAGATTCCACGAAGTAAGTGTCGAGACAGTTAATTTCCTGGAAGTAAATAGCCTTTTGAACAAATTTGTCACACATTTAGCCTCTTTTGTTATATTTATTGGTATATATACAAAAGAAATTAGTGCAAACATATCTCATTTATTTCCATTTTCTAAGTAGGATGTTCCAATCTATGTTGATTATTTTCAAGTGCAAATAAGCAACTTATGATTGTATCGAAAGCATGTAAACTCTTCATTTGAAAATTTTTTTCCCAAATAAATCATGTCATTTCTGTTCAAACTAGTAACTCATGCTAAATGTATGAAATATTGATGTTATGTTAAAAGTGAGGTCAGTCAATTTTCCAAGGATTTGATTGAGATATTGTTAACACAATGGTAATTAACTAAGCTGGAATTTATTAATCCGTGGTCCATAGTGAACACTAACCATCACACTGTGTCACACACGTTTTGGTACCCAAGGAATCGTCTTCAGAGATCGAAGGTAAACTGAAACTTATGTAGTTTTGTCCTACATATATACTACATTTTAAGTGCCAAAGCATCTCTTCTCTCGGAAAATGGCTCCAGCAATCAAACTTACTTCACCTTAAAAAAATCCACATTCAAGTAATGTCTGATAAAGTGGAATATAAAGATTGGTCCTTTAGCTGTTCTAAACTGTTCTCATATATGACTATTCCAAAACTTTCGATTATATCCAAAAATCTATATTTTAATAATTTTTTTAATAAATTTTATATTATATAAACTTCTTGTATGATTATGATTGATGGCGTGCTTGGAGATTTTAAGTGAGCTAAATTCTCCTTAAACTCAACGTTAACAGCCCAACATACTTCCCGTCACAACCGTTACAGCTAAATTCATAAATAACACTCTATTACAAATCCATATTGTTACATAACAACTGTTTCAAAAGATCATTTCATTTTGCGTTGAATTTTATTATACGATTTTGATAATATTCATTAACCTTTTGTATATATATATATATATATATATATATATATATATAGGAACAAAAGGCAATTAAACAAATTTCTCCTGCCTTCCACTTGTATTTTGGAAGTAGTCTCGCTAGAAGATTTTCTTGAACCTATGACGATTAATTATTTTATCTTTCACTTTCAAATCATAACCGTTAAGAACAGATATAAGCTCAATCAAATTATTGTGGTGCATTTTCGAAACTCTAGCCTATTTTTATTTATAAGTATCTAATAAAATGTGTGTAAAAGAGACACAAAGTTGTCACCGGTCCGCTTAAATATGAATGACCTGTTAGTGAACCAAAATGATAAAGCTCTATTACGTTCTAAAGATACACAACCCCGGGAAGGTAATGAAGCCTATCATTTCAGCGATTCGTACTCCTAGTTATTATATTTCTTAATGGTTATCAAAGGAATTTGAACATATACTCATCCAACCAGACATTTTTTCAATTCAATTTTTTTTAATATATGACTAAAGTAATCAACGCTCGTGAAATTTTAATCTCGTTCGATGCTAGTTCATTATGTCCTAGTGTGCCGACCTTTTTTAACTAATAATTATGGTGCAGATATAACAGTATAAATTCACGTATGGCAAGATTGTGCATGGAACAAAATTACTTCCAGTATAAAAACCAATTTCATGAACAATATGAGGAAACACCTATAGGCGTTTATACCTAATCTTTTCGTGAGTAATTTAGAGAAAAAGAGAATTCAGGGTTTTATTATTGACGCAAGGTGTGGTACAATGTATATGGATAATATTTTCGCTATACAAATAAAGCGAATCTAGATGATTTTAACTTAAAATTGAGTCCAAAATTTACAAGTAACAAATTCATTTATGAATTGGAAAATATTTGACAGTTACCTTTTTAAAATACATTAGTAATTAGAAATAAAAATAGGTAAGAATTTGAATCATTGAGAAAAAACCAAAGGATAGTTTAAATAGAGACAGGAAACCAATTCCTTATAGTCCACTTTATAGTTTATTAGATCAAAAGTAAACGTGAAATTTTTCCAGCTGTAATATATGTATATTTCCGCTGGAACAATTTGCCGCAAAGAAAATTGCATTGGCGCATAATATTTAATACATATATCGGACACAACTAGTTGAGTTTTAGTTTACCTTCGATTTCTAAAGACGATAACTTGCTCATCAAAATGCGCATCATACAGAGTGGTTGTGAGTGTTTTTGTAGTTGTGGTAAATACTGTGTTCAACGCAGTTCCAATAAACACTGAAAATGATATTGGTTACCTTCAGCAATTACAACAACTACTTGAGAAGTCAAAGTGGCAACTATTTGCTTGATTGTAAATTAAAAGCCTCAATTGGAGGAGAGTCGATTGTGTCGCAAATATGTAGTAATTATTCATATTTTTTTAAGGTTGATTCTCAAAAGTTTTCAACAGTTCTGTCATATTTTTATATTACATGGAAATTACAATTGTATAAATTCAAATTCAAAAGGCTAACTACGTAAACCAATTATTGTCATATTAAGAGACATTTGCAAACTTCGAGTAAGTTGAAAATAACATAATTCATGACTGCTCACTTCATTTGTGATGTTGTAATAATATATTTGGAATTAAAGAAATGTTTAATCCATAAAACAAATAAATGTGATACTTTTTGTTCCACAGAATATAAATATCAGACCGATACTTCTCTGAATATGTTATTTGCACTACTATGCTTTGGTGGGAAAATTGTTGAGCGAGCCTTTTGGATGTGAATTATTTAGGATTGTAGAGATAAACTAGCTTTCAAGAGCATAGAACCATTTTTTTTGGAAAAATTTCCATTGTCCACGATTCTCTCTTCATAAATAAGTCTGAATCGAATTGTATATATGTAATTATGGTCAAACAAACGTCAAATAGTTTTAAAGTGTGTGCACAATAGCTTCTGAATCATGATTATAAATTTCCTTGCACCTTAAGATGTGAATCAAATTAAATCTGGAACGAGACAAGGGGGTGAAGTTTTGTCTTGCTATTTATTTCGATACTAAGTGTGAAATTTATGAAATATTACCCTCCAGTTAACAATATGTTGATCGGAAATTTCTTCTCCAAATTTGGAGGAAGGGTTTTGAAAGATGAAAGTGGAATTTGAGATGACATAAAATATGGCCCCAAATATTTGGTATTTCAAAGTTAAGATTTTCCAGTGTGTATTTCCTGACCGTATTATTTGAATTTTCGTTTTAGTTTATTCCTGGTAATCGGCCAACATAGTTAATAGAAAAATAAAGGGATTTTTTGTATTGTTAACATTCTTTTCTCGTTCATTTCATTTTCTAAAACGACGTACGTTTCGGCATATCGTCATTTTCAAGTATTTCTTTTTCTCTACAATTAATAATGTGTTACTTAATTATAATACGTTGAACGATAAAAGCTAAGACAAAATTAATTTAAAACAATGAGCTATTAACACTCACACATTATAAATCTGTTGTCGATTGTGGACATTGCGTTCTAAAATATTTTGAAATGAAATAAAGGTACTCGAACCTGTCGGATCTATAAAATCATCAACAAAACATACAAATAATAATCATAGGCGGGTAAGATACAAAACACCTACAACTACTTTATCAAATTGTTGTATATTTTTGGGAGACTTCGAAGGTCCGTCTTATCGTTAATTGAATTTTTGTTCTTTTTAATATAAATCATTTCTTTGATTTCACGTTTGATTCTGTTCTCTTCTTTTTCTAAAATTTTAATGTTTTCAAAATTAAGAGTATGGTGGTTTTCGATTGCGTGTTTTGAAAGGCCTGTGGAATGTTCAATGTTGGTTTTTATGTTGTATTTGTGATCGTAAATTCTGTTATGTAGGTATTGAGATGTTTGACTCACGTATTCACCATGACAATCTCTACATTTGATATTATACACTACATTACTTTGTTTCAATTTTTCGGTTTTCGGTTTAAGTTTTGTGAAAAAAGTCTTGGTATAATTATTAGGTTTGTGCGCTACATTTATATTATTTTCTCTCAACAGCCCTTAATTTTTTTCTGATGCACCTTGTACGTTTGGTAAACTAATATATGTTTTGGTTGGGAAATTATTACTAGATATATTTATTGGTTAATTGGCAGTATGAAAATTTTTAATTTATATATTATTGGTCCTTCGCCAACTTCTTTCATATGAAATAAAGCTTCAAAAGTTTTTCTTTTTCTCTTTTCCCAACGTTCCGAATCCTTTATTCAGGTTCATCATCAGGGCTATTGGTACAATACATATAATAGTGTTGTATCACTGAATTCGTTATATGACAATCTGCAATGATACGTTACAATAATAAAAACGTTTCTTATTTTCATTTAAAAAGGATATTAACATTAGTTAATCAAGGTTGAAAATATAAAATTGAGAGTTTACAACTAACATTAGTTAAATATTCCTATTTTTTTTTATTTTACAAAGCTGCAAGTTGAAAAACTCACAAGCTACATTAATACATCCATTTTGGTTCCTTAAAAACAATTATCAGGAAACATACATATAAGACAAGGACAATGAACTTTTTAAAAACATCTAAGTCATTTTCGGAATGAAATTGTAATAATTTTCCATGGTATACATATTTCCATTGCTTAATTCACATATTATATTGATTGATATTGATAATTGTTTTTAAGAATCCAAAATGGATGTATCAAAGTAGCTGGTGAGTTTTTCAATTTTAGGCTCTGTAATATAAGAAAAAATAGGGTTATTTAACTAATGTTACTTGTAAACTCTCAATTTTATATTTTCAACCTTGATTAACTAATGTTAATATAATTTTCAAATGAAAATGAGAAATTTTTTTATTATTGTAAGGTATTATTGCAGATTGTTATATAACTAATTCAGTGATAGAACATTATTATATGTATAGTACCAATAGCCTTGATGATGAACCTAAATGGAGAATTCGAAACGTTGGAAAAAGAAAAAAAGGGAATTTTTTGAAGTTTTATTTCATATAAAAGAAGTTGGCTAAGAACCATTAATATATAAATTAATTATTAATAGAGTTATTAGTACTTCAATTGTTTGTGTCCCTTGCATTACTATTGTTATAAATTTTATGTATTCGTTTTTTTATTACAGGATTGTAAATGCTTTCTAGATATTCATTACTTTGTAAAACTTCTTCAAACTTCTTCAAATTATCAGGTCTGTTAGGTTATTAACAACAGTTCTTTTGTATGTGATTGGTACATTTGAATTAAAATTTAAATATCTTTCAGACCATACATATTTGGTAAACCAATTTGTCTCAATTTTAACATTATTATCATATTTAACTGTTATACTGTTATATTAGTTTTTCGTTATCTTCCTCAGAAGTAAATTGTATCCTAGGGTGAAAGGTGAAAGTTGTTAAATTTTTTCAGTGTATAGTCTAACTTGGATACTGGTATGCATAGAAGGCAGTATCTTTTATAAAAATTTGGAACATAATTTGATTGATTTATAACGGTATTTTCCAAATCTTCCATTACTAGATTTGCTTTGATTGCAGCAATTGGTGATCCTTCATTTTATTTTAAAATATTTTAGAACGCAATGTCCACAGTCGACAGCAGATTTATAATGTTTTAATAGCTCATTGTTTTAAATTAATTTTATCTTAGCTTTTACTGTTCAATGTTTTATAATTAAGTAACACATTATTCA
This sequence comes from Galeruca laticollis, assembly GCA_963921935.1. Classification (NCBI taxonomy): domain Eukaryota; kingdom Metazoa; phylum Arthropoda; class Insecta; order Coleoptera; family Chrysomelidae; genus Galeruca; species Galeruca laticollis. Next base: position 193,800,572 of record OY998178.1, on the reverse strand, counting down.
TATTAGAGAAAAAGAAATACTTGAAAATGGCAATACGCCGAAATATACGTCGTTCGAGAAAATGACATAAATGAGAAAATAATGTTAACAATACCAAAAATCACTCTATTTTTAATTATTAACTATGTTGGCCGATTACCAGGAATAAACTAAAACGAAAAGTTAAGATTAGTTGAAAACATGACGAGGTGGAGCAATTATATGGCCGAATTCAGATTCTGCTTAGAATATATAGCTCCAAATCAACTCCGACTTGCAGGCTTGTGCAATTATTACGGTCCAAATGCGATGCAATGCATCAAAATACTCTCTGAAAAAAATAATTTTTTCTAATTGATGTGAATGGTTTTTCCAATACCTATTAGCACTGTGAGGATTATTTTATGACCGTTGTTCAAAAGATTCTTAGCTTAAAACCAACGCTTGAATAATACTTCGAAACAAGCTCTTAGACTACACCCATACATCCTATACCTTTCCAGAAGTACAATTTTTGTATATAGGTATAACTTTTATTCTCCACTGATTCTTGCAGATCAAATATAATTTCTTCTGAATAATCTCAACGTTAACCACTTTTTGCCATGCAATTTCTGAAGAGAAGTTAATAATCAACTTACATTAACTCAAATTCTCTTGGTGTAGCCGTAGATTATATTGTCCACTTTTTGTTTATCAAATGTTACTTTGAAATTACTATACAATATGTTTCAATTTTGTCATGACCATGGAACGAATGTGACATATTTTTATTGGGTATTTCCTACCGACAATTTGGACTCAGAGATTTCTGTGAAATAGGAATACGGAAATCTATATTTGGAATATAGCGTTTTCAAACTACATGTCCATAAACCCCAAGTTCACATACCATAAGGCAAAAAAAATCAAAGATACAGCCCTATTCTCAACCTGCATTCCAATTCTGCACATATAATCACTTCGAAAACAACTTCCAAGACAACTATGACCATTTATCTGCATAGGTACTTCTGTTAATTGTTTCAAATTTTTCCGAATCATGTGAATTTTTCTCAAGAATCCAAATCATTGATGAATGATTAATTACGGACGGCAAAAATCTCTCGGATAATCACTTTTAAATTTATGATGGTATCCATGTAGTACCTAGTAGCGTTTATCTGAAAAGAAGACATCAGCTAACTATACTTTATCGGCAGATTCTCCTATTTCCTGTTATAAACTGGAATAAAAAATGTTGCAATAAGTGACTGGACAATTTAAAATGGTACGTTCACTTTCCAACAATGTTATTGAACGTCTTCGTAGCAACTTATTAAATCAATGTATGTCATTATTGTGTAATCTTTCTATAACTTCATCCGTTCCTTGTCTCTCTCCAAATAAACCAATCAACTAATTAACACAAACATGTATGTTTGTCATTATATTGGAAATATAATGTTACATACATGTGAACCGATCTTCACTTATCATCTGTATTTTTATGTCTGAATGTTGTCTGAATTACTCAGATATAAGTAATGTTTTACGTAGACGTGAAAATTAGCTATTTAAGTATACTGTTGTTGAAGAATTTTATCTTTTTGGTAAAGTAAAATTGTACTGATATTTGATGTGAAAACGTTTACATAAATTATATATTTTCTAAGACACACAAAAGCGCATAACATTAGATAATAAAGTCACTTGCATGAAATTCACGTAATTCGAACATATCATCTGGAATCTGTTGTAAATAAAAGTAATTATGCTTTTTTGGACGATATAAGGAACAAATAAATTTAGTATGGGTATATATGCACAATATAATAGTACCTATCACAGTGAAATGGGATTGTCGAAACGTAACGAAAATGAAATCCGCTTAATACAAGGTTCGCAAGTAATTTAGATAATCTCTTAATATTGTTAAGTTTTGTTGGGAAGAAGGAACTTGTATCTGATACTTGCACGATTTTATAATCTAGAAGAGGAATTATGAGTTTAAGAAATTTTATAGTTATTGATCTTATTCAAGAGAAAAATTAAACGGTTTTTCGCAGGTAACGGATATTATATTATTTGATTTACCATGTTATATCTTTGATTTTATGGAACCTCTTGAAAATCATAAAATAAATTGGGGTAGATTTGTTAAAGCAGGTGGTTACAGAGCTACTCACAAAATATTTCTAGTTCTAAAGAATCTTATACTAGTATTTATTATCTATCTCCCATAGAGCATACAATGGGTGTATAATGAAGCATTTCTTGGTATTTTTCAACCCGAAATTTGTGAAAACACGGGTACAAATTTTTATATAAATGACATCATCGACATGATCGAATTATTTGATATCTCAATTTTGTAAAACTAGTTTTTGTGACTACTCTGATTAAAATTATCTTTTATTTGTTTGTTATAAGGGAGGGTGTGGCGAGATACATACGTATATATTTATTTAGAGATAAAAAACCGTTATTGAACACAGAACAACTTTCATGCTTAACTAATAACTTATATATAAATAAATATCGGTTTATAACGTTCTCCGATGTCTTCCGACTCCTAACCGCCATCCTTCTTTATCTTGCCATAGATCCTCTGGTAGCTCCCTTTCTCGTATTTCGGTATCTATGCCCTCTCTCCAGCTTTTTCTTGGTCTTCCTCTACTTCTTTTTCCGTGTGGTGACCATTTTTGGACTTGCTTTGGTAGTCTTTCGTCTGGCATCCTTTGAACGTGACCGTACCAGATCAACTGCTTGGTCTTGATATCATCTATTATTGTGTGCCCGACACCCATGATGTGTCTGACTCTGTCGTTACGTACTCTATCTCTTCTCGATTTACCCGCTGATCTTCTCCAGAAATCCATTTCCGTTGCTAATAGGATTCTCTCCGTAGTCAGCTTCATTTGCCACATTTCGCACCCATATGTTACAATACTTTTAACGATTGTGTTGTATATTCGTTGTTTATTGGCCTTTGATATTGGTTGGTACCACAGTATTCCGTTCATCATAGATATAGCTTTTCTACCTTGTATGTTTTGGTCCTTGATAGTCGCGTCTAGTGTTCCGTTTTGTGTTATTTTCATTCCTAAGTATTTGTATTCCTCGCAGTGTTTAATTTTTTTTCCGTCCTCAAAGTCGATGTCTTGTGCCGTTGTTCCGATGGACATACATTCAGTTTTTCCTACATTTACTCCAAGGCCCCACTTCTACTATTCTTCTACGAGCTTTCAAGTCATGTAGTTTAAGTCGTCATGGTCCTGTGCTATAACTACTTGGTCGTCTGCGAAGCATAGCGAGTAGAGTGTAGTATGGTCGTTGAGAGGTATTCCCATTCCATTACATTTCCTTTTCCATACCTTAAGTGCCTGTTCCAAGTATATCTTAAAAAGCGTCGGCGATAAGCAGCATCCCTGTTTTAGGCCTTTTGTGACCGTGAACCCTTTGGATATGTTACGTCCTACTTTAATTTGTGTTTTATTATTTTCATAGATTCTTTGAACTGCTTTTATTAACCCGTTTGTGATATTTGTTATTTCCAGCGTTTCCCATAATTTATTAAGGGGTATGCTATCATACGCCTTCTGTAGGTCTACGTATAATAGATGAATTTCTTGGTTCACTGCTGTTTTCTTTTCGATCATTTGTGTAACACAGTATAGGTGGTCTACTGTGGATCTGCCAGCTCTAAAACCAGCTTGCTCTTCCGCCTCCAGATCTTTATATTCTTTCTCGATTTTATGTTTTATTACTTATATTACCGTATATTCTACTAAATGTGCTGGTCACTGCAATACCTCTATAGTTCTCACATTGGTCTCTATTACCTTTCTTGTGGATTGTTACCATAACGGATGTTTGCCACTCCCTAGGTATTTCTCCTCCATTTATGCAGTCCTGGCATAGTTTTCGCATTTGTTCGTATAACCTATCGGTTCCTACTTTAACTAATTCGGCTGGAATGTCGCATGGTCCGGCGGATTTTCCGTTCTTGAGAGATTTCCATGCTTCTTCGACTTCTTTACAACTGACCCTTAATGGAGACGATGTGATATTTATTCCATTGTTTTCCTCTATGTTAAATTCTTGCCTGTTTTCAATTAGTAGACCCTTAAAGTATTGTTCCCATTTTTGTATTCCTATTGGTGATATTATTTCTTTTGTCTTATTTACTCTCATGTTCTTTAAAAATTTCCAGCTTTCTGAACTCTTTCTTCCCCCTATGTATGTATTTAATTTTTGACAGTTTTTCTCCCACGTTTCATTTTTCTTCTTGATAATTGTTTTTCTAACTAATAACCTAGTTTCAAAAAAATTAACCATAGTAGCAACTTATTAATGAAAAATCAAAATATGAAACAAATGACAAATTACTTTTCCTGCAACTGCTATGAAAAGTAGCATATTTCTCATAGCTTACTTGATTTCAAAACCATATATTGCTCACACTGTGAGAAATGTTATTTCTCACGGCACTTTGCCCACACTATATACATGTATAAGGATAATCCAGTAGGGGATCCTAGATGCCCAGCCAATTTCAGAAACTTATATTCGATGCCCAGCCGTTTTCGTTGGGTGGTCCTCGATGCTTAGACTTTTTCTACAAAACTATTTACTTGTATTCTTTAAATTTGTGCAGTTGTAGAGAAAGTATAGTATGCAACATGTGGGAATAGAATATAGTGCAACAAGTGGGAAAAGTTTTACTTTTCTCACGAGTGTGGAAGTTTGTGGCACGAGCCGAGGGCGAGTGCCGCAAACACACGAGTGAGAAAAGTACTTTTCCCACATGTTGCACACTATTATTTTTCTACAACTGTACAAATTTAAAAAATACAAGTAAATAGTTTTGTAGAAAAACTCTAAGCATCGAGGACCACCCACCGAAAAATGCTGGGCATCGAGTGTAACTTTCTGAAATTGGCTGGGCATCGAGTATCCCCTATTGGATTCTCCATATAAATGTATGTAGTGTGGGCAAAGTTCCGTGAGAAATAATATTTCTCACAGTGTGAGCAATATAGGGTTTTGAAATTAAGTAAGCTATGAGAAATACGCTACTTTTCATAGCAGTTGTAGAAAAAAGTACTTTTCTCACTCGTGTGTTTTCTGCACTCGCCCTTGGCTCGTGCCACAAACTTCCAAACTCGTAAGAGAAGTTGAACTTTCCCCACTTGGTGCACAATATAATATTCTTGCTCCATTGTGTGGGGTGAGTGAATCACCCCAAAGGGCAAGTGAGTCCGTATATACTGATTCAACGACAATTGTCACAACGATAATTATTAGCACCCGGTTCGTTATCGGAACAGTCCTCATGCATTCAGAGATTACAATTTACGCAAATAGTCCTCTCTTCATGGCAAGTGTCCCATCTGTTTCTTGGCAGTAAAAGTAAATCTTCCTCGGATATAGTTACTGCATCTGAAAAGACATCCTTTCTCTTTTCTCCCATGGTAACTATATTTTTCAATTTTTCACTCTTCCATCACACAATCTTGTCCTTGATTTTCCAAAATTCTTGTTCACTGATTTTGATTTCTCTTCGAGTTTACATTTGTAAGCTAGAAGATATCAGGATTATACGAGTGTACGTTATAGCTTATCCTAACAGGGGCAAAATAATCACAATCGAGACGCACTTGCCCCAACATGACACGAAAATTCAAACTTATAAATTACATATAGTCCGTTTTTAAAAGGCATGGAGTAATAAAAGCTCATTAGGTATGCAAAACCGATACAGGGTGTATAATAAAATATCTCCGAAGTTTATCTAATTTTGTACTAAAATTTCTCATTTGTTACGAATTTTAGGTAGACACGTAACTCTGTATTCGGTTGGGTCGCCTATTGTATTGAAAGGGTCGCTCTATTGTATTTGAATGAACAAATAAACAATTTAATTCTCAGAGGCGTGCAATCAGGACGAAACAAACTTGGTATATGAATATGAAGGCACTATGAAATTATAATTACGAAAACTATTCAAAAAAGTTCACAATATCGATTCAATAAAAACACATTTTTTTGTGTTCCTATGAATAAACAATAAACATAAAATATTATATAAAAAATAGCAAATTTTCTTGCAGTAGGTATCAACTTTACTACTAATATACCGTTTACAATAGGAGAGGAAAAAAGAAAAATGCAGGAATAAAGTACGAATTATTGTAATATTTATAAAAAAAAAGTTTAACAAATAATAGTAATAACTAACACAAAAACTAGTCTATATATCAGAATCAGATGATTCTGTTGAGCTTCCATTATTAACATTGACTATAAATGGTCCAATCATGTGTTCACTTATATGATCCATTTCCCACATATTTAGTTCTTCTTGTATCATGTATTCAACACATTTCTTCCAGTTTTCTTTGGTTACGTTACCTAACGCGTCTTCGAATAAAAATTTCACGTCACTCATTTTGAATGTCGTATTCTTTCTTGAAACTTCCCCTTTCACTTAGGCCCATATTAATTCTATGGGATTGAGTTGACAGTGATAAGGAGGAAGCCTCAGCACCGTTATACCACGCGCTGATGCCATTTGATCTACAACGTATCTACTATATTTGTGTTTATGTGAATTGGCCAGTTGCAACAGCTCATTTTTCAGCGGGTTATCTGGGCATTCAATATTTTTCGAGGTTAGCCAATCGTGGATATCTTGTTTACGCCATACAGTTAAAGGTAATTTCTCCACTAACCTGGAGTGATAACTTGCGTTATCCATAACAATGACTAACCCCTTTGGAATTAGATCTAACATTTGTGAGAAATATTCTTCGAAAACGTCTGCATCCATATCTTCATGATAATCTCCAGTTTGCTTCGACTTAAAGCACAACAATCCACCTTTAACAAAACCTTCGGCACTTCCGATATGAGTAATGATGCGTCGACGTCCTTTTCCTGCTGGTGGATTGAGGCCTGTTGACCACCCTTCAAGAGCTGCCTGCCTCCGACTTTTGACATTCGTGTCTTGCCAAAACATTGGAACAGTATGACCTTAATTTAACCAAATCTCATCCAAATAATAAATTCGTTTTTAATCTAGTCTTGCTTTCCGAATATTGCGCAAATAACTCCAAATGACAATGTCGTCTCTATCAATCAACATTGCGTTCCGATAATTTTTTTATATTCAAATCCAAGTTCCTTCAAAATTTTCCATAATGTACTTCGAGACATTTTCGGAAAATCTGAATCTTCTTGAACCGAAGCCATAATTTTCTAACGAAAAAAGCATGCACCTTACGCCTTATTCCATTCTTCAAGTTGTCATCCATTTCAAGTTTGGGTCGGCCTGGGGACTTTGCTGGGGCTGTGATGTTTCCATTTTTTTTCTCCTTCATTGAATTATAAATTGTTGTTTTTGAGACACCCAACATTGTTGCAGTAATCTCCACAGTTTTATCAACACTTCCTGTCAAATTCATGATTTTTCTTCTAATTTCTCCGTTCTTCAACGAGGAATAGCAATTTAATATCAGATTTTTTTCGTTCAGCGACAATGGGCCAACTTTAGGTCGCTTAGATGGTGATAAATCATCCATATCTGGTCAAATTTGGTTGGAACACTATATAGTTGGAAGGTGTAGTTAGGTGTTTGTCTCGTGTGATGAGAAGAGAACTTGCATAGATGAACAAAAATAAACACCAGTTAACAATAACGGTAAAAAATAATGACAAATAACAGTAATAATGGGGAAATCAATCAACACGGCAGTTTCTCCAGAACAGATGAACTGTAAATTGAAAATATTCAACTTTTCCACAAGTTTTATAGTTGAAAAGTTCTAGTAAGTACATTGTATTATGGGGGCATTTTCTAAGAACTGAAAAGACTGTATTTCACAATAATAAAACCATTTTTGAGCTTCCTGTTTGTCAAGTTTCTTCAATTACCTGCTAATTGTGTGAAATAATCGGCAAATGGGGTTGGTTTGGATATATATATATATATATATATATATATATATATATATATATATATATTTATATTTATATATATATATATATATATATATATATATATATATATATATATATGTATTTGTATAAAATTGTATGTAGGATTATAACTACCTGGAGCTTAGTGGAAGGACTCGTCTACGCCCTTTTATACATAATAATACATTTTTTGGAAAATTGATGTCAGTGATATAATCCACAGTTTATTATATATTATTGATAATTTGAAATTTCATTTTGAATAATATTACAAAACGGTTATTTTTGGAAATGAGATAATTCTAGAAGCCTTAACTTTTTTTGAATGACTAAATGTGGTACGCCTATGGTTCCGGCCAAAATGAGTGATTTATTACTCCATGCCTTTTAAAAACGGAGTATAGCAGCAAAACTAAAAATCCGTACTATAGCATGTATTAATAAAATATGAAGGGGCAACTAGTTTCAGCTCATTGAGCTATAATCAGGCCTGTAAAAGGTATCAAGACAGAAAATGATAAGACATACACAACATATCGAATTACTTTAAATGTACATATCAATCCGTATGGAAAGTATAATGAAGGGAAAGCTGTCACATGTCCGTGACATCCAGCAGAATCAAACATATGTCAGTAGGCCATAAGGGAATAGTACTGTAGACAAATATTATCAATAAAAATAGTAATGAAAATTTACATCAATATGTCAAACAAAATAAAACTAAATTTGAATAGGAGAACGTTAAGAAAAGTCATTGAAATTGGATCAAGGTATCCAAAAAAGAAGAAAGAAAGGAAACACGGACCTCGTCGTCCGACAGAATGTGTCCGAAGCAGGAAGTCTAGTAGTCTTAATAGGAAATAGGGGAACCGAATGTGGACCAACAAATAATGTGTTTGTTTCCAAGCAAATTCATTTCCGTTCTTTCTTCTTTTTGCAATTGCTGTCATCTTTTATATTGACAAATACCTACTTCATATTTCAGACAGTAATCTTTGTTTTGTACTTATGATGTATCTGTTATTGGTTTTTATAATACCATGCTTGAATTGTTATTTTCATTCAAAGTTTTCCTTCCATAAATTTTTAACTTATATCACGACTTATTTGAATACTGTTATCTTTAATGTTGATACTTCTTTTTGTTTATTGTCATTCCTTAATTTCTAATTTCGACGATCACTCAATGGATATTGTTTAAAGACTGTCTTCACATTATACTTTGTTTTAGATAATTTCTTTACACGATTGTTAACATGTCTTATTCATCTCTGTTTCTAAATATTTTTCATTTTGTTATTGATGGCTGTCGGTGGTCCTTGTCATTTGGCAGTTCTCCAGTCATCTTGTCTTATTTGTGATACTACTGAGTCTCTGCGTTCCAGATTATTATAACATTATAATAAGTTTTGGGGTTGGTTCCTGTGTCCCGGGGTATTACCATTTAAGTTTCGGGTTATGGACTTCACTTTACTCTTCATACTAATAGTACAACAATGTTACCCGTTCTTCTCACTTACATCAGAGCGTGGGCCTTTTTGACAAGCTTTACACATAATTTGTAGGAAATTATTATTTTTACATTCCCATTAGGAAATTATACTCCAAATTTTCCCTTCATTTCTCTGTGGGAGGAGTACTACCACATCATTTCTTAGTTTCATTTTCTTATCTGTTGGTCCACATTCGGTTCTCTCCATTTCCCCTATTTCCTATTACGACTACTAGACTTCCTGCTTCGGATACATTCTGTCGGACGACGATGTTCATGTTTTCTTCCTTTAATCTTTTCTTTTATAGATTGATCCAATTTTAATGACTTCTCTTAATGTTTTCCCATTTTAATTTATTTCTATTTTGTTCGGCGTTTTACATAATTATGTAAATTTTCATCACAATTTTTATCAATAATATATCCCTACAGTTCTATTCCCTTATTGCCTACTGACATATGTTTGATACTGCTGAATGCCACGGACATGTGACAGCTTTCTTTTTATTATACTTTCCATATCAATTGATATGTACATTTAAGGTAATTGGATATGTTATGTATGTCTTATAGTTTTCTGTCATGATAACTTTCACAGGCCTTATGATAGCTTAGTGGGCCGAAACTAGTTACCCCTTCATCTTTTATCAACATATGCAGTGGTACAGATTTTGAGTTTTACTTATTGCTATTTACCTCTACGCCACATTTGCGATGGACAGTCTTTTTCATTTATAAATTAAAGACAGACAGGTACAGTTGGCAACATCCTGAATATAAGCCGGTATTTAGAAGATATAAGGTCATGTTTTGTACATGGTAAAGTTTCTAGATGTTGCCTTCAAATCACGAAAAACTCTTATGCAATGTACGTAAGTAGGAATGTAAAACATTCAAAAAATTAGTGTTTTTAAATGAAACTCAAGGTCTCTAGTTAATTCCACAATATAATACAAGTTATTGAAAATTCTAAAAAATTGACAATTGTTTCGATAAATCAATATCATATTGACTAGAGACCTTGAGTTTCATTTAAAAACACTAATATAAGCATATTCCACGAAAAAAGGGTCGAGACAGTCAATTTCATTCAAAAAATATTTATATTCACCTTAGTGTTAGTAATTTCAGCTAGCTTTTATGCACACCGCCCACTTGTTGGTAAGGATAGTTGGCTGTGATGCCGGTTGTACGAATAATTTCGAGAAACGCACTTGGCTCTTATGGTTCACTTTCCCTGTCCTTCCTGTTCGTGATAGCATCACAATCGATTCATTTCATATTTTTAAATTTAACCGCGTTACGATGACTTATCCATACGAGTCCAGACCTAGACGATCAGTGTCCGAATTACTTCTGTCTAGAGCAGAACCGTATCGGTATCCTGAGTTGCATCGCCTCCACAAGCCAGCAGATTGTTAAGAGGAGCGAATTAGTAAAGGTATAGTCTCATTATATAATTAAATAAATAGATCATGCAGTCAATTTGATGTAGAATTAGAAAAATAAAGTGCACTCGTTGTTAACATTCCCCTACCGTTTACTAGGGCTGTATGAATCTACTGACTACTTTCAAGCTTCTGAAAACAACTTCAAATTACGAAGAAATACCCTAATTTGCCGATATTAGACATATTTTAATTACCTCTGATCACTTGTCAGATTCATATAGCGATTTATTGCGTTGGAATAGTTTCACAATAAACAAAAGTATAAAATCTTCTCGAAACCTCTTCGGAAACTGAGCATTTTCCTGGACGAAGACAAGCTCCTTAGGGCTGGTGGTCAATTAAAACATGCTCATTTATCATACGCTTCGAAATACCCTCTTTTATCACCCCGCAATGCCCCTTTTATGTTGAAATTTACGTGCTGGGACAAAAACCACCCATTTTTCGATAATCCAATGTTTTTAGATATTGTCTAAAGAACTATAATTTCTGCCACTTCAAAATGTATTCGTTGTTGGAAACAGTCCCCTAAGTATTAGTGTTTTAAATGAAACTCACGGTTTCTAGTTAATTCCACAATATAATAAAAGTTATTGAAAATTCTAAAAAATTGACAATAACTTTAATTATATTGTGGAATTAACTAGAAACCGTGAGTTTCATTTAAAACACTAATATGAGCAGATTCCACGAAGTAAGGGTCGAGACAGTTAGTCCCCTAAGTCTTTTCAGTCGCCTATGGGTGATTTACCTATATTCCGAATGTCCTTGATTATACTCCGTTTTTAGAAGGCATGGAGTAATAAATCACTCATTTTGGCCGGAAACATAGGCGTACCACATTGAGTCATTTGAAAAAAGTTAAGGCTTCTAAAATTATCTCATTTCCGAAAATAACCGTTTTGTAATATTATTTAAAATGATATTTCAAATTATCAATAATATATAATAAACTGTTATAATTCCACATACAATAAATAATAAAATAAATGTTAATAACAATTTTATACAAATATATATATATATATATATATATATATATATATATATATATCTCCAAACCAACCCCATTTGCCGATTATTTCACCCAATTAGCAGGTAATTGAAGACACTTGACAAACAGGTAGCTCAAAAATGGTTTTATTATTGTGAAATATAGTCTTTTCAGTTCTAAGAAAATGCCCCCATAATACAATGTACTTACTAGAACTTTTCAACTATAAAAGTAGCGGAAAGGTTGAATATTTTCAATTTACAGTTCATCTGTTCTGGAGAAACTGCTGTGTTGATTGATTTACCCATTATTACTCATCATCATCATCACGTAGCGCTACAACCCTGGGTGGGTCTTGGCTGACCGTACAACTTTTTTCCAATTTGTTCGGTCTTCCATCAACCTAGGGTCAAATGGAATGTTCATTTTCCGGAGATCTGCTTGGATGTTATCTCTCCATCGCATTCTGGGACGTCCGAGTGGTCTTTTGCCTGTGGGAATCTCCTCCCATACCAGTTTTACAAGTCTTTCGTTATTCAGTCTGTGCACGTGGCCTGCCCATCTTAGTCGCTGTGATTTAATTCCTTGGACAATATCGGCGTCGTTGTAGAGTGCTTTTAATTCGATATTGGTTCTGATCTTATACTGGTTTGTGGTGATGTCATGGTGAGGTCCGGTTATTTTTCGTTCAAAGCGTCTGAGATTTTCTTCGTTTGCATTATTACTGTTATTTGTTATTATTTTCTACCGTTATTGTTAACTGGTGTTTATTTTTGTTCATCTATACAAGTTCTCTTCTCATCACACGAGACAAACACATAACTACACCTTCCAACTATATAGTGTTCCAACCAAATTCGACCAGATATGGAGGATTTATCACCATCTAAGCGACCTAAAGTTGGCCCATTGTCGCTGAACGAAAAAAAAATGATATTAAATTGCTATTCCTCGTTGATGAACGATGAAATTAGAAGGAAAATCATTAATTTGACAGGAAGTGTTGATGAAGCTGTGGAGATTACTGCAACAATGATGGGTGTTTCAAAAACAACAATTTATAATTTAATGAAGGAGAAAAAAAAATGGAAACATGAAATGAAGGTCATACTGTTTCAATGTTTTGGCAAGACACGAATGTCAAAAGTCGGAGGCAGGCAGCTCTTGAAGGGTGGTCAACAGACCTCAATCCACCAGCAGGAAAAGTAGGTCGACTCATCATTACTCATATCGGAAGTGCCGAAGGTTTTGTTAAAGGTGGGTTGTTGTGCTTTGAGTCGAAGCAAACCGGAGAATATGATGAAGATATGAATGCAGACGTTTTCGAAGAATGTTTCTCACAAATGTTAGATCTAATTCCAACGGGCTCAGTCATTGTTATGGATAACGCAAGTTATCACTCCAGGTGAGTGGAGAAACTACCTTCAACTGCATGGCGTAAACAAGATATCCACGATTGGCTAACCTCGAAAAATATTGAATGCCCAGATAACCCGCTGAAAAATGAGCTCTTGCAACTGGCCAATTCACATAAACACAAATATAGTAGATACGTTGTAGATCAAATGGCATCAGCATGTGGTATAACGGTGCTGAGGCTTCTTCCTTATCACTGTCAACTCAATCCCATAGAATTAATATGGGCCCAAGTGGAAGGGGAAGTTTCAAGAAAGAATACGACATTCAAAATGAGTGACGTAAAAGTTTTATTCGAAGACGCGTTAGGTAACGTTACCAAAGAAAACTGGAAGAAATGTGTTAAACACGTGATACAAGAAGAACTAAATATGTGGGAAATGGATCATATAAGTGAACACATGATTGAACCGTTTATAATCAATGTTAATAATGGAAGCTCAACAGAATCGTCTGATTCTGATATATAGACTAGTTTTTGTGTTATTTATTACTATTATTTGTTAGACTTTTTTTTTATAAATATTACATTAATTCTTACTTTATTCCTGCATTTTTCTCTTTTCCACTCCTATTGTAAACGGTATATTAGTAGTAAAGTTGATACCTACTGCAAAAAAATTTGCTATTTTTTATATAATATTTTATGTTGATTGTTTGTTTGTTTTGTCCTGATTGCACGCCTCTGAGAATTAAATTGTTTATTTGTTCATTTAAATACAATAGAGCGGCCCTTTCAATACAGTAGGCGACCCAACCGAATACAGAGTTACGGGGTGTGTCTACCTGAAATTCGTAACAAATGAGAAATTTTAGTACAAAATTAGATTAACTTCGGAGATATTTTATTATACACCCTGTATCGGTTTTGCATACCTAATGAGCTTTTATTACTCCATGCCTTTTTAAAACGGACTATAGAGCATTTGCTCAGAGTGGTGTTGACTTGGGAGGACCTTTTACACTTTATAACTCTAGAACCCTTAAAAACTGGTTCTCTTCCTGATTTTTAAACTATTTCTATGATTATATTGTCTCGGTAGCAGCTTCTTCAAAATGAAATTGACTGTCTCGACCCTTACTTCGTGGAATATGCTCATATTAGTGTTTTTAAATGAAACTCAAGGTCTCTAGTTAATTCCACAATATAATACAAGTTATTGAAAATTCTAAAAAATTGACAATTGTTTCGATAAATCAATATCATCGTCAGAATGACAGAAGTTACATTTCATTTTATGCCTACCTGATGTTTAGTAGTTATATTTTTGACTAGACCAAGAAGTAACCTAACTTGTGATTGGCTTAATATATGTTTATAGAAAAAGAAGAAGATGTGATATTACAAATATTGAAGCTTAGATATTATTAGCCCTATGGTGATATCCTGGATATCATTTTTCCAATTAAGATCAGTATAACTGTGCAATGATATAGAAAACCAGGAAAACTATATCTGCTGATCTTTACAATTATCACTTAAGAAGACAGTTTATTAGTGGAGAATTCCCTAGATTTAACTGTTCATTGACAACTTCATATTGTGGGTTTCTTAAATGTCTTCTAATTTCCAGTTCTTCAAGGAAATCCAGTTCTTGTTTCATTTCACAAATATGCAGCACTTCTAGTTCTGTGTTAGGTGTCAATGAATGATTGGTGTCAAGTAGATGTTTTGCGTAGTGGGATTTATCTGGTTGTTTTAATCTGTAAGCTCGTAAGTGCTCACTGTATCGTATTTCAAAATTCCTAAGGGTCTGACCCAAATAGACAGCATTACATTCTGGACATTTGAGTTTATATATACCTGACTTCTTTAATAGTGGTATTTTTCTTTTTACATTTAACAATTTTGTACTAACGTTACTTTCTGTTTTAAAAGAAATTGTTGCATTCGTTGCTGAAGATATTATCTTTGAAATATTATTAGAAATATTCCCTGCATATGTGATGGTTTTATAAGTTTTAATTTCATCAGCTTGCTTGGGATATATTAGTTGTAATGCCACTTTTTTCTCTTTTTTACTAATTAGTTTATTTATCATATCTAATGGATAACCGTTAGATGTTGCTACTTGTCTAATTGTATTAATCTCTCTATCAAAATTACATTTGTTCATAGGAACTGAAAAAGCTCTATGTATCATTGAATTATATGCTGCTAGTCTGTGTGAGACAGGGTGGTTAGAATTGAATGGAATTGTCACATCAGTCTGTGTTGGTTTTCGGTAAATTGAATAATCAAGTACATTATTAACTCTTTGAATTTTCAAATCAAGAAAATTGATTGAGCTATTTTCTTCAATTTCTAATGTAAATTTAATTTTCGGGTGTAAATTATTGATGTGGTTGAAGAACACATCTAATTGTCGCTTACTACCCATAAAACAAGCTAATATGTCATCCACATATCTATACCAAAATAAAATATTTTTCGAAATATTACTTTCAAAGATCTTTCTTTCTAAATTGTCCATAAAAATGTTTGCTAAAATAGGTGATATAGGGCTTCCCATTGGTAAACCTTCATTTTGAATATATATCTTATTGTCAAAAGTGAAATAATTCTGATTAATGCATACATCAAATAAATTAAGTATATCTGATATTATTCCTGGATTAATATTTTTATCTTCTAGTAATTTTCTTACAAGTATTAGACATTCTTTAGGAGGAATTTTAGTGAACATATTAGTTACATCGAACGATATGAGTTTATAGTTATCTTGCAAGTGGATTGATTTCAACTTTTTGATTAGTTCTATTGAATTTCTAATTGAGTACTGAGATTCATATCCGTAAGTATTGAGTATATTGTTGAGCTTTTTTGCCAATATATTATTAGGAGCATTAACATAAGAGACTACAGGTCTAATTGGTTTCGTTATTTTATGTAATTTAACTCTTCCATATAATTGTGGACAATGAGGATTCTTATGTATGATAGACCTCTTTTCGTAATCATTTAAAAGATAATTTGAATTATTAACAATATCCCTTACATTATTAGAAAACTTCTTTGTTGGGTCTGCTTTAAGAACTTTTACATCGCTGGATTCTATAAAGTTATATACTTTGGAATTGTAATTTTCAGTCGTCAAAATGACAGTAGCATTCCCCTTATCGGATTTTGTAACTGTTAGGTTATTGTTCTCTATCTTCTCTTTTATTGCGTTTAAAACTGAAATGTCATTTTTTGTTTGACGTTTAACTTTTGAAGGTTCAATATTTTTGATTAAATTGGCAATTTTCAATTTCTCATAAAGAAAATTATTTGAATTAGATTTTAAAGCTATTTCTGACTCTGTAGCTAAAATTTGTTTAATATTATTCGTAAATTTAGGTGGTATGCTGTACTTTAAACCTTTATTTAAAAATTCTATTTCACTATTTGTAAAATTAGTGTCTGAAAGGTTTTCAAATCGTGGTGCGAAGTGTGTTGGTATGAAACTGTAAGTACCTACATACGAACACACTTTGTTGAAAATTCAAAGAGTTAATAATGTACTTGATTATTCAATTTACCGAAAACCAACACAGACTGATGTTACAATTCCATTCAATTCTAACCACCCTGTCTCACACAGACTAGCAGCATATAATTCAATGATACATAGAGCTTTTTCAGTTCCTATGAACAAATGTAATTTTGATAGAGAGATTAATACAATTAGACAAATAGCAACATCTAACGGTTATCCATTAGATATGATAAATAAACTAATTATTAAAAAAGAGAAAAAAGTGGCATTACAACTAATATATCCTAAGCAAGCCGATGAAATTAAAACTTATAAAACCATCACATATGCAGGAAATATTTCTAATAATATTTCAAAGATAATATCTTCAGCAACGAATGCAACAATTTCTTTTAAAACAGAAAGTAACGTTAGTACAAAATTGTTAAATGTAAAAACAAAAATACCACTATTAAAGAAGTCAGGTATATATAAACTCAAATGTCCAGAATGTAATGCTGTCTATTTGGGTCAGACCCTTAGGAATTTTGAAATACGATACAGTGAGCACTTACGAGCTTACAGATTAAAACAACCAGATAAATCCCACTACGCAAAACATCTACTTGACACCAATCATTCATTGACACCTAACACAGAACTAGAAGTGCTGCATATTTGTGAAAAGAAACAAGAACTGGATTTCCTTGAAGAACTGGAAATTAGAAGACATTTAAGAAACCCACAATATGAAGTTGTCAATGAACAGTTAAATCTAGGGAATTCTCCACTAATAAACTGTCTTCTTAAGTGATAATTGTAAAGATCAGCAGATATAGTTTTCCTGGTTTTCTATATCATTGCACAGTTATACTGATCTTAATTGTAAAAATGATATCCAGGATATCACCATAGGGCTAATAATATCTAAGCTTCAATATTTGTAATATCACATCTTCTTCTTTTTCTATAAACATTTATTAAGCCAATCACAAGTTAGGTTACTTCTTGGTCTAGCCAAAAATATAACTACTAAACATCAGGTAGGCATAAAATGAAATGTAACTTCTGTCATTCTGACGATGATATTGATTTATCGAAACAATTGTCAATTTTTTAGAATTTTCAATAACTTGTATTATATTGTGGAATTAACTAGAGACCTTGAGTTTCATTTAAAAACGCTTCTCCAAAAGCTGTATCAAGACTTTTGGTCTCATTGTAACTGAGAATATCTTCATAATCCCGTACGGTTAAAATGGTATGGTTAGGATTGTAGGCGGTCGGACCACCAATGGAATTTTATAGCGTCCCCTGGTCCAATTATCCCTTTTGTCGATAGAGGACAATCAATGTACTACAAATAAGTGATATTTTTTGGCCTTATAGTTATTTTTAGTATTTGTTATTGTTAATATATAACCAGATAGAAAATGTTCAAGGTGCACACAATAATTAATTTAAGTTCTTTATTATTTCCAGTTTTTATTTTTACTTTTTAGGGAAATATCTCTATTTCCCTATCTTTTTTTTGTCAAAATGCACTCATGCTTTTGGCTGCGTAGAAAGTTCGTGATAGCATTACAATCGATTCATTTGATATTTTTAAATTTGGCCGCGCTACGATGACATTTCTCCTCGTCTTTCATTGGGCCCATCCGTCAAGTCCAAACCTAGTCGATTAGTGTCCGAATTACCTCTATCTAGAAGAGAACCGTGTCTATATATCGGTATCATGTGTTGCATCGCCTCCAAGCCGGTCGGCCAGCAGATTATGCAGAGGAGCGAAGTAGCGAAGCAAAAGTTTCATTTTGTAATCAAATAAATTGATCATACAATCCATTTAAAATAAAATTAAGGACTTATAGCGCTATGGTTGTGAACACTTCCCTTACTAGTGCTGTATGTATCTACTGAGTACTTACAAGCTTTTCAAAACAACGTCAAATTACGAAGAATTACCTTAATTTGCCGATATTAGGCTTACTTTTATTACCTAGTTTCGTAGTAACAGGCTCCATTCCTTATTACTCTGATTACTTGTCAGTTGCCTACAGCGATTTGTTTTGTTGGAATTTTCATTTATTCCGTATTTTATATACCAACAGGATATCTTCTCTTTATTTCAAATAACTGGTCTGATTCTCTTCAATATAAATACATTGACTGAGTTACCTAGAACTAGGAAATGGAGAAAGTTCTTGTAACTCGTCCACTGATTAAACAACTATTGAACTTTTTTCAACTTGAAGAACTTATCACTGTAATACATCATCAAAAGTCAGTATATTAAGAATAGCCGAATAAAATGTTTGAATATAATTATATCAATATTTCATTGCTCATATGTTATCAGACAACCCAAGGAAGGATGTATCACTCCAACTTGATGAATAATAAAATTGGTATTGTACTCGCCGAGTGAGTGAACAATTTCTACAGATACAATGAACAAAAGAAAATTCTAGTTTTTGGATCAGCGGGCCTATGTATGCGTTTCAGGCAGATTCAAAAAAAATAAACCGCCTCAATGGAAAACGGGGAAATAATCTATTCCGCTTGTAAATTGCTGGACACTTCTTAGATGAAATGTATTAATATACCCATTAATTTGTCTTTTGATGTTATCATACACGGCTATTCTGGAGCCTTTCGAACATACTAAGAAAAAATAGCTTGTGATGCTAGGTGAAATTCTAGAATCTTCGATTCATTGTTACAAACAATTGACGGATCTAATTTTATATTCGACCAAAACGTTGCAATTCCTGACAAATGCTTTATTACATTCTCGTTAATATCAATTTCGCGGCTTTCAGATTTCAAACACAATAATTAGTTTACTTCAATTTCCAGCGAGTAGACAATAAACTGACAGTAGTTTGCGTTTTACATAATGTGAATTGATAAGTATCCTCTACATAATCAACTAATACAAAACACCAACCTGTTAATTTTATTTCATATATGCACCTGACAAAATAGATACATCCGATATGATTTTCATAATGTTGGTTAATAATGTCACGTTATGTACTCATTTGATTCATAGGATTTGCTGGGTATCTGAGAAATTGAGAAACGTTGAAAGAGATAAACAGACTGTTAATGGCATTAAGTAATGGTCAGTAGAAGGTGATCGAACCATTCTGGGGGATTAATTTGAGGTGACCGAACCATAAAATTTTACAGAAGTTTTTTATCTGTCAGTTGATTTGAAAAAATGCATTTTTGTCCCATGGATAATTTCGTTCTAAAACTTTTTTTACTCTAGTGATTTTGCATAAAACTTTGTCATTTTCAAGGAAAAGTCGAAAAAACATTAGACGTAATTTACTCCATCCATATCTTGAATTTAATTTCAGATTTAACAATTTAATATATGTATATATATATATATATATATATATATATATATATATATATATATACATATATATATATATATATATTTATATATATATATATATATATATATATATATATATATATATATATATAACAAGATGTACGAATAGTGCGTGACATATAAACAATAAGTAACGAATAGATTAATGGGTATTGCACGCAAATAGAAGGAGGGGCTACAGAAACAAGTGGTAACCGCAGACATGCATGTTTCTGGCTCATTAGCCGTCATCGGTACGGTACAACAAAGAAAAGATGTGAAACATGGGAGCAAAGTTGGTGAATGAAACATGAGAAAATATAACAGAATTCAGCAGGATAGTCAAACACAACATTTGCGTCATTAATATTAGAAGATCTCGAATTTTCGAGACAACAACCAACATAGACACGGAGGTGCATATAACACTTCCGACCCAGATCAATGAAATAACAACAAGATGTACGAATAGTGCGTGCAATACCCATTAATCTATTCGTTACTTATTGTTTATATGTCACGCACTATTCGTACATCTTGTTGTTATTTCATTGATCTGGGTCGGAAGTTTCAGACGGGAGTGTTATATGCACCTCCGTGTCTATGTTGGTTGTTGTCTCGAAAATTCGAGATCTTCTAATATTAATGACGCAAATGTTGTGTTTGACTATCTTGCTGAATTCTGTTATATTTTCTCATGTTTCATTCACCAACTTTGCTCCCATGTTTCACATCTTTTCTTTGTTGTACCGTACCGATGACGGCTAATGAGCCAGAAACATGCATGTCTGCGGTTACCACTTGTTTCTGTAGCCCCTCCTTCTCTTTGCGTGCAATACCTATTAATCTATTCGTTACTTATTGTTAATATGTCACGCACTATTCGTACATCTTGTTGTTATTTCATTGATCTGGGTCGGAAGTTTCAGAAGGGAGTGTTCTATGCACCTCCGTGTCTATGTTGGTTGTTGTCTCGAAAATTCGAGATCTTCTAATATTAATGACGCAAATGTTGTGTTTTACTATCCTGCTGAATTCTGTTATATTTTCTCATGTTTCATTCACCAACTTTGCTCCCATGTTTCACATCTTTTCTTTGTTGTACCGTACCGATGACGGCTAATGAGCCAGAAACATGCATGTCTGCGGTTACCACTTGTTTCTGTAGCCCCTCCTTCTATTTGCGTGCAATACCCATTAATCTATTCGTTACTTATTATATATATATATATATATATATATATATATATATATATATATAAAAGAAGATGTAGGAATATCGCGTGATATGTTAACAACAACAACAAATAGATTCATGGGTAATTCACGCGGAATAAGGGCTACTGAAATAGAGTGGTAACCGTGGACATGTATGTTTCTGGCTCATTTTGCCTCTTCAGCACGGCATTACCTTACTTGGTTATGCCGTTTTATTGTAGCTCCCTTTCACTTTGCGCAAATATGTCGTCTGCATATGCTTCATTTGATATGTCGACTTTTTGCAAGTTTCTATATCTTACTAGATATTTACTGCATTTGTTATTTGTTTTCCTTATTATTCCGTCTATAAGCACAATGAATAGAAAAGGACTTATTCCTCGACACTGTCTAAGTCCACTTTGAGTTGTGAATGCCTCTGATCTTCTATTATGTCTTGTAAAAGTATTTAGATTATCATAATATATTTTTTGTACCATTCTAATTGTTTTGTTACTTACCCCTATTTTTCCTGATATTTTTCACATTCTTTCCCTTGATACCGTATCAAATGCCTTTTCTAAGTCTATGAATGTGCAATATGTAGTTATCTTCTCTTGTATGCATTTCTCTGTCATATGTTTTATTCTGAATACGTTGTCTTGTATGCTCCTTCTACCTCTGAACCGATTTTGCGCCTCGTCTAGTGTGTTTTTCACAACTTTTCTAATTTTTATGTCTAATATCTGATCTAATATTTTCAGTCCCCTGTATTTGCTATACTCCCGTCTGTCTCCTTTTTTGTATATAGGAACAATTGAAGCAATTTACCATCGTTTTGGTAACTTCTCTTCTTTCCAGTAATTATTGTACATTTTTAGTAAGAGTTCTTCTTCGCTTTTACCTATGTTTTTGATCACTTCACCAGTTATTTTGTTACATCCTGGCACTTTACCATTTTTCAACTTTTTATTTTTATTATCGTCCTGTATTGTCCGTACTTTTCCTTCATTCAATTTAGTTGTGGTTTCTCCGTTATCTAATAGTTCTAGGAAATATTACTTCCACCTTTCCATTATTTTCGTATCTTTCTTTCAATGTGTAGAAAGGTTTTTGGATACTTCTACTATCCTGCTCCATTTTTTTCCAAATTGTTTCCATTGATCTTCTTTTGCATTTTCAACTAATTCTTCAGTTTTTTCTCTCAGTTTTGTATTTTTCATAATCCTCAGTTTTCCTAGACCCTAGGTAATTTCCCCACATCATTTTCTTTATTTTAATTCCGTTTCTTATTTCGTTAGTCCACCATGCAGTTTGTGGTGTATGATTTATTTTTCTGTTTATTCCACATACTTCTTCTGCTGTTTCTATCATTGCATTTTTCATTGAGTTTCAATGTCATTGTCTATCGGTTTCTCCACATTCATTAATTTCTTGCTCAGGCATATTCCGTAGTTTTTCGCTATTTCTTTGTTTCTCAATTCATACGTTTTCAGTGTTTCCTATTCTCATTTTTTGGGCTGTGTTTTCAATTTTTCTTTGTCTTCCAATAGGTACGTATTCTTTTATTATGCTTAGTACTACATAATGATCACTGTCTATATCTGGTCCTCTTTTCACTTTTGTATCCCGTACTACTCTTCTAATAATCTTTTCTACCAGTATTTAGTCTATTATTGATTTTTCACCTCTATTTTCCACTTCTCTGGTGTATTTGTGTATATTTTTATGCTGAAAGAACGTATTTGTTATCACTAATTGGTTCTTAATACAAAAATCTAGCATTCTCTTTCCATTATTATTTCTTACTAGCTCTCTATGTTTTCCTAATATATTTCTATATTTGATCTTCTATGCCAACCCTACTATTGAAGTCCCCCAATATATACAGTCGACCTTTGGCTTCTTCTGTAGCTGCTTGTAACTCTTCCCAAAATTGGTTCTTATTTGATGCTGTATCGTCCTCATTGGGTCCATAAAGTACTATAACTGTTTTTTGGTTATTTTGATCTGTTTTTTATTTCTATTTTTAAAATTCTGTCCGATATTGCATCCCATCCATTTATTAGTTTCTTGAATTTTTCATTTATTATGCAACCCACTCCTGATAATGCCATTTTGTCTTGTTTTACTCCGCTATATATCAATATATTTCCTTTATCCAATGCTATGATGCCTCTTTCTTCCTTTTTTGTTTCAATCATTCCTAACATGTCCACTCCTATTTGTACAAATTCATCTTCCAGTTCTTTTTCTATTCCTGTTGAGCCCCTTATATTCCCTGTCCCTATTTTTCATATACTACTTTCACCTTCATGTTTTTCTCTATCTCTTTTTATTTTGTATTGTACTCCATTTACTTTTTGATTAATTATGCCTTTCAATTGCTTTACATTTTCATATGCATTTTTTATCGATCCATATCATTTTCCATGGCCAGGTCTTTTCCATTTTCGATTTCCTTATGGGTTACATCAGTTTTTTGCCATCATTGACTTACCTGTTATTTGCTGTTGCTCATTCTTTTGTATCTTCATCAGGTTATTCGTCTCTGTTTTTCACTTCCATTCATCAGCTTCAACGTACAATTTCCTATAGCCGATTTTAACGTTATTTCCTGCTTTTCTTTTTTCGTTAGCTCTATATCTTATTTCTTTCGTTATTTCTCTATCTTTATTTGACAAATCAACCTGTATGAATATCTTGTTACCCATTTCTGTTCTCAATTTACTTTAATTTCTCATAACTTCTTCCTTTTTATTCTGATCCTTCAACTGCATTAGGCTGGTTTTATCTCCTAATTCCGTTGTACTCACCACCTCTGTATAAATTTTCAGTTCACACTTCATAAATTTTTCTATGACTTGTTCTAGTTCTATCCTGTCTTTGCTACCTATTCTTAGGCCTTGCAATACGACAATATTTCTTCTTTTTTCATTATCAATTATTTCCAGCTTTTCATCCATATTTTCTACTGGTTTCTCCAAATTTATATTTTCGTTCCGTAATTCTCTATTGTCCAATATTAACTCATTAATCTTGTTTCAATATTCCTTCTATTAATTCCTCATCTCCGTTAGCTCTCTTGTTATTATATTCATCGTCTCCCCCATTTTTCTCATCATCTCAGTCAGTATTTCCATATTTTGCTTTTTTTGTTACTTCCCCCTCCTCCTCCTCTCTTTCGCTTTTTCTTTTTGTGTATTTGCCCTCGTAACTTGTCATTGTTCAGTAAACAGATCAAACAACAAATCAAATGTCAACTTTGCTATTATTATATTACACAGCGCAAAAAGTGAAGATCCCAGTCAACCCGTCGGAAATCCTCACTTATATCCGTGCTTTATATTTCAATTTATTTTTATAGAAATTTTTCTAACCTACCTTCAATGTATTTTGTTTCACCCAATCTGACAAATTTTTATTTAATGCAGACTGCAAATCGTTTTCACTCCAAGTTTATATCAGGTTTATCACTTAACTAATTTTTTATTTTTCATATTATAGATTATTTACTTTTACTATTCACAAATTATTACTTGGATTTTTCCCAATAATCCGTTGAGTTAACACTTATATTTCATTCTACTAAGCTCACTATTAACTATTTTTCGTTACAAACTCCGAAAATTCGATTAATTTATAGACGAAAATTTAATCAAACTTCAAGTTATCAATGCCACGTTGCCACTCCAAATTAATAGATTCATTTCATTAATAACAATTGAATGGAAAAGCAATTATTAATATTGTAGAAAGAACATAAACATTCAATTCAAAGAAATTGCTGAAAATTATCACCATTTTCTCTTATACACAAAATTATTCCTCGCCGAAAATTGAAGTTGACTTTGGCCAGTAGCTAATGATTATTTTTTAATATATTGCATTTTTCTACAACGCGATTCCATAATTCCTTTCGAGAATCAACTGGAGAACAATAAACATATTCTTTTAACGCCCCCTAAAGAAACTCATCACATTTATTGAAGTCCGATCAACGGGGAGGACAATCTTGAGAACAATTTTCACCTCCTCCAATCCATTTATTTGGAATTTGGCGGTTTAAAAATTCTCTTACATTGACGCTAAAATGAGGTGGGGCTCCATCATCCCTAAAACAATGTTCCAATCTCAAACGTGATGGCAAATCGTCAAATAAATCCGGAAGAATATTTTGGAGAAACTCTAAATAAGTTTCGCCAGTTAACCGGTTTGGTAAAATAACTGGTCCAATGAAATAATGATCGATAAGGCTAACCCAAACAATAATCTTAAACTTACTTTGGAAATGTCGAGGGTTATGAATATTTGTAATACCCCTACGAGTAAAGCAAGCCTCATCAATAAAAACAGTTTTCTTTTGAAGTATATATCCTGACGTAAAATAAATCGACAGGAATTCTCTCCCTGAACCAAGTCTTGAGGTAACAACTCTTTCACCTTTTGGAGTAAATAATTAAGTCTAATAGTTCGGTGTACAGATGATCTTGATATGCCACTCTGTCTAGATAAAGGTCTAGTGCTAATATGCTGTTGATCGTCAATGGTATCCAAAATAAGTCTTTCAACTCGCACACTCATTTGACCAGTCCGTTTTCAATTCACACTATGAAACGTTCTTGTTACTCGAGCCGTCTTTCAATATTATAAAATGTTTCTCTGTAAGGAACTACGCGATCAGGAAAGCTCCTCCGATATTCTTCCACGCTTCTTCTACAGTTTCCTTCACAAAAACCTAACACCAATAACATATCCACTTGTTCGCTAAAGGAGAATTTTCCGCTCATGGAAAAAAATTATAACAATTTACTTACTACAAGAACTGAAATGAGAATTGTCAAATTTGATGTGTAAATTCATAGCCAACTCTGGACTTTTTTCTAACTTTTAAAATAACATTGTTGGAAACATGTCTTTCGTTATTCGACTTTTCCTTGAAAATGACAAAATTTTATGCAAAATTATAAGAGTAAAAAACGTTTTAGAATTAGATTATCCATGGTAGGAGAATAGAATTTTCCAAATCAACTGACAGCTAAAATACTTCTGTGAAATTTAATTAACCTTCCAGAATGGTGCGATGGCCTTCTACTTACCATAACTCAATGTTCTTAACAGTCTCATACAGAGTGGCAAATTTGGTATTTATAAGTTAAAGGGTGGCAAAGAAATTAATTTTTGTCGAAATTTTGGGCCCTACTTCGAGGCCTCATAATTCCTCAGGGATGCAGCTTGGTATAGAAGTACATTGCCCCCCATCATGATATTTTGGGCTCCGCTATACGCCTCTACTTTGTGTCGGTTCTTTGCGGGACATCCTGCATATATAAAACTCAAAAATTACAATTCAAACATATTTATCCGAGAATTACGTGAAATCAAAAATTTTGCGCTGGCATCTTCCTCACTTATATCTCACATTCAATAATAGGCACTTGCCAGACATTTTCCAAGCCTTCACGAACCTTGCTACTGTTCTATTTTCAATTTGATATCATTAGCAAGTAGAGCTCTATAAACTTTCTGTCTATTCCAAATAACTAGTAGTTGTTTTTAACGCACATACATATCGTTAAAAAGTAACGGAGATTGGTAATGTAAAAAACTCTCTCATGGGATTGTATAAACCCTTTTGTCACTAGTTGGGCACAATTTACCCCTACATGTACTCTATACTGTGAGAGCTGTGTCTGATTTGCTGTTAATTCACATTACTGTTTGAAATGAAACTAGATATTTAAAAAATACTAAAGAAATTGATAATTATTTCAATATTGAATATCATCGTCAGAATGATAGAAGTTGCAATTCATTTGATGCCTACCTAATGTTTATCAATTATTCTTTGCCAGACCAAGAAGCGACCTACCTTGTAATTGACTTAATATATATTAATAGAAAAAATGAGAGGATATGATATTACAAATATTGAAGCTTAGTAGTCCTATGGGTATATCCTGGATATCTTTCTCCCATTTAAGATCAGAATAACTGGGCAATGATATAGAAAATCAGGAAAACTTTATCTGCAGATCATTACAATTATCACTTAAAAAGACTGGTATCATCAATTTGCCAGTTCATTACACCAGCGAATCGCAATTTTCATATGAAGAAATTATTTTATATTGTAAACTGTATGTACAGGAGCTAATAAAACCTCACACAAGGCCTATAAAAGACCAGAGTTATGGGAAACTAGCTAACGCAACATCAAACAAGGCTATTATCATGAAGGATATTTTAAATAACCACTTTCAGATAACAGTTTCTAGATAGTAATAATAATAATAATAATAAATTTTATTGTTCCTTTGTATACATATAATACATGAACAAGAGAGCCAGCTGGTACTACATAAGATATTCTACAATAAGCAACTCTGAGTTTGAGCATATAGGTACTGAACGATTGCTCTGTAATTTTGTATAAACATACCCACGTAGTCATATATATGTACAACACATACGTATACAAATCATTTTTGGCTCATTATTCATTGATTATGAATGCTCTGATTTTCATTGCCTCGTTCATAAATCGATATAATTCCTTCAGTTGCTTTCTGTCTGTTGAGGTAAGTAGTGAGTCTAAGTCATCTGAATGGCCCCGGGGTTTAATAAAGTGAGCTCTTATGCTCTGATACATTGGACACACTAAAATTATATGCTCAAGCGTTTCTGGTAATACTTTATCACAGATTGAACAGATTAGGGTTGTATTTATTTTGTGAGACATATTATTTAAATATATATACAGTACTTCGGAGTTAGCGGTTCGGAGTTGTGCGACGAGCCTTTTAATATGTAATGGAGAATCCCCCTGTAGATAATTGCTTGATTCATTTCGATCTTGTAAAAGGTATTTATACGATGTATGATGTGTACTGAGAAGTATTTTATTTGATCCTCATAAAAATTTTTCTGTAGGTATTGTGATAAAAGTTTATTGATATGGTTTGTGTTAAAACTATTTATATCTAGATCATAATCACAGTACGTCGCTATACCGCGGTATAATTGGTCGATCCAGTTATATTTTTGACATAGGTCTTTCAAGTGGATCAAACTGAAAAGTGCTCTATGAGTGTATCTTCTAGGGTTGTGATCCTTTAACCTGAGCAGTAGCTTTAACGCCTGCTTTATTATAAAGTAGCTTATTTTACAGATACCTACCTCACTTCTGATGATATAGGCTGCTGTTCGCGTTTGCAGAAATAAAAGACTTTTCCAAAAACTACTCTGAATTTTTTCAGTTTGTTCCAAGTATCTTAACGCCCAAATACTGCTTGCATATGTAAAGGTGGGTAGTACAACATTGTTATACAGGGTCTTTATTGAATTAAGAGATGATATACCAGCTGAATTTATTTTTCTCAGTGTTGCTCCTTGGGAGAGTCTCGCTTTTTGTTCTCGTTGCTTTAGGTTGTTTAGAAATATTCCGTTAAATGTGAAAATTGTTCCTAAATATTCATAGGTATTCGAGAGCTCAATAGTGACATCTTTATAATCAAATTGTGGCTGTTGTCCCATATTAGCACTTCTGCGGAAAACCACTATTTTAGTTTTACTTGTGTTTACTTCCAGTTTAAATGTTTCACAATAGGCTTCTAAAATCTTAAGGTTTCTTTGCAGCTCTATTTGGGATTCTGAAAGTAGGACCATATCATCTGCGTACAGCAGCATATTGATATTTTCATTGTTCTCAAGAGTTACTCCTTTAGCACCATGATTTTGGAAATACATTTCCAAATCCGAGATAAAGAGAGAGAATAGCAAGGGGCTTAAGATATCTCCTTGTAGGACACTTTTAGTTATTTTAATTTTATCGGAGATTTGACCACCTTGTTCGATGAACAGTGAGGCTGAACTGTAGATATTTCTTAGTATCCTAATAATTTTAGTGCTCACTCCAATATCGAATAGCTTTTCCCACAGTAATCCATGGTCCACAGAGTCGAATGCTTTCCTAAAATCTACGAATAGTGCAAATAGTTTCCTAGACGGAAGCCGTAAATAATTATTTATAGTTGTGTAAAGGACAAAAATGTTATCATCACAGGATCGCGTTTTCCGAAACCCTGTTTGACACTCAGGTAGTAGCTGATATTTTTCAGCATAATCTCTGAGTCTAGTGCTAATGAGCTGCGTAAACAGTTTGGTTATGTGATTGATTAATGCAATACTACGGTAATTGTCAGGATCATCTACTGGGCCTTTTTTATGAATATGAATCATTTTAATATTTGGCCAGGTGGATGGGATTTCTTCATCTTGTAGGATAGTATTGAAAAGCAATTTTAAGTGCATTATCCAGTTTAAAGGCATGTTTTTGTAAAACTCGTTACTTATATTGTCTTCCCCTGGCGCTTTATTATTCTTAGCTAAGCTTAGAGCATTGTAAATTTCACAAGTAGAGAAAGCTATATCAAGATACGGGTGTAAAGCATCTAGGCCACAAAAAGTTGAATTTGGTGTGGATTTGTAAAAATCTTTATAATAAGTAATCATTTGATTCATGTTAACACCGCCAATTTTTGTTTTAGTTTTGTGTGAATTAATATATTTCCAGAATTCATTGGGGTTGCTTATATTTGTTAATTTATATCTCATATTTTTTTCATATGTATGTTTCTTACTTTTAATAATTTGGATATATTCTTTTTTGGTTTGCTTGTACGTTATTACAATGTTTTTACTAAAATTTGATGCTACTAAGTTTCTTTTTGCTACGTTTAATAATTTTTTAGAATTCCTACACTGTTCATCAAACCAAGGTTTAGCTTTAGAACTATTATTGGGGTTGAATGTTTGTATTTTTTCCATGTCTAGAAATCTTGTTGTCAGTCTGATTGCCTCATGTATTTGTCTATCCAAACTTTCTACAGTATTTAAGTTTAGATCAAAGTCATAATTGTCTATAATATTTCTGTAGGACTGAAGTTTTGTAGGGTCCCATCTAATCAGGTGTTTATTATAGCTGTGTGTAGTCGAGTTGATTTGATAGAAATTATTTTCTAAGGTTACTAAGCAGCTCAAATGATCAGAAATGAGTGTTTCACTAATAGAGAAGTTTAAAATAAAATTTTTGTTATTAAAATTAGCCCAAACCAAGTCAATCACACTACAGCCCGTGTGTCCAATGTAAGTGTATTTACCTTGGTAATCATCATACCTGCCGTGTAGAACGAAAAAACCTAAATTTTCAAGTGCTTCTACAAGTAGTGTACCCCGTACATTAATCACGTTGTCCATTGTTTCGCGGCCTTCTGAGGGAAGATCAAAGTTCAGGGGATTGCTTTCCCCAGAGCCATTGAGATGACCTATCCTTGCATTAAAATCGCCATATATGATAAACTGATCATTAGGGTATGTAAAGGTTAAATTTCTAGTCGTTTCTTCCAACATTTCTATACAAGTGCAATCGTCCAGCCCCGGTTTGAGATACACAATACCTAAAATAATAAAAACATTACATAAATTTAATCTTACAAATATCCACATATTACTTAAATCCACTATATTTACAGTTTCAAGACCCGGAAAGTCTTTTGCTATAAGGAGTAAGATACCTCCGCTTCCTCCTTCTCGTTGTTTGTCTTTCATCGCTTGACTATGGAAAACGTTGTATTTCGTTAAATATGAAGGCAGCCTAGGTACTGATTGTGTAATCCAGGTCTCCACAAGACCAATGATAGGAAAACTATTCAAATGTTCAATGTCCTGTGTTTCAGCACCATTTAAGGTGTTTATTCCTTGGCAGTTCCAGAATAGCAACTGAAGGTTATTTAATTTACCACTACATTTTTTGTTATTTTCTTTTTTTGATTCATTACTTGTTTTCTTTACCGTTTTCGTTGGTCCGTCGAAGTCGTTGCAATTAAATTCGTAGAGTTTTTTGAGTCATTGTTTTGGATGTTCTGAGTTGTTGATTCCTCCAACATATTTGTGTTTTTGTTCCATTTCCACTGAATACCCTCAATCGTTAGTTTTTGATATCCAATTCTAACTGATTTTCCATTGTTCCTTTCTTCTTTTGCTTTGGCTCTTATTTTTTTTCCAATTTCCATTTCTCCTTTTGTTCTGTCATTATTTATATAAATCTTATTTTCTTCCATATTTCTCAACTTATATTTATTTTTCATTACTTTTAATTTTTCGGCACTATTTCCAAATTTAACTAGGCAAGTTTTAAATCCTAATTTACGGGCAGATTCTATACTAACGTCTGTTTCTAAATTTTGTTTTATAAACCTTGTAATCCCTTCTTTAAGAGCATCTGGATTGTTTGTATCTAAGGGTAGTCCCTGTATAACAATATTGTTAACTTTGTTTTCTTTTTCTAGCTGCTCAATTCTATTTTTAGTGAATTGTAAATCTTTTTTGATTTCTTCATTTTCTTTTGTAGTATCTTGGTACATTTTGGACAGCCTATTTATTTCTTCGTTCATTTGTCTAAATTCCTTCCCATTTTCTTGCTGTTCTTTTCTTAGCTGTTGTAATTCGATTGTAGTTTGTGTTACTTGAGCTGTCAGATTTTGCATCATGCTTGATATTTGATCTATTTTTTCTTCGTTTTTAGGCTTAGTTTTAATTGGTGTCCTCTTTATTTTCTCATTTCTGCTGAAGACTTCATCATCTATCTCTCTTCCATGCTTCTTGCTAGTATCATCCGACACGTTATCGCTATCCATGATGTACGTATGTATTCATGTCTATATTTCACACTTGAAATTCTGTCTCACACTATGTTATGTATTGTGAGATTCTGTGGGATAAATAATATTCAGTTTCCAGCACTGCGAAACTGAATTGTCCTAGATCCGGATCTGTATTTTATTTGATTCTAACCAGTAATTTATTTATTTTATTTTCGTATATCACTTAACTTGTTTATCTGGTGTTATCGTTTTTTGCATTAATTAATGTGCTGGGAATCGTTATGTTTTATTTGTACACTTTGGAATTACTTGCAGTTATAATTGTTTAATAAATATCAGAAAGTAGGTATTACCTGACTTCTTATGCACTTGAACTTGATCTTGCACGTGGATTGAGCTCACTTTACAAATTAATTTGTGGGTTTTTACTAGGAAATTTTCGAATCATACACAGATCGATTTGAAGCACAACTATCATTTTTCATGCCAGGATCGGCTCTCCAGTTTCTAGATAGTAGTGTTAAGAACCCAGACCACGCTTTGGAAACATTACAAACACACATCAATACGAAAACCATACCACATTTCCACGAACAAAAATTAGCTGTCAACGCATCCAAAACAGAGTATTTATTACTCAGGAGAATAGCTGAAACAAGCACATCATCGCAATCTCAGTTTTGCGTAGATGGACAGCTGTAAATCCCAGTACTACTCTAAAATACTTAGGGTACACCGTACAAGGAAATACCAATGCAAATGCACACATTATGCAACAGGTATGCAAAGCTAAGATTACTATGAGCAAACTATACTCACTCATTTGCACACATAGTAACGTAACAACACACAAAAAAATACTGACATATAAATACATCATAAGACCTATACTAACATACGCAGCCCCCGTTTATTATAACGGCACAAAACATAACTTCTAGTCCCTGCAAGTGGTTCAAAACAAGTGTCTGCGGTGGCAATTAAACACAACTGCTACCCCAGATTACCCAAAAATACTTGGTTACATGACAAAGCCGACACGCCAACTATCAAAGACTTCATAACAAACTTTTACAACTATTGTCTGCCAGAAGATATTCGAAAAAAACTCATAGACGCTAATCGCGCAGGAGGCAACCAAGATAGTGGGTGTAGACTTCTGCATGGCACGCTTATTACATAAAAAGTTTGATTAACTTCAAACCTTTATCAACACACAACGTGTACATCAATTCAAACAAACAAACACAAATAAAATCAACGTCAGTCATGTTGCCACCTCGAAAACTACTCTCCATATCATTTTTGAAACCCTGTTTTTTAGCTACTTTTCAGGGAAAACCTAGCCGAAATATTCTAGGAGTCATATACATTCAAAGGACAAAGTTATTGTGAACAGTGGAAAATTATGGATATTGCAAGGAGCCATGTACATCTAACAAGACGAACACCACAAGAACAGAAATGGCCAGATTATTGTACAGGGATTTAAAACATAAAATAAAGAACCTCTTTAATAATAATAAATGCGACCAGTACTCTAATTTTTACAAATGAATTTGTAATTGGCGTTAGAGCTAAATTTTTGGACTGGACTTCTTGGAACGCAATAAAAAAGGTTGAAAGAATGATATAATGTATATTGACTTTTTTTGGATAAAATTATATCATCCTTTCATATCGTGCAAGTTGACTCGAACACTGATAGTAGTGTAACGTTTTTCTTATTTATTTAAATATTTTTCAACACATTGAGTGGGATAAATTTATACACAAGATATATTTACTTACTGATTTATTTATACACTTATACACTATTCACTTATGCTTAATTTATGTAGACACTTAATTCTAATTTATATTAAGTACACTGTTCACAGTTTATTTACTATTTATATATTCACGTCTGTTTATTATTAGATTAAATTGTAGACTGACTTCTGATTGACAGGTAGTTGCTTGTATATTAGAACGTCTTCTGGAACCTTCGAATTCCGGAACTTCTAGTAAGCGGCTCCCAGCAGACGATCTACTTTCTTAGAATGTCTATAAAAACAATCACACCAAAAAAGATACTCCTTCCCAGAAATGGATGCGCTCCCGCAAAAATTTCATCCTGACGATGATATTTAATTAAATAATTGTCAATTTGTTAGAATTTTTTACATTTTTTAAATATATTGTGGAATTATCTAGAAACAGTAAGTTTCATTTAACCCTTGGTAGTCGGATTTTTTTATCGAATTGGTAAAGTATTTTTAAGATTATTATAGTTTTTAGGGATAGTATTTGTGAAAAAAAAATACTGACATCAATTTTGACTCAAAAAAATGCAATTTTGAATGGGATATATATGTCCCGGTTAGACATTTATAATGGGACAGAATTAACCTAACAGTCCTAGTCAAACATTTTATTAAAAGAATGAAAATATCAACAAAAACCAAAAAAATGCTTACAAAAAACTAAATAAGGTAGGAACTTATAATAATTTATTTCAAATGAAACGATGTGAAGCAAGTACAAAGGTATGTTGCAACTCTGGCACATAGTCGTCGTTCGTTTTTTTTGAACTGTACAGAACATCTTTGGCATCTTCTTCCAAAGATACATCTGATTTTCTTTTAACTGTTACGTTCTTTCTACCCGATGATATTAACCCTTCCGCTACTGTAATAAGAAACTGCAAAAACCGTGATTTTTTTTCCTATGTGAGTCATTGAACAAGATGTGAGCATTTAGAAGAGATGTCATCAAAAGTCCGAAGAAAACATTCTTCCACCATTTAGCGGACTTTCGATCGAAATAAATTCAGTTTAGTTATAAATTCAGGAACATTCTTTCTATGTTTTATCAATGTACCTACGGCTGGGTATGGCATTGTGCCAAGCAAGGAAACATATGTAAAAAATCTATCGAAACAGAGTGCTACTTGCGGGGGTCTAACGGTACCAATTAATTTTCCTACCACCCTTTCTCCTGAAGTTCCTTCTGAATTTCCAGTATCCTTGCCCTCATATATATTAAAATCATTAACATCACCAGCACAAGGGTCACTACGAACCCATATCTTGATACCTCTTTTGACGGGTTTCATGGTAAGATACTGTTTGAGTGCAGATCGTCCCTTGAATTTTGCCATCGACTCGTCTATACTTTAGAAGATTGCTTCAGTTCGAAACTTTGGAAAAGTGGTCTTCAAACAATTGACAATTTCTTCAATATAATACAATTTTCCAGCATTTGCAGGTTTCACTAGGTCACTGAAATACATCTTGGATAACAGAAGTTTCCAACGATCTCTGGAAATAGCTTTTTTGATTGCAGCATTTCCCAGCGATTCATTTTAAGACCAATAGTCGTTGAATGTAGGAACACGGTTGTAAGAAATTATAATTGTGACCCCTAATACGACCATAATCTCAAGATAATCGGTCAAATTCCTTTTTTTCTTGGAGTCCTTTTCAAGCTGTTGTGACCATAAATCTGTACAATGAGCAATATACAATAAAATGCTTTTTGGAAAAACGTTTAGTAATATTTATACTTCACTCAAATTTCTATTCAGACTACAATTTACTTGTTTTTGTTGAGGAACCTGAAGGCGAAGAATGAAATTTCCATCTTTGACAAACCATAGATTGTCTGCTTCCACCTGTCCTTCGTTAGCACCTTGATCTAGTTCATCTACACCATGCTGAACCTCTTGTTGTTCTTCATCCCTACCCACCTAATCTTCATCTGCACTTGACTCTTCGACTCCACTAGATGTCGTTTTCAGTTCATTTTCTCCAATCTCGGTATCAGAAGGTTCATAATCGGAGTCTGCTGAACCACTGGAATGGAAAGGATCAATTTCCGATTCGCCGTCACTGTCAAACAATGCTTGTGCTACCCCTTCCAGTTCTTCTGCACTAAGCGGCTTTCGGGTCATCTGGAATAAAAATGCCTATTGGAATAAATGTAACCCTGAATGAAAGACTGTTGGAACATATGTGAACCAATAAAATATTCACTATAATTTTGGCTATATACTTACATCTAGTGTCTGCAAACAAGGTCATGCCTACTTTGACACTTCCACTTTTTTAGTCAGAGCCGTAGTAAGACTGAATTTGAAATATTCTGTACAAAATGGGTTCTATTTTAACCAGCAGACAGTTTAGAAATTTGTTTGGGATATATATGTCCCGATAGTCGCCAAAGGGTTAAAACACTAATGAGCCTAGATTCCACGAAGTAAAGATCGAGACAGTTAATTTCATTTCAACTTTAGATATCGAACTAGAACAGAGTCGGCTTCAGAGATTACTAGAGTGATATATAAGGTGGTGATCTAGTGATAAACCAATCTGAATGAGTATATAGTGATAACCTATGGAATTATTGGATTGAATTATAGAAAATGTATCTTGGTATCATCTCAGTATTTAGTAAGTGTCGACACCTATTTTGCCTAATATCATATCAATTACACAAAATATTCACATTAGATAAGATACTCGTAACAAAGAAAAAATTGAAAGTGAATCATACCAAAATCATCTAGGAGTTCCAATTAATACTCTAAATTACGGGTTAACTCTCTTTTACTTAGCAATATAGTACTGAATCAGCCGAACCAAGAATTCCAGAAGTTTTGTATGAAAAATATGGCTAAGATATATTCAGCTCAAATAAGATTCTAAATACGAATGCAAATTTAATAATATGTGCATGTGAATCTGTATAAGGCTCAATCCTGAAATGGTTTAATTAAAGATGTGTATCATTTATTCATATCAATTTATACTATAGAGAAGAATTCAATATTCAGTAATGTTGTAACAAATCCTGCTAAATACAAAACAATTTAAAGTCAGAAGTACAATATGTAAATAAGTGACATATCAACCAATTGGGTTTCAAGATATAGGAACAAATAAGTTGATAAAATCCAAAAGATAGGTTACGTATAGCACACTTGTTTGAGATGTCAAATAATCATATTGCATATTTTAATTGAACTTCTTTAGACTTCAACCACATTCACTTTTTTTTACAAACAGTGTCAATCACAAATCGCGCAAATTTAGAAGTTAATTTATACGTATGCTTTGGAGTAGTCTCCGCTCAATAGCTGGCATGAGTTAATGATCTGGGGTATGTAATATGCAGGTTAATTGGTAGCTTCAAACGAATTTACAACTTTATGTAGTATTAACGTCAGACATTTAATAACCCTACAATTTATTTACTTATACCGTCCAAATATATAAGTAATCTAGGTGTGATTTCTGAATTAAATAAATTTTTCGAATCAATCCATTGTTTTATTTCATTATAGGTACTTTTAGACCCTTCCTTAAATGGGTGGAAAATCTCCTTCCATTGTGACTGTGGCAGACACTGTCACTCTTTTAGAATGTCATATGTACCTAATGTACTGGATATCTACACACCATGATATTATTTTAGGATGCAGGTATATTATGACGTGTTATAACGACTAATGCAGCTGTCACATATTCCATGAGAAACTATGATCAATACATTAGTCCTTATTTGGACGGTGTTATGTAACAATGAGCTAATCAACAAATTTGTTTTTATGAGATTATTAGCATTTAATATTAAACACATGTAAAAAAACAGTTGGCGAGAAATATCTTTTATTTTTATCCCTATAGAAACAAACACAAAAACTACATTTATAACCCAATAAAAATTAAAGTTGTTTCTGACATAAAAAAACAATGTCAAAATGGGTTGGACGGTTTCTGAAAAACTTAATATAAATAGTTATTAGTTTTGCAATAAGCAATAAAAATAAAATACTAAAATAAAAAATGGGATTGCACCTCTGCTGCAACATACAACGTATACATATATATATATATATATATATATATATATATATATATATATATATATATATATATAAATTATTTGATTTTCTTTAACCTTTATATATAAATTTTTTTTCCATTTTTCGTGGGCATCAGGTTAATAGTAAACACAGTATCAGTTTATGTTTTAATTTGACGTTTCGCTCCCTCAATTTGGAGCATTTTCAAAAACTTCACATATCGATGTTTTACAATAAAATGAACAAGTTTAAACGATTAAAATTGAATGTAGACATACAGGTGATAAAAACTGGTAGTTAATAAAATAATTTCATAAACAAATAAAATCGAAAGTACATGCTTCAGAAACAATTCATTTACAGTATACAAGGGACAGGAGAGGTGATGTATATATATATATATATATATATATATATATATATTTATAATCTAGGGTCTCTTGCAAATTGCTTATTTCAAAATCTACATCGGCACCAAGTCCGTCAATGTCTTTACTAAAATCTTGCCCTTCCACAGTTTTTAAAAAATTAAAAAAAGGTTTTGCATCTTGTGTAATCAGCTTAAGAATTTCTTTCAGATCTTTAATTTTTTCCACAGACAACGCTTTGCCTACTGGCCACATATGAGGAAGGTGTACCTCTTTCAGAACTGGTTTTCGGCCTTTTTCTCCTTTTCCAATATTAACTTCTGTATATACTGAGTCTGATAAACAGGATTTCATATATAACAGAGTAGGATTTTCTTTTTTTAAGGTGATTTCGTGCAACTTAAGCCAATTTATTTGTTCCTTATTAATCAGTCTTGCGATTCGTAATAGCTTTTTCGAGATTCACTACTGATACCATGTCCTGTGGTTTTATACGATTAACAATGAACTCATTTTTCTGACGACAAGTCTTCATAACATCTGTGTAGTCATCGAGAGTGTACAGTCTTTGATGAGTTTTTAGAGAACATTCTACGTCACCAAAATGTGAGTTGTTAGGTAAAAAACTATGACAGGAAAGCAAAAACTTCAATGTAATTGTTTCAAGCGATGTGTGATTTTGTAAAACGTGGATAAGTATTAAAACCAATTCAATGCTTCAGTTCTGTCCACCACAAGAATCCGACCACAAATTCAATTTTTTAACAGGTACTTTAATATTTTCATTGATAAATTTACGCAAATAAGAACCGACTCCTTGGGTACCTCTGCCAGCTTCATGTTCCAACCAGATATTAAAAATGCCCTTTTTGGAGCTTCCTACAAAAATGCCCAAGTTGTACAAGTTCAACTGTCGCTCAAAATAAACGATCCCAGTTGGTCGTTTAGGAATAGGATGCGATTTCTGTAAATCGAACGTTGAAGTTCCCACTCTTTCATCTTCCTGTGACGCAGTAATATCAGAATTCATTTCAGCCCGTAGTTCTTCTGCAATCTGTAAATGTTTTAAATATGTTGTTTCTAATTCCTGTTTTTTTTAAATTATCAGCAGAACTTAATTCAGCAGTATAGATATCACACATTCGACAAGTGTCCTTGTGAGGTACTTTAAACTTTATGTTAAATTCGGAATAAAAAATATTTTTATATTTGGCAAGACTTACTGGATTATCAGTTTCTCCTTGGTACAGAGAATACATTTTACGTAAGTTTGAAAAATCGGGATTAGCAAATTTTGAATCTGTCTGAGAACGGCAATAATGGGAAATATACGTGGGAAATGACGAAATATGCTTTATAATATTTGCTATTCGTTCTTTACTTATAGCATTTCGTCCTTCGCTGTCGCATCCCCTTCTGTCCTGTATCAAGTTAGTTTTCATTTTTAATAGAGCTACCTAAACTAGATTGCTGTTAATTTGCAATATATTTAAAAACGCTTCTTTGCATACGCAATGATCTATATGGTAAATATTAGACTTGGATCTATTCGACACCAAATTCTTCGTATAAATTCTCTTCTTCTGGATTTCTTCAATGCATTTGGTTATTAGAACACATCGTCCTTCGAAGGTATCAACTGGCCAAAATTGATGAAATAAACTTTTCCTTGTTTCTAAGGGAACAATACCCGTGCATTTCTTCGAACATTTAAAGGAATATGCGGCATTGAACGTTTTTGGTTCAACTTCTTCAGCTCTTGCGGAAATATATTTTTTGTTGGTATTCGTATATTTTTTCCTATCTTTTCTGGACTGATGTGAAATCTTCCTCTTTCTTCCACGACTTTTTCACCCTTTTCTTTATTCAACTTCTGTAATTGTTTCTGTATATTCTCTGGCATCTAGATCACTCATGACCCCTGAACTGTCTTCTGAATCCGGAATAAATTCACTCCACGAAGATTGGAATGACTCTTCAAATTCCACTTGATGGCCTAAACAACGCTCCAAATTTTCTGTTGCTACTTCTGGAGTACTAAGCTCTTGTAAAAAACTATTGTCACTGGAACACTGTATTGTCACGTTGGGATTAAGATACTCAGTGGTCCCAACATTTTCAGTCACTGGTTCCAAGTTATATTTGATATTTTCAAGAGATTTGGTTGATGGTTCAGCAATTGCAGCAGGTTCTACCTTGTTTTTGTAAGAACATCATGTCTACTATTTTTGTTCCTCTTGGAACGTTCATCCTCAAGAAAAAAAAAACATTATTCCAACGACTTGTTTTTTTTTGGAATATCAAGAATGAGCCGCTCACTATTTTGCAACAATAGTCTAAGCCACGTAATACGTGATACTATTAGTCTTACAACCTTTAGTCGTGCTAATTCCACTCATTTACTACTTAAAATTTATAAACCTCTTCTTTATACAAATAAAAAGCACATTTTTTATGTCCCATATTATTTTCCATCTAATTGAATAATTATGTAAAACACGTATTTTGAACAATATTTTAGGTTAGTTTTCTCTATTTAGTTTTTTTTTATTTTTATATGAGTACTTTTGTATTTATGTTTTAGCTTACCTTTACTACGTTGAACACAATCCATAATTATAAAATTCTAACTGTTTACACAAATAATTTTATCATCAGCTACAAGATAATAAACAAGAAATCATCCACACTGAGAAATTTTCTAAAATGACCTTTCCCACAGAATTGGAATTTTGTGGGATAGACCCTTGTTGTATATTTCTATAGCATAGTATTTAGAAATTGTGGCTTAGTAAATTGACTCACAGATGGCGCTAGTAACCAAATATCGGTTAAACCATTTTTGCTTATCATCATTTGACTCGTATTACAAGTTTTTCGATAATAAAATGTGTTTTGATAAAAGTGTGGGTTAGACGGTTGTAGCATAACACCGTCCAATCATGGTTGATATCTTCAAACAATAAACAGTAAAGTTTCAAAATTGAATAGATTAGGATTTTACATGATGAAGATCCATACTGATCGATAAAATAAAACAATTGAAATTGTATTTGAACTAATGTTCAATTTAACATTAGTTCAAATATGATGAAGTTTCAAACAATTTGAATCGTTTTATTTCATCGTTCAGTAAAGTTGAAGATTTAAGGTTATTGGTGAGTGGGTTAGTAAGTTACGCTTTCCACTGTGACCCTGATGTCTATGGTGTCTCACACATTGCTAGAATTCGCTGTACAGCTCACACCCTAAGCTAGCCGTTAGCTACAGATGATTCTCAGATGTGAAAAGGTAAGCAGTTATAGTCTTGTGCTTTATTTGAGTAAGATTATTTAAGAAATATCACAAACTTAGTTATCATGTCGGATCCTAATCGCTAAGTAATCTGTAAAATTAAACGAATAATCGTAGATATCGGGTGAATGAATAAGAGGGAATTTACAACGTTACAATGAGAATGTTGACCTAATAATTAATTCATGTGATACTCCAAGTTCCATAGCAACAGGTTCATTAGCTCTGGTGAGATAAAAATCTATAAAGTTCATCTATCAAACGCCCTGAACAATATCCAATCATGAAATTGGCCACTTGTATACACTCAGGAGGCTGTACCGTTCTAACAAACTAACATTTCTCCAAAATTACAAAAATGTTGTACTTCAAGTACCTTAGCACCCGTTGTACTAGGTCT
Organism: Galeruca laticollis; assembly: GCA_963921935.1. NCBI lineage: Eukaryota > Metazoa > Arthropoda > Insecta > Coleoptera > Chrysomelidae > Galeruca > Galeruca laticollis. The sequence goes on along the minus strand of OY998178.1, from coordinate 193,758,658 downwards.
ATATAGTGAAAACCAAATGAAGTTGCGTTTACGTCATCATTGTGAACATTTGTAGCGTTGTCAGAGTGTTCACGAAATATGGAAATTAACAGAAAATAACTGAAGTCAACAAAAAACGTAAATGTAGAAAATTTAACAATATTATGAATGAAAACTACAAAATTATCGATAGTTTGATAGTTTTCGTTTAGTATAGTGTGGAGATTTTCATTTACGTTTTTTGTTAATAAAATTTATGAATAGATATCACAAAGTGAGAAATTCTAGAATAAAAGTGGTAAGGTTATTACTGACTTATCAAATCTTTTAATAAATAAATATAATGAAAATACAAGCAATAAAATAAAATATGTTTAATAATGAACGTATTATCAAAGACAAAAACTAACATTAAACAAATCAACATGTTGTGAAATGAAACTAGGCAGGTTCAAATTCTTGTTCATTTTATTCATCTGATTCAACATCAGTGTCACTCTCTTCACTATTAAAATTTATAACTATCGGACTAATTTCTGGATGATCAAATATTCTTTCCCTCTCATACCATTTAAATATCTCTCTTTCAGTATGTTGTATAGAATTTTTTCCATATCAGGAGTTATCATGTGCAGTGCCTCGTGCCATATGTTCAGGCAGTTATTCGCACTGTTACCATCCCTACCAGTATGCCTATTGTAGTAATTTTTTCCTATGACCCAAATTAATTCGATGGAGTTGAATATGTAATGGTAAGGAGGAAGACGTGAAACTTTGTGTCCATACTGTTCTGCCATATCGTCCACTATATACTTGATTGGTGGCTTATTTCTAAAAAAAAAACAAAAAAAATGTTTGAAATAAATGGCAATAAGTAAGAATATATCTGTATATTTACTGAGAAACGATTTGCAGTAGTTCTGTTTTGAACATCATGTGAGAATAGGGAATGGTTTTTTCTGTCAACCATTCCTGAATAGCACATTTTGACCATCCTGTATTTGGAGTTTTATGCAATAACATGCTGTGATAAGGTGCATTATCAAGTATAATTAGAGAAGGATTCTCTAAATTTTGCAGCAACTGATATCCGAACCATTTCAAGAAATTTGCCTACTTTATTTCCCCGTGATAATCATTAAGTTGGGTTTTTGAACAAAATATTGCTTCAGCACCTTCAATAAATCCGTTTTCATTCCCAGCATGGAGTATAATATATCTGTAATAATATTATTTAAATAATGTTTAAGTAACCACTTATGTTTTGCAATACAACAAACCTTTTGCCATTCGTTTTAGTGGTTTTAACACTCTTGATATTTTCATTTTGCCATGAATGACCTATGATGCCATTTTGAAATATCCAGGTTGCATCGATGAACACAAATTGGTATATACCTTCGTCCTTTGCTTCTTTATAATATCTTAAGAATTCTACTATTTTCGAGACAATATTGGATAATTCCATAAGTCCTCGTCGTGGATTATCCTTCATCCACTTAAATCCAAGTTCTTTGAGCAATCTATTTAAAGAAGTGCTACTACCATTAAATAATTATTTTTCAATTATTTGGGACCACAATGATTGAATCGTTATGTGCTGTTCTAAAAGCATACAGAAATGAAAATATGTTAAAGATACAATTGTTATTATACTCACTTCTCTGGTACATGTTGTAAATGGTATCACGAATAGAGCTTGTATTTAAAGTTTCTGTATTTGTTACTCGTTTATGAGCGCAACGTTTTTTCTTTGGTGACTCAAACTCTTCACCTTTTTTCTTTGTTTGACAAATTTTGCTTACTGTTCTTACACTGATTTTTAAAGCAGCAGCTACACGCTAAAATAATAGAAATTTTCGTAAAGTAAAGTAAGGATATTTTATTCACGTATTACCTACCTCTTGTACAGCATTTAAGGGTAACAAAGGACCATTATTATTCCTTTCTTGTTCAAAATAATTTACTAATGAAGCCACAAGTTCTTTGCATCGGCTATTTAGCTGTTTAGGCATTTTAACAATCACAGAAGAAAATCCTTTGTTGTTTTAAAAACAAAAACAGTTTTGATTACAAATATTTCTCACAAGAAAATCTTATAAAGCACGTAACTATAACCTCAAAAATCGATGACAATACACGAGTAGAAAAGTCACAAACAACGCGGCAACATGACATTATTTCCTGCAGTGACTATTTTACCGTCAATAATTGGAGGCTTCTTTATGAAAATTTTAACACAAATGTTTACATCGAGGGACGTCTAAACCCAATAAAGCTATATTGCTTATACATTATTTTGGTACAAAAGTTTTTTTATTGCTGGGTTATCTTTAGAACCGATTAATTAACAAATTTAAGTATATGCACTTTTCGATAGAAATGTAGCCACACATGCGATAGAAATACGCCCTTGGTGACGTAAACGCAACTTTATTTGGTTTTTACTATACATCTGAAAATCAATACAGTCATCTGTGAGACGATTGAACAATATTCAATCATGAAATTGATGACTTGTTGCACTCCGGAGGCTATATCGTGCTAACAAGACATGTTATGTAAACGACGACGACGACGACGACATACATACAGGACCTTTTTTCTAAAAACCGTTTTTTCGTGATGTTCTTGCTGAAAAACGAAAAAATAATTCAAAAAAATCCAATATCATAAATTTTTCATGGGTAAACCAATACTTTTCTCGCACATTAGATAGTGTTGGGCCAAACAGTAATAGATACTAATAGAGCTCATTGAAGATGCACCCCCTCCCCATTCGAAATTTTCAACAATAACATAATGGTCGTAATGTACTCCTAATGTTCCAATTTGCTCCATGAATGATTTCCTTTGTACCACATTTTCCAAGAGACTACAGCTACTTGTTAACGGGGGGAGGGGGGTGGTTCAGTACACGCTAACCCCTGCCCTCTCAATCGGAATTTTCAAATTTTGTACTTCGCGCGATCAAGTGCTTATAATCCACCATAATGCTCCACCGAAATAATACTTTGCACCCCTCCCCTTAGTTAGTAGTATTGCATTATTCAGAGTGAAGCCCCCCCCCCTCAATGACAATTTGCAAAAAAGAGATAATGCAGCCGAATCCACTTCTAATGCACTGATATGCACCACGCAGAAAATGAAAATCCTCCTCCCCAACTTAGTTAAACCTCAATATATAAAGTGAAGTTGCCCCCCCCCCAATGATAATGTTCGAAGAATCGAGTGGCATCGGAGTCCACTTCTAATGCACTCATATGCATCACCTTCTTCTTCTTCTTGTGCCTTGTGCTTCTCGCACGTTGGAGGTCCTTTGTACTTCTTTCATGTCAAATGTAAGGTGCCATTTTCTGCCTTTCGGAAGATTGTGGCTGCATCTCTAGTTCCGCACCAGTCCCTAATGTTTCGCAGCCATGAATGTTGTTTTCTTCCCGGGCTTATATTTTTCCAAGATAGGATATCTTTCTCTTCTTCACGATTTGCAGAAATGGCATACCGGCCATTTCCAGCAACTCTTCATTAGTTTTATGTGCAGTCCATGGGATGCATAGGAGTCTACGAATTGTCCACATTTCAAATGCCTCTATCCAATTCAGAGGTTTGATTTTTAGAGACCATGTTTCTGCCCCAAAGAGCAAGATAGGCCAGACGTAGCATTTAACTACTCGAATCCGAAGTGACAGGGGCAATGTTCGGGCAAGAAAGAAGTTCTTAAGTTTATGAAATGTGTCTTCTGCACGTCCAATTCGTATTTTCACTTCCTCGTCGCAATCCCATTTCTGGTTGAGGGTGGCACCCAGATATACAAATTTTGACACCACATCCAGTTTTTGGCCGTCAATCCTAATTGTGATGTTACTGTGGTGTCGAGATGTTACCATAACTTTTGTTTTATTTTTGTTGATCGTCAGGCCAAATTATTTTCCTATTTGGTTGATTCTGTCAACAGTTTGTTGGGAGGTCCTCAGGAGAATTCGCCAATATAGCGGTATCATCCGCATATCTGATGTTGCTTATTGGAATTCCATTAACTTCAATTCCTCTGTTTTCCTTTTCCAATGCTATTTGAAAAACTTTTTCGACATATATGTTGAATAGCATTGGCGATAGGATACATCCTTGTCGTACTCTCTTGGATATATTAAATGTCTCTGTGGTTAAGTCGTTGTTAATTCTTACCTCTGCGGTCTGATGCGAATACAGTTGATGAATTATTTGTATGTCCTTAGAATCGATGCCGATCTCATATAGTCTTTTCAGAAGAAGATCATGTTTAATGTTATCAAAAGCCTTCCCAGTAAAGGAGCTAGGCGGGTTCTAGACCATTCCTTATGTAAATTAACATGGGAAATCGCCAAGGTCCAACGTGGTAATTTTTGACTCAATTTCGATCTGAGCATGCGTCAAGGCGGCCGGATGAACAGGCGGATGGCCTATGGGTGGTTACCGATAGGAAGAAGTTTCCAGAGGGTTTTCAAGAAGTAGAAGAAGTCTCTAGATGGTTAGCAAGTAATGACGGTAGCGTCTACGGGGGTTATGCGAAAAGTAAGTATGTATGTTGTTACGTGTATAAGGTAGAAAGTGGTTTAGAAGAAGCGAAGGGGTTTTTAAGGGTAGCGTCTACATGGATTACGTAAATAAGGGTGTATACATGAACGGGGGTTATGCAAAAAGTAAATAAGTGTGTATGTTGTTACGTGTATAAGGTAGAGGGTGGTTTAGAAGAAGCGAAGGGGTTTTTAAGGGTAGCGTCTACAGAGGAGGGTAGCGTCTACGGGGATTACGCAAAAAGTAAGGGTGTATACAAGAACGGGGGTTATGCAAAAAGTAAATAAGTGTGTATGTTTTTATGTGTATATGGTATCTAGGGGGTGATTTAGAAGAAGCGAAGTGGTTTTTAAGGGTAGCGTCTACGGGGATTACGTAAATAAGGGTGTAAACAAGAACGGGGGTTATGCAACAAGTAAATAAGTGTGTATGTTTTTACGTGTATAAGGTATCTAAGGGGTGATTTAGAAGAAGCGAAGAGGGTTTTAAGGGTAACGTCTACGAGGGAGGGGAGCGTCTACGAGGATTATGTAAATAAGGGTGTATATAAGAACGGGGGTTATGCAAAAAGTAAATAAGTGTGTATGTGTTTACGTGTATAAGGTATCTAGGGGGTGATTTAGAAGTAGCGAAGAGGGTTTTAAGGGTAGCGTCTACGGGGGGTCGAGTTGTTACGTGTATAAGGTGTCTAGAGGGTGGTTAAGGAGAAGCGAAGGGGTTTTTAAGGGTAGCGTCTACGGGGATTACGTAAATAAGGGTGTATACAAGATCGGGGGTTATGCAAAAAGTAAATAAGTGTGTATGTTTTTACGTGTATAAGGTATCTAAGGGGTGATTTAGAAGAAGCGGAGAGGGTTTTAAGGGTAGCGTCTACGGGGGAGGGGAGCGTCTACGGGGATTACGTAAATCAGGGTGTATACAAGAACGGGGGTTATGCAAAAAGTAAATAAGTGTATATGTTTTTACGTGTATAAGGTTTGGTGAGATTGAAGTGGAATAAAAGATGAAGAAGACAAGAGGTAAACATGTAAAACCATGAGGGCACCATGCTGATGACGTCACCCGTGCTCAGTCGATAATGGGGTATCAAAATAAATAACAATTGAATAATCATTTTATTGTACAATATAAAATTGTAAAATATAATAAATGAAAATAATAACAATACTTTTTATATAAATTTTTAAGGAATAATGACATCGACATCCATATATGCATCAATCGAATAGTGCCCCCAGGGTAAGGTTTCATCGGAACCATGAATAATGAATCGTTTGTCATCCTCCAGGCTGAGTGCTACTTTATTTTGGATAATTGAATGGACCAGATGTTTCTCGGCACGAATTAGATTTTGGGAAACTGTTTTCTGTGTGAAGGTATCAAGGCAATCTTCATAATCTTCAAATGTGATTACGGTCTTCACAACTGACGACTTTACCCCTTTAGCTTTTTTAGTTACTCCAACATTTCGAATTAGACAGTCTATTTCTTCTTCGTTATAACCATCATCCGCAAGACGGTTTCGTTTTTCCGCTAGACCATCTTCAGAGGTTAGTAACCGCGTTGCATACAATTTAGACCGTAACCCAATATAATCGGTCATTATGATACCATTGTTCTCATCCTTCATCATACCAAGAACCTTCTTATTAACTTGAGGAATTTCGTAAACGTTATCATGAGGATAGTCTGAGGTGTCGAAATATTTATAACAATCAATCTTCATTACTTCATAGGGATCTTGATCTCCAATCTCATATATAAGACTATCGGTATCAGTATACAGCACAGTACAGTTTTCACTAAAACGGTTCGCCATGTACTCATAGTGAAAATCATAGATCGTAGTTTTAGCCAGATCTAAAATTGCCATTCCTACATATATCGGTTTATTCAACCATATTTGCAGCTTCCGTAATTCGATGGCAATTAGGTTTTCACTGAAAATTGTACTATTTCTAAACTCTGGCTTAGCTATGTACGATTCAGCACCATATCGACCACTCCAATGAGAAATTAGCTTTACATCAACGCGTTTGCGCACGTTCTCTATGGTTTTACCTGCAACAATTAGAAAAAAAGTGATTGTATAGAACTATTTATATAAAACTAGCAATACTCACCAAACACTGCATTGTTCATCAGTTTGAATAGATTCTTCTCAAACTCATTCTTCGCAGCCTTACGTAACTCGGTGTTTAAGTCAATGTAGGGCTTTAACCAAGAACTCTGCTTGAATTTCAATACTCGATGTATTTTTGTTAATACAAGCCCATTCTGTAACGCTTGCTTCAATGCTCGGTAATGTATAACGTATTTTGTTTTATTAGTTAGGGTACCCATCAACTTAGTCTCCTCATTTGATCTTGTAGCAGGCATCATGGTCTTAGGATTGAGGTGTTCGGGGCAGAAAGGTATGTCCGTATGCAAATCCTGTGAATGATACGGATACTCCAAATCAACCTCGAGCATGTACCCCTCAGAAGCATCATCAGCAATTTGTGTAACGTCTATATTAGAGTCAACCCATTCAAATCCTCCATAAGGGAGATATTGTGACATAGCCCATCCATACTAAAACATTAAAATTAATTGAAATAATCACCTAAAATGAAAAAACTAAAAACATACCTGATTATTCACATCATAGTACATTAAATATTCCGATGGATTTGAAGGATTATAAGTGGGCACATACTTATTGTTGGCTCGAGCACGACGTTTTCCGCAAACTTGACTAAGTCCACCACGTATACCACGCTTAACAAATAAAAACATGTCTACATCAGTGAGAAGTTCCAATTCTTGTCTTGTATGTTTCAGCATAGCATCGAATGTAAATCCTGGTAATGTATAATAATGTGCAGGATCGATGTTATACGTAGCAATACAACTGGAACGAAACTGCTCAAAAACGTCAGCAAGAAGAAGGATATCGGTCTTCATATACAACTCTACATATTCACCCAAAGTTTGACATTGAAACGTATTCCAGACGCGTTGTGCTCTACTATAAAGTTTACGTGAGCAGGGTTTATCTTCGAGATTATTATGGAAAGATTCGATAGGAGGTAACCTTGTTTCTTCAAAGCGGTTGAAAGAATTGAAATAGTCATAAGGCATCACCCCTTTTTTAGTTAACATTGTGAATTCTTCATCGGGAACACCAGAAAACTGAGATCTCAAATTAGGAAATTCGGTTAAATATGAAGCTAGTTTATCGAGAGATGATGCCATGAAGCGGAAACTGTCGATAAATTTGAACCGGATTCGTGCATCGTCAACATGTTTTGTGAAAGAAATATATTTTTCCTTTGTAATAGGGAGCAAATCAATAGAGCCAGTCATGCGAGTAGCAATGTCTTCGATAATGAAATTTGCATCATAACCAGATAAGTTGTGGAACACTACATTAACGGTAGGTGAATCCTGATAGTTAATATTGCACCCATCATGTGCTGCACATCTATAATTGTTTTCGGGAATGAGATGATCATGATCTCGAACTTTCTTATCTGTAGAGGAAAATGGCGTTTCACAAATATGGCATTCGGTAGCAGCTTGAAACTAACGTTCTTGATTAGGAGTCATGTGAATTCCATAAGGACAAAGGAACACCGTACTGATATCTTGAGCAAGCAGATTCATTTCATCGGCAAACCATCGCATACAATCTTCACTCATATAACTTTTGTAAAAGGATAGCGCGTCATCGTATGAACACTTGAAGTAATATCCAACGGCTGCAGGGATATGCTGTTGTGGCTTCTTAGAATCCCCAGTCTGCTTCAAAACACTCTCGAAATCTGCATATACTATAAAAGGTGCCTTTACCTTATTCTTGAAGTTTTTGAATTTAAGAACGTTTTTTCCTGGTTCAGGCATTTTAATTGCAGTTTCGTTTAATTTTATACAGTCTTCAAGATGGTTATTAAGTGTCTCCTGTGATCTATAATAATGTAGAAATCTATCGCAGAAGTATTTCTTACAATTATGTTTACTGAGTTGAGTGGACAGAAGTCTTGATAGATTCTTTATCCAAACAAAGTGATATTTCGTTGGCGCTTCATCATGTTTATCTTGCACCATCAACAAATTTACATGTTTATTCATCTTATTTCTTGTAAGGTAAGTTGGCAGAGTATTGAAGGTCTTTTTATCTTTTTGTAGAATGTAAACATTTACGGATATATTATTTTGCTTCTCAAAATTGGGGATCTGCTTGATAGTCATTGGAAATTGAATTCCTTTTAGTTTTAATACAGTCGAATAGTGAGGGTATGAGGATGTTCTATCAGAATGGATTGTAACAGGATACAATGCTGACGTAACTGCCCATGCAAAACAACCATTATCTTCATTATTGACGTTAATACATGCCTTCTTCTCTTTTATTTCTGTAGGTAAATCAATATAAGAGGATCCTAGTTGAGGAGTATACTTATTGATGTTAACGCCTAAATTCAGCACCTTCTTCAATGCCCAACCACTATCACGTTCTTGAAACTCCTCCAAGTCTTTGAGGATAGTCGCAATGACTTTAGTATCAAACCAATCATCAATGTTTGTATCCTTATATATCGGAGAATTCGTTGTCGTAAAATACTTGAACTCATTAAGAATCTGATCTCCTTTAACAATTTCAAATTCACCTCCGAAAGCCACATTCACCTTAACAGCTACCTCCTTTTTTAATATATTATGTATACGTCGTTTAAAGAGAGCCCTACAATCTTTGAGAAATGCAATGGGTTCCTTATGCTTCAGGTTTGAGATGCTACCAGTTCTGATGCGACCGTTAAATGCTGCATCCAGATCATCCCATTTTACACGATGTTTTGCGGTTTCCATATGGGATGATAGGTCTCCACCATGTTTTTGAATATATTTAAATTGGTTACGATATGACTTTATTTGAGTTATACTAGTTAGAATATGCTGCTTTTCTCCAATATTCTTGGCACTCCGTAACGCATTATTTAGTTTTCTTATAGCTTTTCTACACTCCATGAGCCCTCTAGTCACTTGGTGTTCATTATAATTAGATGTTATAAGCCCGAACAGAGTAGCAACAAGACTGAACGGTAACATTTTGTCTTAAAAAGACCCGCGATTGTATATTTGGGGCAAGGTTATTATCGCAGTCATAACAAGTAAGTAATGCCATCGGCAGGGAATTACAACCAACTTCAGAGGGACACAAAGTAGATGAGATATGCCAGAACATCGTCCTTATAATGTTATTTCACCTTATTTGTAAATGTATTCATATCCGATTGAATAAAGATATTTTTAAACAAACCCGCGATTGAGGATTGATTAAAAGGTTCTTTATTAAAAAAATTTGTTTCCCAGTTACAAATTACAAGGAAAAAAAATTAAGTGCCGATGGTCTGGCTTTCATCTTGTAGTCCATGTTCGTCCTGTGTGATGTTCAAGGCACCTTGCGGTAACAGCATTATCAAAAAATTTCAGTGATTTACAACTGTGTCCCCGGCATATAATTTTGGCTCCCAGAATCTTTCGGCTAGGTTATCCCTGAAAAGCAGCTGAAAAACAGGGTCTCAATAATTGATAGGGGTTATAGATTTGAGGAGGCAACATGTCAGACGTTGATTTTTTTTCAATTTTTTATGTTTGAAAGAGTTTTGGGGTAGTTCAGTTTGGTATTTCCCGCCCTGAAAATACCCCAGTTTGGTGAAATTATGGGTTGATGAGTTACAACCTTGTTATGTAATTAGCGATCCATGCAGAGGCCTACACCCACTATCGCGGATGTCTTCTGCGCGATTTGCGGCTTTGAGAGCATTTCGAAGATCGTCTGGCAATTATTATTAAAATTTGTAGATATTTCAATGATAAAGTCTTTGATAGTGGGCAGGTCGGCTTTCTCATGTAACCATGTGTTTCTGGGATTTTTTGGATATATTGCATTATGTTTTATTGCCATTCTCAGACACTTGTTTTGGACCACCTGCAGTGAGTGAAAATTTTGTTTTGTCCCTGTGTAATATACTGGTGCTGAATATGTTAAAATGGGTCTGAGGATTTGTCTGTAAATAAGTAATTTGTTTTGTGTGCTGAGTTGACTGTGTTTGCAGATGAGCGGGTAAAGTTGACTCATTGCAATCTTGGCTTTTTGGACCTGACAATTTATATGAGAAGTGGCATTTGTATTGCCTTGGATAGTATATCCAAGATATTTTATGGTATTACTAGGGGGAATGATATGTCCATTGATACAAAGCTGTGATTGCAATGAGTTTTCTTTCCTGGTGATTCTCCTGAGTAATAAATACTCTGTTTTGGAGGCGTTTATGTTGAGTTTTTGATTGTTAAAATAGGGTATTATTTGTGTGTTTATGTGCGATTGTATGATGTTGAGTGCGATGTCTGGTGTTTTTGCAGATGATACAAAGCAAGTGTCGTCTGCATACATGGCTGTAAGTAAGTTTGGGTTAGTAGGGAGGTCCTGGATAAATAATGAATAAAGCAAAGGTGACAGAACTGACCCCTGCGGGACTCCAGCCTGGATGGTGTAGGGTCCTGCAGTGTGTCCGTTTATTTTTAAATGAAATTTTCTATTATTACTATATGAATTGATTAGTTTAATTAAATAGTCTGGAATTTTTAATTGAATAAGTTTGAATATTAGACCCTCGAGCCATACGGAGTCGAAGGCTTTTTGTATGTCGATCGCGACCATGATGGCTTTGTTTTTTTCCCGAAAGCCCTCCCTAATGAAATTTAAAACTCTTATTGTTTGTGATATGGTACTGTGTCCACTTCGGAAACCGTATTGCTCGGGGGGTAATAGGTTATGTTTATTTGTAAAGTATTGTAATCGTTTAAGTATAATTTTATCTATCACCTTTGCAATATTATTTAACAAGGATATTGGTCGATAACTATCTACATAACAGCGCTGTTTATTTGCTTTAATTATGGGTATGACATTGGCAGTCTTGAGCATATCGGGGTAATTGCCAGTTTTGATTATGTAGTTGCATATGTGCGTCAGTTGCACAATAGCTTTTTTTGGCAGATTTTTCAAAACAATATTTGGTATACCGTCTATTCCTGGGGCTGTTTTATTTTTTGAATTTAGAATCATATTTTGTATTTCTGTGAATGATGCTAGATTATTTGTATTTAACTTGGGTATTGATTGTAAGTGTTGATTAACTAATTGTGAAATGTGTCTATGATGGTCTGTGTGTGGTGAGTTATTAATAAAATTGTTTTGAAAGTACTCTCCGAAATTCTGCGCAATTTCCTCCATGTCAGTGTATGTGTGACCGTTACGTACTATTTTAGAGATGTCTTTGTTTGGGTTTTTGAAATGTCTTATGATTTTCCAGAGTGAGTTATCTTCAGTTTTCAGTTTTGTTGAGAAATTTGTCCAATTTTGCTTTTTATATTCTTTGATCAGCGTGTTAATGGTTTTCTGGTGTTATTTTAATAGTGATCTGTCTTCCTCGCTTCTGAAAATCTGCCATCTTTTTCTTATTTTATTCTTGTCGTGAATTAGGGTAATTATGTAAGCGGGAAGGGTTTGGGTTTTAGGATGGTTGTGTGATTTCGTGCATCTATGATCGTGTCTTGTAAATTTTTGATAATATTATTGAGTTGTTCTGTGTTTTCTATATTATTTGTAATATTACTGTTGTTATTTATGTATTTTCTGAAATTTAACCAACTCGTGGTGGTGTAATCGTGAATGTGTTTTGGGGAGTGTTGTATAGTGTAGGATTGTTTTAGGTGGATAAGGACAGGGTCATGATCGGAGTTAAGGTCATTTAGGGTTTTCATTTTGGTAATGTTATTTATATTTTTGCCAATTGCAATGTCAATTGTACTGGGGGAGTAATTGGAGAATGGGAAGTGGGTGGGATCATCTGTATTGAAAAGTTACATTCGGAGTTGTCACAGAATTTCAGGAGAGTACTTCCATTTGCGTTTGGGTGTTGTGTAAAATTGTCCCATTGGGGTGTTTACAATTTAAATCACCTACCAATAGAACTTTCTTATGTGTTTTCATAATGTTATGAAAATCGATATCTTTTAATTTATTATTTGGCGAGTTGTCAGCGCCTACTATTTTAATTTTATTATCAAAAAGTATACCGATATGCTCAATTGATGAATTATTTTGTTGCAGGAGTTTGAAATTTATGCCTTTTTTGATTAACAGAGCGATACCGCCACCAGCGGCATCGGTGGGGCGATCTTGTCTAAATAGACGATATTCTGGGTTGTTGAAATTTATAAATTTGTTTGGTTTAAGAAATGTCTCGATTAAGAAGAAGATATCTGGTTTTTGAGTATTGAGAAAATGACGGATTAAGTGGAGTTTGTTACTAACTGCTTGTATGTTACAGAGAATAATTTTGAGATTATATCGTTTTTGAGAGCCTGTTTTACCACCTACCTGCCTAGATGTCATAGTTGTCAATGCTGGAAACAAAGTTGTTATAAATTTGGAATTTTCCATTTTGTTGGTGGCTTTTTTCATTTCTCTGACTAGGTCTGCTACGGCTCTTGACAGTTCGTCAAGATTCACTAGGCTGTGGAGTTCTTGGAACATGTTGTTGATTTCTGTGAATTTCGCTATATCGTTTTGGCTGGTGTTTGGCTGGGCTCTTGATTGGGATGCAGGATGATTGGTTTGTGGAATTTTTTGAGGGGATGGCTTGGAGGGAAGACTGGGGGAGTCGGTTTGGTTAGGTATGTGGGAATTTGGTCTGTTTGTCCAGGGATTTACTGTGGGGATGGGAGCTGGGACGAACTTTGTTGTAGTAGCTTTATTTTTCAGGTTTACGGCCCTCTTCTCTTCCAACCAAACTCTTCTCTTGATATACTCTGGACATACGTCCGCGTTTGCTGGATGGTCCCCATCACAGTTTGCGCATTTTGCGGGTTTGGTGCGGTCTTTAGTACACTCCGGGGTGAGGTGGGGTCCGGCACACTTCAAGCAGCGAGGGGCTCTTCCACAATTGGCAGTAGCATGTCCCCACGATTGGCAGACATGGCATTGTATTATAGGTTCATTTTGTCTGCGATAATCCCACTGTACTCTGGTGTGTTCGATAACTCTAGCATTTTTATTTAGGTAATCTAGAGTTATATTGGAGTCGGTCACAACCAGGTACAGGGGGCGACCTTTTGTGCTCATTCTATATACATCTTTTATTGGGATTTTGTGTATTTTCTCCATCTCTTCTCTGATATCTAGGAGCTGAAGTCCTTCTTCCAACCCTCGAAGGACGAAGGCATGAGTTTTGTCCTCTCTTCTCGAGTATGTATGGAATTCAATTTTTTCACGTCGTAGTGTGAGTTTAAGTTTTTCAAAATCTTCTATTGTTTTTGTGAAGACAATTGATGAATTAGAAGTATATTTTATTTCAAAGGAGCTTTTTATCTCATTCTTTAAACGATTCACCATGTCCCTATGCGCCGACACGTTTCCGTCGATGATTATAGGTGGACATGATGAATTTGTTTTTCTTGCGGCCGCTTTAGGGTTTTCTTTTTTCCTTTTATTGTTCTGAGTTGTCTCGTCGTCGGATGATGAAACAGAATTGGTAAATTTACGAAATTTTAGTTTTTTCCGCTTTTTTTGCAAATTTTCTCCTTTTTTGGATGTATCTTCCTCTGAAAGTTCTGACAGTGGCTCATATTGGTTTGAAGTTTCTGTCGCTGTTGGCTTCTTTGTTCGTTTTATTATATTGCTGAATGATTTAAAGTGTTTGGGTTTATGAAATTCGTGGGGTGATACTTCCATCTGCTCTTCGTTTTGGATAGTGTTACCCAAAAAGTGTGGGTATTTCCCGGAAAACTAAGGGCGTGAATTCCTGCCAGGTTGTATGTGGTATTTGGGGAAGTAATTAGACCTGATCACGGATCTAATTACTTAGTTAGTTTAGATGTAATAACTTGAAAAATAACTAAAGTGAATATGGTAAATTGTTGGACGCCAGTTACTTTCTCAAAAGTAACAAAAACCCAAATAACACATACAAATTATTTTTTCCTGGTGAACCTGAAATTTTTGGTTTGGTGTCATAAAGCAAAGTGGAAAAAAGTTCTATTTACAATTTATTAATTATACCGTATTTACAATAATTTACAAAGAAATTTACATGATTTTCTAAATATACAATAGTTCAGATGTGGTAAAATTATTTCTTTTCAGTTATATAAACTCCAAAATACTTTATTTGATAATAAAAAGATATAAAAAAGTGAATAGTTTACAGGTTATAATTGAGAAAAGAGAATTGAAAGGAGTTGAATAACTATTTCTTGTCAGTTATATAAACTCCAAAATACTTTATAATATTATTGATAATGAAAAGATATAAAAAAAATGAATAGTTTACAGGTTATAATTGAGAAAAAAGAATTGAAAGAAGTCGAATAACTATAGATTATAATATGATAAAAAAAATATGATCGAAGCTTGATGTGACGCAGTAATTCAAAATTTACACTATACTTTAGAATTCTCAAAGAATGTAATTTTATACTTCCTTTCTATGTCTGCACAAAGCTAACATCCCTCGGGTAGGAAGTCCGTCGCAATGGTTGGAATGATACGTTCCCTACTGCAAATTTACTATTATATCCCAGCTTTCATGGATCAGCAATTTATTTTTATAGGTATATAAAACTACTCAAATCTATATAAGTATACTCAGTTTTGTTGTCTCAACGTTGTATGATTCTACCCGATTTGGCTGAAAAAACATAGTGCGATGTAATCACAATTTAAAACTAAAGTGTCAGCCAGTTCAGACAAACCGCCAAATTGTTAGCGATTATATAATAATTTGCTCTTGGATGATCGCATAATTTTCAAGCTCAATACTACTATGTTATAATTTGCAGTCGAGTTACTTTAAATAAATCTATATATCTCTGAAATGAATGCAATTTACAATTTTAAATGCGATAAACTATTTGAGTAAAAACTATTGAACATCAATAAAAAAGTTAACATAAAAAGTTGAAGAATTTACAATAAAATATGAAGTGAATTGAAAAACCAGAAGATATACTTGAGTTTTAGCAAATCATCGAGAATTTATCCACCACAATTTAAACTACATCTGTGTGACCTCTTGGCTGACGAAAAAGAAAAAAAATATAGAGCAATGTGCATTTTGTTATTGAGATTTTCTTGTAAAATTATTTTCACTATTAAAACTCATAGCTTTTACTTCAATATCTTACAATGCATAAATTTAATTGATAAGGAACATTTAAGAAATAATGACATATAAAAACCAGTTGATAAAAAACGTGAAGTAAAAAGTTATGTTTTATATATCATGAGACCAAATTAATATGTTAGATATGAATAATGACAACTTTTATTAAAATCATAGCATCTACATTCATATCTCACGATCGGTGTTTAATTAGAAATAAACTTTTGGGAACCAATGATATTATATGAAAAGAACAATTGAAAAAGAGCAAGAAATGAGAAAAAGTTAAGTTTCATATTCTAAGACAAAATTTAAAATGTGAGATATGAATAATAATTATCAATAATAATAAGAATCTCTCCTCGACTTCTCACTGCCTGGAAACGAATATATTTAACATTGAAACAACCAACGTTGAAAGAAACTTGCTATAAAATATATAACTCGTGCTAATTTTTTTTTGATACTAATAAAAATCATTAATTAAACGGAATAATTCTTACCAGATGTCTAATAGGATTGAACCATGATCTGCAGAACTATTGGGTTTATATTTTATGTAATATTATTTCTTCATCCACATGGACGAAATTATGTTTAACGAAACGCCAACTAGCACCTTTCACGTCAAAAAGGAAGAAATCAAAGCCAATCGCCCTACGCTAGTACACTCCGACAGCGCATGCTAATTATAAAATTATTGATTCTTTGAATATTCAGGTCTTTCAACCAGTTTTTAAATTTTTCATCGTGCCTCGTAAGCCGATACCGTGACAGTATTTAAGTTGTTGTTAAATTATTTAGATTTATTTCAAAGTGTGAAATTCACGTTACACCCCCCTATAAGCCGGAGAAAAAAAATATTTTTTTTTATGAAAGACAGAAGAGTCGAGAAGATTTCTATAATATGTTTATATAAACATATTGTTTCATGTTTACCAGAAAACTATAAATTGGAAATAAAAAAAATAATATTTAAACATCTGTTAATAACTGAAATGAAACCTACCTACACAACTATATCACTAAAACAATATTTCTACTATATTTGAAAATCTAATATACTCTCATATGACTAAATGAGATAATCCCTATAGAAAATATGTACAACACAGATTGCAACCGCATCCAATTGCTTGCAAATTTTGAATTTAAAAGGAAAAAAAAATAACTAAAAAAAATTAATCCCTCTTTTCTGAGAGTGGAAATGAGTTACTACAGAAAAACTTTACAACTGTACATTAGTGTGTTCAGATTCAGAAACTATTATTCCCATTATCTAGTAATGTGAATAGTTCATTCCAAATGTTAGACTTCATAAATAATAGGTAGATATTAACAATCATTGAACCTTATAACGTTCAAAAGAAATGTTTTCTAATTAGATGCCTACCTATGAGTAAAAAGAAAAATAGAACCTGGCATGTCTACAATAATAACGGGGAAACAATCTACTTTCGTAAATTATTAAATTCATTATATTATGTGACAGCTGCCCATGTGCTATATGACGCAACCGAAAACCAACTACAACCACCACATATGGCAAGGAATCATCTGATTTACAGATTTCCACAAATTGTCTACATAATTATGATTTCATATCATAATTTGTTTGTCTTCAAAAAAATATATACCTATTCATATGCAGGAGAATAATCCAACTATCATGCCCCCTAGGCTTGAACATGAAAAATTCTTAATCATTAATCCAGCAACATTGCATTTGATTAATCACGATAAGTAACAGATAAGTTACAACTCAGCCATAAGCTGTAAAGGTTAATCTTACCGCACTCTATGCAACGGATTTCCCTTACATCGGGCCACAATCCCCTGTCTTTAGAGAGGAGGAAAAAAAATCTTCGTCTGTCTAATTGTTAAGAAACGTCAAAACATTTTCCAACGAAACCAATTATTCAAAATCAAAAGATAATAAAAAACAAAAATAATCATTTATCCTTTTCCTTATGACGAATAGGATCTACCTAAAGATTATATACGAAAGTCAAAATAGGATAATTATGTCTAAACTGACATGGGTCACAATCAAAACTAAGACTAATACAATATTAGCTTAATTTCAAATTCTACGATATGCTAAAGTAAAATACAAAATCTTCAAGAAAATTTTAGGTACACTCTAAAATTTATAAATAGGTACAGACTAACTTTAGCCTCGAGAATTTGCATAAATTGCAATAACAACACTACAATACGTAACAGAGGGTTTAAGGTGGAATGAATCGACCACTAACGTATCAAATGACATCAATATTCGTGTGTTCGATTGCCTCTATATGACGTATGTGAATCCAAAGATGTTACTGGCGTGGCTACAGGACAGTATTACTAGCCTAGCGTGTAATAGCAGAAAAATGGAAAGGAAAAAGTGTTCTCATCTCTGGCCTGACAGAATAATAATATAATGTAGTACTAAATCACGAATAAATTTGCCTTCAAGTTTTATATATGTAGCAAATAATTTTCCGATAGAAAAAAAAAATGTAAATTTGTGTGAACTGCAATATAGGAACATTAATAAAGAAAAAAACAACGAAAATCGAACCATAGTTATTTGTCAGGAAAATAATAACGATGAAAACAGAATAAAAAAAAATAAGCGACCGATATTTAAGTATCAGAAACATCAGACGTTTCAGAGTCTTGACTTTCATCATCATCAGGTAAATCATGAAATTCTTTTAGATCTTTTACATGCCAACGGCCTAAGTCTTTACCATCGAGGTCTTCTAAATCATAGGCTAATGGTGATATTACACTACGTACTTTACAAAGAATATATTTAGGCATAAATTTAGCTGTAAGATAATTAGCTTTGTCTGATTTTTGGTAACTTCTCTTCCAGACGTAATCCCCTACAAAAAATCTAATATCACGTTTGCGTAAGTCGTATCGTGCCTTGGACTTAGTATGTGCCATATGCAATCGCTTACGAACATCTTCAAACAGTTCAGGCATTTCCTGCGAGTCCTCTAGTCTGTGAACTTTACTAGAAATGGTAATCTGATTATTGGCATTTTCTGCTATTTTACCATAAAAATTCCCCGAAACTGGGACGTTCCGAGCAAAAACTAAAAAGGAAGGTGCTGTTTCTGTAACTTCATGTTTACTCAGACGTATTCCTTGTGCAATACTGTAAACTTGTTCATCCCAAGATCTATGGTCCATGTAACAGTATGATCGAATCGCAGTAACAATCGATTTATTAACACGTTCACTGTGATTAATCTGTGGATGAAAGTTACAATTGTACCAAATTTTCTGAACATTATACTTGGTCATTAGTTCCTTGAATAATTTGCTGGTAAACTGTTTGCCGTTGTCGACAGAGACAATTTGCGGTACTCCGAAGACCAAAAAAACATGATTTTCCAAAAATTTAATAAGAGCAGTGGCAGTAGCTTTCGGTAAGGTTTGTACTAGAGGAAATTTCGTGAACCAATCCACAATCACAAAGACATATTGGTTACCTTTACGGGAACGAGGATACGGTCCCAATAAATCACAAGATATTAATTGGAAAGGAAAATTAATATTTCTATATTGTCCCGTAAGACCAGCTTGTGGTAGGTTTGTGGGTTTGCAAGCTGCACAAACTTTACAACGTCTAACATATTTATTCACGGACTTCCTCAATCCATTCCAATAATACAATTCAGATATTCTGGACAATGTCTTATATACACCTGGATGAGCGGCAGTAGGATGGTCATGAAATTGCGACAGAATTTCAGCTCTATTCTTCGTTGGTACTACAATTTTCCAACTAGATACATTACCAATAGAGGCGAACCTATCATACACATGCTTATAAAGAATATTATTTTCAACTTTGAAGTTTGAATACTTTTCCGGCTCAGTCTAAACCTTAGTTATCATTCCGAGATACCATTTATCTGGTTGGAGTGAAGATAACTCTAGAAGGTTAATTTCAGGAAGGCGAGATAGGGCATCTGCGACTACGGTTCCTGTGGATTTCCTATGTACTATTGAAAAATCATATTGTGATAATTGAAGAATCCACCTAGCCAAACGTGGTGAAGGTTTCTTCATATTATTCAACCAGACAAGCGAAGAATGATCGGTAATCACAGTGAAGTGACGTCCTACCAGATAATACCTAAAGTGATCAATGCCTATCAAAACAGCGAGTAATTTTCGTTCTGTGGTACTATACTTCCTTTGAATTTTCGTTAACTTCTTACTCATGTATGCGATGGGATGTTCTACCGAACCATCCAGCTGATAAAGTACGCTACCAACTCCTACGTCACTCGCATCAGTCATTAAAAAGAAATCCTTGTCAAAATCAGGACTACTTAATACAGGAGCTGTGGTCAGTGCTACTTTAATTTTTTCAAAAGCCTCATTTGCCTCTACGGACCAAGTAATGGGCTGATGTTTTTTCCGATCGTTTATTAAACCTGAGATAGGGGCAGACAAGGTAGAGAAATTCGAAAGAAAACAGCGATAGTAGGATACCATGCCTAGAAAACGACGAACTTGAGTTGTAGTTTTGGGCGCTGGATACTCACAGATAGCAGATACCTTCTGTGGGTCAGTGCGCAAACCCTGTTCATCTACCAAATATCCTAAAAACCTAAGGGACGGACGACAAAAATGACATTTTTCAATGTTAACCGTTAAGTTAGCATCTTTTAATTTCTCAAACAGTTTAGTAAGCACATCAAGATGTTTCTCAAAATTGGAAGTACAAACAATGATATCATCCAAATAATAAAAACCATGAGGTTCTAATAAAGGACCTATGACTAAATCCATCAATCTACACATTGATGCGGGAGCTGAAACTAATCCGAATGGAGTGGTATTAAACTCAAATAGTCCCTTGCCTCTAACTGCGAATGCTGTTTTTGGCCGTGAAGATTCCTCCAAAGGAATTTGATAAAAAGCATGTCGTAAATCTATACTAGAAATAAAACGAGTATCTCTTAATTGGCTTAAAATAACCTCAATATGGGGTAAGGCATACGCATCCTTATTAACTGTGATACTGTTAAGCTTTCTACCATCAAAAACAACACGAACACCACCATCACTCTTAGAAACTAACCAGACGGGACTACAAAAGGACGATTTACTTTCCCTAATAATGTCTAATTCCAGCATTTCATCAACTTCATCTTCTAACTTCTGTTGTAACGCCTGTGGTAAGGGATACTGACGTTGCTTAAATGGGGGAGCATCTCCAGTGTCTATAAAATGAGTTATTAAATGAGTTCGACCCAGTCAATCTGTAGGACTAATACTTTGAAACTTTTCGATGACTAAATCCAACGCATTCCTTTCGGCCACCGATAAATGAGAAACATCCTGAATTGTATTAACAACAGACAAAGATAGTGAATTTACATCTAAAGAAAATTTAACAAAGTCAATTTCAATATTGAATGTTTTCAAGAAATCCATGCCCAATATGGCTACATGTTTCACTGAAGGTATAAGATAAAATTTTACCAAATTTGATATATTACCTATTGTGATGAGAGTTTCAACATAACCTAATACATTCTGCAATTGTCCATCTGCAGTGCTAATTCGTAGATTATTATCTTTTTGAATTGTAATATTATTATTTGTCACAATATCGCATAATATTGAACCAAAAAGACTAATGTTAGCTCCTGTATCAATTAGAGCAGCAAACGTTTGATTGTAGATAGAAACATTTATATAAGGCCTGTTATCATCAACCTTTTTATATAGCAAGTATTCCATATTAGGATTAGAAAACTGTGATGTCATAGACTTTACAGAACTCTCTTTATAGAATTTTCGAACAGTTTGAAGCCATAATCTCCAATCATCTATAATGAATTTCGGAAGATTTTGCAAATCAATGTTTCTTGCATTCTGTCCAGTGTTCGCTGAGACATTACTGTTACAAATTTTAGGTATTGTATTATTTGTTTGCTTGGTGGTTTTGTTAAGCCCTGCTTTGAATTTGGAGGTTTTTCCTCGTTCCATTTCCTGACTCTGCTTCAGCTTGTTACCGTATCCGTATGTTTTATAGAGGCAACGGAAACTCCTCTGCCTTCCCCGTTTTTTGAACACTTCGGACATTTTGGCTTTACGACTTCAGGAAGACCACAACCATAACAAAACATTCTCTTTGGCGACCTACATATATGGTAAGAATGTCCTTGCTTATTACAATTCCAACACGTCATTGAATTTAAAGTAGACATATTTCGAGTTGAGTGAGATTTAGGAATAGGATGTGTTGAAGAGCTCGGTAAACTTAGATCAGGTTCTAAAATTGCTACACCTTGAAACGTTCACTTAGCAGTTAACATTTCTAATAGAGTTTTAAATAAATAATTCAGCGATGCATGTTAAATGTATTGGTGGAATAGACCACACGTCCTTCCTTGCCAATGTTTTAAACAACTATTTAAATGTTGGTGGAATAAACTGTGTAGATATCTCACAGAAAAAAAATCCTGAATAGAAATTCGGAATGCGGCACTATACGAGCGATTGTAATAGAGAATGGTAGTCGCAGAAATCCTGATAAAAGTTTTAAATATTCTGTATGGTTATTAAAAAAACTTGTTCTAAGAACAAATTCGCAGGGATTACTGGTAGGTTTTATTTTTTTTGTGTAATATTTTCGTAAATTGATAAAGGTTTTTGTCCAGGACAAATCATTAAACTAGATTGTATATTTGTAAAAAAATAATAAGTACAGTTTCATATATGTCACTGGACAGATATCTAATTATCGTGTTAATTAAAAAAAGGTCTATCTGTAACACACTTGGTGTTCTTGTAGCGATACCGCCTGGAATAATTTAACTATTCCGGTAAATTTAACTAAAATCACCCGACGGAAGAACTAAGGTGAAGATTTGTCGGCAATTTGCATTGACTCACAAGAAATGGTGTTTCCATAAGAGCCAATTCATGATCTAGATACTCAACTATGTATTATACTGAGAATTATTTTACCTAGGAAGATTTTATGGAGAATCGACTTCGACTTGCTACATCAAGATAAGTAAAATTATATTGTATGGCTTCACCATTCATATTTGTACAGCTTGTCTTAGTTTTTATTTATACATTCTTTTTTTCTCACATACACACTTTTACTAACCTATTATTGTCAAACTATGTAACACGTTTAAATATTTTTTCATTCATTATATTCATTCATATTAGTAGTCTGTTGTTTTATTTATTATACAGAAAGACCTGTGAAATAGCCTTCAGTACATTTTTTTTGCATAAGTATTGTCTAAAAACTAGCAGAGCACAGCAGGTAAGAGTTGACTGATTAAAGAGGTTGATTTCTTTTTAATTTTGTTTGGGAACAAAGTTAGTGGCGCCCTTACTATTGATGTAACTTTACTGTTTTTTAGTTTTTCTCTCTCTCTCTTTCTCTTTCTTTTTCACATTTTTTTTCTTTAATTAAACTTCCTTCAGATAACAGAGCCCTGAGAACTGGCTCCGTTATCTCCAATCTCTTTGTCAGTTTGGAAAGAACCTACTCTCTTTTAATACTTTCAATTATTTAAATAATTTTTACCCTGAGAGTAAGAGGTTTTTGTTTCATTGGCGCTCCAACGTGTATTAACTCTTACATGTTGTTATCTGCTATTTCTTTTTGGTAAAAAATTTTAATACTTGAAAATTTTTTTTCCTGCTATTAGGGGGGAAATATCTTTGATATAATGTTCACTGTTTAACTTTTAATTATATTTTATGCTTTCTGCTTTTATAAAACAGGTCCTGTGTAATAAATATATACATCTTTTTCGTTGTTTGAAATATTATATGATATATGTTATATTATATTTATAACTGGTGTGAAGCTTAACGATTCATATATTACCCAGTTTTTATATCAATTCATTTGTTACCTTTCAGTGACCTTCAAATTGTAAATTAATGTTGTTGAGTATTTGTTTCAAAATTTTTTTTTCTATCATTAGAGTATAAAATTTTAACTTAACTTTAATTACCAAGAAAACTGTATTGAATTTAATTACAAAAATGTCTTTGCCTTATAAATTGAAGGTCGAATATTTATTATCTCATGAGCTGGAACACGAATTGGCATATAGAAATGTTGAAGTATTACCGACAGTAGCGGAGCGTAGAAAATTGTTGAGGGGTATTTTAGCTCAAGAAGCATCCGGTCGCAGTTCTATTTTATATGAGAATAGTCAATTGAATTTTGATAGTGAAATAAACGGTATAGAGTTAACTTTATCTGATTTGAGCAGAAAAATTTCAGAATTTGTAGGATCAGATAGGGACAATGAATATCTCAGATTAACATGTAGATTAGCTCATGCAAATAATCGGGTGTCTCGTTTGTCATGTAATAATGATGAGGAAGAATTAAAGAAAAAACAGTTTGCTACTCAGATTTTGTTGTTAGAGGGTGAACTTGATGGTAGATTACCGGGCACTATTCAGGCTCAATCAACTCCTGTGGGTCAGAACCAAAGCTTTACTTTCTCTAAGCCAGTACCTATATATAAATGGGGAATACATTTCTCAGGAATTGCAGAAAATGAATTATTTTCTAGCGCTGCAGATCTCTTCACTGATCAGGCATTTTATTGGTATTTAAATAATAGAAGTCAATTTCAAAATTGGTCAGAGTTAGTTTCTAAATTAAAGTCAGATTTTCTCCCATATAATTATCAGGAAGATTTATTGGATGAAATTAAAAATAGAAAACAAAATATTAATGAAAAAGTTACCTTATATATAAATTCTATGTGTAGTCTATTTAATCGATTAGAAATAAAACAGGATGAATCATCAAAAATTAGAATCATTAAGAGAAATTTGCTTTCTAACTATGTTCAACCGCTAGCTTTATTAGATATTACCAGTATCGAAGAGTTAACCGATAAATGTAAAAAGTTGGAAGAATCTTTTACCTACTCACAGAATTCTCAGAATTCAAGTATTAGTTCGAGCAAACCTAAAATATATCTAGAACCACAGTTAAATAATACTTTTACCTCATCTTATCGGTCTAGGAATCATAATAATTCAAGGCATCTATCTACAGTGTCTACAGTAAGTTCACATAAAGTTTGCTGGAATTGTGGTGAACAGAATCATTTTTATCCGCAAGGTAAATACGCTTTAAAAGTATTCTGTTATGGATGTGGAAATCCTGGATTTATAAAATCTAAATGTCCAAATTGTTCAAAAAACGAACCAAGCGGTCAGGTCAATGCTTTGGTGACACCTACCGCTCCTCAAAATCCTTCAGGATCCACACATCCAAAGCAAAAAAAAATTCAAAAAAACAATCAAAGTCAAGAACAGTTTCCGAAATAACGCCTTCCACCAGCAACCAATAAGTGAAATTTATTCCTTACCTAATCTATCTAAAAATTCAAATAAAAATAACTTATCTTATTTCAATAAAAATGATTGGTTAGCTTGGTTAAATATAGTAAGATCGTTTTACAAACCAAGCAAAGTAAATAAATTTCAGAATTCTATAAATACTCAATTATCTAGTAATTACTTTTTAGACTTGTTATATCGAAAAGATAATGATAACAGGCCTTATGTGGATATTATTATTTTTGGGAAGACATTCTCTTGTTTGATTGATACAGGAAGTAATCTGAGTGTTTTGGGTTCTCTAGGTCTTGAGTTTCTTAAGAATTTATCTATACCTATTTCTATTACCGAACAGTTTCAAGTTTCGACTGCTGATGGTACATACCATGATGTTGGTGGTTTTGTAGAAACTTATGTCACAGTGGATAAGTTATCTCGGATTTTAAAATTATATCTTTTACCTTCAGTTACTCAAACAGTTATCTTAGGAATGGATTTTTTAAAGACATTCAATATTAAAATAGATTTTTCTAAATTTACTATGAATTTAAATGCCTTATCTTTAAATGTCATCAATACCGTTAAGGACGTCACAACTTTAACAAATGAAGAAAAAATTAAACTTGATGTTGTTATCGAAAAATTTAAAAGCATTAGCCCCAAGGATAAAATTGGTAGGACACATATCTTAGAGCATTTTATCGACACAGGAAATTCTCCTCCATTTAAAATAAAACAGTATCCATTGCCTCAAGCTATGGAAGTTCATGTGAATAATGAGATAGATACATTATTAAAATTAGGGGTTATTGAACCAAGTACATCTCCTTATTGTTCTCCTATCTGTTTAACTCATAAACCTGATGGTAGTATAAGGTTACTTCTTGATGCTAGATTTTTAAACAAGCAAACTAAAGCAGATTCGTATATGATTCCAAATATCGAGGTAATTCTTAGTCAACTAAGGGATACGCGATATATTTCTAGTATCGATTTAAAACATGCTTTCTATCAAATACCTTTAAAAAAGTCGTCTCGTCCAAAAACAGCTTTCGCAATACGTTCTAGAGGACTATTTCAATTTACAAGTACACCATTTGGTTTAATCTCAAGTCCAGCTACCATGTCACGATTAATGGATATGGTAATAGGTCCATCTTTAGAACCATATTGTTTTTATTATCTTGATGATATAATTGTTTGTACATCACAGTTTGATAAACATGTTGAAATTTTGTCTAAAGTTTATGAGAAATTAAAAGAGGCTAATTTAACGGTAAATATTGATAAATGTCATTTTTGTCGTCCTTCTCTTCGCTATTTAGGTTATACCTTGGATGAAAACGGGTTAAGTATTGACGGTGAAAAAACTAAAGCTATTACTAACTATCCTGTACCGAGGACAACTACAGAGATGCGTAGATTTTTAGGTGTTGTTTCATATTATCGTCGTTTTTTAAATAATTTTTCTACTTTATCTGCTCCCATTTCTGATCTTTTATCTAATAGAAAAAAAAATCAACCAATAAGTTGGACACCAGAAGCTCAAAAAGCTTTCGATGATATAAAAACTGTCTTAACTACCGCTCCTGTACTTTGTAGTCCTGATTTTGACAAATCATTTTATCTAATGTGTGATGCAAGTGATGTAGGTATTGGAAGTGTGCTTTTTCAGTTGGAAGATGGGTTGGAACATCCAGTAGCTTATTATAGTAAAAAATTGAATAAATGTCAAAAGAAATACACAACTACTGAAAAAGAGGCCCTTGCAGTCCTATTATCTATTGATCATTTTCGTTATTATCTTCTGGGACGACATTTTACTGTCATCACCGATCACTCTTCTCTTGTTTGGTTAAATAACATGAAGAAACCATCACCACGATTAGCTAGGTGGATTCTACAACTTTCACAATACAATTTTTCGATAGTCCATCGTAGAGCAACGGGTACCGTACCTGCAGATTTTCTATCAAGGGTGCCGGAAATAAATGTATTAGATTTATCTTTACTAAAACCTGATAATTGGTATAAAATTATGATAAATAAGGTTCAAACCGATCCGGATAGTTATCCTAATTTCAAGGTGGAAAATAATATTCTATATAAGCATGTCTTTAACAAGTATGCCAATATTTGCAATTTAACTGACTGGAAAATTGTAGTTCCAACGGAAAACAGACTTGAATTGTTATCTAAATTTCATGATGATCCTACTGCAGCTCATTTCGGTGTTTTTAAATCATTAGAAAGAATTTCAGAGTTATATTATTGGCCCAAAGTGAGACAGAGTGTACAAAAATATGTGAGCCGCTGTAAAGTTTGTGCTGCCTGTAAGCCCACAAATTTGCCACAAGCTGGTCTCATGGGTAAATATCGTAACATAGGGTTTCCTTTCCAGTTAATTTCCTGTGATTTAATGGGTCCATATCCTAGATCTCGCCAGGAAAATACGTGTGCATTGGTCATTGTTGATTTCTTCTCTAAATTTGTTTTAATTCAACCTTTAAAACAAGCTACCTCTTCTGCGATTGTGAAATTTATTGAAAATAATGTTTTTCTAATTTTTGGAGTTCCTCAAATAGTAGCTGTAGACAATGGTAAACAGTTCACTAGTCAGTTGTTTAAAAATTTGATGTCTAAGTACAATGTCCAAAGTATTTGGTACACTGCAAATTACACTCCTCAAGCCAATCATACTGAGCGTGTGAATAAATCTATTGTCACTGCAATACGTTCATATTGTTTTTCTGATCATAGAACTTGGGATGTAGAATTACAGAAAATAGCTCAGGCAATTCGTTTGTCTAAACATGAAGTCACAGAATTTCCACCATCTTTTCTTGTGTTTGCTAGAAACGTACCTGTATCAGGGTCATTCTTCGGAAATATTGCAGAAAATGCAAATAATCAGCCTGCAATTGCTGATAAAATACACCGTTTACAGGATACTCAAGAAATGCCAAAAATTTTCGAAGATGTTAGAAAAAAATTACACAAGGCTTACATAAAATCGAGTAACCGTTATAATCTTCGTAAACGCGATATTAAATTTCATGTAGGTGATCATGTTTGGAAAAAGAATTATCAGAAATCTGATAAAGCTCAATTTATTTCTGCAAAATTTATGCCTAAATATATACATTGTACTGTTAACCGTGTTATATCTCCCTTGATTTATGAACTTAAAGATAGTAATGGCAAAAATATAGGACGATGGCATATTAAAGATCTAAAAGAATATAACTTATCTACTGATGAATCAAGTGACTCTACCGATGATGAAAATAATCCTGACTCAGTATCTTCGGATAGTGAATGAACATTTGTTAGATGAACACATTTTTACCTTATCTGAAAAAGTAATTTTACTGTAGATTTTTCTGTGTTGTGCAGAGAGTTAAAAATAATCTCTTGGCTAAATTAATTTGTTGGTAACCTAGGTTTATCTTGTAGATTATATTTTTGGAATTAGAAAGTATTAGGAAATTAATATTATTTTTGTTTACTGAATTAGAGTTATGTGATGTTGGAACGGTAATTAGTATCACTAAAATTTGAATGTTCCATATTATATTTCTAATTTGTAGACTTATCTTTTCAGTCGAAATGTGTAGTTACACATACTGAAAAATATTATCTTATCTTACCGTTTTCAGTTGAATTGTGTCAAATGACACAAACTGAAATAATTTATCTTACCTAGGGTTTTTGTGTGTTTGAGAGAATGACACACAGAGCTTTATCTTTACCTTATTTTATCTCGTGTCGAAAATTTATCTTTACCTTATCTTATCTTGTGTCGCAGCAGACATAAATCGTGCGTCTTCTGTACATTTAAATATTGTCCCACCAGACATCTATTGTATAGTATATATCCTAGCTTGCTATAATAGTTATAGCAAATTGGACTCTTACCTCTTTTGGCACAGCAACACAGAAATGATCTATCTATGTTACTTAATAGTTGGTTCAATTTTATCTTAAAATTTGTATCTTTATCTTTTCTAGTTAGATTCCAAATAAATCCAGTTCATTGTAAGGAATTTAATTTTCAGTGTTCGTAGCTTAAACGCTTATCTCTATCTAACAAATAGTTATTTTCACTATTCAAAAATATCTATAATTATCTTGATATATCTTACCGTAGAAATTAAAATTTCTATCTGTCAAGAAAACATATTTTCTTTATCTTATAGTAAGGGAATTTGAGAGGATAGAACAAATAAGTTTGGAGTTTATTGCCTCACCTTTAGAATATGACATATGGTTGTTAAATATGTTAGTGCTGGAATAATCGTCCATTCCTTTGTGACAGTATTTGTATTTCCTCTAATTTACTTTCTCTCTGTTTGCTATTTAGGATTCTTATGAATTCTTATTATTATCTACATAGAAACATCAAAATATCTTTTTGATATTTCTTTACCTGACTATGACTCATATACACTAGATTATAATATTAATCTAGGCATTAAAAACACAATATCTTTACCTTAATGATTCACAATATCGAAAAGTAGATACGAATAAGTTTGGAGTTGGTTACCTCACCATTAGATAATGACTTGTTGTTGTTAAATATGTTAGTGCAGGAATCATCGTCCATTCCCTTGTGACAGTATTTGTATTTTCTTTAAAGTTTACTTCTTCCCTCTTGTGAATATTGCGAAGTGTTTTTGATGTTCCTTTACCTGATTGTGACGTCTATATTCTCAATGAGAATAGTAAGTTTTTTTTCTTTTTTCTTTTCTTTCCTTTCATTAGTTATAGGATACGACAATTAGTTATGAGTTTTATCGACCTATTTATCTGAGCCATATTATGTTATTCTTTTCTCTTCCTATTATCATTTTATTTTAACTTTTATTTTTGATTTAAAGAATTTATCTGGGGTAGTATTCTTGTGAGTTTATTCTCACCAGTGTTGCTTGCAGTTCGGTCTACGGATAACGAGGGGCAACCCTGAAATATCACTCCTGGGCAAATGTCTTTTCCTATATCCCTTACCTTCAGAACAAATATGCACTCAGTGAATAAGGTTCGTGACAAATACCTAACTTGTCTTTCATATAATGGGTGGTTAATGTTGGACCATCTTAATAAATTTCCAACTTTTAATCTTTTTCTATATCTTTTTATGTTTCTTCCCGACTTTGTCTTTTTGGTATCATTTAATAACCCTTCAGGTTATTATTTTAGCGTTAATGATATGCTAGAATATCATTGAGTGTGCAGTACTCTGAACTGGACGTTGTGTAGTGTCTTCGTTCGAGCTACATTGCGGTGTGGGGTGTTTGAAGTTGTTATGGGGCAATGTGGAAGCAGTTGAATCGGAATACGAGGCTCTCTTTGCTGCTAAGTTTGCGCAATTTCGGTCTTGTGTGATCACTTACAACTTGGCACACCTTCTGTTTCTAGATTGAGCCATGGGGATTCTCAGCATCTGACCTGACGGTGGATATCGGATGCAGACAGTGCAGAACATGTATGAGGGTGTGTTTTTTATCTTTCATTTTTTTTTGTCTAAAATTTTCTTTTGTTATGCTGTATTTTAAGGGTTTGAGTAAGTTCAGTTACTAAACGGGTAGACTGTTCCCTTGTATCAGTACTTAAGTCCCTGAAAATGCATATCTGGGTTTTTGGTTTTCCTAATGTATATTTTTTTCATATTCGATTTGGGGTTCTATGTTGATAAGTAAGAGCAGTTACTAATTGGGTAGACTGTTCCTTTGAATAAGTACTTAATAACACAGAAGCTTAAAGTTTATGTTAGTCTCAATATGGGGATGAACTTTATTGGGGGTGTATAAATATGTACAAAATATGTATGTATATATATATATATATATATATATATATATATATATATATATTAATATTGACTTCATCAATGTTTTTTGTAAATAGTAAGGATTTTCCTTTTTTACTCATATGTGATTCTCATATTTTAAAGTTTCTATTTTAAATTTTCTTCCCTCGTTTTTTTTGGTCTCAATAGTTTAATTATATAACAAAAAAATTTTTTTTGAAAATTTTTTTCTTGGCTGTTAGGGGTATGAAACGTTCACTTAGCAGTTAACATTTCTAATAGAGTTTTAAATAAATAATTCAGCGATGCATGTTAAATGTATTGGTGGAATAGACCACACGTCCTTCCTTGCCAATGTTTTAAACAACTATTTAAATGTTGGTGGAATAAACTGTGTAGATATCTCACAGAAAAAAAATCCTGAATAGAAATTCGGAATGCGGCACTATACGAGCGATTGTAATAGAGAATGGTAGTCGCAGAAATCCTGATAAAAGTTTTAAATATTCTGTATGGTTATTAAAAAAACTTGTTCTAAGAACAAATTCGCAGGGATTACTGGTAGGTTTTATTTTTTTTGTGTAATATTTTCGTAAATTGATAAAGGTTTTTGTCCAGGACAAATCATTAAACTAGATTGTATATTTGTAAAAAAATAATAAGTACAGTTTCATATATGTCACTGGACAGATATCTAATTATCGTGTTAATTAAAAAAAGGTCTATCTGTAACACACTTGGTGTTCTTGTAGCGATACCGCCTGGAATAATTTAACTATTCCGGTAAATTTAACTAAAATCACCCGACGGAAGAACTAAGGTGAAGATTTGTCGGCAATTTGCATTGACTCACAAGAAATGGTGTTTCCATAAGAGCCAATTCATGATCTAGATACTCAACTATGTATTATACTGAGAATTATTTTACCTAGGAAGATTTTATGGAGAATCGACTTCGACTTGCTACATCAAGATAAGTAAAATTATATTGTATGGCTTCACCATTCATATTTGTACAGCTTGTCTTAGTTTTTATTTATACATTCTTTTTTTCTCACATACACACTTTTACTAACCTATTATTGTCAAACTATGTAACACGTTTAAATATTTTTTCATTCATTATATTCATTCATATTAGTAGTCTGTTGTTTTATTTATTATACAGAAAGACCTGTGAAATAGCCTTCAGTACATTTTTTTTGCATAAGTATTGTCTAAAAACTAGCAGAGCACAGCAGGTAAGAGTTGACTGATTAAAGAGGTTGATTTCTTTCTAATTTTGTTTAGGAACAAAGTTAGTGGCGCCCTTACTATTGATGTAACTTTACTGTTTTTTAGTTTTTCTCTCTCTCTCTTTCTCTTTCTTTTTCACATTTTTTTTCTTTAATTAAACTTCCTTCAGATAACAGAGCCCTGAGAACTGGCTCCGTTATCTCCAATCTCTTTGTCAGTTTGGAAAGAACCTACTCTCTTTTAATACTTTCAATTATTTAAATAATTTTTACCCTGAGAGTAAGAGGTTTTTGTTTCAACCTTTCCTAGGGGAGACAACCTCAGCACTTTGACAGAAAACAAAAGATTCCTCGAGTTTACGACAACTTTTTTCAAAATCAGTTATATCATTAAAATCTTGTAATGCTAAATGTTGAACGAACTTTGGGAGCAGATTGCGACGAATTCATTTAATGATCTCCTCGTTACTAAGTTTAACTTCCAACCGATTACATAACCCTCGCATAATGTTAATGTATACTGTAACCTTTTCTTGTTGACCCTGTTTTCTGGCTTTGATTTCATCTAGTAAGTTTTCCTGATAATTATGAGGAAGAAAATCTTCCTTTAATTTCTCTTTCAATTCCTGCCAATTTTGAAAACCGTTTCTATTACTGAGATACCAAGTGAAAGCTCCATCAGTAAACAATTCAACGGCACTAAAGAAAATTTCATCATCGCTAACACCCCGCGAAACTCGAAGACATTCTATGCGTTCTAAAAAACAACTAACAGATTCTTGCTCTGAGCCCGAAAATTTCATTCCCCATTTATGAACCTGTGAGGGCTTAGAAAAAGGAAAGTTCTGAGCCTGTACTGGTGTGGAATGGGCGGGTACACTAGGTTTTTGAGTTTTGAGATCTAATTCTCCTTCTAAAGAAAATACTTCAATTAAAAAATTATCCTTATGTTCTTTTTGTTTGTCATCTATCCCTACAAGTCTATTGATTCTATTAGTAACATGAGTTAATCTACACATATAACGATGATACTCTATATCATTGGATGTTCCCGAAAACTCTTTGATTTTTTTAGTCAAGTCTTTAAGGGACTCAACTATTCCAATTTGTTCCTTCACGAAATTCAAATTATCTGCATATACAACTGAACTACGACCCGTATACTCTTGACTCAAAATACCACGCAAAACCTTCCTTCGATCGGCAGCTGACGCTGGAACCTGAATATTCCTATGTTTAAGCTCATGTTCTAACTCGTGTGTTAACAAGTAATCTACAGTCAACTTAAAACCCAAAGCAGTCATTTTAAAGCAAACTCAAGACTATTCAAGATATATGCATAAAAATAAATCACTCAATAATTACAGGAAAAAATATCTCAATAAAGTAAATAAAACAGTATACAATAATAATAATAATAAACCAATAAAGATATAAAGAAGGTGTGCAAATTCTGAACCTTACTGCTAAAAGGAAGCTATCGCGATGATTTGCCTTAATACACAATACACCAAACCAATTTTCAGATCAGATGTGACCTGGCCCCACGTTGGGCGCCAATTTTTATTTTGTTACCCAAAAAGTGTGGGTATTTCCCGGAAAACTAAGGGCGTGAATTCCTGCCAGGTTGTATGTGGTATTTGGGGAAGTAATTAGACCTGATCACGGATCTAATTACTTAGTTAGTTTAGATGTAATAACTTGAAAAATAACTAAAGTGAATATGGTAAATTATTGGACGCCAGTTACTTTCTCAAAAGTAACAAAAACCCAAATAACACATACAAATTCTTTTTTCCTTGTGAACCTGAAATTTTTGGTTTGGTGTCATGAAGCAAAGTGGAAAAAAGTTCTATTTACAATTTAATAATTATACCGTATTTACAATAATTTACAAAGAAATTTACATGATTTTCTAAATATACAATAGTTCAGATGTGGTAAAATTATTTCTTTTCAGTTATATAAACTCCAAAATACTTTATTTGATAATAAAAAGATATAAAAAAAGTGAATAGTTTACAGGTTATAATTGAGAAAGGAGAATTGAAAGAAGTTGAATAACTATTTCTTTTCAGTTATATAAACTCCAAAATACTTTATAATATTTTATGATAATAAAAAGATATAAAAAAAAGTGAATAGTTTACAGGTTATAACTGAGAAAAGAGAATTGAAAGAAGTTGAATAACTATTTCTTGTCAGTTATATTATTTTTTATTGATATTTTTGTGTTACTTTCATACTTATAACTTTGAAGAAAAATATGCAAACTTCATAAGAATTATAAATTTATTAAAATATTTTCAAAACACAAGATATATCAAAGTTTATTTTCGTAAAAACCACACATGTATGGATTTGAGGAACTAATAAAATTATTCTTGAAAATAAAAATAAACTGTAAAAATGCAACAAAAATGTTCCCGCTAACTGAAGTTAAATTCGCCTGGTATACAGAAGAAAAATATTAAAACTAGCCATTAGACAATTGGCACAATTTGACAACAATAATGCATGTGTTCATGCAGCATGCAACACAAAAATGTTCCGCACTGTTCATAGGGATATTTTTATTTTATGTATTGGTTTCTGGGGCACTCCCGACATACACCGCGTCCTGTTCTTTGTATTTTACGTATAGGATTGTGTTTGACCTAGCATATTAGCTACTTTCGATCAAAGTTCTCTGGTCAGTCGGGGATTATGTTTTCCAAGTTGCATAGTTGGTTCTACTAAAGCCAGATCTAGCTCCTCTAAAAAAATTCGACAACAGTCAATGTCTGCAACTCCGAGCGACAATGTTACTAACTATCAACGCCTTGGTAAAATTATGAAAGCTTACAATTTTTGGTAGATTTTGTCCCCTGCCGGTTCATCGATCATGTCATCATGATGAAGAGAAGGGATTGAAATCATATTTTCACCCTTAATTCCTCCTCGTCATCCATGCATTCCTCCCAAAACGCCATAAGTTTTGCTTGTTCTTTTTCGTAATGAAACATGTTGTGAAACAAATTAAATTATTGTAAATGGTATATTCGTAACTTAAATTAACATAACCACACGCCTTACTGTGTATACTTACAGTTTTTCAATTCAAATGTATTAATTCAAAATGTTGAAACTATATACTTTACAACCCGTGGGGTGTGTCAAACCTCGACTCATTTATTGCGTTATTTCTTGATTATTGGCCAACCCAACACTAAAAATGGATATTGTTCGCCTTCTAATACATATTTTGGGAAGCTGAGGGCAACCAGAATAACATGCTTGATATAAAATAAGAGTTACAACATAATTAATTTTACAGGTGGCACGGTAGACCCCACCTGGGTAATACTGGGTTAAGTTAGAAATATTCAGCATTCGACAGTTACAAAAATTGTGAATAAATTTGAAATGTCTGGAAGTGTTCACAATAATTTCAATAAAAAATTACAGAAGCGGGTTGCCAGTGTGGACATGGAATTACAAGCGATTCTATCTGTAGTACAACATCTTAAAATATTATTGACAAATAGAATGTCTTTGATCTGAAATGAAGTAAGGACAGATACAAAGAGAAATATTTTAGAATATAACAAATATCATCCATACAAACCCCAGCTTGTTCATACATTGAAAGAGATATATTATTACAGACGGTTTGAAAGAGAGAGAGAGGAGTTCGAAAGAAGTTTGTGGTGGATGGTAATTGTTATAGTTGAAGTGTGTGATTTAGATGTGTGCCCAGATATAGGATTAATTTCCTCTGCAGGGCTGGGTTGGGGGTGTGTTGGGGTGGTTTGTGCGCGTTTGTACTGGGTCTGGTGAATTGGTTAAGATGTTTGGGAGATTGAGTTGGTGACTTTAAAAGGTTAGGGGGTGGAATCGAGGTTTTGGAGTGGGCTTGTCGCTAGAAGATGTTCCAGAGGAAAAGCATTCTCGTTGTTTTTGTACTCCGAAAAAAACAATAATAATCTCGTTGGGAGTGGGCGGGTACAGCTGCGGCTGCATTGTTCCCTACGTCGATTGAGAGATTGGTTCGTCGGTCCATTTGGCTGGAGAAAAAATTCATCCTGTTGAATAGATTCACTGTGTTACAGGGAAACCGCAGAAAACCTTTAACCCGACGGGTGAGGGGGGAGGGGGTTTGTTAGAAAGGGCGTGTTTAGAGATAATGAGTTGTGTGGTTATATAGAGTAGAAGAGAAATATGTGTAGAGAGATATGGAGTGTTGTATGTGTGATGGTTGCAATGGTTATCGGATTGAGATTGGGAATCGGTCTAGGTAGTCGATGTATATGTCTGGGAGGTCGTCGTAGGCCGTGGCTAGTAGCCGTACTGGGGGGAATGGAGGCTTCCTCTTGGGTAATCTGCCAAGAGCCCGTCTGTTATCGATCCACGGAGTGAGGAGGGCGTTTTTCGAGATTTCGTTGC
Organism: Galeruca laticollis; assembly: GCA_963921935.1. Taxonomy (NCBI): domain Eukaryota; kingdom Metazoa; phylum Arthropoda; class Insecta; order Coleoptera; family Chrysomelidae; genus Galeruca; species Galeruca laticollis. The sequence goes on along the minus strand of OY998178.1, from coordinate 193,722,074 downwards.
CCGATTCGATAGTGCGATTGACGTATCGGGCTTGTAGGGTGTTTAGACGGGACGGAATGGGCTCAATGTCGATATTGGTGTAGACGGTGTTACTGGGTGAGTAGAGTGCCTTATATTGGCAGTATCTCAGAATAGATTGCTCACAGGATCGGAGCCTTTTTATAAGGCGGTCGGGAAGGGAGCAATAGACGTTTGCTCAATAATCGATGATGGGACGGTTTTAATTTTGCTCCTTGGTATTAGGAGAATTAGAATTCACTGTGGAATGCTGGATATTTCTAATTGTCATTTAATATATTTTGTAAAATTTAACTATCGATTTGACGTTTTCCGGCATGGCATCCTAGATTGAATAACATTCTATACGCAAATTTGTAAGCGCATCCTACATTAAATGTTTATTAGTAAACTACTTGCGGCGAAATTAATAAAAATAAAGAATAAATTTATTTTCATGACAGATGCATGATATTGGATATCTGATAATAGTTTTCTATTATGATCAACTTTTTTTAATAAAAAGTGTCAATATTCTCAAAATAAAGGAACTTTACACTTGAGTAAAATTCATATTTTTTTACAAACCTCGTATAAGGCTGAAAAAATTTGATATCTTATAGTTGTATTTCGAGCGTTAGACTTTGCACAACTTTTTATAAAGAATGACTTTTTTCATAAAACTAGGAATAAAAAACTTTCCCATATGGTTCCGACTTAATTGGACACACTGTATAAAGTGAAGTTGGCACCCCCAATTATAATTTTCAAAAAAAAACAAGTGGCATCGGAATCCAATTCTAATGTAATCATAAGCACCACCAAGAAAAACAAAATCGCCCCTCCCCTTACTTTGTTAAACATCAATATATGAAGTGTAGTTGCCCTCCCCCCCAATGAAAATTTTCAAAAAATCAAGTGGCAGCGGAATCCACTTCTAATGCTCTCATATGCATCACCAGGAAAAAGAAAATCGCCCCTCCACTTACCTAGATAAACCTCTATATATAAAGTGGAGTTGGCCCCCCCAATGATAATTTTCAAAAACAAGTGGCATTGGAATCCAATTCTAATGCACACTAACAAAAACGAAATCCTCTCTACCCCTAGTTAATTAAACTTCATTATTTGAAGTGAAGTTGCCCTTCACCAAAGATAAATTCCGAAAAAAATTTAGTGGAGTCCACTAATGCACGCTTATGCACCATCACAAAAACAAAATCTTCCCTTCCTCCAAATATAAAAATATATGCCTTCCTCTAAGCCAAAATAATTGGAAAATTGTCAAAATTATGGCAAACCTTAGTGAAAAAGGGCCCAGAAAGTTATGGGGAGGGTAGAAAGTGTCTGTTCATCGGTCGTTTGAAAAAAAACATTTTTTTTTGTAAAGTGAGAAGTTTTCGTATGCTAGCAGTAAAAATGTTGTAAACCTAATATAAGCTTAAGGTGCCCTGCAAGAAAAAGTATAGTAAGCACCTCGTGTTAAAAACGTCTTTAGTCACTCGTTTTACAAGGCACTAGTTCCGCTTCGCTGTACTCTTGCCTAGTAAAACTCATGACTAAAGTAACCTTTTTGACAGTTGGTACTTAATATACTATTATATAGCTAGCGGTTTGTTTATTTCTCCCATTAGCAACTTCAGATACGGCGTCATTGAAAACTGCGAGAACAATATACACGAACATACAATATGAGATCCTCCCCAGCAAACGATTTAAAATTGATATTTTGTAGAGAGTTCAATTGAATAAACCCTTAGCACCAGCATTGTTTGCAAGATAAGTAGGCGTTGTTAGTCGAAATTGTGACTTCTGTGATTTTATAGTACTTCATCAAGGCTGTGCAAACGGGCACCTTATGCTCATATTAGGTTTAAAACATTTCTCCAGCGAGCATGCGAAAACTTCTCACTTTACAAAAAAAAGGTATCTTTGGTGAAGGGCAACTTCACTTCAAATAATGAAGTTTAACTAACTAGGGGTAGGAGGATTTCGTCTTTGTTAGTGGTGCATATGAGTGCAATAAGAGTGGATTACAATGCCACTTGTTTCTTCTGAAAATTATCACTTTATATATTGATGTTTAACAAAGTAGGAAGAGGAGCGATTTGGTTTTTCTTGGTGGTGCATATGAGTGCATTAGAATTGGATTCCGATGCCAATTGTTTTTTTTTTGAAAATTATCATGGGGGGGGCAACTTCACTTTATTTATTTAGGTTTAACTAAGTAAGAGGAGGGGCAATTTTGGTTCTACTTGGTGATGCATATGAGTGCATTAGAAGTGGATTACGATGCTACTTGATTTTTTGAAAATTATCATTGGGGGGGACCAACTTCACTTAATAAATCGAGGTTTAACTAAGTAGGGGAGGGGGGATTTTGTTTTTCTTGGTGATGCATATGACTCCATAAAAAGTGGATTCGGCTGCAGTATCTCCTTTTTGCAAATTGCAAAATGTCATAAATGAATTTTCAAGCTGCAGACCACATTGAGGCGATGCATATTGAAAAATTCGCAGTGATAGCTACCAAAAATATCAACAGGATAGTTTGATGGCAAAAAGAGTACTCCTAATTCGGCAACTGTGGGAAAAATAAGATTAGTAAAATTATTATGGAAGTTTATGTTTAGGAAAAAAGAATATCTGATTACAAATCATTCTCATTACAAATATTGCAGAGCGAATTGCTTCATACGAAAAATTGAATATCAGTCTTTTTGAATTCAAGTTCGGTCCTAGCTGGGTTACTTAAAAGTACGTTAAGAGTTAGTGTTATAAATAATTATAAATTTAGAGAAAATAATTCAGTTAGTTTACATAAGTGATTTAAAAAGTGCACAAATTGGGAATAAGTGGAAATAAACACTGCTAATAGAGTTGAGATCAGTTTTCTTACACATAATAAATGAATACTTCTAACCCAATAAACATATAAAACATTATCAGGACTATTAGAGTTATCAGCAAAACAATAAGTACCTGTCTTCATTAAATTTGTTATTAAAAAGAACAGAGACGAATTGACTAGATTGAACTTTATAAATTTGCGAATAGAAATTATAAATATAAACAGAATAAATTACTCCAGACTGATAATTGCCAGCTTCAGGTAGGGCTGGGATCTGAATATAGTAGGGTTCTGGAATGTAACCTGCAGGTGTCAGATACGATGGAGGATATGATGAAGGAAATAATCGAAAAACTTAACAAAATGGATAAAAATATGTACAATTATCAAGAACGAATAAAGAAAATCAATAACGAAAATACGGAATTGAAGAACAAAGTCACCCAAATGGAACAAAAAATCTGAATTCAGGATAAGAGAATACAACAATCAGAAAAAGAAAGGAAGAGAAAGAACCTTGTAGTATATGGAATAGAAGAAACTGAGAACGAAACGTGCGAAATGAGAAACAACCAAATTGAACAAATTTTGGATAAAATATAGGTTAGAATAAACATGGAAGCATATATAATACAAATAAGAAGAATCGGTAAGAAAGAGACATATAACAACAGAAATAGACCACTATGGTTGGAGCTATCAAGAGACGATAAAAAAATAGAAATAATAAGAGAAGACAAAAACTTGAAAGGTATAAAAATATGGATATCAGAGGATTTATCAAAAGCAATCCAAGATTAACGGAAAGCACTCATCCCCTATATAAAATCCGCTAGAGAAAAAGGATGTAGAGCAAGTATAAAATATGATAAATTAAGATTGAAGGACACATTATATACCTTAGATTAGCTGGAATACAATCGAGAAGAAGAAACAAAACAAATGCAAACAAGAAAAAGGAAGAACGGCTAGCCAGTGGTTAACCAGCATGGAAGACGATGAAGATATAGCACTAACTCGAAAAATGATACAAACAGGGTACCCAAAAAAGTAGAAGACATACACGAAGATAAATTAAATAAAAATTATAGTATTAAGAATAGTAATAAGTATAGCAGTAAGAATAGAAGTAGTTTTAGCAATAGTGATAAAGAAGAAACTAATAGGAAATTTAAACACGAAAATAATTATGGTAAGGGACAAGATAGAAAAAATTATCAGACTAGTCAATGGGGAAAAATAATCGTAGACAATATATAAATAGTGCAGACCAAGGAGATATAAATATGGGTATATGGAATATTAATACATTAACAGGAAAGGAAATCGAAATAACGGAGGAAATGGTAAACAACAAAGTACATATTCTAGGAATAAGTGAAACAAATAATAAATGATCAGAACAAATAAATTTTACAAATATTCACAAATTATATTACTCAGAGGTAAAAGCAGAACAAAGAGCAAAAGAGGGAGCAGGAATAATTTCAACAGAGGAAATAAACAAAAAGGTAATAAATATGAAGGATATAAATTCAAGAATACTAGTTCTAAGTATACGACTAAAAGAAATATTGAATATAATACAAATATATGCACCGATTGGAGAAACGGGAGAGGAAGAGGTTTCAGAATCTCACATACAATTACAGGAAGTAGTGGATGATATAATAGAGCAAATCGAAAACATAATCATTGTGGGGGATTGGAGCGCAAGAACGCAAAGATTAGAATCGAGGAATGGGTTGTATGGGAAATTATGGTGAGGATACAACGAACAGAAATGGTCTTAAGATTATAGGTTTTTGTCAAAGTAACGATTTAATAATAGGAAATACGATGTGGAAACAAAAACTAGAGAATAAATATACCTTTGTAGCGGAAGAAAGAAATGCAAAAAGTTTAATCGATTACATAGTTCGTACACAAAACCTATCAAATATGGTGAAAAAAGTAGAGACAAGAAAAGAGGCTGATTTGAGTACAAACCATAGATTAGTAGTAGCGGAATATGAAGAGAAAATAATGAAGACGGAAGAAGTGAGATTCAGTAGAATTGCAATAAGTAAATTAAGAGACACGGAAAAAAATCTAAAGATCAGGAAGAAACATACAGGGAATTCCAAAAATTGATGAATGAAAACAGCGAATGGTCACTCGAAAAACGGTTGACAGTATTCAAACAAATATTACTTGAAAAAGCAGAGGATATATGTGGAAGAAATAAATTCAGCAAACATTTAAAGAGGACTAAGTAGCGCAACACAGAAATACAAATATTAGTAAAAAAAAGAAAACCTCATGGAAAAAATACCTTCAAACAAATACACAGGAAGATAAGGAAATATATAACGCAAAGAGAAACATCGTCAAGGAAGCGGTTAAGATAGCGAAAAGGGACTCATGGAAAGAATTTGGAAGGGAGATGTCAGAAACACTTGCACCAGATAATAGAAAATTTTGGACAGCAATGAAATGACTACTCGGAAGTAAAGGAAAAGATATAAGAGCAACGAAAAAAAAATAACGAGTTGGAGACCGAAATAAATCAAATACTGAAGACTTGAAAAGAAGAAGACAAATTTAGTAATAGGATGAAGGGAAAAACAACGAATATAGCGGAAGAGGAATGAGCATGAATACCATGCAATTCAAAAAGAAGAAATGGAAGTGGCTATAAATAAACTTAAAATAGGAGAAGCCAGTGGGGAGGATGAAGTAGCGCCAGAGCTGATAAAATGGTTAGGAGGAGAAGGAAAAGACTGGCCGTGTCACATATGCAGGGAAGCATGGGATACTAAAAAAATCCCCAAAGACTGGGAAATAAACCTCATACTGCCAATACATAAAAAAGGGGATCAAACACTGTGAAATAATTATAGACCAATATGTTTATCCCAAACCAGTTTCAAAATCTTCACGCGAATGATAGAGATCCGACTAAGACGTTATGTTGAAGCAAAATTAGAAGAGGAACAAGCAACTTTTGGACCAGGACGACAAGCAAATGATAATATATATATATATATATATATATATATATATATATATATATATATATATATATATATATATATATATATACGATATCCGCCAAAATAAACAGTACCGAAACAGAGAGTGCTGTGGAAATGTTTATGTAATATGGGTTTGTCAAATTTGACTTAATTGTCATTAGTTGATATATTAATAGTACGCTGCAGTTAAATTTGATTTAAAAATGGTTCTAACAACGGAAGAAAAAGTTTTTTTGGTAGAGCATTATTTTCATTCATACGGAAAAGGTCGTAATGATGGTCCAAGCTTAGAACAGGTGTCAATAAATAATAAACAAAAATTTAATAAAGCAGCTCCTAGTAAAAGTGTGATGTTAGCTGTTGTTGAAAAATTTCGTCGCACTGGTAGTGTATTGTGTCAACATAAAGGTTCTTCAGGTCGTCGAAAAACAGTATGCACTAACGAAAATGAAGGACGTGTTTTTAACCAAGTTGTGCAATCACCTCAAAGAAGTCTTGTAAGAACTGCATGTAAACTCAACATTAGTGAAACGTCTTTACGTCGCATGTTCAAATCAATTGGTGGTTATCCATACCGTATTCAAGTTGGACAACGACTAAATGCTGCGGACAAACGTGCAAGAGAAATTTACTGTGGTGGCATGTTGAGTTTAATTTCCCGAATTTTTGAAAAACATATGGTTCTCAGACGAGAGTCGCGTTCATCTTAGCGGCTATATTAATCGACAAACAACCAGATTCCTTGGATTTGAACGTCCTGATGTCATTGTAGAGAAACCACTCCACAGTCTTCGAATTACCGTTTGGTGCGCTATATCTGGTGATGGAATGATTGGTCCTTATTTCGTTGAAGATGATAATCAGAATCCACTTACTGTCAACCAAGAGCATTATAGAGAGAAAATAATATACCTTTTGTGAGAGATCTAAATAACTTTTGCCGTGCACGAAATCTACAGTTTCGCACACAATGGTTCCAACAAGATGGTGCAACGAGCCATACAGCTGTGCGCACCTTAGACTTACTCCGTCAGCATTTCGATAATAGAATAATTTCTTGGGAAACAGACTTCAAATATCCTTCTCATTCACCTTATCTGACGCCACCTGACGCATACATTTGGGGCATAATGAAGGACAAAATATTTCACTCGGAAAATCCGTCGGTGAATATTGCCGAACTACGGGAAAGAATACAAAATATTTTTCGGCAGTTGCATCAACCACTTTTTATAAATATGTTTATTGACTTACAAAATCGATATGAAGCTTGTTTGCGTCAAAATGGTGAACATTTTGAACACTTACATTACAGAAATTAAAAATTAATTTTTATTTTTATTTTCGGTACTGTTTATTAGCAGCTGTTTATTTCACAATTTCGAAATATTTGTGAGGATGCAGCAATTGGCATGGAAATTAAACTCCTATTTTAATTTAGTGAAAGCTTTCGTAATAGTTTTATTACTTCGTTAGTCACGCTAAAATACAATGTATAACTAAAAATGAAAAATCAAAAAATGGGTACTTACATTAACCGAGTAAAAAATATAAATAAAAATTCAGAAAAAACAGTGTAAAAATATTGATATATGCTTGAGACTTTCCAAAAATTATTGTCAATATGAAGTTGACAAATGGATGATACGAGTATAACAGAAATGTTCGTAAAAATAATTGTAAAAGGTTGAACTAAGATATTGATGAAAAATTAAATAAAAAGAATCACAGATCTAATTATAATTTTTAATCAATATCTCAGTTCAACCTTTTACAATAATTTTTACGAACATTTCTGTTATATCATCCATTTGTCAACTTCATATTGACAATAAATTTTGAAAAGTCTCAAGCATATATCAATATTTTTACACTGTTTTTTCTGAATTTTTATTTATATTTTTTACTCGTTTAATGTAAGTACCCATTTATTGATTTTTCATTATTAGTTATACATTGTATTTTAGCGTGACTGACGAAGTAATAAAACTATTACGAAAGCTTTCACTAAATTAAAATAGGAGTTTAATTTCCAAGCCAATTGCTGCATCCTCACAAATATTTCAATATATATATATATATATATATATATATATATATATATATTTTAAGAAGGCTAATTGATAATACAATAGAAGCTGGAGAAGAAATGTCTTTAACATTTATTGACTTGAAGGCAGATTTTGACACAGTGGAAAGAGAAAAAATTTGGGAGTTATTGGAAGATTCAGAAGTACCCAAAAGCTCCAATTAATATAATTAAAAGTACATACGAGCCAGTCAAATTAAGAGTGCAGATAAGAGGTCGAAGATCGGAAGAGTTTCTAATGAAAAAAGGTATAAAACAAGGCGATAGCTTAAGCCCACTGTTCTTTGTCATTATAATGGACAAAATAGTGAAGGAAATAAGTATACAAGGAGGAAATCTCGACATGATAATAGGGTACAGAAACATGGTGCCGGTCAGATTAAGTAATTTACTGTATGCAGACGATATTGTACTTATAGCAAAATCAAAAAATAAAATGCAGAAACTAATCAACTTATTGGCAAGAGGAATAGAAAATATGGAAATGACAATAAATACAAAAAAAATCAAAGGAATGATAGTAAATGAGAAACAGCGAGGAAATTGAAATGTAATTACAAAACATTAGAAAGAGTAACAACTTATAATTACCTAGGAAGTATCATAACAGAAGAAGGGAAAATATATGCAGAACTTAATAACAGAGCAAATAAATCAACCATATTATATTATTCCTTAAATCTAACAATATTAAGCCATAAACACATTGATATGGACACAAACCTGAAAATATACAACAAAATTATAGTCCCAACTATAACTTATGCTAGTGAGAACTAGATATTGCAGAAAAAAGCAGGAAACAAAAATAAATGCAATGGAAATGGAATATTTAAGGAAAATAGCAGGTAAAACAAAATGGGATGAAGTAAGTAACGAAGAAATCAGAAGCATAACTAATCAAGAACAAATAATATCAAAGATTAAAAAGAAACAATTAAACTGGTATGGTCACCTAGTAAGAATGAAGCAAGATAAAATTGCGAGAAAAGTTACGGAGATAGAAATATCAAGAAAAAGACAACGAGGAAGACCCAAGAGGAAATGGGTAGATCAGATTGAAGAAATTGGAAAAAACAAGGGAAAACATTAGGAAAGATGAAGGAATTGGCCAGGGACAGAAACGAATGGAAACAAATGGGTATATGAAGAACTCCAGTCCGACGCCCGAGAAGGCATAAGGATAAGAGAAAGAAGGAAAGAAATAATTCGAACATAATCGTTTGTTTTTTCGAAAACTTCTCCAGGAGTATATCACATATTGTGGAACGAATTTTTTTTAATATGATTGTAATGACAGAAGAAGAGCGGCCAAAACTTCACAAGGCTGTGATGATTTTATAAAGTTCTAATATTTTTCAATCAACAAATTAGTTTCACTCCATACCAGTACCTATGTCTTCTTTTTTACCTCTGCCATGTGCTATATGGAATGAAAAATGCAATTTTGTTTAAAATAACAGTTGACTATTCATGTTTCACGTTTAATCTCCGTTTAACAACATCAATTAAGAACAAACTGTAGCTCTGTGAATATAAGTAGAGTTCTTCCGATAATTGTTTGTGTTTAGAGTTTCTATACAAAGGATTCGTTTATCTAATTTGATATTTTGCTTGTTCAATTACCGTAACTATATCCGTATTCACACTCCATAATTATCTTTTTTTGCAAACTATTCGCATCTTCTATTAGACGTAATTAATACTTCATTAAGCATTAATTATTATTGAAATTGATATAAATGTATCCATATGAGAACATCGGATGCGAATGCTAACTCGGATTTGTGTACAAAATTAAACAAAGTTCACTTCAAAGGACTTCAAATATATTAATCAATTTCCAATTAATGTGCAAAATTGGCAATGATTTACTTCCAAAGTTATAATCAGAATTGACGAGCTATGCTTTGTATGTGATGTGTAGATAAATTAGTTAGGCTGCTATGTATTGTTGAGCTTACGAAAGTCAAGTTCTCTAGAAAATAACAAAATTATACAAGAAATCGGGTTGAGAATCTTTTCTGTTGATGATAAACAGTTTGATGAAACACCTGACATTTTGATGAATGCGCTGTTTCTTGCGGTTCAATCCTTTGCGTTAGGAGAGTTTAATCACCTAATTTGAATATTCACGTGTTACTTATTCAAATTCCTTGTTTTTAATTCAATCTTTCTCCATGAATTGAATTTTTCCGTTCATGAACTTTTTGTCCTCTCTAGTTTTCCAAAAATTGAAAAATTAAAAAAAATTGTATTTCGTGTAAAATCATAACGAAGCGCTTTTGAGTGATAAGCCATCATCAGTGCTAACCACGGAAACCAATAAGTTAATATATTATGAAAAACTAAAAATAAAAAAAGTGATGTGAGGTTACTTACTCGCCAGGCAATATAAAATTATATCGATAAAACACCAATTACACAGCAATATACATATTACAATTTAAATGAAATTGTTTGAATAATCCAACCCATGAAGGGATAATTGTGGATTAAACGTTTACATGATGGAAAAAATTAAGTGAAGTCAACCAGTTGACACATCCAATTGCATGCATGGAATGAATGACAGGAAATCCCGTTGACATGGAATAGTTAATTCCAAGCACCGAAGATCACAGGTATGAACACAAGACACAGATAAAGGGAACAGTCTACTGAGAACCAACTCTTAGCCTGAATGCAGCAACCGTGATAAGGAGTAATAATATAGCTTAATAAAGTGTAAACTCAAACGATAACTCCAAATGAATTAAACTCTGTCGGTCTAATGAGATCCGAACCCAATAGATAAGTTAAGATATTCATTAAATAAGAATGTTGAGGACGAATATTATTTATAAATTATTTAAATAGGTCAGTTGCAGAAAGTGGGCTGGAAAGCGGTAAGCCCTATATTTAGGAAAATTACTAGTCGTTAAGATCAAAGAAATAATAAAAGATTCTTTCAACTGTAGATATAAAATATAAACGGACTCATAGTTCATGCAAATTAAGATTATACAGAAAGTGTTTGAATAAACCAAGTAATATAATATATTTATGGGAACGAACACAACGCAACAGTACTGATATCACAAAATAGCTAGATATTACATTCGTATTGAATGGTAGTATGGTATATTTATATTAAAGGATGGACTTGATTGGTACATCAAAACGTAATCGAGATTCCACACTGAATTTGGAACCTAAGGAAAGAAACTTCTCAACTTTAGGAGAGATATTTACAATGGAAAGATTTTATATCCAAGAGGATTTGGTTCTAAGAATTGTACCATACCACTCGGTTTTCAAATTTTGAAATTTTCTAATGTTATTAGTTTTAATACTATGGAACGATTTATTATAATGTCTTAACTACTTTTGAATGAAGTGAATAATATCTGTTTTCAATTCAGAAAGAGTGTCTTCAAGTGTAACAATTGAATTATCATTGATACTAATTTTCATATTCAACAACTTGTATCACAACCTGTTAATAAATCTTCTTGTAACGTGTGTAATTTCATCTTAGTCCTGGACCATTTCTTCAAAAACCCAACAGCTAATGTCCCATAGGGCTATGAATATCTTCAAAAAAACCCATCATATAAGTAAACTAAAAAACGACAAACGCATGTGATCGTTGCTTATCAATTGAGACACAAAAAGACAAATACTATTGAGGTTAGCAGCCGAAGGAAAATTGTATTCTTTTCAGATTTCCAAGCCTTCGTAAATATTTATATTTTCAGGGAAATACAAAGAGAGAAAAACATAATTTATACAACAGTTTCATAACTTACGCTAATCGAGAATGTATCCTTGATCTTTACATTAGGTTAAGTATTAAACAGTTAACGTTAAAGAACGAATCAAGTCCAGATTGTATTACAAGCACTAACTAACAGTCACATATTAAAATATTGTAAAATCATTAGAAGGATGAAATATTGAAACAGCGAGAATTCACACAAGCACGTGGACCTTTACTAGTTTGTATCGAAATTTGAAAATAAGTTGATGATAAGGACAGGTTCTTCTTTTCTATGAATTAGAAAAAAAATTAATTACCACTACCATAATGAAGTAAACTAAAAATAAACGGAATGCGAATTTGTATAGTATAAAAGGGAGGTACAATAATTTGGTCGATGCTGAGTAGAAATATAGTCAGAATTATTACTAATCTGATTATAATATCATATAATAGATTTTAAAGGGATTAAGATCCTATCACGGGAAAGAAACTACAGTAAAATATTATGATTATTATAAACAAATTGGTATTATTTCCACTCTATACTCTCTCCTTTTAACTCTAGGTAAACATGATTCTTATAAACAAATAAGTATTAACTGTAGTAATATTTCTACATAGCATCGACCAAATTATGAACCAAAGGGTGGTCAGTTTGGTGGAAACTGGCTGCATTACGACTATACCATGGGGACTTGCTGTGAATATATTAAATAATAATGGAGAAAGTACTGCTCCTTGAGGTAATCCTGTAAAAGTATTTCGAAGGTTTGTAAGTGAATTGTTTGTATATCTGACATTAACTTTTCTATAATTAAACAGGATACACATTACATTACAAATTCTTCTTGGTATCCTAATATTGATCAACTTTTCCCGTAAAAATACTAAGTCAACTGAATCATATGCTCCCTTAATATCGAGAAATGCTGCTCCTAAGTCATGATTTTTTGAGAAACATATTTGTGTATCGGTCAACAGTTGTAATATGGCGTCATTGGTGCTACATCCTCTTCTAAAACCATATTTACCCGAAGGAAGTGTTGATTTAGAAATCATGAAAAATTCTAATCTCTGTTTGATAATTCTCTCAGATGTTTTCAATATACACGACAGCAAAGTTATGGGTCGATATGAGTCGGCTAAGTCCGGACTTTTTCCGTTTTCATGTATGGGCACTACTATTGATCTTTCCCAATCTTCAATGATATTATTATGAATCCAGACATCGTTGTATATTTCCAGTAAAAACAATTTTGCGTCGTTATGTGCTAAATTCCATATCATGTCATATGTAATTTGATCTATGCCAGGTGACGTGTTATTAGTTTTTTTAAGAGTGAATGGTAATTCACTATAAATTGAGGGTTTGTTGAATAATTCATTATCTGTATCATCTTCTTCTTCATTAATATTTGTGATCTTGACGTACTGAGCAAGGTGCGATTTTATTCATAAATTCTTCAACCAAATCGAAGTTTCTACATGTTTTGTTGTTAGAATTAATACATATTGCCATTCTCTGCATTCTTTTAGCTTGTTGCCATGATTCTGCACTAGTTGTATTTTTATTTAATTTATTACAAAAAGTAATCCAATGATTTTTGGCTTTCATTTTTAGAAATCGTTTTGTTGCAGCAATTTCTTTGTTGACTATAATATAATTCTACGATGAAGAAATTAACTACAAACTAATCCAATATGCGGATGAGTTTGTAGTGTATAACTCCGATAAAACCTTACCAAATACTTTGACAAATCTGAAGGAATCGGTCATCTCCATCACACAGAAATTGGACTCATTAGGCTTTCTGGTTACTCCTGAAAAATCGAGTATTGTTTTTCACACGCCATAACTTACCATACATGGTTAATATTACAATAAACGAGATCCCATACCCATTCTCAACATCAGTTGTTTACCTTGGTATTACTTCAGATAAGAAACTTACTTGGAAAAGTCATGTGGTGAGTATTATTACAAAATGCAATAAAGGTTTAAACTTCCTAAAATTAATACGAAGGACATGGTGGGGAGCCGACCCTCAAACTTGCATAACTTTCTACAAAACATATATAAGATCGAATATAGATTATGGATCTAATCTATATGGAACCGCAACTCCAAGCTTACTAAAAAAATTAGGAATTGTACAGAACAATGCCATGAGACTTTGTATCGGAGCAATGAAATCTACACCAGTAGAAGCACTTCGAGTTGAAGCCTTATAACCGCCATTAGAACTTTGTAGAACATTACTAACAGAAAAATTAATTATTAAATCCCATTACAGACAGCCAGCAATTATTAAAAATATTTCGGAGTTAAATATATATGACCTTACAAACAAATATTGGGCCAAAAAACCTTTACCCATTACATGCCAGGCATTTAGGGTAAATTATAATCTAATTAATAATTTAGATGTTCCCAAGACATATGAACTTAATGATTTCTTCACATCACTGAAATACGTACATGTTGAAATTCCAAATTATAATCATAATATAATGATCAGTAAGAATATACTATCACATTATTTATCAAAATATGATAGTTGCATTAAAATATATACGCATGCTTCCAAACAATCCAGTTGTGTAGGGTGCGCATTTTATGCCCCGCCAGTGAAGGTTCAAATGCAATTTAAACTTAATAACGCTACTTATATTTTTTCTGCAGAAGTAATCGGAATTATCAAAGCTCATTGAACGACATGGTTATAAAAAATCCATCATAATATCGGATTCCTTATCAGTTCTCACGAGCATTAGCCAACCTTTTGATATAAATGCTACTTATGAAAATCAAATCATTCCAAAAATTAAACTGAAAATCGAAAAGCTACGCCCTAAACATTTTGATTTCAGTTTTTTGTGGATATTAGCACATATTGGGCTGCAGCATAATGACCATGTGGATAATCTAGCCAAAACAGCCGTAAAAAATGGACTACCAATAAATAATACAATAAACGTGGATGAGTGCCTAAACCAATGTAGAATTAAACTAAAAGAAAGATGGAAAAATTTATGGCATGAGTATTGCATTGAAAAACCTACAGGATATACACTCTTACGCCCAGAAACTCCCAACCAATACTGGTACAGGAACTATCAATTACCGCGTAGTAGTATAGTCACTATAAGTAGACCTAAGTTTGGCCATGGATGCCATCCCGCACATCTTAATAAAATAAAAGTAATAGATTCGAACTTGTGCGACACTGGTTACCGTATATGCGAAATGGAACACATTTTTTTTTAAGTAATAAATATACACAGCATAGAGAAGATGGTATAGAGAACTAAAAAAAATCGATGTTCTACCTCCCTTCATTGTAATGAACTTACTGGCATTAATTAAGCTGCCTGTTTATAACGTTTTACTGACATTCATTAAAGCATGCAATTTAAAACTGTAATATTATGTAGCTCCTTCTCTTGTGTAAGTGAACCTAACCTGAATATTCCCTATTAGTACCGTGGTCGACCTTTTCTGTGAGTTAGCCACCCTGAAACACCCCTGGGTGCGAAACAAATATCCTTAACCTATCCGAATTAATCCTTACAGTTAACATATTTGGTACCCTCTTTAGTACTGTATCTCATGGCTGAATGGACTATGTCCTCCGGCCAAACAAACAAAATAAAAAAATAAAAAAAAGACTATACCGATTGCTGCGTGGGAGGTGATTCTTAGACTTGAGCCTTTTCATCATGTGATCAAGGCAGAAGCCGGCAGGACATTCATACGCTTAAAAAGCTTGGGTTATGTACGAAGTGAGGAAGGGTATATGCATGTCAAGGAGCTCAGACTCCTGAGAGATGTTCCAGTTTTGGCCAGGGCGGCTGATGTTTGCCTGCGTAGGTACTCCTTAGAAACCCCCTATAGGGTAAAGTTCCGGAATAGGGAATTCTGGGAGAGACAGGAAAATCCACAACCTCATGGAATCGTCTGGTAAACAGATGGCTCATGCTCCATTGATGGGGCGGGGGCTGGAATTTACTCTAGGGACCCAAATACACAGGGTTTGTGTTCCTTTGGGAAAGGGAATATCTGCATATCAAGCTGAGGTGTACGCTATCCTGGAATGTGCGCAGATAAACCTAGACAGAGGTTATGTAGATCGACACATAACCATATACACCGACAGTCAAGCAGTCATCATGGCCCTGAGTGGATATACCATCAACTCAGGGCTTGCTGCTGAATGTCTAGAACGGCTTACTGACCTAGCAAGACGGAACGTAGTGTGGCTAGAATGGATTCCGGCCCACTCTGGTTTTGAAAGTAATGAAAGGGCGGATGCACTGGCTGTGGAGGAGGTGGCTGAACCCTCAAGCGACCCGGGCCCGATCTTGGGCATCACAAAACAATCAATCAATAGGAAAGCGAGGAACTGGTGGGGAATCCAACACCTCGCTCACTGGAACGCTCAACAGGGTCTAAGGGAGTCCAAGCTCTTACTTAGAGGATGGACTGATGGACATTCTGGGGCAGCTGTAGAACTACCAAGGAGTAGGTTAAGAAAGATAACAGGACTCTTAACAGGGCACTGTTGTCTAAGTAAACACCTCCATAACTTTGGTTTAGAGGGAAGCCCAAAATGTAGGGGTTGAGGCTTGGCTGACGAAACGTCGGTTCATGTCCTCCTTGTGTGTCCACATTGGGCTGTATTACACAGGAAAATCTTCGGAGTCACTGTTATGGCCCCTGAGGACACATGCAGACACCCACTGAAGAGGATTGAGTCCTTCATTGAAGGACTTGGCCTCATGGATGCATGAGTAGCAGGAATGGCACAATGGGTTCGCCAGTGGCCTCAGTGCCGGACCATTGGCTTGAGCTTGCTCGGTAGAAGTTCGCCTGAATTTATCAGTAGTAGTAGTTTACTACTCTTTAATTATTTATCTCTATTCCATTAAGCAAAATTGTGGCTCTATTTATATACCTATTTCAAGTCTCATTCTATTTTTCATACTTAGCTATCACTTTACAGCTCTTTCCCTCTTATAATTATGCTAAGATTCATTCCAAATATATCAAATAATATATTAGTATCTTTTCTTAATATATTCCAACAGTTTATAGGTTCTCCGATGTATTATTTTATTCAATATTTGATGATATACATTTTATGTTCTTAAATTTCGACAATTGTACCTAACTCCCTCAATTCTCAAATTATAGTTTTAGTCTACCTGTAATCACTCGTATTCCCTTCTATGTTTTTTTTGACCAGATTGCCCTTTATATTTATAGTCCTTATTATTTTGTAATTGTCTAAAGTATTAGTTATTATCACCTATGATAAATTAAGATACTACTGACATTATCTTGAATATACTATTTAGATCCCAATTCTTTAATTACCTATACAAAGTTTTATATAAATATACTATTCTATATATACATATATATATATATATATATATATATATATATATATATATATGTATATGTATATATATATTTATATATATATAAAGTGGAAAGTGTTTTGCTGACTAGTTAGAAACAAAATTGAAAAACCAATTTATTTGGGAAAAGCAGCAAAACGAACGTGTACTCTTATAACATTATATTTCCATTATTTCGTCGATTAATATTGTCATTATCAGGGAGCTACAATATAATTAAATACTTAAATGTTTTGAATAAATGAAAAAACCTAACCTTACTTACAGTGTTAGCGAGGTTGTACGTATTGATGAGAAATATCCAAAACTTCAAGCACATTCATCAACCATAACAGCACAAAAATATGTAAATGAATACCACAAACATATAATTAAAATCATGTTAAATTTGAAAATGTAATTGCCGACAAATTGAAGGTCGAGCATGTGCTTCTTAGCAACATTACACATTAATGAAAAGTAAGTTAAATAAACTGTCATGATCGAACTTTTGACATGACAGTTCATTTAACTTCCTTTTCATTGATGTGTAATGTTGCTAAAAAGCACATGCTCGACCTTCAATTTGTCGGCATTTACATTTTCAAATTTTAAATGATTTCAATTTATGTTTGTGGTATTCATTTACATACTAATCATGAATGCATTCCTCTTTTTTTTAAATAAAGACCTATTTTGATTTAGAGATCTCTAATATAATATTTTAAAACGCTACATTTCATTTACTAAGTTTGTATCCACTTCAAACTAATCTTTAATCTCAATTTCTTTGCTGTTTTACTGTCCAAATAAGCAAACCTGGAGCTGAAGCAATATCACCATCACTCGTCATCCAAGGATGTACTATTGTAGGTACTAGTTTTAACGAAGGTTTTTTAATGAGAATATCTTCAGGTAAACATACTTTCAAACATCACTTATCATCTCCAGAATTAGAATATAAATCGCATTCTTCTCCTTCGATTACTTCAGCTACACTTTTTATTCACAACTACAGTTACATGAAGTGAACTTTCACTTTTTCTTCCTAGTTTTCCCTCAATGTTCGATGTCTCCTCTACCGTATATATAGAATTGTACCACGAATCAAAAATGAAGCTTGTATCTTGATGAATTACGATTTGTATATAACCCCCTTACGGAGATCATTTGACATTCATTTTCTACCAAAAACTTTTCGAAAAGTTAGTTTCACTGTTTTTACTATGTTTTTCAAAAGTTTTTCTTTAAATGTCACAACATATTTTTAAATTGACGAGTTAAGTTATATACTCCTTCCTTCTTTTGACGTTCTAAAAATCACTGAAGTTTTCAATTCACAATCAACAGCGTTAAGGGTAGCTATGGAAACTCTTCAATATAGTATGAATTGTATAAACATATATCAAGTCATCTTACAAACCTACTCAAAGGATAACATTATTATTTGTTAAACAATAAAACATAAAAGCGTGTAAACTGAGTAAATAACTGCTTTTCCCAATTCCCTTCAGTAATTGCAGTAGGTAATAACTAGAACAAGATTCCTTCACTGCACTTTTAGCTTGGTTGATTCGATCTTATCAATTGTGAATTGGTAGGTAAACACATGCGAATTATATTTTCATAATAAATTGAGTTTAAATCAGATATCTTATTTCATCCAATATCCATAAATTATTTACATTGAACAATTGTGTGAGATTGTAAATAATGCCTACCACATTTAAGATGGAAGTTAAAGAGAATGTTACTGAAGCTTCTTATATTGAAATATAGTTGGGGAACACTTTTACTTTACAACTGAAAAACGTGAAAACATAAATGAAACCATAACAATTTAATAGAATTAAAATGTTACCGACCAAATTATAATGAATTATTATTACAAATATCAGTGTTTTATATTGAAATTTGTACTTCATTTTGCACTTGCTTCAGGTATAAG
The DNA here is from genome assembly GCA_963921935.1 of Galeruca laticollis. Classification (NCBI taxonomy): domain Eukaryota; kingdom Metazoa; phylum Arthropoda; class Insecta; order Coleoptera; family Chrysomelidae; genus Galeruca; species Galeruca laticollis. Next base: position 193,703,024 of record OY998178.1, on the reverse strand, counting down.
TGATACTTTTTAAAAACTACATTGCATATGAAGAGTCTCAGGAAATTATTGTATTGAAAAATAACTAATAGTATAATGTTAATTATTTGTCTTTCGAAGATGTATTAAATTTTAGTTCTTTTTCAAGTGTGCATAGAATTGTAAATTTCAAGAATTAAGACAATAGAACTTAATAAGCACTTATTGAACTAGACTATTTGAACTTTATACTACTGTAACATATAGTTAATTTATACAATCTAGTCTGTATTGTTGTCGAGTATTCTGATCATGTATGATATGGAATCATAATAATCTTTTTATCTTTCAATGGACTAAAAAATAAAAAATCCAATGAATATAAAGGGTGTCCCAAATAAGAGTGACTGATTTTAAACATAAATGCCCAGCTTATTAATTGATCCAGAGAGATGGGGTTTTCACTAGTTTCACCAGTTTATCAAAGAGATTTTTTTAGGCTGGGCTGGCGTTTCATCTCATCAACACAGGGTGTTTTACCAATGTTGGTCAAATTCAAAGGCTAAAATATGTATTATTTTAAATGGAACACCCTATAATTTTTGATCTCATTCGAAAGAGCAATCATTCTCCTTTCCAAAAATGTATGGTTTTCTATCTTTTGTTCCATAAACCACATAGATATTCGAGGTTTCATGTAGTAGTACATTTTTAATTAGTAGTTGTATATGAACGTATTTTGATGCCTAAAATCAACTAATGCTGTGACCGTTTGACACATAACAAAATCATTTAAGTAGGTTTCATGAATATCCCCTTTGTTTGAATTATTGATTTCGTTTCTGCATAAATTATTACAGTTTGAGCTTTTTCACTCACTGTATAGATCATTTCGAAACCGACTTATATGACTTAACAAAATTACTATTGTCAAAATTGCTGATTTTGTTGTTATGCGTCAAACGGTCGCAGCATGAGTTGATTTTATTCATCAAAATACGTTCATATTAAACTACTAATTAAAAATGTACTACTACATGAAACCTCGAATATCTTTGTTGATAATGAAACAAAAGTTAGAAAACTATACATTTTTGGAAAGCAAAATGATTGCTCTTTCGAATGAGATCAAAAATTATGGGGTGTTGCGTTTAAAATAATACATATTTTTCCCTTTGAATTTGACCAACATTAGTAAAACACCCTGTGCTGATGAGATGAAATGTCAGCCAAGCCTAAAAAAATCTCTTTGATAATATAGTGAAACTAGTGATAACCCCATCTCTTTAGAGTAATTAATAAGCTCAGCATTTATGTTTAAAATCAGTCACTCTTATTTGGGACACCCTGTATATATATATATATATATATATATATATATATATATATATATATATATATATATATATATAGATGATGATTCTGTTTTGATAAATTGTTAAACATATGAATATTAACATAAAACTTATTTTCTATTTATTGAAGTTCCTGAAATCTCTTGTATTAAATAAACTATTTACTAACTATATAAGAAATTTGTCATGTATCAAATGTATGTCTCTTTTAAATTAATTAAAATTTTATTTTAATTTCGACAAATTTGATTGAAATTACATCATCTACTGAATTATTTGTGTCAATTTCTGTTGAATCTGGATCGGATTTTGATATTAGCGATTCAGACGGTTCAACGAGTATATCGTCTATTTCAGTATCTTTGGTCAGATTTTCTTCAGTATTGTTGTGAGGATTTTGTTCACTATTTTCACTATCAGCATCTATAATTGATTTGTACATGTTTCTTTTACAATTCATAAATATTCGTTGGAATGATGGTTAATGAAGTACAAGATGGGAGAATCAATTTGACTTATTTCACGACTACTATCAATCCTTATTTAATTGAATACAACCAAATGAAACTGCTTCAAATCCCCCCATTTATATTTTAATATATTCAAACTTCTCTGATCATATTGGAATTCAAATAATTTATTTTCAATAATTAGTATTCTACATCATGATAGTAATCTTTGTTATTAGTTTAAATTTGACTTTTTCTAGATCTTAATAATATTTTTTATGTTCTTATAATGTGACACACTTCTTTATCATATACGACTCTCAATAAATTATTCATCTATCATTTGATCATAAAATTTGATACATTTGTACATGTCTATCTCCCTTTAAATTTTTTTGTAATAATAATATAAACTATCTTTTCTGCGCCATGAGTTTTTTTATAACATCTTCAAATAATTTCCTACAGTCCCATTTCAATAAATTTCAGTTTCTTTCTAACTTGATTGAAATACCTCAATCTAAATATTTACATTAATTTTGGTATATAACATCATCTATTACTCCCCCCTATCCAATTTGAACTCTAAAACATATATACATCTAACCTATTTAATTTAAAAAAAAATTTAATTTGAATACTGATGATATTATATCTATTTTAGAATAATTTTTATATTATTTGTTAATAATAAATTTTTTATTCATACTTCATTTCTATGTCTTTCGTGAACCATGCAATTCCTATTTCGTTTTCTAAATTTCGTTCCTGCTCTCTTGTCTTACTATTCGATTTGCTTTTCTTTTCCTGACCTTCTTTTTATTCTCTTCTCTTACCATTAGATTTTCATTTCGTTTTCTTGAATCTTTCGCTAGTTGTCTTGTTCTATTTTCTATACTGAGTTTTTTCCTTCTGTCTTCTGTCGTATTTGTGTTTCTTTTTTTAAATTGATGATCCATTGTATATTTTCATTTACATGTTGTTCTAATTTTCCTTATTCTTTTTGACAAGTATGTTCTACTTTACGTATTTCTTCTCTAAATTCTTGTTTTTCTTTTATACATCCTGTGTTTTGCACTTCCATCTTCAGGCCTACATTAATAAATTCCTCTTCCAGTTCATCTTTAAACATATCAAAAGCTTCCTTATACATTCTACTGTTCAATTCATTTCCTTTTTTAAAATCCGTTTCATCTTGTATCTTGTCGTGTATTTTTTTCTGTTCAACCTCTCTACAAATCTCAACTGTCTGTTTCTCTACTTTCTTCCTAACTTCTCCTGGTAAATTTTCTGCTATTTGTCTCTCTTAATTTTTCTTCTACATTATTCTCTATTTCTGGCCTAATTTTAATCCCATTTTCTTGGATTTCTATCCGTAAATTTTTATTTTGTCCCTTCATGTCCACTCGAAAACTTTCCACTTCTTGTCTCATTTTATTGTGATCTTCTCTCATCTTTTTCATCTCTCTCAAATTCTCAACATATTTTTTACTGATATCCTCTCGAATTTTCTGGATTTCTTCTCTATTTTTATGCTTTATGTACCCTTCCATATTCTTTATATCTTCATTCATTTCAATTGAAAATTCCATCAATTGATCATCTCTGCTTGTTCTTAATTGTTTCTCTTGTCTTCTATCCTCCTCTACTTTTTTTCTTCATCGCCAACCTTGCATTTTTGGCCGCTGGTGCCAGGTTCAGATAGGGGCGAGACGCGCTGGTGGTGTCTGTAGAGATGCCAGCCTGCTGCCTCGCTTTCCTCCTTCTCTTTGCCTCAGCACTGCAGATTCTTTTACCTCGACGGCGCTTTGGTGTTGGAGGTGTGCGTTCTCGCTGATCCTCCGGTTTTTGGTTTCTTTTCTTTTGGTCCATACTTATCCCACGAGTAGGTAGGGAAATGTTCGTCATCTCTGGCGGAGCCCCACATGCCAGGGAAAGGCTGTTTCCAAGGGGGTGTCGCCTGGTACCCCCAGGGGGACGTTCACGATTTTAGTAGCAAATAAATGAAGAACACTTAATCATATCATAAATAGAAAGATAAAACAAAAATAAATAAGCATATCAAATAAAATAAATCATAAAAAAAATTGGCGTTACCAACGTAGGGAAAATAAAACTAAAATAAAAGTGGCTTGCCCAAACGTGTGGCACGAATAAAAGCAAAAATAGGTTACGAATAAAATTTAAAAAAAATTGAATACGAAGAAAAACATTCAAGATTTGAAACTGCAAGAATTAAAAGATGAATTAAACAGAAAAGGATGTGACACAAAAAGTATGAAGACTACACTAATACAAAGACTAACGGGAATACTCAAGAAAGAAGGAACAAATCGAGAAGAATATTTAGTTACTACAGAAAAAGGACAAGGAGAAGAAACTTCAAAGCAAGTTGAGGAAAAACAGGAAGAATCTACGAATGAACAAGAAAAGAAGAAAGAAGACAATATTATGCTTTTTCTTGTAAATATGCAACCAAATCTAGAATCAAAATTAAAAAACCAGAAACAAACGATAGAAGAACCAGGACAGAAAATAGAAACGAAAATAGAGCAACAAATGGAAAAGCAGGAACTACAGATAAATAGAACAATGGACAAAATAAAAATGAAATTTGAAAATAACATAACAAATTACCAGAGAGGGCAAAAACAAATAGATATCACCCAGAATAAACAATCTATGAAATTGGAAAATTGAAACAAAGATATAGAGAGAGAAGTAAAAGAGATAGTAGAACTAACAATAACAAATATGAAGGCAGAAGTGAACCAAGAGATGGAGAAGGAAATCAAAGACAACTACAGAGCTATTGTGAATAATAATAAAAATATAGAGGATTTGAAAGACAAGAATATTAAGCAAAGTAGGTATGATGGAGGGAGAAAATTACAAATGGAATTTAAGAAAGAAATAAACAAAACAAATGAAGATGTGAATGAAATAAATTATAAAATAAAAGATATAAATTTAATATCTAACAAAATAAATTCCGATTGAGAAGAAATTATAAGAAGACTGAGAGAAGAACAAGAGAAAATTATGATCGAGATAGAAAACAAGAAGAAATATTTGGAGGAAGAATTAAAAAGGCAAACATCCATGGAAAATATTAACATTCCAGTTCCCTACAATATCAACTATCACATAGATGAAAATTTGAAATTTGAGGGAAATATAAGAAAAATACATCCAAATACTTTCATTCAAATAATTGGAAACAAAATCAAAAATTGGGAAAATTTCGATGACAAGAGAGAATTAATTAGAAGCTATTTAAGTGGACCAGCTCAGATTTGGTTTACTAGCAAAGAAAAGGAATTCAGGACATTCCAGCAATTTGAAGACTCTTTTCTCAGACAATATTGGGGAGAAATTAACCAAGCATATACGAGAGAAAAACTATATTTCGGGAATTATCAAGAAAATGGAAACTCCATGTATAATTATGTTTTACAAGTTTATGCTCGGGAACAATTTCTAGATCCTATTATAAGAGAAGGAGAAATTGTTACTTATCTTTCTAGGCATTTTGAACCACAAATAGCCGAAGTTATAGCCATATAAAACATTGAAAATTTCGAACAGTTGACAAATTATTTAATGAGAGTAGAAAGAAACTTACGAAGAAATGTGAATACAGGAAATAATGAAAAATCAAACAGGCAAAACAATTACATAAGGAATAATAATCAATCTAATAATCAAAATCAAAACAGATTTAGTATAAATAGAAATTTTAATAACACTGAAAATAATAACTGGCGTAGATATAATAATCAAATACAAATTATAGACAAAATAATAACTATAATAATCAAAACAATAGAGAGCATGCAACTAACTACCCAATAAACAGATAAAATCAAAATAATCATAATTCAAATTATAATAGAAATAATTATAGAAACCAAAAAAATCGTTACAATAACAACAATTATCAACAAAATAGAATGAATTCCGAAAATGATTTAAGAAATAATACACAATCAAATGATAATACCAATAATCAAAGACGTGTACATTTCCAAAGGAGTAGAAGTCTGGATATATAGGGGAGAACTAGACGACCTGAAAATCCAGATCAACATGTAGAAACTACACAAATTAACCATGTAGGTTTACGAGTGGATGTAGACGTTTCAAACGAGCTTCATTAGCATTATCATTAGAGGAGGATGTGAACAGTGATCAGTATAGTTACGTTCGTCCTTATTTGTTTCTGATTTCAGAAGACTACTTGAAAAAGAAAAATTTCACAAATTGAATAGTAATTAACGCTTAATTAGATAATGTTGATAATAAAGCAATAACTGATACAGGTTCTGAAATTTCTCTTATAAATGAAACAATCATAACTAAACTTGGCTTAGAAAGAAATGTAATCACAATACCAAAAATGAATCTAGTCACAATGAACTTAAGAAAAATAACTGAAGTAATTAAATCTATAGTGGTGAGTTTATTTTTAAGGAAAAATAAATAATAGTACTACTTGTGATTGTAAGAAATGGAATATGATATACTTCTTGGATCGGATGAACTCGAAAAACATCAAGTGAAGATTAATTATAAAAAAAATATTTGATGATAAGCGGAATTGAAATGGAATTTGAATTAGGGAGAAATAGGAAAATACAAACAAATAGAATAAATTTTATGATGATGGAGTCGTTTACAGATTTACAGTTGTACCTTTTAGACTACAATCAGCCACATCAGCAGTTTTGAAAGCATTACATAAAATTCTAAATATATATGAAAATTTCACTCTACACTATATCGATGATATTTTAATCTTTTTCAAAAATGAAACAGCACACTTGAAACACCTAGAGATGATCTTAGAAGCATTATACAAAGCTGGACTTAAGTTAAACATAAAGAAGTGTGCATTTTTCCAAGAAGAAGTGACATATTCAGGATATAAAATTGACAAAATAGGAGTATCACTAAGTGAAGAAAGAATTAGAATCATACAAGATTATGTGAGACCAACCAATCTAAGAACTTTGAGAGGATTTTTAGGATTATGACACTATTTTAAAAGACTGATACCTAATTTGACAGAAATGGAAATCCCATTATTAAAGTTACTTAAGAAAAATACCAGATGGAAATAGGATGAGAAGAAAGAAGAGGCTTTTAATAACATCATAAGACATTTACTGAAAATATCAAAATTTATCACCCAGACTATAATGAAATTTTTACTCTGAGAACCGATGCATCTTTGTACAGATTCGCAGGAGTATTTTTACAGACATAAAATGGGATAGAAGTTCCAATTCCTTTTGTTTCAAGGACAACCAAACCTGCAGAAAAAAATTACAGCATAATTGAGCTGGAACTAGCAAGTATTATCTTCTGTGTGAATAAATTGAGATTTTATTTAATAGGAAATCATTTTAAAATAGAAACTGACAACCAAGCTCTAGCCACAATATTACACAACAAGTATGGTAACAGTAGAATACATCGATGGGCTTCATTGTTACAAGAATATTCATTCGACATAAACTATCTACCTGGAAAGAAAGATATAGTGGCAGATCCTATCACGAGAATGGAGAGGAACAAATTTAAAATGAAAAGGGAATATAAAATAGGAATTAACATAATGAAAAATACAACGGGAAATTTTACAAACATTAAAATAGTAGGAGATTATCGAAACCTAGACAAATTCAAATAATATAAATAAAATTGTTAAACACAAGACAACAGCTGTTCTGTAGACTCCCAGTCAACTTTGTCCACATTTTTGCAATCGAAACAGAGTATAACGGACAATTTTGGAAGTAAAACTTACTATATTGCAGCAGAGTTATGCAATCTTCTAAAGGACTGTAGCCTTCTCCATGGAAATTTCCAATTGGACAGTTATATATCGTAGCTTCTAATCTGGTAATACCATGCTTCTTGGCCAATGCAGAAGAGGAAGTTTCCTTAAATCTTGCGCCTGGGCAGTTGACGAAATCTATAATATGGTTTCCAATGATCTTGTTAACTCCACGACTGGTTATTCGACAAATTAGTTTGTTGTATATTTCAACCCTTGCGTTACATGTAAGCCACGTAAGGCAATATATGCCAACTGTTTTATCATCAATATTTACAATATTGTTGCACATTTTCTTGTACTCTCCTTGGATGCAAAAGTTGTTTGTTAAATATTTAATCATTTCTCCTTTGTTAAAAACTCCATTACATAGTAATCTTCCTTCCGGAGTTGCTCCAATAAATTTGGTATTTCTTTAAGTAGCCTGTCGAGTCTGCCAATTCTACTATGTGTGGAATATATACAGGTTCTTTATGTTTCCTTTTGATAATTTGTGAATCTTCTCCGATTACTTCTCTTGTTCCAATGGCAAGTGGGTTGTTACTTAATAAGAGGAAAGGCAGCTTAGCTTTAATACCATGTTTTGCAGAAACCAATTCGCCAAATTTTCCACGTATATGACTATTAAGAGAACCACATATTTGTTTTTTGACAAGTTTAGAATTCACATCGCAGTCATCTAAGTCGCATACCTTTACAAGCATTATGTTGTCACAAAATGGTTCTGTAATTGGTATGAGTCCATCTTCCAGCGGCTGTTCGCCTTCCGTGTATTTAATATTTCCAATATCTGTAACCATATTGTTACCTTTCATATTTTCCAACATGAGCCACAATCCAAATCTCTCATCGGTCGGTTTAACTTTCTTACCGTAAAGTTGGGAAACACTAAATATTTTGGAGCTTGTCATGTTAACAGTTTCAGCGAAAATCGAATACTAAGCGTCAAAAAATGTTACTTCCTGTATTTATGCTATCGCAGAAACTCGTGCGAGAAGGGGTGTGGGTCGCCGAAACTGCTTCGCCGAAACTCAAGTAATGTGGTTTTCTTACCAATATGAAATCTCCTGTTGTTTCCCCGTTTTTTGTATTTCTTCAGGTACTCAATTTATCGTGAGCTTCTCCCAATTATTTTGATTTGAATCGGCACTAAGATGTAGGTTTTCAATTTGAATCATAACCTTTATCTTATCTTCATAAAAAGAAGTATCCTTATTCAATCGATCTATGTTCATCATAAATTCCTCAATTCGACGCCTGTACTCAACAAAAGACATACCTCTAATGATTTGATCGTGAGCTTCTCCCATTTATTTTGATTTGAATCAACACTGAGATGTAGGTTTTCAATTGACATCATAACCTTCCTCTTATCTTCATGTAACGTCCTTATTCAATCGATCTATGATGTTATACGAAAGCGTTGCTTACGTCACACATGTTGACATAGAAAAATCATAGAAGACAAGATGGATGGCTCATACGACGAACGGCACATATGACGGATGGCACATACGACGGACGGCACATACGACGGACGGCACAAACGACGGACTGCACATTTGACGGATGGCACATACGGCGGACGGCACATTTGGCGGACGGCACATTTGACGGACGCCACATACGACGGACGGCATACGGCACATATACACTACCGGAGCGTGCGCAGACGGCAGACTTCCGCCCCCCCCCCCCCCCTTATGACGTCACACACACCCTACACAAGTTTTCGTGGGGTTTACTTCCGCTACACAAGTTTTCGGTGGGGGTTGCTATGTTAGCTTACCCTCATTCGAGCTTCCATTGATGACCTTGAAAGTGTTCCCGTACCAACATAGCTCATCTACTGAGAACGCCTGCCTATGTTATTTATCGAGCAGTTGTGTCGATGAAAGGACGAAATAAGATGATGAAGATGGTCGGTTATAATGTCTCTGGTGCTAGGGATTGCGTTCATTAGTGTGATGGTGAGGATTTTGATTATGATTTTTGTGTCTGTTGAAAGATCATAAGGAACTTGTGGCTTTTCCACTATGACTGGAGCGGTCTGTGAGGTCCACCGCAATTTGTGCAGGTTGAGGTTTCAGACTGGGGGAATTTTTCTGGGCGGTGGCCGGTTTGGCCGCAAGATGGACAGATCGGTTTAGAACGACAAGTTTGTGTGGGTGTGAGTAGTTTTGACTGGATGGGAAGGACGTTCGGTGGAATGGAGAATGTTGATGGTGATGTTGGAATCACCAGTAAAATTATGGATTTTTTTAGAGGAGTTAAAGGTGCCACTGGGAAAGAGGTTGTAAGGAGCACGGTGTTGTTAAAGTTGGCTTTCAGGTAGGTGATTTGTACATTTAGAAGTTCGTAGGTGTTTGAGTGATTGAAATGGGATTTTTGGGAAGAGTATTGAGGAGGAAGTTTTCTTAGGTTTAGGGTTTGGGTTGATGTAGGATTGTTGATTGGGGTAGGGGTTGAAGTAGGTCGGGGTTTGGTTTTTCCTAAGAGAGGTGAGATATTTGGATCTTACGGAGGAAGCGAACACCTGTATGGAGGAAGTGTGTTTTGGTGTTTGTTTTGAGGAGGTTTAAAGAGATGGTGTTGAGTTAGTGTCGGTTTTATTTGAAGTGTATTGTCCGGATGGTCTGGGTTTAATTAGTTTGAGAGGGGGAATGATTCTTGCTTGACTTTGAGTAATAGTTTGAATGAGTCCTACAAGATTTTGATTGTGGAGTCAGCTAATCCAATAGCTTGGAGTTGTTGGGTCGACATATTAAGTACGTCTGGGTATTCTGATTCGGAGGTGGGTTTGGATGCAGTCTTATTGTTGCTACGGGTGCGTCAGGAGGACTTTTTGGAAGTTGGAGTAGAGAAATTGTTGGCGAAAGCGGACTCACTGCCGGTGGGAGTTAACTCACTAGTTAAAGGTTTCTTGACATTAGATTTCCAGGATTTTATATTTGTTTAAGTGTGGAATGCCCTTCTTTCGTCTAGTGGCAATGGCTTCACTTGATTGGATCTAAAATCGGAGTTGATTTATTTTCATAAATAATATTTGTTTCGCTAGAAACAGTTGTAAAACACCTCCTAGTGGTATTGATAGTGAACTGTAGAACTGAAAAGTACGACAAAATATGTGGGTTGGATGGGCTTCTTTGTTGGCGACTTCCAAGTTGTCGATGACATTGACTGTGAATTGGTTTGAATCAATAACCGATTCAGCTGTATCACCTTTATCGAGCGATGGAATGGAGCTATTGATATTAAGGATCACTTTCATGTATTTTATGTGTAATAAACTCAACCCCCTCTTCTAAGTATGAAATAGTTCACAGTATGAATGATAATAATTTTAAATAAAAACTAATCATACAACCTTATTCTAAATGAAACAAACGCTCAATTTGAAAAAAACTTCAAACTTTAATTAAACTATAATAATTGCAAATATGTACGAATAAAAATTAATTGATTGATTGCTCTATAATTTTCGGGTTTCTTTATCTTTTAAAGCAGAAGAATCAGATCGTTTTTCATTCTTTCTTGTACGGTTATATTTTGTTATTGAAATGTGCTGATTGCTGTATCATCGCTTTTCCTCAGTATCTCCAGAGTTTGTTTGCTATATCTGCATTTCTTTATTAATTGTGAACTTGGGAGTTTTCGGTTCTTTTGGTGTTGCTTGTTCTTCTGAATACATTTTCTTTCCATAGTTTATTCAGATATTTGTTTCTATGTATTTTACACCGACTATTCCTCTCATTTCCTGTCTTGGTTTTCTCATGAATCGACGAATTTCCTTTTCTCAGTCCGTAGGAATCAAGATCTAGTTTATAATTTGATTAGTAGGATATGATAACGTCACTACAGATAATAAAAGTACATATTACTTGTACCTGAGTTTTTTGCAGGTGGAAATGGGCGCGTGTGACGCATAATCTTTAAATTCCAATTCACTCACACATAGTAATTGATACCATTTATTTGAATTTCTGCGAATTCATTTATATCGACCGTTTGGTAATTAAATATGGACGATTTCATTCGTTGCATTATTAAGTAGGACGTCCAAACTCGCTAAGCTTATTCAATATTTATGCAGAGAATTTTTCAATTCACGTCGGATTTTGTGATGGGTTGAATCAATTTCTTACAATTGTGGCATTATTTTAATATAGAGAATTCAAATTTAAATCTCTCTCTGTAGGTTGAAATTTCGGAATGATCGAATTGTTATTTTTAATTTTGAATATAATCCGTTCCATTAGCTAATATTAAACTTTCTAAACTTTCTTTTGTGCTCTGATTTTCCAGAAGAGTGTTTAATTTCATTAAAATCATCTAATATAAGCTTTTAATATAAAATTTCACCCTTAATGAATATTCAAACGACTTGCATATTCATAGAGATGATCGTTTCGAGAGTTTTGTTTTTCTGTGTTATATTAATCGCCATATTTTGGAGATTTTTTGGATGTGAATGAAATGATGGATATACGCCATAAAATAGCGTTAATAGTTAAAGTATAGTGTTAACCCTTAACTGGTGACCATGCGTCTCACAGACTCCGCAAGATCGTTTACGCGTCGGCATTCCCCACCACGAATACGTGGCGAGCGGCCGTTTCGTGAACCTTCATAGCCTTTAGTGTTCTTACAGATGTCTTAGTGGGAGATCCGTCCGTAGTTTCATTTTGGAATTATTTATATTGCGGAGTCTAGTAGACGCAAGGTCACTATTAGTGATAATATGATATGGCTTGTTCTCGCCCCACTGTAAGCGCAATAGACGACGATTTCGAGGATGTATGCACAAAATGGTTTGATGAGGCGAACAGTGATATAAGTGATGATGATGTGGACGAAGAATACTGTATAACCAGTGATTATTTCACGGATAGTGAACAAGAAATGAGTGAAAATGAAGCAGAACATGACCTGGAAACGATATCTAGCGAAGACGAGGAAGAGAGCGTCAATTCCAACAATTATTACTATGGAAAAAATAGGTTTAAGTGGAGTGAAAAAGAGCTAATCAGAAACGTCCGTACAGGCGCTCATAATATAACTGTACTTCCATCAATGCGTTCACATGTAGAAAAGTCAGAGAGTCCTGTTTAATACTTCAATAAAATGTTTACGCGAGATATGTATTGTCTTGTTGTCAAGATAACAAACGAAAAACTCGCAACTTTTCGGCCAAAATATAATGAAGAAAGAGTCAAGTTGGCTAATACCGACGAAATAGAATTCAGAGCTTTTTTTCTGCTTCTCTATACATCCATATACAAGTCAAATCATGAGGATGTACGAAGTCTTTTTGCTACGAACGGGAAAGGAAGGCCCATATTTAGAGCAGTTATGTCACAGAAGCGTTTTCTAGCCCTAATGGCTGGTTTAAGATTTGACGATGACTCGGACCGAGAACAAAGCGCGAAGAAAAATTCAGCTGCTGCTATCCAAGAATTTTTTGATTTATTTATCCGCAATTCATAAAACGCATATAAAGTTGGAGCCAATGTGTGCGTAGACGAGATGCTTCTAGGGTTTAGAGGAAGATGTCAATTTAAAATGTATATTCCCAACAAACCCTGCAAATATGGGATAAAAATCTTATGCATGACCTATGCACGAACTGGGTATCTACACAACGCCTACATTTATGCTTTAGATGGATTCAGCCTGACACCCGAAAAAAGAAAAATGAGCATACCTTCTCAAGCAGTAACTAGACTGGTCAAACATATCTACAATACTAATAGAAATGTGACTGCCGATAATTGGTTTAGTTCAATTGAGTTAATGCATCATTTACAAAAAAATGAGCTTACTTACGTTGGCACAGTTATGGAAAATGAAAAAGAAATTCCCCCACAGTTTCTCCCGCAAAGAAATCGTAATGAAGGCGACACTTTATATGGATTTACAAAAGACATAACACTTCTATCCCGTACACCTAAGAAAAACAAAGCTGTAATAATAATTTTTTCCATGCATCACTCTATAGAAGTCGATCCAGAGAATGGATTACCAGAATTCCTACATTATGTTTACTTCTATACTCACTAATAATTGGACTAGATTCAGGTTTCTAGAAACCCTGGCAGATGAGCTAGTTTCCTCACATTTAAATAGAAGGTTTGTAATGCCAACGATACAAAGGCAACTGGAACAACTTATTGGAAGTATCCTTGACATTCCCGAAAATACTGCTAATGAACAAGAAGAAAAGCTTGGAATAAGAAAGTATTGCCACATTTGCCCATCCAAATTAAGAAGAAAGACTGCATATCTATGCACTAAGTGTCAAAAGCCCATTTGCTTGCAGTGTTCGCGAAAGATCTGTAAAAATTGTGCCAGACAGGAGCGAGACTGATATATTTTTTTTGTCTCTTTTAGTGGTTTGCAGGTTTTGCGTAGAATCTATTTTTTGTTACTTTTTTTACATTTTTTATCCAAAATATACTTATTTTTAAACACTTATTATGTTAATTTGCATATGGTTTAGATTTTTTTTGGAATATGCCTTATATTAATTTTGTATAGGAAAAAATTAATGTTTTTATTTGTTTATTTACTAAAAATTTGAAATTTCCGTTTTAATAAATGTTAAATTACCATGACAATATTGCTTTATCAATTAAAAAAAATGTTATTTCAATATTTTTTCAAAACGATTGAAAAAATCTGCTTTTTTTTGCTAGGAGTCTATCAGACTCATGGTCACATGGCTCATTTTGAGAACTTTGCACAACGGTCCTCTAAATTTCTACATCATCAGTCATTTTAGTTATTAACAGGAAACCATTCTGTCGATTTGTGAGAAAAAACCTCAACACTATCACCCAAGTCTACCAAATTCAACAAATCTTGTGGAACAGTCAACGTTCTCTCATCATATGCATCTAGACGACATGTTTCTATTTCTAAAACTCCGTTTTCAGTTAATGAAAAACAAAAAAGATAATTGGCGGCTGGTTTTGGTGTATTTTCCTGAAAACTCGCTGAGAAGATATTTGATGACCAGATTATTTATCCTTGTGAGGGCATAATACTATCTTGATTTCTTCATTGGTTGTTCATATCGTTAGGTATGTTATTTGATGAAGCTTATTCGAGAGCTGCAATATTCTCACACTTCCTAATGAAATGCAGTTTTTGAATAAAGGGAAGAACAAAGTTGTATGAAGTCAACAAAGTAATCAAATAAGTCTAGCGAATTGAACATTAGTTTATCCTTGAACGAGATGACAGATATATCTCCGTTCAACTATAAGGAATAATAAATATATCCATCGAATGAGGTACTTTTGTTTGACTCAGCCCCAGCTTAAGTTTTGACGTGCTTCTAGTAATTAGTCTACTAAACGATGAATCAATCATTGCAGGTGAGTAATGGATAAGAACTATTTCCAATACGAATATGTCAGTCATTTCAGTTGAACAATATTATATTGAGTGGACTTCGAGCATATTTGCAACATAATTCGTTAATTTGCGTATATTGCGTTATATTTGAGTAACAGTAAGGTAAATCAATAATGTAGAATATCGCATACCTCGCACAGTAAAATATTGAACGAACCCAATAAACACAAATGTTTTAAAAACGTGAAATATTTTTCCCACTACTAGCTGTGAAGTTGACAATTATTGTGTCATCTAGTCAACTGAGAAGTTGAATTTCTCTATTAGTGGTAAATAATTTTTTCTATTGTTAACCTAGGTCAATAATGGACAAATTCAAATGTTTTGAGAATTCAGGGATAATAGCTTAACAAAAACTAATACAAAATAATTTTGTATACCCAGGAGATTGCGTTTAACATATTTACTGCTTGAAATTACCTAACAAGATAAAATTAATTCAATAAAACTGTCATTAGTTTAAAATTCGCGCTCAGCCAAAAATTTCTGATGACATAAGGAGTGCGTTCATAATATATGGGTGAGGTGAGGAGCGAAAACAGTGTCAGTGTCAGTCAGATGACGGAGTGAACGCCTAGGGAGAAATCAGTTTGAACGATTTGTAGATAGACACTATCAAAATTTGACATTGGAATGTGCTGTTTATTTTCCGTTAATTTTAGAAAAACGAGGATCGAGGAATGTTTTTACCTTCAACATTATCACCAGTGGAATTTGACAATCTTTTGTTGAAACTGGTAGCTAACCTTGACCCACATAGACAAATAATATATCACTTTCTCTATGGTGAAGCATATGTTAAATGTTTCATGAACGCTCACTTTGTACCCAAGTGTTGTGAACGCACTACCGCTGTAATTGTTCAAAGTTCAAAGTAAAATATAAACCACGTTTTGTGAAATTTTTTGATGTGATGGTATAATTGGTTTCGTTAATTCGTTGCACTTAATATTCGTGATTATGAACTATAGGAATAATGGTATTCTATTGCTGTGTGATTAAATTATACCTACATGATTTTTATATTTTTTTATTTTTGATGTTTGTCTCAAATTTGGTTAGTAGTGGAAAAAAATGTATATATACCACGGTGGTGAAGACATTTATAAACCTCGCACCTTATTCCGCTCGGGGCAAAGCCCCTCGCGAAATAATTTTGGTGCTCGATTGATAATAATAGTCTTCACCACCTTGGTGTATAATATACTATAAGATGTAACCTAACGTTTATAAATGGTTTTTAGGCAACTGGTTATATTACCGGAGTAATGTCGCTCGATTCTACGTAACATTTAACGATTTTTCAAACGTTAAATACAACGTGATTTTCGTAAAGTCATTCAAACGTTAACGTTTCAATGTGATTTACCGGTTGCTTTTGAACGCAATATAAACGTTTATATAATGCAACTTATGAACAGTCTTCTGAAACGAAATTTAGCACACATCTTACTAACGTCACTTAAACGTTACCTTTTCAATGTGATTTACCCAGTACTTTTATAACGTTATATAAATGTTTTTATAATGCAGTTTATAAACATTTGTGTATAATGATATTTAGCAAATACTTTCAACGTAATTTAAACGTTACTTATTTGATGTGATGTACCCATTGCGTTTGTAACATAATATGGACGTTCTTATGCTACTTTTAGACGGTCTTTTGAAACGAAATTTAGCACCCACCTTACTAACGTCACTTGAAGGTTACCTTTTCAATGGGATTTACCCATTGTTTTTGTAATGTAATACAAACGTTTTTATAATGCAATTTATAAACGTTTTTGTATAATAATATTTAGCACTTACTTTTATCGTAATTTAAGCGTTACAGTCAATCGGTTTAAACCATCATTTTCGTAACGTTAAATTCACATTTAAAATTAAAAGTGGAGGGGGGCATATTTGACAAAAACTGGAATCGTATATTAACGTATATTTAATTTATTTGATAAATCCACACAAAAATATTATACAATGAAAAAAAGAAAATTATTCTGTCTAGATACAAATGAATGTAATCTAGAATGCATTGACATGAAATATTCGATACTGAATCTCATTGTGAGTTGGCATTTATAAAATTACAATCAAAATGGCAAATTTACTAAATTGTGATGAAAAAAATAGAAATTGTGTTAATTGTTGGAGAAAACTACAAAGCACATCTCTAGACAGCAAATATTTTTTATAATAGATATCCGCATAGAATCGTTGGGCATTCAACAGTTACAGAAATATTAAATGAAATGAAGGCCAGTGGAAGTGGAAATAATTTTAAGAATAAACACCACAAACGGGTTGCCAATGCTGACAATGAATTTGAAATTATGTCTTCTGTCATAGAAGAACCAAAAATGTCATTATGCAAAAGGGCCTCTAAAATCCAAAATACTTCACTAAATAAATGAGCAGTAGCAAATATTATATAACGTAAGAAATATTAGGAATACAAACCGCAATTCTTACACACATTACTACCGATAGTCGATTTGAATTCTGCGCTCTGATGCAAGGAAAGTTGAAAGAAGGAACAAAACTTAAATTTTTATGCTAAATGGATGTAATTGCATATTTAAATATGTTTGATAGAGTCTGTATTGTAAAAAAATACGGTTACTTATTACTCTTGAGAAGGAATCATATTTTTTGTCCAACCTCGTATACAGCTTTTAAAAAATTGATTTCTGATGGTTGCATTATAAGTTTTGGACCATGCAGAACTTAATATCAAGAATGATTTTTTTTCATGAAACCAATAATAAAAAAGTTTTTGATATGGTTCCAACTTGAGTAAACACATTATATATGTATATATATATATATATATATATATATATATATATATATATTATAGGGTCTCTGCTAAAAATGGAATAGTGAAATTTTTGCGTTCCCCTCCCCGCCAAATAGGTTTGAAATTCAACAAACAACTATGCAAAATTTTGACGTATCTTTGATAATAATAACCTTCATAACATAATAATTTGGTTGAGGTACAGAGATACAGTGTTGAATTATATTTTTATAGCTCACGTATACAAAATTTACTTTTCATAATTCGCGTATAGAAGAGACTTCATTATAACATTGTTTACAGTGTCACAATGAAGCTTTTTGAATACTGTTATAGTAATTTTTAGTGTACAGTTGGTTATTGTATTTAGTTATATTTTTATTTGACATTTGACTTTAACCTTGACACAAATTATAAATAAAATGGTCTAGCGTTGTTCTAGCTAGCAAATTATTATATTAAAGGTGAATTAGAATGATTTATATATTAAAAATATTAATGAATAAAATACGCTAACGTTTATTTATCAATGATTTGTCAATTGTTTCTTTTTATATTGTATAGGATTAATATGTATGTATACATAACGTTTGATTTTTGGGATACATTACCAGATATCTTTGTGAAGATGTACTACAGAAATAATTCTGTTCATGATATAATATAAATATATCGCAAGGGCATATACGAAGAAGCTCTTTTTTAAGCAAATAATCATCCTCTTTTTGCTTAAATGTAAGTTTGTTTACAATTTACACATATATCCGGTTATATGTCAAAAGTCAGAAGTGCTGAATGAAACCATCTGTGATCTGACCAATTAGGAATCTACAGAATTGCCAACTCAAATTCAAACCACTCCTCCTAGTTTAAAAACAGGGATTATATGAAATTCTATTTCATTTAAATGATTAAATAAATGCGAATTATAAAAAATATTGTGTAAAACTTGTGCCACAATGACTTTCTGTAGTACTCGTGATTTGCACAACTTACCGCTTCGCGGTTCGTTGTGCAAACTTCACTCGTACTACAAAACGAGTCATTGTGACACTTGTTTTACAAATAGCTATTGTGACATCGAAAACAGTTTCACAAAATAACCATTTCCGCATCGTTTTTGATAATTTTTTATACAGTTGCGTGCACTGTTTAACGTATGGCTGACAGACTGACATTTATAGCTGACATTAGTTGATACATTTTTTATAAATTTTGAAGAATTGAAATAAATTAAATAAAAACAATATATATTAAATATAAACATTATATAATTATAAGTTCTGATGGAGTGCATGATAATTCGTTGTTTAGTTCCATATTATACATAAATTCCAAGTTATATATAAGTAACTTGATTAATATTCAAATTTAAAAATTCTGTCAACTGTTACTTATATATATTAAGTTTACCAACATAAATGAAGAAGCACCAAAATCCTTAATTAAAATTTTACTTTTACTAAAAACATTTCTGCACATTTATTATAAAAAATAGTATGTAAAACTCTTATCACAGTGACTTTTTGTAGTACTCGTGCTTTTCTCAACTCACCGCCTCGCGGTTCGTTGCGTTGCACCCGTACTACAAAACCAGTCATTGTGACACTTGTTTTACAAATAACTATTCACTACTTGTAATAAATTAACTTTCCAATGTTACTATCAATTATTCGTGAAAAACCTTCAGGCTTTGGAAAATTCAAAACTGTTCGAAATTCAAAATCAAAATAGTTATTTGTATAACAAGTGTCACAAGGACTCGTTTTGTAGAACGGGTGCAGTTTCCGCAACGAACAGCGAAGCGGTGATTACTACAAAAAGTCATGGTGATAAGAGTTTTACATACTATTTTTTATAATGAACGTGCAAAAATGTTTTTGATAAAAATAAAATTGTAATTGGAGATTTTTGTGTTTCTTTATTCATGTTGGTAACTTTCACATATATAAGTAACAGTTGACAGAATTCGTAACAGTTGACGGAATTTTTAAATTTGAATGTTCATAAATTTACTAATACATAATTTGCAATTTATTTACAATATGAAACTAAACAGCGAATTATCATGCACTCCATCAGAACTTATAATTATATATTGTTTATTTTTAATATATATTGTTTCTATTCAATTTATTTCAATTCTTAAAAATTTATAGAAAATGTATCAACCAATGTCAGCTACAAATGTCAGTCTGTCAGCCAAACGTTAAACAGTGCATGCAACTGTATAAAAAGTTATAAAAAACGATGTCACAATCGTTATTTTCGTGAAACTTTTTTCGATGTCACAAAGTAAATTTTGTATACGTCAATTATAAAAATTCTGATGTGTATTTGTTCTAGGATTTACACAGGATAAGATTGAGTTTCTGTGTTGAATTGCGTTCAATTTCTTATTATATTTAATAAATAAAAAAAATTCAAACATTTAAAATTTTTAAGTTTAGACCACAAAAATTATACCTTTCCTATTTTAACGAAGCCTTTAATACTCATAGTATATCAGTCTTCATTCTTCTGAATTCTCTCTAAATTTAAAAAATTTCAACCATTCTTTCACAGTTTTCGCAACTAGGAAGTCGTTCTCTTCTCCATTATGATTGATTTCAGCTGCATCTAAAATTGTTTTTACTATTAAAATGATGGTATTAAGTGAACTACAAATAATGCAATGTGATTTAGTTGGAATATTTCTACATATTCATAAAACAACAATTTTTTACAGGCATTGATTCCGGAGTGGGGGATATTACGTTTTTTGGAATAAGGAATATTGGGTTGAAATATTTCTACATATTCATAAACAATATAACTAGAATATACTACAGATAATCGTTATTTTCTGTTAAATTAACACCTTTTTTATCGAAACACCACTCTTTCAAACTATTATAACTTATTTCATATTGTTTTCTTGATTTACTAGGTAATAAGTTTAATGACTTTTGAAGGGATCCTAACGGATTCTCCTTCATAGCTATCATCTATTTTTTCAATAATATTATTCATTATAAAACTTTAAACTATGTAATTGTTAGAATCAATTCTTGACTGACGTTTCTAGAACTGCAATTGCATTATTCACATCATAGTAGAATAGTCGTGAGCACATACCTCTGTTGGAGGCATTTATTTACATTTGTGTTCATAATTAGTAATGACATTTTCAATAAGCGTTGTATGTACAACGTGTTAAAAAACATTACTGTACAACTGTACAAAATAACGGGAATTAAAAACGTTTTTGTAAATGCATATGAGTTCAATTAATTCGTTGAATTCAAATTTGAAAAAGCGTTGTATGTACAACGTGGTAAAACATTGCTGTTTAACTATTCATATCACGCGAAACAGTATGAATAATGTTGAAAATATTACGTTAAAATGACGGGATTAGAAAGCGTTCTTGTAAATCCATATGAGTTCAATTAAGTCGTTCTTTTCAGATTTACAAGAACGTTGTATATATAACATGTAAAAAACATCACGGTATAACCGTCTATAGCACGCGAAATAGTATAAATGATGTTGAAAATACTACGTTAAAGGAACGGATATAAAAAGCATTTTTGTAAATACATTTGAGTTCAATTGAGTCGCTGTTTTCAAATTTAAAAAAGCATTGTACTCGTATATACAACGTGTTAAAAACATTTCTGTATAACCGATTATAATTCGTGAAATCGTATAAATAATGTTAAAAAATACTACGTTAAAAAAACGAACATGAAAACCTTTTTCGAAAATACATGTGGGTTAAGCTAAGTCGTTGTTTTCAAATTTGAAAAAACGTTTGGAATATAACGTTTCGAATTCAACCAATTTGTCAACGTTGAAAATTCAAGGAGTAACGTTGAGGTAACATTAAAACGTTTTAAAAACGTTTTTTTACGTAGGGGAGTTTATTGAGAAGTAGTTATGATAACCTCAAATATTTCAAAAATCTTACTCCCACCAAAACAAATCGATAGCGCAATAAAAGGAGAGCTATTAAGACTTTATATGATCTTGACCTTTTTAACAAACATCGATAGTTGGGGCGTTTGAGTCTGATACTGAGAAAAGAAAAATAGAGAATATTAGATATATTTATGTATAGGTACATACAAATAATTATTTTATAAATAACTACATGACCAACTCTGTCTTTGATGTTCATATATATATTAATTCACCTTAGTAGAAGAATACGGAACCATTTCAAATGAGTGTGCAATAGGCTGAAATGAAAACAAACAAAATTTAGTAATAAAATATAATATAATGAGTTTTGATATACCCTATATATTGAATAATTCAAACAGGAAGTAAGAAAAAAACAGGAACGCAAACTTTGAAATATTAAACTTTTGAAATACCAACTGTCAAAGTAATGTTTACAAATCTACATATAAGACAAAATTGACAACCAGGATTTAAAAAATAATACCATAAGATGAGAATCACATCCAAATTAAAGTAATCAGATGAATTAACATAAATGAAGTAATAATATTATGAAAGATTAAAAAACTTATTTAGTAACTAACTTGTAAAACTAAGAAGGGTTGTTTGTTAGAAACAATTTAAAGGAGGAAAGAATCAATAATTGGGTATTGTGTCATAAAGAAACAGGGAGACATGTTAATCCTGTGATAACTTAACAATAGTAAATTAAGAAATAATATTCAAAATCACTAATTATAATTAAAGTTGTAAAACAACAATAAGTAGTAACAAATGTAATAACAGTGAACTAATGATAATTATCCACCATAAAAGTAGCTTCGCACAATCCTAATTTTCTTCACCATTATCCAAAATCCATCCGAGAAAGACTATACATTGTGGTTTCTTGCTACAAATTCCAATTCCACCTACAATACGATGCTTATCGTCTAACAGTGGCAATGAACTTCTGAATATTTCAAAACTAATTCGTAATCTATAACGTGACAAGGTACTTATGAACATTTTTATTTAACCGAAAAAATTAGGTATCGTAGAAATGTTTACATCAATTAGTTAATAATATAAGTTATACTTATTGAAAAATTCAAATTTCATCAACATAGGTATTACTTTTTCTTCTTCTTTTCAATAAAACCATAGTGCGACTTAATCATCAATAACAAATTGATTAAATACTATTTTCTATAAGTATCGCTTAACAAACGGTGTGTATGACGTATTAGTGAAATTAGATAAGAAATTTGAATGTATAATTGAATTTTAGTATTATTTAAACCATCAAATAAAATAGTCGTTCATGTTTGAACCGTTCAATGAATCCTGTTGTAGAGTTGTTATTTTATGGTTCCTCATAAACATACATATAACGACAACTTTGTATCGCTGTGGGTCGAATGCAAAGTCGATCTTGATAAATTAAATTACGCATTATCTTTCAACCCACATATATTTCCTGAGATAAATTTTTAAATATAAGGAAATAATTTGGATATAATCAAACAACATAACAATTACAGAGTCATCTCAATTATATGATGCTTTCTTAAAAAATAGCTACCCACCGCATATTTTGAAAGAATTAATTTTCAACACTAAGAGTGATCGAACTCTCCTTGAGGCATTGAGTAGAGATGGGAATCACACAGGAAGGGAAAACCAACCTAATATTGCATTCGGATCAATACCATATCTTGGTAAAATTTCAGATAAAATCATTAAACATTTCAAAGATATTTGCACAGTGAAAATTGCACAAAAATCAGCCCAACCTTTGAACCAATTGTTCACTAAACTTAAGCATAAAGATGAGACCCTCCAATGTACAAACGTGGTTCATCAAATACCCTGTATGAATCGTGGGAAGAAGTATATAGGTGAAACCTAACAAACTTTAAAAAATCGTTTGGTACAACATAAAAGCGATAGTAAGTTAGAGAAAAGAAAATGTGCGCTTACAGAACACATATTACGTAGATGAGACACATCCCGTAGGTTATGGAAATTGTGAAATTTTAGGAGTGGAAAGAAATGGAAATAAACGTGAATTCTTAGAAATGTACCACATTAAAGTCAATGAAATAACAATGGATAGAAAGTCTGACATCGATGACATAAATAAGATTTACAAATATTTGCTACATTGTACAAATGCCAACCCAACTAGCAGTGACGATTCTTCCCTTAGGTAGGTGTTGTATTGGGTATGTGGATACATTTTTGCGTTTCTTTACGGGCATCGGGCATGGTACTAGCAACTAACTCCGCTATAAACATATTTTCACACTATAACGTACTTACCTAACGGAAATAACACCAGGCATGGAACTTGAACTAGCAGCATTTCGGGGAGGGCGGTGGGGGTTTCTCCCTCTGTTGGGACTGACAAACTTGACAGGGGGTGGGACTTGCCATTTCCCTCTTTGAAGGTTGTTAAAAATATTGCTTACTCAGAGTGTGACAGGCTCCGATGTTGGCAATTTCGGAATCTAAAATTCCCAGAGTGAGAGACTGGACTTGGATGATTTTTTCAAAGGCCCCTCTTGATATAATCAAAGTTACCACCAACAGGTGTTGTCCTCTTTTAGCCGGTGCTAACCTTTGTACACGTGATAAGTGCCTGGATATGATCACAGCCACAGGACCGAGGAAGTGAGAGTTAATGCGGTTGGGTGACTTTGAGCAGATTCAAACTCCTTGTAAAAAACAAACAAGAAAATAACAGCAGGCAATTGTTATATGGAAGAATTTATATATTTATAAAGAGGTTTTTCTTCAGTTTTGACATTAATTGGATATCAAGATTCAAAAATTTGAATACTTATCTCATTGCTAATATTGGCGCCAACATTTGGTATCACAGTCATAAATATTCAACTACCTTAGTATAAAGATAGAAAATAAAACAAACTCGCTTGAAGAGAATACGACTGTAATTAGGTATTGAAAATTAAAAAAGTTACTTTCTATCCAAATAGATACACTTGAAAAAACCAAAATAGTGTCTAATATTCTCTTTTAAAATGTAGTCGTGGTGAATTTTAAAACCAAAATGTGTTCCTTCAGGAGGTATTTACGTATAAGTATCAATTTAGATTTATAATTTGAATTCGATTTTTCGTTTTCTTAATGTATTGTAATTCAATGTTAAGGCAGCGGTTTTGATTCGAATTGAAGTTAGAAATGACGGCTATGTATCCTGTTTTCTTTGATTCCCACTAATTCTACGATACAATCTTAAAAAAGGAAGAAAAAGTCTTTCGATGGCTCGGTTCCCTATAACAAGAATTTTCAACATTATTTAGGCTGCAATACCCGTGATATTCTGAATTTTGTTTTTTCAGCCGTGACTGCCTGTATATATATATATATATATATATATATATATATATATATATATGCCTGTATATATATATATATATATATATATATATATATATATATACATATATATATTTATATATATATATATATATATATATATATATATATATATATATATCATCATCATCATCATATGCAGCTTATTCAACCATTTTGTTATGGTGTAGCCTCCCTTTACATATTTATATATTCCACTTCCATGTGGGCCCATTGTTGTCTATTGCTAGCTATGCGGCCCCAAGTTGATCCTGCAAGTTTCTTTATGTCGTAGTCCCATCTTAAGTTGGGGCGTCTTCTTGGTCTTTTCACGCCTCGGGGATACCATTGCGTTATCTTTGTGGTCCATCTATCGTCTGTCCTTCTAGCGAGATGTCCCGCCCATTGCCACTTTAGGGATCTGATTCTATTTATGACATCTATCACTTGGGTCTTTTGTCTGATCATCAAGCCTTTTTCTATCTCTTCTTGTTATTCCAAGCATGCATCGTTCCATAGACCTCTGCGTTACCTGGAGTTTTCTAATGATATCAGTTTTCAGGGTCCAGGTTTCACAGCCGTATGTTAATACTGGTAGTACGCACTGATCAAATGCTTTCTTTTTCAAACGGAGTGACATTCTAGACTTGAAGATGATAGAGTTCGGTCCAAATGTTCTCCATGCTAATTTGATTCTTCTGTTTATTTCTGGAAGTAGAGAGCCTGATATGTGTATTAGTTGACCCAGGTATATGTATTCCTCTACTATTTCCAGGGCAGTGTCATTAATTGTTATTTCTTGTGCGTTTATCAGTTCGTTATACATTATCTTGGTCTTACTCAGATTTATTTTAAGGCCTACTTCGTTGCTTGCTGCATTCAATTCATTTATTTGTTGTTGCATTTCGCCAGGGTTACTCGCTATCAGGATAATGTCATCAGCGAATCTTAGATGGTTCAAGTATTCTCCATCTATATTCAGACCTGTGTTGTTCCAGCCCAGTTTTCTAAAGATGCTTTCTAGTGTTGCTGTAAATAACTTTGGTGATATTGCGTCTCCTTGTCTAACTCCTCTGCTGGTGGGGAATTCTGGTGTGCCCTCATATATCCTAACTCTCGCTTTGGCTTCCCTATATATATTTGCTAGGGTCTCAATATATGGCTTGTCGACCCCTTGTTCCGTTAGGGCATTTATAACTGCTCTGGGATATATAGAGTCGAATGCTTTCTCAAAGTCGATGAAGGCTAGTGCTAGTGGTTGGTTGTATTCTTTGGTTCGACTGATAACCTCTTTGAGGGTATGGATGTGATCTATTGTACTGAAGCCTTTGCGGAATCCAGCCTGTTCTCGTGGTTGGGCCGAGTCTAGTGTATTTTGTATTCTGTTGTGAATGATTTTTGTGAATACCTTGTACGTCACTGGTAGTAGACTTATTGGTCTGTAGTTCTTAATGTCTTCTTTGCTGCCTTTCTTGTGGATCAATACTATAAGGGCGCTGTTCCACTCTTTAGGTATGCTCCTGGACATCAGACAGTTCGTGTATAGTTTGGCAAGGTACTTCCATGTTTTAGCTCCTGCATATTTGAGAATTTCGGTCGTGATGCCGTCATTTCCCGCTGCTTTGCCATTTTTCATGCTTTTCAGTTCCATTTCTACTTCCTCCACCAAAACTTCTGGTATGGCATCTTCTGAGTGTTCTATTATTTCTTCCAAATTTTCAAGGGCCTTGTATAGGTCTCCATAGAATTTGGCTACTAGGTCTATTATTTCATTCCTGTCTGTGGTTCTTGTGTTTCCATCAGTTAATGCAACTATCTGTCTTTTCCCTATTATTAGTGCCCTTTTTGCATTTTTGTAGCTTTTACGGTTTTCTATTGTTGTTTGTACCAGTTTCTCGTTGTAATTCCTGATATCTTTTGCGATTTTCGTTCGTATCGTCTTGCACAGTTCGGTGTGATCAATTCTTTGAATGTTTGTTGTCTTTTTCATTTCTCTTCGTTTTTGTAATAGTGCTTTTGTTTCCGGAGTTAGTTTTTTGTGTTCACCTCGTTGTTGCAGACCTCCCACTTCTACGGCGCAGTTTCGAATTGTGTCCATCAGTTCAGGGTTGTTATATTCCACTTTTTGTAGTCTTTCTTCTAGTAGTGCTTCATATTGGTGAGAGTTCTCTCCCCCAGATGGCGGAGTGCGTTAGAGCGCCGGAAATTGGGTTTTCTTGAACTGAAGGACGGGGGTTCGAATCTCACTCTAGTAAGGGCTTTTTCATAAATAAAAAGTTCCACTAAAATTCTGGGGGTACAGGGTCCGTCAGTAAATGGCGAAAACTGGCGGACGACATCCCTCGCCCCTTGCCAACCCGCATTGAGGCAGCGTGGTAAGGTACGCCTCACAACCCCAGCATGACAGACAAGGACAAGTTACGGCCCTCATTCTCCGTAAGCCCGAAGGGCCCTAGGAGGGGTAGATCCTGGGAACCAGCCACGAGGGCAGAGGGTGCTAAGAATCTGCGGAGTCTAAACCACTACCCATTGACTACATTACACCTAGCAACTTATAACTGTCGTACACTCTCTAATCAAGCAAGGATTATGGAACTGGAAACAGAGGCAGCAAAAATAAAGTGGGATATCATGAGCATTAGCGAAGTAAGGCGAAAAAATGAAGAACTCATAGAACTTGAATCAGGGAATCTTCTATACCACCAAGGAACACCAACAGGAAGAACAAGCGGAGTAGGATTCCTAATTCAGAAATCCTGGAAAAATAGAATCATAAGGATAACAAGCACCTCAGACAGAGTAGCCAGCATAACACTAAGACTCTCCAAAAGATATACTATCCAGATTATTCAGGTATACGCCCCAACAATCAGCCATAGTGACGACGAAATAGAAGAATTCTATAATGAAATAACCCAAGCGCTCAGCAACGACAATAGTCACTTCAAATACATAATGGGAGACTTCAATGCCAAAGTAGCACACAGGAAAGACCAAGAAAAAGGAATGGGGAGATATGGATTTGGAGAAAGGAATGAAAGAGGAGAGAGATTAATACAGTTCGCACACTTTCAGAACATGTATGTGGCAAACTCCTTCTTCAAGAAGAACCCTAACAGGAAATGGACGTGGGAAGGCCCCGGTGCAACTATCAGAAACGAAATAGACTTTATCCTCACCAATAAAATTAACACAGTAAAAGATATAAGCACGCTCAACAAGTTCACTACAGGAAGCGACCATCGACTAATTAGAGCTCGACTGGTCTTAGATATAAAACTAGAAAGGTCAAGACTAATCAAAACCAACACAACGAAAAACATAAACAACGAAAGGCTATATATATATACATATATAAATATATATATATATATATATATATATATATATATATATATATATATATATTGTTGTAGATTATTATTTATCAATATATAAATACAGAAATTGTCATCTGCCACGCATTTGGGTTCATCAAAATTGTTATATTATTTATTTTCCTAGTCTTTTTTTTTAACTCTTAATAAATTATTTGTACTATGATGAATGCTCTTTAGTTTCAAATTTATTATGTTGCGCCACTGATTATGATTTGTTTCTAAACATAAATGTTATTTTCCCGACTATTGAGACTCTATTTAAAATTTGTTTTAGTTTTGATTTATAATGGGTGAGTCCGGCACTAGCTTCATTCAACTATAATCCACCCGTATAGTGAATGGTGTATTATTGGTTGTCTAATTTAAACAACATAGAATGTTTTCTGAATTTAATGCTAAGATATAAAAAAAATATCGACATCTCTTACTTGCTTATAATATCAAATAAAGAACGTAGATATGTGATATGAAAAATGAAAACAAATAACGACTCAATCTAAAATATTACTTGATGATTTTAGTAGTATTAAAACTATTTATCTATGGTAGTATGTATATTATTCATAAGTAAACGTAATTATAACCTATAATAAATGTTTATAGTTAAGGTTTCAAATAGTTATTATATCAAATAGTGAATTTATCTAGTTGCTCTGAAAAGGAAATGAAGAATTATAATGTTACTGACTATATTCTGTGTGACTAAATCATCAAGCTTTTCTTCAAAGATATCTTTGTAAACTGTGACTAATACTAAAAACAGGTAAGTTTATATTAACTATACTTATAACTAAACGAATAAACTACCATGTTTGTAATCGTTCAAACACATAAAATATTAGTAAGTTCAGTTGTTTATTGTAACGCAAAAGGAAATATAAATGAAATAACTTATCTGTGTCCAATTCAGTTAATATATCACATAATGTATTACAGGTATCCATTTCATTCATCGTATCTCCAATTTGCATGTCTTGTAATGCATTATTTTGGGTTATTTGTATATTGTTAATTCCTTTGGAGGTTTTGATATGGTCCTTTCAAGAAACTTTCTAATTTTTCCCTGTTAATTTCTATTTTAGTTTCTCAAATTTTTTTACATGTCTGCTTCCATTTTAATCAAATATCTATCTCCTTCAATCGTTCTCAATAAATTTCGTTGCTAACCTCCGTTGTTATCAAACTGTTTATACTCTAATAAGTTTATATAACATATGGTGTCTTGATTTTTCTTATGAAATTCTTAAATTGCTTTAGTATTATTATGTCTTATGTCATGGATAACCAATCAAAGATAAAGATTTTATATTGTTGGTTTATTAAACATTTTTCTGGCAAATCTTCACAATATCACTTGTTACTTAAATTTCCGCGCACTTTAAAAGATAATTATTGTAAATATTATTATATACAGTATGTTGCATGACAATTACAGTTTGTTTTTTAATTGCTCTAGTTCTTTACTTGAAATTTATGTTATTGATGCCTATGTGTTTAGATCATTGAAATAGCTTATATGATAATGCTGTTTTACTACATAACAATATACTGGATGTTTGTTTTAAATTAATTCTAGTGCAATAATACCTGTTTCATCCTATGCTGATTTCCTTTCTCTTGATGGATTGATTTATCAAAATATATATATATAGAATCTACACAGAAGTTACATTGTAACTGATCAGCAAAGACATACCTTCATATATATATATATATATATATATATATATATATATATCTATATATATTTATATATATATATATATATATATATATATATATATATGTATGTATAAATATACTAGACTACTACTTTTAGTTTATTGACTATTCTTCTTCTTTTTCACAGAGTAAATTTTGTTTACGCTAACTTTTACCATAATTTGTATCGTTAGCTTTTATTTCGGGGGTAACATTCGTTTATAGTTGTTGCGCTTTCCAGTAAACTACATCCTTCCCTTCATCGGGGCTATGTGTGGACGTTTGTTGCCCCACTAATAATTATCATCATTTAGGTAAGATATACAGATTGTTCAATGTTTTCTCCCGTACCCAAACATTCTTTGTAGCCTGAAGATGGCCATTGAGGGCCGAAGCTAGTAGCTCAGCACTTCAGTATAATAAAATTAATTTGTGACATTTTGACTTTGAGTTTTTCATTGTTAGAAAGTTGTTTCTTGTATCACTGGGGGTAAGCTCAACGTCAATTATTGCAGTTATTGTGACGACTTGATCTGGATCCTCCTAGGTTTTAGGTCTAATGTTATCAATAGCTTGGCATGCATCAAATTTACAAAGTGCTGGCTAACTAGCTACATCTACTATCCACTATTCTACTGCAGATGAGTGATGTTATGTTGTAATGATCAGAAAGCATAGATGAAGCGAAGCTTAGGACAAGCGGTGAGTGGAACAGTGAAGCTCAGGCAATATAGTAGAAGAGATAAAGAGAGAAAAAAGAAAAAGACCTAAAATTATGAAGTATAAGTTATCAATTTAAGAGAGGTGCATGGTGGATGATTTTACTCATCCAAGTTGTAGGGTGGCGTTAAAGAAATTTTTAGATGTTGGTCCAGACCCGATATAAATAATTCTGTCAACACTGACAATTATAACCAATTAAATCTAATCAAGTTTACTCTTCTCAGTTCATAGAATCCGCAATATTGTAATGTTTTTGTTATTTATTTAAACAATAAACGGGTGGGATAAATTTAAACACTCGGTATTGCTACTTACTAATTTATTTAAACACTAATTTATATTTACTTAACTAGTCACTTAAATTAATTTATATGCACACTAACTTATTAATTTATAACACTTTTATATTCACTCAATTACTGTTTAACTCACTATGGCAAATTATAAACTGAAACTCATCCGCTGATCGGTCCTGTATTTATATCAAAAACTTTCTTTACTAGAACATTCGGGATGGGACATGCCTTTCGCGATATTTTTAAAAATGCCTTTCGAGAACATGTTTAAAAAGGACGGTCACAATAGATCCCAATAGACCTTCTCAGAATTCGGCGCGCTCGCCTTTTTCTTAACTCCGTTAACATAAGGTTACAGGGCCGTACTTAGTATCTGCTTCGGTGTGCGAGTTCGTAACAATATAAACGAAAAATTAAGAATCCATGTGCTTCGAATTTAAGCTGATATAAAAGAAGTATGGATCAAAGTACAATCAGGAAGGTTTTGTAGGCCATTCAACATTTTTGGGAACATTTAAACTGCTCGAGAAATCTGGTATATGACTAAGCTCTTTAAGATTTCGCAATTGAATTAACTTTTGTCTCATTATGGTCTTGAGAATATTACTGAAAAAATTATTCACTTTGGTTCATATTTTAATAAACTTGACTAAAAAGCTTAATTTGGTCGAGTCGAAGAGACATTTGTATGCTTCTCTTGATACATATATCACGATACTTGGCCAGTTTGTGGTTCTTTATGTCTCTAAACGTATTCAAGTGTAAATTACTCCTCTTCAATATCCCCTAATATGTGGTATTGAAATAAGAGCCTCTTAATTAAATCACTAAAATACTTCCCACCACCCATCATGATCATGCGATTAGTTTCGAAGTGCGTTTGTCTTATAGCAATTTTGAACGTAATGTTCTGCGAACATGACAAATTTGAAGTTGCAAAATTACGCATTAAACGTAGTAACGCATACTACGATAGCCAGTTGCCATAATATTTCTAATTATCTCAATGTACCCTTTTCTAATAAGAACGAACGCGTCTGTAAATGTTACGTTCACTTGTGTAAGGCTTACGTAAAGCCCTGTTCGAAATTATGTGTGTGCCAGTGACATATAATCGATATCTAACAACGAACAATACTATATAAAAATATGTAGAGTCTAATACAACCACGTCAGTTCAAAATATACCAGGTTAAACAGGCAATCACACTGTCATGATCAAAATCTTTTTAATATAAATCTAGCTACCTAGCTACCAGGCTATTTCATATGTCTGGAAAAAACTTTCGATTAACTTGAAAGGACGTGACGTGCTGCTTTGTTTGGTATTGATGAAGAGGAAGGTTAAGAGAATATTTATAATATGAATGAATATAATACTTATTGAAATTGACTGTCTCGGTTCTTACTACGTGGAATATGCTCATATTAGTGTTTTTAAATGAAACTCAAGGAATCAACTAGAGACCGTGAGTTTCATTTAAAAACACTAATAATACTTATTGCTAATAGTAAACAATATTGACAATGGACCGAACAAATTTGATTTGTTATTCTACTTAATTTAAGAAGTTTCATTTGACGTAACAACAATCAAAAGTTTATCTATATCTAGTATCTCAAGTTTATTTGTTAACACATTTGGAAGGTAACAATATCCAAGAAATTTGAGTCATATCAAATTAACTGTCTCGACCCTTACTTCGTAGAATATGCTCATATTAGTGTTTTTAAATGAGACTCACGGTCTCTAGTTAATTCCACAATATAATAAAAGTTATTGAAAATTCTAATTTATTATATTGTGGAGTTAACTAGAGACTGTGAGTTTCATTTAAAAACACTAATTGAGTCATATCAACTATAGCTTCACCGTCATCCTTCCAGATCGTTCCAGACGCTGAGGTCATCTGCGAAAAGTAGTTTAGAGCTCACCTTAGCTATAATTTATTCTCGATGTTCAAGATGCAAACATAGTACATTGTAAAACAAGTATAAATGGCTCAGTTTCAAGTAGAAGTGCAGCGATACTTAACCCTTAAGTGGTCGCTTTGGCGTAAAAAGTACGCCACTGAACCAAAAACCAACCTGAAATCACTAGTAATCGTCAAAACTTTACGAACGCCCATGTAACCTCCCACCTATAAGTCTTCTTTCCGCTACTCAAGCAGCAACACGAATCGCGCGGTTAGTCATTTTCCAGGCTTTGCCGAAGTGGTACTAGTTCCGAGCGAAGTATAAAATACGCCAAGCCACTGTGTAAGTATATTTTTTCATTTCTTTGTTTTTTCCTTAATTTACTACGCCTATTATTCTTTTTGTATTTAGGTATTCCATTCCAATAAAAGACCCTAAGAACTTAACGCAAAATGAAATGGAAGCAATGACGCTCAAATATTGGTGTCACCTGATGACGAAGAAAGTGTTGGAGGCTCTGATGAAGGCGATTCTGACAAAGAAATTGAAAGAAGTGAACACGATTCCTGTTCAGAATTAGAAGCTGATAAGAATGACTTGCAGGAACGCGATGATACTGTTTCAGAAGACTCAGAAGAGGAAGTGGGTCGTAGCATCTTCAAAAGTGAGGCCTAAATTGGAGTGAGACACCTCTAAGAAGTAAGTTTGCCAAGCAAGATGCAAAAAATATTGTAAAAATATTTCCTCGACCATTACTAAAGCGTGAAAGCATCACAGATCAATTAAGTGTCTTCTTCCAATTCATAACATGTGAGCAAATCGAAAAAATAGTAAAATATACAAACATATTTATAACAGCTGTTCAGGATAACTTCAAAAGGGAAAGAGATGCAAAAGAAACTTGCAAAGAAGGAATATCAGCTCTTTTTGGCTTGTTATACTTATCAGGGGTAAAGAAATTGAGTCGCACAAATTTTCGCTAAATATGGATAACTGATGGTACTGGGTTGATCATTTTTCAGGCCTGCATGGGTTACAAAAGATTTCTTTTTCTCTTAAGAGCTTTGAGATTTGATGATAAAAATGACAGGCCACAAAGAAATCGCTTGACAAGCTGGCTCCGATAAGGGAGATTTATGATGATTTTGTGGAAAAGTGCAAAAACAACTATTGTCCTGGTGACAGATTGACAATTGATGAAATGCTTAGTCCATTTCGTGGCCGGTGCAGTTTCATACAGTATATACCAAACAAACCAGCTAAATATGGTATAAAGGTTTTTGCACTTTGTGACTCCGAGATGTTCTACGTTTCCAATTTCGAAATATATTGCGGAAAGCAACCGGAAGGATTATATCAAGTTTCGAATTCTCCCACTGATGTCGTGCTCATATTGTTTGAACCATTTAAAAATAAAAACAGTAATCTAACCACAGACAACTGGTACACCAGTTACCCATTGGCTCAAACGTTGCTTGAGAAGAAAATTACACTTGTGGGGACTTTGAAGAAAAACAAAAGAGAAAATCCATTGGAGCTTCTTCCTTCAAAATCTCGAAACATAAATTCATCTGTATTTACATTCACTAAAGAAACTTCTTTGGTGTCATACTGTCCGAAAAAAAATAAGGTTATACTTCTCCTCTCGACTATGCACAACGACGATTCCATTGACCCCGATACTCTGAAACCACATATAGTTTTATTTTACAACTATACCAAAGGTGGGGTGGACACCGTAGACCAGATGTGCGCAAATTACACTGTTCAAAAACGAACCAGACAATGGCCGTTAGTGGCCTTTTATCAAATTATGAATATAGCAGGAATTAACTCGAACATCATTTTCAACGCATTTCAGTCGGAAGGAGAAGAAAGAAGGATTTTCCTAAAAAACTTATCATTGTCTCTTATGAAACCTTTTTTTTACGATGAGATCCAGTATAAGAAATCTACCTTTTGATGTGAAAGAGTTTCTAAAACAATATCGGCCTCCAATAGCTGCTCCAGAAGAAGCTACAGTTGATGAAAAATCTGAGGGAAGGTGTGTCCAATGTTGAAGAAAAAAGAACAGAACAACTACCATAAAAGGCAACACCCGCAAAAAGCCCGCATGCACTCCAGAAAATACCCCATAGAATAATCTATTAATATATTTCGATAATTTTGAACATTTTTTTTATAGTTAACCGCTCTATTCTTCGAGTTTTACTTATATATACTTATGTATGAAAAGATCTGCTTCGTACATTAAATATTGAAGAAAATAATGTTTTTCTTTTTTTTGTCAGCATTTGACTATTATAAACAGGCTAAGGTGTTCTTTCCCTTGGTGGTGTACAAAATACGCCAGGCGCCTAATTATGTTAAAATATTTATTTCGACCACCTAAGGGTTGAATTAAATTGGTCCATTTGGTAGACAGCTTAAAAGTAGCTCCACTAGAAACATCGGGACGCAGCAAATGCCAGGAACCTTAAGAGTATAGAAATTGTAAGTTGTAAATGTATAATCTTATTTTATGAACAATATTTTTTTCTGAAATGTGCCAAAGTGTTGATATAACTAATGTCCATAACTTGGGAGCAATTCGAGGATAGATTAGATATAATAATTGAAGTTATCATTAAGCAAAATAAAAGGATTTTAGAAAAGGATGTAAGCAATATTCATATAGACATAATTAGTAATATGGGGCTTCCTTATAATAATTTTATTAGTTAGTAAAAATTCGAGTAATATAGACCAAACACAAAAAAGTATTTCCCAAAAATATTTCGAAAAAATCAAAGTTCAAAACGTATAGATCGCTCGAAGCTCTAAATTGTCATATTCAAATACCTACATCAATTTTTCAAGAGATTATGTCTGAGGTATTGGGAACAATAAGCTAAAGCGAGAAAATGGCGTTAAGTATGAGTGAATTTCTCAATTTTGCGAGCAAGATGCTACCGAATGAGTCTATTGGTTGCAATAATTTTTAGAT
Source organism: Galeruca laticollis (assembly GCA_963921935.1). Classification (NCBI taxonomy): domain Eukaryota; kingdom Metazoa; phylum Arthropoda; class Insecta; order Coleoptera; family Chrysomelidae; genus Galeruca; species Galeruca laticollis. Next base: position 193,666,887 of record OY998178.1, on the reverse strand, counting down.
GAGTTAGGTTTACTAGAATTATAATCGAAATCAAACGAGAATAATGCAATATTATTCGTTAGAATAAGATTAACAGGCAAAACCAGAAGTCAGAGAATATCGTATTAGAAATCATGGAAACACTAAAAAAAGGAATCCAAGGAGATAGCCCAAGTCTACTATTAGAAAAGTTACGGCAAAACAATTAGGAACTCACAAGCTATGCCACAGAGGTGGAAAAACTATCAGAAAAACTACAATCAGAATAATAATAATAATAATCGTCTCTATTAATATACATAAACAAAATTATGAATTATAATATATTAGATGCAAGGCGAAGTTCAACCTTTACCGCGTAAAAAACGCTGTGAAACTTGCTCTTTCACTTAACCTTGTATACCTACTATACATACATAATATATCACATACCGCAACACAAGTTGTATCATATTACATAAGTACTTTGTTGCGTAAGGCCATTAATTCCTCCCACAATTCTGATCCCAATTAATTCTGATGATCAAACAAGTATTTCCGAATAGACTCTTTGAATTTTTTAAAATGCTGATATTTGATTTCCATTGGAGGTCCGTTATAAACAAAGCCAATTTGATATCTAAAAGACCGTCGAGAAATTTCCAATTTGAAGGGAGGTATAGTAATTACCCCTTTATTTCTAATATTAATATTATGAACGTCCGTCCTGAAGGAGATTTTTCTATATAAGTATGATGGTTTCTTTGTCATAATTAGTTTATTATAAAGACACGCAGAATGAAACATTCGTCTATTATCCATATCCAACCACTGTATTACTTTTAACTTGTTAGAAATAGTACGTCGTTTACGTATGCCAAATATTAACCAAATGCAGCAGTTTAGCAATTTTTGAATTTTCTTTTTATATTGCACACTTAAGTGTGGACCATATAGAATGTCAGCATAAATAAACAATGATGAAACTAATGAGTCCCACAATGTCTTTTTCACTTGAAACGGTAAAAAATGTTGGACACCATAAATTGTTTTAAATGCTATGTATGCTTTCTGGAGGTTACTATTAATGTGCTTTTCAAATTTTAGATCGTCGTCAATCATTACTCCCAAGTTTTTAGCTTCCTTGACCATTATTAAATTCTCATTATTTATTTTCACATTAATATTATCGCGAACTTTCTGACGATTATATTTAGACCCAAATAAAAGGATTTTCGACTTATTAGAGTTAATATTGAGTGAATGGTCTTCAGTCGCAGCCACAAAGGCGTCTAGGTCATGATTAATTACAGTACAAGCATCCACCACTGAATCAGGCGAAAAAGTATAATAGAGTTGCGTATCGTCAGCATATAAATGCTTACTGCAATTATGAATATAGGTCGATAATTGAGATGTGTAAATTGTGAATAGAGTGGGACGCAATATTGACCCCTGTGGTACTCCTGACAGAAGTGGCAGCAACTGTGAAATTGACCCGTCAAGAGAGACACTCTGTTCCCTATCTCTTAAGTAATTGTTCACTAATAAACGAGCACTTCCTGTAAACCCTATATAGTGTAAAATATTATCAAGCAAACTATAATCAATAGTATCAAAGGCTCTGCTAAAATCCAGAAGGACAAGCACAGTACATTTACTATCATCAATAGCTTTGACAATATCATCAATAATGTGAAGAAGAGCCGTTGTACAGCTGTGTCCCTTTCTGAAGCCGGATTGAATCGTCGGTAACAATGGAAATTTTTCCAAATGTTCCTTAATTTGTATTTCCATAGCTCTCTCGATTACTTTAGACATAGTTGGTAATATACTTATTGGTCGAAGATCTTTAAATTCTTTAGGATTGTTAACTTTAGGTAGCACCTGCACAACGCCCCTCTTCTAAACTGAAGGAAAAACACTTTCAATGAGACAGAAGTTTACAATATGTGTGATGTAGGGTACTACATGTGGACAACAAAGTTTTATCATATTGATAGTTGGTCCGAGACTACCGCATTCGTTCCAATTCCGCAAATTGTTTGGTATACAAAAAAGTCATTAACTTCTGTAAAGCGAAAATCCGAGGCAACTAATCTACTATTTCTATAAAAATTCAGTATCTCACTACTTGGATTATATCTAGGAACAGAAGCAATAAAATATCGATTTATATTATTAGCATTCTTTAAATTATCCGGTAGTTCTGCTTTCTTATCCGTTAAAACCTTGTGTGTTCTTAATGTTTTCCACATTTCTTTTTTATTACATTTATTAATATAATGTGCAAAGTACGCCTTTTTTTACGAATAACTGCTTCGTTAACGTAATTACGTAATTACGTAATTCTCTGTATGACGTAAGATGGATATTTGATTTAGTTCTTCTAAATTTCTCCAGAGCACTATCCCTCTCCCGCATCATTTGTTTTACGTAATATGTTTACCATGGAATTTTGGGTTTGGTCATTCTGGCTGTTACTATGGGAACATGTCTATCGAATAGTTGGTGTATACAGTTAGTAAAATATGAAACCTTTTCATCGATAGTTTCCTGATCATAGATTCTGAAAAATGATGTATTAAATAAATCGGCTTGAAATAGTTCATCATCGAAATTATTGAAGTTTCTATATGTATGCATTTTCGGATTTTTCCTATTATCTTGTACATGTACCTTACAATAAACGATAGCATGATCTGAAATATCATGCTGTATAACGCCCCTATCAACTACAGCCTCCTCCCAAATTATTAAATAGTCTAAAAGAGTGGATGAATTAGCTGTAGCTCGAGTTGGAACATCTATTAATTGAGATAAATTAACGATTCAATTAAAGAGTAGAACCTATTTACATTATTATTATCAAGATCAAATAAGTCTAAATTAAAATCCCCCATACACACAATTTCGTCAACTAGGAAAAATTGATGCTAGACTATCTTCAAATTCATCTAAAAAAATACTTGTATTTTGTTCATGTGGTTTATAAGTCACTCCAACAGCTAAAGTTTTCTTGTTTATGGTAACTTATATCCAACATTGTTCCCAAATTAAATTATAAATATCAATTATTTCCCATTTAATTGTATCTCTAATATACATACAAAGGCCCTTTCCATTAACATTACGATCCACCCTGTATAAATTAAAACCTCCAATATGCAACTCATTATCAGTAACAGCGTATTTTAACTATGATTCACATATCAAAAGAATATCGATACCTTCAACAGACACAATTAACTTTATGTAATGAGGGAATTAACGACCTCGCATTTAAACAAGCAATTTTTAAATATTTCATTCGAAACAATTTAGCAATATATCCAAAACGAAATCAAAAAGTGACAATGCTAATGTTATCTATTCAATCTAAAAACAAAATATAAACACAAAGAAGTCAGTTAGAGACGCATCAATTGCACGCGCCTGTCGAAAATAATATAAATACTTGAAGCATCTTCTTGAAAAGTTAAAATAACATCAACACATTAGCATTAATTAGAACAAAGTTATAAGACGGAACAAACAAAACCTAACTATTAAAAGGATATGTATATCAAGGATACAAATTAAAAAAAATATACTGATATTTCTTCCAGTTCTTCTAAAGAAGTAATTTTTCGAATATTGTCTTCTTTATTCAATTTTGAGTGAATTTGACCATAATTACTCCATACTTGACCTTCTCTCCCAATTTTTGTGATAGCTGCTTTTAATATTTTTTCCTGCATCACTGTTAAATCTTCTCTTATAATTATTTTGGTATTTTTGAGTATTTTCTTAGTGGAAAATACTAAATTACGACAATATGTATTACAAAATTTAACTGCGGCCATTATTTCTTAGTTGGAAACATCCTTCAATATCAGATTCCCGGATCGATAATTTCATTTTTCCATTAAAAATCTTTATAACGTCGGGTGTGGTATAACCCTTCACATTTTCCTTTGGTACCAGTAAAACTAAATTTCTTTGGCGAAATTATTTATCATAACTTTCATTTTTATTTTCGAGAAAATGTATAGCTTTTTCCTGTTTATCCACCATTTGTTCCAACCGTTCTATCTTTTCCTTTAGTGGCACTAGTTTATTTTCAAGGTTTTTAGTAATAATTGTACTTACAGCATCACTAAGCTGAGATATGAACTCTTGAGAAGTACATAATTTAGTCACGATTAATTTTATTGACTCGTGCAATTCATCTTCACATTTTTTGGATCGTGTGCCCATATTTACCGCAGAAAACTGCAGCCTCTATTATTCCACTTAAATCAATCAACAGTATGTTTGCAACCTACCACCACACTAAATCAGATTTTTTCCGTTAACATTTTCACCTCAACTTGCTTTTCAACGGAGCACGAGAAAGATATGTCTACACTCGATGAAGCATAGTATAGTATTCTATATATACATATATATATATATATATATATATATATATATATATATATATATATATATATAAGCAGGAGGAATGCCAGCGGAATTAGCAAAGAAATACACCACTGAGGCATTGGACACCGCAAAAACAATCATAGCAGCGGGTAATTTCTCTACACCACAAAAGGTGCTAACAAAAATGATGCCAATAGATGGGACTGCTAGTCGGCAACCATACAAAGTTTCACACTTCAGGAAAAGCTATAACAATTTTCAGCAGAAAAATAGATTCAACCCGAATCGGAGTTACGAGAATGTGTGCGGAAAATAAAATAGGCGACATTCGAAATATCTGTACAACAATTTTATAAATTACTAGAGAAACCAAAATAATAACGGAAATTACAGGAAACACGACAACCAAAATCGTCGTCGAAAGATAAGAATATGCGAAGTTACTGAGGAAAATGAGAATGAAAACTTATTGCGGTTGGGGTTTTGAATGTTCAGTACGAAACAAATAACAAATCCACAATTATCGACAGCTGTACAATTTTAAATATAAATTTATCACTATAAAACTTCGTAGAAATTCTCGAATACAATTAACTATTTCATATTAGATACCGGGGCAGTCATTTCACTAATCAAACTCTCAGAAAATTGTCCACATCATTTAATTAGAACTAACAAAATATTGAATAAAAAGGGTGTATGTAACTCAAGGATTAGCTGAAACGTTATGTGAAATAGATATTTTCCTATATATTGATAATGTAACTTTCGAACATACCTTTCATGTAGTTGATGAAAATTTTCCAATTCCGACTAACGGAATTATAGCAAGTACAATTGTATCTTACATTATTTGTAACATGTCGCAGAGACATGTTTCTGTTTTCATAAGTTATTTTGGAGCGTTCCTTATTCGTCAGCTACTCCCACCTCTAATTCAAATTCATTTAATTCCAATTTGTTAAGAATGCGTCGTATGGCAATTTAAAAGACGATTCGAGTCAAACTCGCTCTCTTTCACCATTATTCGCTAAGAAGCAAATATTAATATTCAGTAATAATAATTTTGTTTGTGATTTTAATTCTTCTTGCTGGTAAGTTCCCTATATCTTTTCAAATTGTAATTGTGTGCTTATAAATCACTCTATTTTGATTTTTCTATTTGGTTAAAATGTTTTGTTATCAAAAAACAGTATAGTAATTATGGTGTTTCCAGTTTTTTCACCGTTATTATCTTTAAAAAATCTGGTGGCTTCAAAATTTATTTTACGAAGCGAGTTTATAACAAATTCTTTATGGTTATTTCTCACTGACTTAAATTTGATTTTTCTGATTATTCTGGGAACAGAACGGATAGGAATGAACAGATTTCTGTGATTTTATTTTAAAAATTGAATTAAATTTTTGTATGTATTGGAATATAAGCTCCTAATCTGATCATTCTATTCCTCCTTTTCAATTTTTCTACTGTTTTTCCTGATTTTTTTATTTTTTTCCCTACAGTTCTGCAGATCTCACGTACCCTACATACCCGACGTAGTCTACCGCACCATCCAGCTCTATCGGACCATATAGCTCCACTACATTAGATTCAGAAGTAGCCCAGCCACCAACGGCACAAGAACCGGTCGAAACCGCTGAGAGTTGTACGTCCCGAGTCTTCCCAAGATAAGTCCCTAACTTATTTTTGGTAGATATAAAATATTGAGTTGTTCATTTTTATTATAATAACTGATTGTTGTTCGTATTGTATTGATAATATACAGCTTATGTAAATTTATATTATTTGTGTCAAATAAATCCATTTCTCCCGAAATTTGGTCTATTGATTCACCTTATCCCAATTGAGGTACTAAAAAATGGTGTAACTGAGGCCAACTTCACCTCCTGAGGAGAGTCACAAGGCCGGGTGATCTCAGAATAGTGAGACTGGCGCCCAACATGGGCTAAATGCAGCCAATCTTACTGTTAATCTTGAAAAATGTGAATTTTGTCGTGACTCACTCAAGTTCTTAGGTTTTGTTGTTGACAAAAATGGTCTTCGCACAGTCTCTGCTATTTTAAATTATCCAGCTACAAAAAATACAACTGATATAAAACGTCTCATATGTCTTATTGGTTGGTATCGTCGATTTATTAAAGATTTTTCTACTATTTGTTCTCCAATCACTGATCTTCTTCATGGCAAAGACTCCGCAAGCTGAAAATGCTTTTACTGGAGTTGAGAAACGTCTTACTTCTAGTCCAATTCTTGCAAGCCCTGATTTTTGTAAACCTTTTATCATTCAAACTGATGCTAGCGAAACTGGTCTTGGCGCAATCCTATATCAGGAATGCGACGGTCTCGAACACCCTATTGCCTATGCACGTCGTACTTTGAATGAAACTGAGAGAAAGTACAGTACAACAGAAAAAAACTTTTACGAGTTATTTTTGGTGTTGAAAAATTCCATTGAAGGCACTCATTTTCCTCTTGAGAAAGATCATTCTTCTTTTCTGTATATTTCTAACCTTTTGAATGCATCAGGTCGCTTAGTACGACTTTCTCTTAGGATCTTCCAGTTTTATTTTGAAATCAAACACAGAAAAGGAACCACTATGGTGGTCAGTGATGCTTTATCTCCTTTTTCTCTGACCTTTCTGTTATTGACGTAAGTACCTTTAAGCCAGATGCCTGGTATACATCTACGATTGAGAATGTTTCGAATAATCCTGATTTATATCCCACATTTGAGGTTGGCAATAATGTTTTGTAGAAACATATTTTTTCGTCTAATCCAAGATCTAGTAACTTATCTTATTTGAAAATTGTTGTTCCTACCGCCAACCGAATTGACATATTAAGATTATTTAATGACACTGAATCAAGTGCTCATTTAGGTATATCTGAAACTATTTCTCGTATCTCTGTAACTTATTATTGGCCAGAACTTAGAAGTTCTGTATGTCGCTACGTTAATAAATATTCAGTTTGTACTTCTTGTAAAACCCAAAATCTACCTAAAGCTGGTGTTATGGGTAAATACAAATATATTAATTTTCTTTGGCAATGGATTTCTGCTGATCTTATAGGTTCATCTCCAAAGTCAAAATCTGGTGACAGATTTGTGCCACACGCAACTTCTAAGGGCATTGTGAAGTTTATAGAAAACAAGTTTTTCTTCTTTTTGGTGTTCCACGAATCTTTTCTGTTGACAATGGTACTGTTTTCACTTCTTCTCTTTTTAAGAAGCTGATGTGTACAAAGTGCAATTTTTTTTTTATAAAGCTCGTTATCATCCCCAAGCAAAACACACAGAACGAACAAATAAGACAATTGTTACAGCTCTAAGGTATTATAATAATGGAAATTCGTCTCACAATAACTGGGACACTCCGTTACATAAGGCTGCACATACAATTAGAACCGTGAAACATGACGTTACGGATAATTCCCCAGCTGCTTTCCTAAATTTTGCTCGAAACGTTCCGTTAAGTGGAGATTTTTACTGTGCAACTTCTGAAAACGCGAATAACATTATTAAGACCGGTGAAAAATAACAATTAATTAATGGTGTTTAAACACCTCCTAAACTTTTTGTTGAGGTTCATTAAAAGTTAAGAAATGCATATGAGAAAGATGCAAAACATTACAATTAACGAAAACGAGATTTGCAATTTCATGTGGGTGACAGGTGATGGGAAAAGAATTATGTTCTTTTATCAAAATCTAACAATTTTGCAGCTGAAGGTGCTCCTTTGTATATACTTTGTATTGTCAACAAAGTGATCTATAAATTAGTGTATAATTTGAAAGACCTTTCCGGTAATGATTTAGGTAGCAAGCAGTATATTACAGATTTCAAAAATCAGTTTATTGACGTAGGTGAAAATCTTCCTGATTGTGAGTTTTCTGATCAACATTCTGTTGATACGAATTTATCTGGCCATGATTATAATTTGCGAATCAGATCAGAAAGTTATTATTATTATTATTATAATATCTTGTGTTTATCTTTACCGTTGTGCAAAAGCAGTAATATCTTTATTTTTCGTATGCCTTATGTTTTCTCTTGATGTTGGAGGTTTTTGCTTTCCTGTTAAAAAAGATTTCCGTGTTTTTTTTTGTTAAGGACTAGTTCAGTGATAGGCGGTATGCTAGTCTTGAGACATCTTTATGTGGAAATCTGAATTACAGATGTGTGTCATGGTGTGTCAACATTTCATAACGTATCGTACCTACTGGACGCCGTTTTTCCGAAAGGTTGGTTTGATGACTTATCATGTTATCACACTGGAAGGATGGTGATATGGGCATTGCATCACGGTATTATAGATCTAGAGATTCAGTCGTTTTTTCTCTTTGGAATTTTCTATCGAAATCTCGATTTTAGTTGTGGCGTTTCTACATAACGCTGGTTTTGTTAATTACCCGAGCTTGCTCAGAAGTTTCTTCGTTTTTTAATTTACTTTTTTTTATTTTCCTTCTTCCTTTTGATTATGTTAACTCTTTTGGTTCCTATTACAAGGAATGTAGTTGTTGGACGATCATGTCTACACTTCGGTAGATGTAGGGATGCGAGGTTTTTCCTGCATGATTGATGCTCTCATCCATCTATGACTCTGAGTTGGTCTTGCTCTCCCTATACTTCTACCTTATTTCTTTTTGGTTGTTTCAGTTTTTTCTTTTGAGGTTAGTATACCTGAGATCTTAACCGCCCTATATCACATTTAGTGATTAGTTATTCTCTTGTCATAACGTTGAGATGTTAGTATTTCATATTTTATTAGAGGGTACCTCTCTAATTTATTCATGAATATTATGATAAAGCGTTAAGCTTTTGATAATCTAATGTGATCATCTTTTGGTTATTCCAGAATCTCAGTACGGTACCAATAACTGATATCGTTTAATTTTTGATAAATTTTTTGTTAATAGAAATGAACTCCTATTATAATGGCTTACTGCATTTTGTTTACATTTTCTTTATGCATAGTTGCATTTAAATTGCAATTATTATTATTGATAATAGGCATAAGCACCTTTTATATTTTTACTTTCGTTAAGTTTTCAAAATTAATTGAAGTCTTGAATTAGAAAGCAACAATTCTTGGACATTCATTGAGTATGTTCTTTTCTCTTTCTTATTTTTCTTCTTTATGTTCTTATCTTCTTCTCATTTCTTGTTTGTTTTCTTTAATTTGTAAGCATTACTACATCTTCCTTTATCTGGTAACCACATTCCTGTTGTTTTGACTAATTTTCTTTGTAGGCTGTTAAGGTTTACAAAAAAAGTAATTCTTCGATTTGCTTTTTTCTCCGAGGAGACGAGGTGTAACATGTCGCTGAGACATGTTTCTGTTTTCATTAGATATTTTGGAACGTTCCTTATTCGTCAGCTACTCCCACCTCTAATTCACATTAATTTTATTTCAATGTGTTAATAACGCGTAGTATGGCTATATAAACGACGATTCAATACGAATTCGCTCTCTTTTACCATTCTTCGCTGAGAAGCAAATATTAATATTCAGTAATAATAATTTTGTGTGTGATTTTAATTCTCCTTGCTGGTAAGTTCTCTATATCTTCTCAAATTGTAATTGTGTGCTTTCAAATAATTTTATTTTGATTTTTCTATTAAGTTAAAATATTTTGTTTTTTCAAAAAACAATATTTTTGTTATGGCGTTTCCAGCTTTTTCACCATTATTATCTTCAAAAAATCTGGTGGCATCCAAATTCAATTTATGAACCGAATTTCGGATAAGTATGAACAGATTTCTGTGGTTTTATTTTGAAAATTAAATTCAATTTTTGTATGTATTGGAGTATAAGCTCCTAGTCTGCTCATTTTATTCATCTTTTTCAATTTTAAATTTTTCGACCGTTTCCTGTTTTATACTTTTTTTCCCTACAGTTCTCCAGTCCTTACGTACCCTACGTACCCGACGTACTCTACCTCACAGTTCAGTTTTCCGCTCCATCCAGCTCTACCGAACAATATAACTCCACTACTGTATTCCCCAATGAATCGCTAATAACTCTTTCATGATGTTGGGTTTATTAAGCTCACTTGGTGCATAGCTCAATCCCTTTGTAGTTGTGACTTAATATTGCTGAACATGCGCTCTCTGAAGTGTCTGTAGTTAAGATGAGTTGTTTATTGAAGTCTGGGTATTTTAAAATTGGTAGGTTTATTAATACATTTTTTGAGACCTGAAATGAGCTTTTGCATTCTTTTGACCAATCAAATTTAACATTTTTCCCAGCTTACCTATTTAGAGGGATACATATTGCTGCAAAATTCTGAATGAACCGTCTATAATAATTGCAGAATGCAACAAATCTTTTGACTTCACTAGCATGTTTGGGTACTGGATAATGCTGAATGACTGAATATTTTGCTTTGTCTGGTGGAACACCATCCCTTGATAAATTATGACCTAAATATGTGACTTCTCGCCTGAAGAATTGGCACTTTTGTGGATTTAGCTTCAAATTGAGATTACGACATGCGTCAAACACCTTTCCAAGATTGGTTAAGTGATGATTTTTCGAAATTACTATTATCCTTCATATGTAAAACTTGTTGTTAGTTTACTATGCCTTCTACTGATACTAACTTAGATAATGGTTTCAAAGCTTCCCGCTGCTATGATCGTTTTTGTTGCATCCGCTGTGTTATTCATAGTTACTGCCTTAATCGTTGCTTCTTTGGTAAATTTTTCAGCTAGACGTTCTGGCATCCCTTCTGACACGTATGCTGCCTGTAGGTTCTCTGCCAATTTCTCTATTTCCGTCGCGTATTGAATTATGTCCTTCTCATTTTGTCTTACTTTATTAAGTTTCGCTAAGGGAAGGCTTGGGTTGTCTCCTCTTATTCCTGATTTCAGTTTATTCTTAATTTCTATAATAGAGTTTTCCGTCGTGATCAAGCTTCTAGCTTCTCCAGTCAATCTTGTCTTGATTACTGAAATCGCATTTTCTTCATTATCCGTCGCGTTCATTTGTAACAAATTCAATGAATCCAAAAATGATTGTAACTTGCTTGCTTCTCCGTTGAATTCAGTCGGTAAAACCTTACTCGCAAAATTGAAAAAAATCATTCATACTTGTCACCATTTCCAATTGTTTGCTTATTGCTTGTAATACACCCGTATCGATTACCTCAAATATAGAGGCAGGTATTTTAATAATACAATTCAACGCTTAAAATGCCCTAGCAGTTTTATCTCTAATCCTATCTGAATAACTTTTACAACTTTCTTGTTGAACTAAACTGAAGTTTTTCCAATTTTTACCTATTAATTTAGTAAAATTATCATAAAGAGATATTATACTATTAATTACTTCAAAGTGAATATCTGGATTTTTAGGAGTTTCCTTTTGCAAAACCCTTTTTCCCTGTTAATTTATATCTTCTACAATTGCCCCTAGCTTATCTTCGAAATCTTCCCACGTTATTGACATTTAAGAGATTTACCATTCGTTCATAAAAATAGAGTGCATACGTACTTACAATTTTATACAGTCAAAGTTCCTGACGTCTGCTTCGCTGCCATGCCTCGGTTGATGTCTCTTTTCAACGCTCTTCGATGCGTTTTCCATAGGGACCATATGAATTTCAGAATAAAAGCTACCGTTATTATATACAATAAAACCATTATATGCGTTGTAAAACTGTCTTGTTGCACCATAGAATTATTGTTGACGGTACCAGTTTCCTGTACCTCTTGTTAAGTAGGTGAACCACCCGTAGTTTTTTTGCTTCTCCTTGGTCCCAAATTTAAATAAAAGACCATAAACTTCAACTCGTTTGAATTACTATCAATTCACAGGATTATTTACCATTTACTGTTAGTTCACGAGAACATTCACCAATTGTTTGCAGGAATCTTTACCATTTTCCATTTACCAATAGTTTGCAGGAATATTTACCATGTAGTGGCGATGTACATTTTACCATCCATTTTACCATTTAATTTGCAGGATCGCCATGTGGTGGTTACTTAGCAAGTGCCCATCGTATAGACTTTTTCAACCATAAAACCATTAGTGTTTGAGAAACACTTACCTAGTGAACCATTCTTTAGGGTTAGAAAAATAACAATCTTTTTAAAACTCACTGGTATAACATATATTTATAAAACTACCAACACAGATTATTGACACACAATACATACGTTTGTACAATTGAAAATAATAGTGAATAATCATTCTTCAAAGTGTTGAACTTATCTATTTATAGGCAGTATTGAAGCTAACACAGTCAGTGCCCCGTATTCTTGACCTTGTAGGTCGTGCGAATACGATATTTACAAAACGGTTTGTTATCTATTTCACTTGTCCTTATTAGTTCACTGGCCGCTATCAATATTTAAAATTATTATTTACACAAATCTAACAATGTCTTTTTTAATGAAATTGACTGTCTCGACCCTTACTTCGTGGAATATGCTCATATTAGTGTTTTTAAATGAAACTCAAGGTCTCCAGTTAATTCCAGAATATAATACAAGTTATTGAAAATTCTAAAAAATTGACAATTGTTTCGATAAATCAATATCATCGTCAGAATGACAGAAGTTACATTTCATTTTATGCCTACCTGATGTTTAGTAGTTGTATTTGGCTGGACCAAGAAGTAACCTAACTTGTGATTGACTTAATATATGTTTATAGAAAAAAGAAGAGGATGTGATATTACAAATATTGAAGCTTAGATATTATGAGCCCTATGGTGATATCCTGGATAACATTTTTCCAATTAAGATCAGTATAACTGTGCAATGATATAGAAAACCAGGAAAACTATATCTGCTGATCTTTACAATTATCACTTAAGAAGACAGTTTATTAGTGGAGAATTCCCTAGATTTAACTGTTCATTGACAACTTCATATTGTGGGTTTCTTAAATGTCTTCTAATTTCCAGTTCTTCAAGGAAATCCAGTTCTTGTTTCTTTTCACAAATATCCAGTACTTCTAGTTTTGTGTTAGGTGTCAATGAATGATTGGTGTCAAGTAGATGTTTTGCGTAGTGGGATTTGTCTGGTTGTTTTGATCTGTATGCTCGTAAGTGCTCACTGTATCGTATTTCAAAATTCCTAAGGGTCTGACCCAAATAGACAGCATTACATTCTGGACATTTGAGTTCATATATACCTAACTTCTTTAATAGTGGCTTTTTTGTTTTTACATTTAACAATTTTGTACTAACGTTACTTTCTGTTTTAAAAGAAATTGTTGTATTCGTTGCTGAAGATATTATCTTCGAAATATTATTAGGAATATTTCCTGCATATGTGATGGTTTTATAAGTTTTAATTTCATCAGCTTGTTCAGGATATATTAGTTGTAATGCCACTTTTTCCTCTTTTTTACTAATTAGCTTATTTATCATATCTAATGGATAACCGTTAGATGTTGCTATTCGTCTAATTGTATTAATCTCTCTATCAAAATTACATTTGTCCATAGGAACTGGAAAAGCTCTATGTATCATTGAATTATATGCTGCTAGTCTGTGTGACACAGGGTGGTTAGAATTGAATGGAATTGTTACATCAGTTTGTGTTGGTTTTCGGTAAATTGAATAATCAAGTACATTATTAACTCTTTGAATTTTTAAATCAAGAAAATTGATTGAGCTATTTTTTTCAATGTCTAATGTAAATTTAATTTTCGGGTGTAAATTATTGATGTGGTTGAGAAATACATCTAATTGTCGTTCACTACCCATAAAACAAGCTAATATGTCATCCACATATCTATACCAAAATAAAATATTTTTCTAAATATTACTTTCAGAGATCTTTCTTTCTAAATTGTCCATAAAAATGTTTGCTAAAATAGGTGATATAGGGCTTCCCATTGGTAAACCTTCATTTTGAATATATATCTTATAGTCAAAAGTGAAATAATTCTGATTAATGCATACATCAAATAAATTAAGTATATCTGATATTATTCCTGGATTAATATTTTTATCTTCTAATAATTTTCTTACAAGTATTAGATATTCTTTAGAAGGAATTTTAGTAAACATGTTAGTAACATCGAACGATATGAGTTTATAGTTATCTTGTAAGTGGATTGCTTTCAACTTTTTGATTAGTTCTATTGAATTTCTAATTGAGTACTGAGATTCATATCCGTAAGTATTGAGTATATTGTTGAACTTCTTTGCCAATATATTATTAGAAGCATTAACATAAGAGACTACAGGTCTAATTGGTTTCGTTATTTTATGTAATTTAATTTTCTTGATTTAAAAATTCAAAGAGTTAATAATGTACATGATTATTCAATTTACCGAAAACCAACACAAACTGATGTAACAATTCTATTCAATTCTAACCACCCTGTGTCACACAGACTAGCAGCATATAATTCAATGATACATAGAGCTTTTTCAGTTCCTATGAACAAATGTAATTTTGATAGAGAGATTAATACAATTAGACAAATAGCAACATCTAACGGTTATAGTTTTCCTGGTTTTCTATATCATTGCACAGTTATACTGATCTTAATTGGAAAAATGATACCCAGGATATCCCCATAGGGCTAAAAATATCTAAGCTTCAATAGTTGTAATATCACATCTTCTTCTTTTTTCTATGAACATATATTAAGCCAATCACAAGTTAGGTTACTTCTTGGTCTAGCCAAATATAACTACTAAACATCAGGTAGGCATAAAATGAAATGTAACTTCTGTCATTCTGACGATTTATCGAAACCATTGTCAATTTTTCAGAATTTTCAATAACTTGTATTATATTGTGGAATTAACTAGAGACCTTGAGTTTCATTTAAAAACACTAATGTCTTTTTTCTTGATAATGTCTTTTTGGATAATGTTTTTTGGGATCATCACACTTATGACAGGTTCTCATCAAATTCCGTTTTCTAGGAAGTACACTTCCTTCAGTACAAAAACAGGTTTTTTTTCCAATTTACAAGGTTACTCTTAGGTTTAAATATAAGTCCTGACAGTTTTCCAATAATGATGTCAATATCTTTCTCAGGGTTGACTCCATAAAAAGCACTTCTCTACATGGATGTTATAGAAATATCAAAAAATCATCATCTAAACAATCTCAGGAAAGTCTTCGAAGCATGTCGTAAATTTAATCTGGAATTAAATCTACAAAAATGCCAATTCATCAGTCAGGAAGTTACTTATTTAGGACATAACCTGTCGAGTGAAGGTATTCTACCCGACAAAGCAAAATATTGTGTCATTCAGTATCCAGTTCCGAAAAATGCTAATGAGGTTAAAAGATTTGTTGCATTCTGTAACCATCACAGACGATTTATTCCTAACTTCGCTGAAATATGCTAACCACTAAATATGCTGTCGATGGTATTGATCTACCAATAGCAATAGCCTTACGAGGATTTAAGAAAATTGAAATTAACAATCCCACAATACTAAGAGAATTATTAGCTGTACATTGAGGCATAAATTATTTTAATTGTTACTTATACTGTCTAACATTCAGACTTACCTAAAGCATCGAGAAATGAATGTGTGTCTACTTTGAAATATATTTTATTTTATATCAATAATCAGCTTAGACAATCACCAAATTATGAACACAATATATTGTTATTAATTACCACAGGTGATTGCATCTTGAACAGTAATTTAGTTTTTCTACTTCCGCTACTGAAACCGCACTTTGAACACGGGTTTGACATGCACAAAACGACTCTTTAAACACTAGTGTTTAAAATGCGAAAAGTCACATCTCGTTTATCTTTTGTTTTTTAAACGTCAAATCAAGTGTATCTTTTGTATGTTAAATTTCATGTTCCGTGATAATTTTATTATTCTGCGTCATTTGATTTGTCAGTCAGCTGTCAGCTATCGTCCGTTATGTAATGAATATAATTCAAATATATTATAATTTTTTCCTTCCGGCGGGCGGAGAACAAGTATAGTAAGCACCTCGTGTCAAATACGTCTTAAATCACTCGTTTCACAAGGAACTCGCTCCGCTTCGCTCCACTCGTGCCTAGTGAAACTCGTGACTAAAGTAATATTTTTGAAACTTGGTACTTAATATGCTATAACAGCTACACAAGTTCCTAAAAGAAATTAAAACCTTGATTAAATATACAATTAAAAATCAATGTATTGTTTACTTACCAGTACTGGATAGTGATAGTGTTTCTTCCAATACAATGTTTATATTTGAATGATGTGACATTTCGTAAACAGTTCATACAATGAGTACACAAGTTTTAGAATAGCTTCAGGCATAAAATGAATAAACTTTTTCGTTGATTTCATTGATTTTACCTACGACCACCCCTGTAAGTAGTCAAAAACACACAGTCGGCAATCAATGTAAGACGTCTATTACGCACGGTAAAACAAAACGCGCGGCTGTAAAGTAAATCGCACAGCTTCCATAGCGACCACTCAGCAACTGTCAATAGACGTAGCCATTTTATTCAAAATGTATTACTTAGATATTTGACGTTGACTTTCATTCTATATATAAATGGTAGATAACATTTATTAGAAATGAGATTGCATTTAATACTAAGAGTTATTTGGAATTGTATGATAATTGGTTCCGTTTCATTCGATCCGCATCTCTTAGTTGTCTGAATGTATATCATATTAGTAAACAATAGTATATTATATACCAAGCGACTAAAGTGGCCCATTCAATCCCGCGGGTGGTGTTTGATTGCTGAGGGAAGTAATGCATGTAAGGGATTAATGTCACTTTAGTCGAGAGGTATATACGCTATTTTATGCAATTCTGGTAATTTTACATACATTTTTAATAAAAATAAATACTACTTATGACGGACTTTTACGAAACTTGGCTGGGCATCGTTGGTGAACTTCAAAGATGCTTGGCTGGGCATCGAGGAGCGACTTTCATAAAACTTGGCTGGGCATCGAGGATGTACGTTTTTACTTGTACTTTAAATACCTTAATAATATTATAAATACAAGTGGGTCGTTGGTAAAATCTAGTACGTAACTCGTGTTGTAACGCATTTTGCGCTCTCACGGAATTACTTTTCTGTTCGTATGTGGAATGCTTCTTACAACACACGTTACTACGTAATATACTATTAGTCGTTATTTGGTAATACCTTTATTGCGAACGCCTTATTGAATTTTATTTTGTTTTTAATGTCGTTCACAATGACAGTCATAGTAGGAACTACTTTTGATTAGATTGACGTTGACACTTCACATTTCACTAAACAGGTTGAGTATTAGGGTACTACATAAATCTGAAGTTCACTAAGCCAGCTCGGTTGAGTTCGGAGTTCGTTATATCTATTGGAGATATTCCATTGGTTAGCCGTGAATAAGAATGTATCATAGGGATTATAAGAACTTGATTGGCCGTTGAGTTTCACAAAAACTTGGAGTTCGTTTAGTTTTGGGTTAACTGGTCCGGTTTTGGAATATCGAGAAGAGGTAGCGGATTTTAGGGTTACGTTTGCGGGTATTGCTAAGAAACTGCTCTCTGCCGTTGTGAAATGGGGAAAGAGGTTTTCCTGTAACAAGGAGGTAAGCGCACTAAGCATTTTTTTTTAAATAGTACAGACGTTGAGTGGTACAATTATTTCAGATCAGCCGACCTAGCCATTTTTCACGGTGTCGTTTTTTTTTCAAAAACAAGTCAAATGTTCGATGCAGCCATGTTGGACATAACTACATGGCATACGTGAGGGTCTTGAACTAGCTATATCTACGCGTTGATAAACCGCCCAAAGCCTTTGAGGAAGGAGGTCCCCGAGAAAACGACGTTTTAAGCGGTACGCCACCCTGGAGTTGATGAGTTCATTCCAACTTAACAAATTCCACTGGGATAGTGCACCGGCATATTCTTATTACCACTAGTTTATTACGTGATACTACCTTCTTATAATAGTACAGTGTTCTATGGGACTTTCCGTAATTCAAATTCATACGTTAATTATTAAATATCCCAACGGGGGTTTAATTTGTTTTTTAATCTTTCGTAACCTGTCATATCTATTTTTTTTGGTACAAAGCATTTGCTATATCTATGTATATAGTTCTCAATTTAAATAAACTGTTCACCAGATGTGATCTTAAATACAGCTGTATTTAGGGGGTATTATGGTTTCCATTTACACTTAATGCACCTAATGAATATTTTTTTTCCATCACAAATAGTTGATTACATGTGCCTGTAAACTTACTTGATAAAAAGAACCATATAGTGAGGTTCTGATTTTCATTTTTTTATTGATATCATTATGGTTACAAAGTTAAGTTGAATTGAGCCAAGAAGGGAGTTGGTGTAAGTAATTTCTTATTTTTGTGAAACTACCAAAAAATAAATGGTGCCCTAATTCTGTCTTGTGACTTACAAGATCCTCCGACTACTGCTCACCAGACGAAGAGCCACCGGAGCTTTGTAACTCCAAAAAAGAGTTCCATGAAATACTAGTGCGTCCAATTTAACTAGTAAACTAATATGACTGATTCTCACAATTTTATATCTCAACATGAATCTCTTCCGAAATGGGAGCTTTGTATCATATGAGGTTCAATTGACTATACCAGTTGCTTAAAATGTCCATTGACTTCAGAACAAATTATGTAAAATCAGACAAATATGTTGATACAACCATTAGATCAACCATGTTACAAAACCCACCTATACTAAACACACAATATTATTGTAACGAGACTAATTTAGGCGTGTCATACTTAAAACTTTTTGCATAAATGGGTATCAGATCAATGAGGATGATTCATGTATGTCGAATATTTTGATGGATTTTTACTGTCGTTGTGAGGGTGACATATATATTAGGGTGGAATGAAGTTAGCGGGCAAAATATTTTTTTACCGTAAAACATTCTAATAGCATTCAAAACTTGAGTTATCACAAACAACACTATTAATTTCAATTTTTCCATATCTATATCTTGAGGTGCCGCAATAGCCCTAAAAATAAGTTTTTTTAAAGGAAATCAAAATTTTCTAATAAACTGAGAAAAATCTACCCATTCTGTTCTTTTAATATATTTTTAAATAATAGTTTTAACAGTTTTATTTGTAAGAAAAGTAAAGGCATAATGATTAGTATTGATATATTTATTATATTTGTAATTGCTATATTCATGATTTGTCCAAAAACGTCAAATAAATGAGAATTTAATATCAGAATAGAAAACTCACCTTAGAAAAATCAATGATATCAATAACTTTACCTGAGAAATGGTGCTCAATAATAGCTTTTAAATCACAATATTTAAAACTGAATTATGGAGGAATACTAATTGTAACGTAATATATTTAAAATAATTGTAGTTTTTCAGCTTTATAGGGATAAGAAGCGCATGCTACAAAAAATGTCATAAACTCTTCTATATTTTCTGGAAAGATACATAAAAATTGATGCTAAGATAAAATTCATTGAAGGAAATTAGACATGAAACAGATCAAATTACTTTCATTTTAATTCAGAACTTTTAACTTTCTTCTGTTATAAACTTCTTCAATTCTTCGCAACCAAGAACTGGTTTTTGGTCTCAAATTTAGGCATCATCTTCTGTGATTCAATTCTTGCTTTAACAAAGCCGTCTCTTGCTTTAGGACCGCAGACACTTAGTAATGACTCTGTTACAAGTTTTATTACTCTTTCCACGGCTTGAGTGTGGCAGGGAGAACGAGGAAAGTCTATCGACTGAATTCGGAAACCATGTTCTTTTGCCTCATTGATATACCCTTTTAGAGCCTCATCAGTTATGTGTTTGGTTATCGGAGGCTCTGTGATTGTTAAGTCCAACCAATCAATCATATCAATTAAGTCTTCAGCCTGAAAATTGATATTGGGGGTCACAAATTTTCTTACATCATTTACGTTTTCTGATCTTGCCTTCAGAAGTCTGCGAAGACCTAGCTACCTTACGTGTATCCTTTCATGAGATAACATACAGACAAGCACATTTCCAGGATGAGCATAGTAACCATTTCTTCGAATGACAGGATCAATTATATTTCGATGATGTTCACAAGGGTAACGAGAGAATTTGATCAGTCTCCATAAATGTTTGAAACCATTTACACATGATGGTTTGAGATTAATATGGAACCAGATGGGGACAGACACCTTCACGACATACTCTGTTAAGGTTTTGAGGTTACCGGAGGGATTCTCTGTTCCAACATATAACCGAAGTATGCGACTTGCTAACGTGGGCAATCGTGAATGGGCCAACTTTCTAGGTTTTCTTACGGAGAGGTCTTGAGAACATTCACTACTTGAGATCGCAATGCACATTTCAAGTAAATATTTTTGGTCTGTGCTGAAATCTTTTTTTATTTCAAGATCAGGAAGGTTGTGTTGTATTGGAGGAAAGTTAAACACTGGAAGCTCATGACATTTTTCAAGCTGCTTTCCTATTACAACTGCAAATTCATTAGGACCGTTTGTTTTCCCATCTAATCTACAAAAAAGATGGCGCAAAGGCAACTCATTACCATGAAACAAACAAATCAGCCACTGTAGTAGTCTATTTAGGGTTTTTTCCATCAAAGCAAGTACACCATTATTAACTCCTGTGTTTGTTGCCTTTCTATCACATCCGATAGCAGTTAAGCTGGATAAATCCAAACTACTGTTACCATCAAAATACTCTATGTTTCTATTTTTATGGCTTCGCCTGTTCGAGAAGCTGGAGTTACATGCCCGAGAAAGAATGAACCTGGCTCTTCTACTAATGAAATATGCTCTTCGACAACAGTTTTCTTGTAAAATTTGTTTCCTGTTTATTCTTGCAAAATGGTTTCATCTTTTCTACCATCAAAAAATAATCCTTTGTTTTCATTAATTTGGTTAAAACTATTTACAATAGCTTTTTATCGATTCTTGGACCTCGCTCTTCGAATTTTCATTCCATCAATTACTTTACTTTTGTCAACATCTGTAATCATTTCAACATCTTTAAGAACTGCACTTGCAATAGCACCAGCAACCCTATCTGAAACTTCAGTTCTGTCACAGATAGACGCAACTGTTGGTAATTCCACACGCATTTGATCGCATGTGGTTGACGCCTGAACGAAAGTGGAGGGATGGTCTGGATTGTTAGGTGGTTCTTCATCAGAACCTGGGTCAGTATCAGACTTTTCGCTAATATCTGCAGCATCGCTATGAAACGCCTTACCAGCTGATTGTTGATTATACTGTAACTGTTGCCGCATTGATCTATGCTTTCTTCCTTCTCTTTTATTTAAAACTCTTGAGACAGCCTTATCAACACTATTTATAGTCATCTTTCTCGTGGTTCTCTGGTCGGTTAACAAGATTTGCTCGATTTTCGGTACCCTTTTTTCTTTTTTACAATCTGAAAAGATTTTGCACTTACGAGTACCAGCCGCTACATTAAAAAGGCGATTACTTTCATTTAAAAAAGATGTTAAAAGATGTTACGATAGAGTCATATCTTTCTGTACCTTTTCGGCCCTTGGATCTTAATATATTTCTATATTTGTCGTGGTATGTTTTCCCCATTTGTAACATGCGGGTTTTCGAAACTACAGGTATTGAAGCCTTCAACCAAATAGTTTCTACTTTATTCATAACAATATCTAATATTTCACTTACAGTTGGTTCCTTTGAAGTTTCCTCTGGTTTTAGTTCATGTCGTACAAATAGGTAATATTTCATCACATCACAATAAGTTGGCAAACTTAACTCACTTAATTCTTTGGGATGTCTGAATGTTGGACATTCTAACTTAAGTCTAGTCTTAATTGGTTTTGACAATGCCATCGCACTAGTGATAATCAAAATAAATTTATATAAAAAAATACACTTTTACGTTACACTTATAACACTAAAAAACTGACAGTTCAAAACTTTAACCACGCAAGATAACCGTACTTGCTACTCACTCAATCACTTCAGCAGTCAGCACTGAACTGAATGACAGGGGCTCCCCCGCCACTCTGGTTTCCCCACCGTGTACTCCTGCCTAATACTGTCACCATTGTGTTTATTTGTTATATATTTCAACAAAACACAACATTATTTTTATAGGTCGGTTTTCTCTAAGAATACCTAAGAAGTAAACTTTGTTACTGTTGCTTAATCATATTAAGAGGATTATATCTAAAAATATATATTATTTGTAGTGTTATTTAACCTATATCAGTTTCTTTCACTTATAAATTGTTTAAATTAAAAAGTATAAAAAGACAATGCATAATTATAAAGTTAAAATATTTTTTAAGCTATAAGAAAAAATGTTCAAATATGGTTATATTTGCCTAAAAATACATATTTTCTACAGCTTTGCGGCACCTCAAAATATATTATTATTTCAACCACATTTTAACTGGGTCTCTTAAGAGGCATTATTTAGCTTTTTATCACTATTACATTTGAAAAGGACGACGAAAATAATTTTTTGGTATATAAAAAAAATCCTCAAAAATATAAAAATTTTCATATTTTTAACTGATTTGCGGCACCTCAAAAAATATTCATATTAAAACCAAATTTTAACAGTTTCTTTTCAAAGGCAATAGGCAAGTTTTTATCACTATTACAATTAAAAATTCAAAAATATCATTTTTCATTCCACCCCAATGTATATATGTGAACGGATATAAGTATATTGTTATATTTGCAAATAAACATCCAATTACTTACCCTATGTATAAGTTTGCGATGAGAAGGAACTTATATAAATGATGCGAGGTTCTAATAGATAAAACTTTTAACTCACTTCTGTTGGAGACGTTTTCACGCATTAATTATATAGTTGATACTACAGCGTATTACAAGGAAAATAACTTCTAAAAATAAACAAAGTGTCAGTGAGTGAATTTACAAATTACCCTGAAGTAACTTCGTTACACCATATTATCATGATTCCTGAAGACGTTATAGCTCATTCTACTTGGATGCAACGGCACAACTGGGAATTGGACATTTAACATAAAGTCGAACTGGTCACATATACAGTGGTATCTGTTTTGCATATCTCCATAGCTTCGTAAATTTCAAGGCAAATCTAGTTTTTATGTTTTCACGTTCACAAATTTCTATAATATTTATATTTGTTCAAAAACGGATAAATTGTTTAAAGTAGACGTCTAGAAGCCAACGAAATCCATTGTGTATGTAGCGGTTTTGTTAAATATGTATCTTGAGCAAATTATGTTTGTATTGACTACATCAAATGTTGTTTTAATGAGAAACGAGATTGAATTCGAATTTGATAGAAGTCGTTTTCAGTGCCTTCGAGTTCAAGTCCTTGAATGTCTTCAGTATCCATGCATTAATGGGTGTAGGTCTCAATAAAAATATCTAGCAGTGTTATTCTTTAATAATTGTTATCCATGGAAAGGGACAGCCTCTTTGTTGCTAGTCAAGCTTTATTTTATAGTAGTCACTAGCTTCCCAGTATTTCCTATGTAATGTTTCGTCTTCTATAGTTATATTTTCAAGTAAAAATATCTGGAACTAATTATTTTGTTATCAACTCATCTTTCTGCTTTCTCCTTTCTAAATTATTCTCCTCTATGGTAATTGGTATGTTAATTTGCTTGTGTATGATGGCTTAAATGATCTACTGCACCCCAATATTTGATATTTTAGATAGTTGAATATTCGTCTCCAATATCCATGACAGTTAGTTTTGTGTGTTTACTATTATTAAACGTATTTTTCTTACAGTTTAAGTGGAGGGACTTATGTTAATAGCAGATATTTCAAGACACTTTCATAGGTTAGCTCTGCGGCGGGGTCCGTTTAATGGTACTACTCCAAGTACAATAAAACTAGATATTCAGGTATCTCGACAGATAGTACAGTTAGGATTATCTCACAACACTTTTCGTCAGTAAAGCAGGTGAGTAAGTTGGATTCCCACATTTTTATATAGGCTTGTAGTCCCTTGCGGACTATAACCTAATTTTTAGAGAACCACTTTTTATGGTTTAAAGTCGTAGAAAAGGAGACGATGTTACAAATGAAATAACCACTAGTACACAGTTTGGTGATCAGGACTTACACAAGCAATAATACACAAAAATTAGTATGTAGATTTTGTTTCATTGTATAAGTTGGTATAAAAAAAGGAAAAAAAAATGTATATGGTATAAAGTACAAATCGCAAAAACAAAGTTTCAACTTTTGGCCCTAATGATAGCTTTAACAAATAAGTACAAACTATCTACAAAAGGTGAACCTTCTCTAGAGTGAAGCTATAGAAAAGAATAAGAAAAAATTACACGGAAGTGATATTATTTGAACAGATTACCAATCAAAAAAAGTTACTCACACTGTAGTCTCAGTAGGTACTTCTGAATCGCAGCAGTCCAATGCAACAAAAATTTACAACAATAAAAAAATTCCCTAATGGGAATTTAAATAAATCTATACAGATAATTAATTTTTAAACACGTTTGCTAAAAAAAGTTTAAACATGAGATGACATTCAATTAAATGCACACCCAGTAAACATAATTAAATTTACCTTAGAGAAATTAATATGAAGTGAACTACAAGTTTAAAAATTATCGATAATTACAGTTGAAACTACATTGGACAGAAAGTCCCACTAAATATTGTTTAACTATCAGTCAAACACAAAAATTAAACGAGCCACTTTCAAGGATATCACAAAAATTTGAGAAATAAAAAAACAGTATGAATTTGCTAGAAGTTCCTAATTATTTCGTTACAAAAAAGCTAATAACAGTCGGGATTACGAAGTTCTAATGAAAGCCAGTCATAAAAAGTCATACCAGATTACAAAATTGTCCAACTAATCTCAGAAAAATAATCAAAATCAAAATATTTACGTTGGAATGAACGTTCAAAGTACTCAGCTGAATAAAGTTTTACAAACTCATGGGTACATGCCGTATAAAGCTACTCCATGGACAATGAAACCACTAAAATGTAAAAACGTGATTGTTAACGGTTTTACCAACTTGAAAAATCCTGGACGTTGTTAAGAATAGTAGTTTTCGCCACCAGATCCACGGTGTGGAAATATTCTGTTGCGGAACATCTCATACGGCTGATTCATATATTCCTCGCATTTCAACCCAGGAATGTTCTAAAAAAACTTCTGGAAATTTGCTCAGTTTAACTCGTTTGACTGCTAGTTTTATGAGTATATGAGCTCTTTTCTAAATCATCGGTTTTCCATATCATAAAAGATTATCAGGTGAATACATGCAGGCTTCAAATCCGAAAGTGTATCGTTAAATTTTCCCTAAAATTATCTTACCTCATCTAAGGAAAAGCTTCGTCACACACTCTGGTCAGGTCAAAAGTAAACCTAGCCAGTTTTGATTTTGAAACTCCGTGTCGTATCTAATTATCAACTATTGGTTCATGGGCACGCTTATGCGTTTTGTTTACATAATTTATATTCAACTTAAACACCACTCCATATGTCAATCCAACAAAAATCAGTAAAAATATTAACGCTACAAACTATCGAATGGAAACTTCAGTTTCAGTGGTATGGTCTCCTGAAATTCCCAAATCCATTGTCAGTTATTATTCTATACTCAGTAAAAAATTTGTGTACTATTTCTCAGGTAAGTTTCCGTCTATTAGGTACACTTTCGTCTGAAACAAAACGCTTATAGTAAGAAGCTTTCCATAGTACTGAGCTGAATGTTCGAAAAATCACTACAGAATATTGAGAAGACATATTTCCGTCCTTAGGAGGACTTGCCACCTACCGTTATTCTCTCTAAGGTTCATCAACCTGAAGCCAGGTGCATACTGTTGCCTTTAACTCGTGCGGTGAAGGGGGGTCCGTTGCTCCTATACTAAATAAAGTGTAAAAGGGCGCCAGGCAATCTTGCCTCCCGACAACTACTACCTGTTGTAGCCTAACGGAATTATTAAAAGGAAACCCGGCAACACTGTTAGACTTGACGTCCGAACGGCGAAGAAAACCATAAAGAAAGGTTAGGTTAGGGAATAGAACAGAGTGAAAATATAGCTGCAATAATAACCACGTGTTTCATTTTCACCTCACTAAAACTTGCAAAATAATACATTTTAAAAGCAATTTTCAAATACAAAATTGGTCCTTCGTGAAACCGGATGTAAATTAACAGAAGGTGTGCAAGAACTTCAGCAATATAAGTAAAATTAGTGCAATAAAGTCATTAAAACATCGGAAACAAGTGTGTTTCAGTTGACCGGCAAAGTTATTACGAAATCGAGTGCAACAGAGAACAGTAAGTGCCGTCGATAAACGAACTGGACAGTTGTTTTAAGTACATACTTTCGTAACCCGACACAAAGTGTAACAAAAAGTTCGAATTATCAAGGATATATATTACTACATTGGAAACAGAAATCAAGTAAGCCCGTTCAATTTCTTATTTCATACAAACATTTTTTCCTTATTCTTCAATTCCAATAATCCTTAATCGCATTTCAATAAAATGGCTCCATCTTTGCAAAAAATGAGAGGTTCAATTAAACAAAGACAAACAAATTTTAAAACATTTCTAAATGGTTTTCTTAGTGCAATCAAAAAGGATGGAACTGATTCAGATTATTTAAACATTGATAAGAAAAAGATCGTAGAGTTAGAAACACGTTTTGCAAACTTTGAAAATATATTAAGTGAATTCGATAATATACAAACACAAATTGAGAATGACTTTGAGGATGATGATTTATCCCATTGTTATTCTGAGCGTATGGACTTCGAAAATGAATATTTCAATTTGTCAAGCACTTGCAAATCATTTTTGAATGACTATTATGAAAAAATCAATAAGGTTTTAGTTCAGCAAAGCAGTAGTGGGATCAATAATAATCCTGTTTCGGTTTCGGCAAACAATAGTTTTCATCATAATTTGAAATTTCCGGAGATTAAGCTGCCGGTATTCTCGGGTGAGTACAGTTGTTGGTTAGAATACAGAGATACTTTCGATTCATTGATAAATAATAATACTTCTCTGGACGATATTCAGAAATTCCATTATTTACGTTCGTCATTAGAGGGTGGAGCGGCGCAAATAATTCGTTCATTAGAATTTTCAGCTGCAAATTACATTGTCGGATGGGCGGCTCTCTTAGAACGTTACAATAACGAAAGTGTTTTGGTTTATAATCATTTAAAGGCTATTTTTGAGATTCCTATTATGGCTCAGGAATCTTCAACTGAGCTCAGGCGATTAATTGACTTAGTTTCGAGGCATTTAAGATCTTTAAATACCTTGGGGCAACCCACGGAGCATTGGGACACTCTTTTAATTTACTTTTTAACATCCAAATTAGACAAGAGAACTGCAAGGGAATGGGAGGAAAAAAGGATAAAATTATCAAGAAATTCTGCCAGTCCGACAAATCAGTCAACATTACCGAATTTCAATGAATTTAAACTATTTCTTCAGCAAAAAGCTGACTTTTTAGAAACGGTCGCACTTTCCACCGAACAAAAGGGAAATAAATCCAAAATTTCAATTGCAAATACAGTTTGTCAGACTTCTCCTTCATCCAATTCAAATAGAAATGATGTTCAGAACAAAAGAAATATTTGTACATTTTGCAAAGATGCACATTTCATTCAAAATTGTGCAAAATTTTTAAAACTTTCGGTAAACGAAAGAATTGCAAGGGTCAAGGCACTCAAGCTTTGTCTCAACTGTTTAAGGGGTAATCATTTGCAAAAATTTTGTCTGGCCGGTACATGCAAACAATGTAACAGGAAACATAACACATTATTACATTTCAATTCTAAAACTGCGGAAGCAAATTCAATTAATGATGCAGGGTACAGTTCATTCAATTCAGCAAACAAAAATCAAACGAGTAGCGAAGGCGATACCCCAGGAAGCGATAGTACTGTTTGTTCCTTTTCTAAGGTTTCAATGGACACTTATGTTTTTTTGTCTACGGCATTGGTGGAGATATTTGACAAGTCAGGTAAGCCTCACACATTTCGAGCACTTTTGGATTGTGCATCACAATCAAACTTTTTGAGTGAGGAATGCTGTAACATTTTGGGTCTGGAAAAAGCTTCTACAGATATTGCGGTCATAGGAATAAATCAATGCTCATCAACCTTAAGTCAAATGTGCAAAGCTACGTTCAAATCATTACGAACTAATTTTCAAGCTACATTACCCTTTCTTATTTTACCAGTTATAAATGAATGTCTTCCAAACCGTTTCATCGACATTTCTCAATTAGAAATTCCATCTCATCTCAAATTAGCTGATCCAAATTTCAACAAAATAGAGAAAATTGATGTCCTCTTGGGTGCTGGGATATTTTACAGTCTTCTATGTGCTGGTCAGGTTCCACTTAGCAAGGAGGGATATCCGATTCTCCAAAAAACTGTTTTAGGTTGGGTCATCTCTGGTCCCACTCCATCTTATCCTTCTACACAAACAATTTGCAAATTCTCTTCAGTTGATAATTCTGGTACTGAACTTCAAAACCAATTAAAACTTTTTTGGGAGATTAAAGAACCCTGTCCAAGAACTCCTTTAGTTTCAAGTGATGATGAGGAATGTGAAAGGATTTTCCAAACCACAACAAGGAAGGCGTCTGATGGCCGATTCATTGTTCAAATTCCGTTGCAGAAACCACCATCACTTTTAGGTGAATCTAAGAATGTAGCTTTGTATCGTCTGAAGTCGTTGGAATACAAACTCTCAAAAAATCCCAATCTTGCAAAACTTTACTCGGAATTCATGAACGACTACCTTGAGGTAGGTCATATGACACCAATTCCCTTGGGAGACAACAGTCCAATTTATTATTATATGCCTCATCATGGGGTTTTCAATGAAAACAATAAAACAACACGACTCAGAGTAGTATTTGATGCCTCTTCACAATCCGATTCTGGTTTCTCTTTGAATCATCTTCAATACACTGGTCCAACTATTCAGGATGACCTGATTTCAATTCTAATGCGGTTCAGACAGCATCCTATTGTTCTTTGTGCGGACATAGTAAAGATGTTTCGCCAAATTTGGGTCGACCCGGCTCAACGATCATTGCAAAGAATCCTGTGGAGACCAAACCCAGAAGAGAAAGCTCAAGAATATACTTTAAACACTGTGTCCTTTGGCCAGGCTTCGTCACCCTGGCTTGCAGTGCGTTGTCTTCATCAAATTGCCTTTGATCATAAAGACTCGTATCCGGAATGTTCAGATATCATTGTTAGAGATTTCTACATGGACGATCTTCTTACTGGAAGTAACTCTGAGGACAAGGTGATACAAATTTGCGACGAACTTGTGACTATTTTGGGTGCGGGTGGTTTCAAACTACAGAAGTGGGCGTCAAACAGTTCTCGTGTTTTACAACATGTGCAAGCAGCTGACCCTCTCACGATTCTTAAAATAGGTGATGATGATAAGACTAAAACTCTCGGTTTGTTGTGGTCCTGTTCGACAGATATATTGTCCTATCACGTCCCTGAATTTCCGACAAGATGTATCAATAAAAGAAGTGTTCTATCAGATATCTCACAGATTTTTGATCCTCTGGGATTGGTGGGACCTTGTGTAGTTTTGGGCAAAATACTTCTGCAAAAACTGTGGTCTCTAAAATGTAGTTGGGACGAATCCTTACCACTAGAGATACATACAACATGGAAAAATTTCCGAAATCAATTACAAGGCCTAAATGATCTAAAAGTTCCCAGACTTATCTTGTTTTCAAATACCTTTGACATACAACTACATGGGTTTGCCGACGCATCCACAGAGGCATACGGTGCTTGTGTTTATATTCGCAGTGTTAATCAGCATGGTCACATTAAAGTTCACTTGTTGTTTGCAAAAAGTCGTGTGGCTCCTTTGAAATCTTTAACGGTTCCAAGACTAGAGTTGTGTGCGGCCTTGCTTCTTGCACAGTTATATTCCAAAATAACAGCCTCTATGAAGTTATCCTTTTCAAAAACCTTTTTGTGGAGTGATTCAAGTATATGTTTGGCATGGATCAAAACCGATCCTCATCTTCTCCAAACCTTTGTTCAGAATCGGGTGTCTCAAATACGAACCTTGACGTCTATTGAAGATTGGTATCACGTTCGAAGTGCAGATAATCCAGCTGACCACCTTTCCAGGGGAGTAAGTCCTAAAGACTTGGTTGAGCTAGGACAGTGGTGGCACGGTCCAAGTTGGCTTAGTAATGAGAAAGAATTTTGGCCAAAATCTTCACTCCATTTTAAGGGAGATCTTCCCGAGCTAAAAAAGCAGAAATATACTTATTCTTTAGTGAAGCTGTTAGATCCATTTCCGATACACAACTTTTCTTCATTTCAAAGATTGTTACGAGTCACAGCATGGTGTCTCAGATTTGTCAAGTGTCTGAGATTCCCAAGGGATGATAGAGTATCGGAGCCACTTTCAAGCGCGGAACTTCAATTAGCTACTGAGCATTTGATTAAAATTGCTCAGAGGGAATCCTTTGGAGAAGAAATTTCTCTTCTTGCAAAATCCAAAACCTTACCAACAAATTCAAGAATTTTGTCTCTGGCTCCCTTCCTTGATGCTAAGGGTATACTTAGAGTCGGAGGTCGGATCCAAAATGCCCAGGTAAGCTTTGAAAGAAAACATCCTGCATTGCTGTCTCCTAAACATCATTTATCTTCACTTATTTTCAAACATGAACATTTGAAAATGTTTCATTTAGGCCCCCAACATTTATTGTATCGCGTAAGAGAAAAATTTTGGCCTTTGAGTGGACGCAGTTTAGCTAGGAAAGTTGTCAGACAATGTGTGAAATGTTTCAAATCTAAACCTAGCGGGTATGACCCAATGATGGGAAGTTTACCAAAAGCGCGTATTTGCCCCGCTCCTCCCTTCCATTCTACCGGAGTGGACTATGCGGGCCCAATAAAAATAAAAAATGCCATTGGGAGAAGTTCAAGAGTTTCAAAGGCATACATTTGCTTGTTCATATGCTTCACCACTAAGTGTATTCACCTCGAGGCGGTTAGCAGCTTAACAACGGAAGCTTTTATCGCAACATTTCGACGATTCGTTGCGAGGCGTGGTAAACCGTTCGAGATGTTCTCGGATAATGGCTCAAACTTTGTGGGCGCTGTGAGGGAGTTGCAAGAGCTTGCCCAGTTTTTATCAAAAAATGAGTCATATTTGCAAGAATATATCAATGATAAGGGTGTCAACTGGAAATTCATTCCTTCTTACAGTCCTCATATGGGGGGATATTGGGAAGCTGGAATTAAAGCGGCTAAGGGGCATTTGAAGAAAATTGTATCTGATGTTCATTTAACTTTTGAAGAATTGTCGACTCTTTTAGCGGAGATAGAGTGCATTTTGAATTCGCGACCTATTTCTCCAATGTCTTCTGATCCACACGATATGACTGCCCTAACCCCTTCCCATTTCCTTATCGGGCGATCTATTTCGGCACTTCCAGATCCAGATGTCGCGGACATACCCAGGAATAGACTTTCCCGGTTTCAACTCATTCAACGCATCCAGCAGCACTTCTGGAAGAGATGGTCACGAGAGTTCCTGACAGAGCTGCAGGTTAGATCCAAATGGAGAAAGAATTGTGGCAAGATAAATATTGGTGATCTTGTTCTTCTGCATGGTGATGACTCCCCTCCACTTCGGTGGACTCTCGGAAGAGTTGAAGCGCTGCATCCCGGTTCTGACGGCATAATTCGAGTAGTGGACATAAGAACAAATGGCGGCGTAACGCGTCGAGCTGTGGGTAAATTGTGCAAATTACCAATTGAACAAGACGAACCCAGTGAAGTCCTCGAAAAAAAAAAAAAATAATAAAATAGTGACTATATGACCGAACTAATTTTATTGTTTACAATTAGGACTTTATATTTTGTATTGTAATATTGTGCCATTTATATATTTAAATCAACTTCGAAAGATATCAAAATCTTTCAAGGCCGGGGGTATGTTGTAGCCTAACGGAATTATTAAAAGGAAACCCGGCAACACTGTTAGACTTGACGTCCGAACGGCGAAGAAAACCATAAAGAAAGGTTAGGTTAGGGAATAGAACAGAGTGAAAATATAGCTGCAATAATAACCACGTGTTTCATTTTCACCTCACTAAAACTTGCAAAATAATACATTTTAAAAGCAATTTTCAAATACACTACCTACACAAGTTTTCTCACCCTAAGACTACCAAATAGGTGGAGAAATAAAATACAGAAGTCATTTACCCAAATGTAAATTTAATAAATGCCTTAGTTTTGTCGAGAAAAATCCTGATAGTACAACTACTACGTACAAGTGTAGTAACGAGGTTTTCGTTATTTAAAGGTTATTTTGTGTCGCCGAGTTTATTTTCATTTTGTATTTTCTGTCGCTGAGTATATTTATGTTATATTATATATCACCCGTTATGTATTCTGGCCTCTGTAAAAAAATCATTTTATAGTTTATGCGGCCGAGTATATATCCATTTTATATTACATACCCCCGTTATATATTCTGGCCTCTGTAGGAAAAATGATTTGATATTTTGTGTCGCCGAGTGTATTTTGTATTCCCTGTCGCTGAGTATATTAATTTTATATTATATATCACCCGTTATGTATTCTGGCCTCTGTATAGAAATCATTTTATAGTTTATGTCGCCGAGTATATATTCTATTTATATTACATATACCCGCTATATATTTCAACCTCTGTATAGAAATTGGTTTAGACATTAGATTTATAATTATTGTGAGTCTCGGAGAATATTTTTATTTTACCCTCTGGCTTCGGGGTAGAAACAATTTTTTGTAGAAGGTTGATAGTTATTCAAAGTTCCGATGATATTTTTTATTTTTAGTATCTGGTTGCGACGGAGAAATCATTTTTCTGTGTGAAAATATTTATTCCGGTTTTAAACTCAGCATTTCAATGTACTGGTTTCCTCACTGCCACGAGATAGAGATTGGTAGAAGCGCGCAGGTCGAATTAATCGAGGGAGGTGGGAAAGTAAGGCTGAAGGTAGGTAGGTTTGGAATCGAACGAGTAGGGCAAAAGTGCTGGCTAACCGGAGCTGGAGATAGCAATTGTGCACCGTCCGTCGAAAGTTGTTTTGGTTGTTTTGTCAATTACCGTTGAATTGCTTTTCGTGTTTTTTTCTCACTTTAACCTTCATGGGACGGACATCAAAATTTTACGAAAAGGGCTAACTGGGGTCCGAGAAGACCCCATGCGTAAAATTGCAGGAAGGCTGTATTTTCTTTAAATTAAATATATTGAAAAGAAGTTTTATTAAAGTTTTACTAATAACCATTTATTAGTCAAAAATCATCGCGAAAAATACAAAATACCCTAATCACTAATACTACTAGCTACATATCATTTTCACATTTTTTACAAACTATCTCCGATTTTGAATGTTCTAGGCACACAAAGTTATTACACCTAATACATATTTTTCTGGATTTTCTGTCTTTTCCTCTTTGACACATATGGCAGCGCTCCCTGGTAATGTTTTGTTGTTCAACTCTATGTTCTGTTGCATCCAGTAGTTCGGGAAAAACGTCTGTCATATGCCGTTTTCTATTCGTCTGAATGCATTTATTATTATATCGCCGGAAAACGTTTTTCTTTATGAGTTCTTTTCCTAGTCCCAAAATATACATTTTACGTTTCTCCAAACAGTTTTTTCGCCAATCCGGGTTTTGAAGTAACCACAATTTATAAGTATTTATTCCTGCGATATCTATAAGATGCGAAAATATTGCCATTGGCCAGGGGTTTCACTTTCTCTTCACTGTATATTCTTTGGCCAACTTATCTGAAGTATCGACAGCACCTTTTGTTTTGTTGTAATGAAGAATAATTTCTGTTTTATAGTGCTGTTCTTCTCCAGCTACTTTACTATCAGTATGCTCACTTGAAAGTAAGATGACAGCATGTTTTTGTTTTGGAACATAGGACACTAGCGTTCTTTGATTTCTAAAAGCAAACATACTTGAAAACTCTTCCTTGTACGATGCCGGTAAAAGTTTCCTGGGAATAAACGTTTTATTTTTCCGGAGGGTTCCCATAAAGTAATATTTTTTTTCCACCACTTGTCAGCAAGTTCTAAACTTGTAAAACAATTTATCGGTCGTTATTCCAAATCCGCCTTCCAAATGATCTGTCAAATCTAGGACAACCCTTTAACCTTGACCCTTTTCCGCTTTGTTACCTTGTTTTCCTAAAAATTTATAGATATATAGGAATATAAAGTTTGCCTATATTGCTATCCAAATAACTTACCCAAATAAACTTGCATGTTTTCAATATAAGAAGTGGTGCAGTCCACAAGAGCCCATATTTTGATTCCATACTTATCAGGTTTACTTTTCATATAGACTCGGAATGGTGCCTTACCCCTAAATGGTACAATCTGCTCATCTACACATGAATGGTCGCCAGGATTAATTGATTTTTTACAATTAGAAGTAAAAATATCAAATATATCTCTTATCGGAGCTAGCTCATATACTAATTTTCGTTCTTGTCTTGTTTGAAAATTATCAAAGCGTAAAAATGAAGTAATTTGTTTGAATCTGTCTCTTGACATTGCAGCAGGAATTATAGGACGACAGTAAGACATATCTTGACACCAGAGCATATCGATAGCCTCTTTCGATTCGTGAAGTGCGCCAAGAATAAGCAACAGTCCAATATAAGCTTCAATCTCTGTAAAATCAACAGGTACAAAAACTTTAATTTTATTCGGATTCCCTATATTCCATTTATCATAATATGTTTGTGCATTTCTGTTTGTTTCGGTTACTATTATGTTCAGAATATCTGGAGATAGGAAAAGAAGAAAAGCGTTTCTTATAATTGAGATATCAGAACTGTAATTTGTAAGGCCTAGAGCATGTCTCCGAATATTAGCTTTTGAACGTCTAACTTTTGTGTTTCCTGGAATTTTTTACCACTCAGTTCCATCTTTAGATTTATATACTGGAATGCCCTGGCTGTTACTAACTGTTGGTTCCTCTGGGTTCGCTTTCTCCATACTTTGATCAACAACTATTTCATCATTTTCTTCCTCTACTTCTGTGACAATGTCTTCATCTTCTAAGTCACTCGATGTTTCCTCATTGATAACACCATCAAACTCTGGATCATCACTTTCAAGTATACGTAACATCTCATCGTCAGTAAGCCCCTTGCGATTGTTTGTAAATAAAAACTGACTCATTTTCAAAACGATGTACCCTACTCGCAATATCACAAGAGACTAATCCGAATATTCAAGTCTAAAAATTATATCGCTAGCCGGGAATCCCCCATTTGAACTGGTAATTTACATTTTACAATTATATGGGTAAATTCCCTGTGAGTTAACAAACGTTAAATGTATGGTATTCCCCGATTTTACTAACAGTTACCGGGATTATTTTATCGGACGTAAAAGGCTGAACGGGGTCTGCAGAGACCCCTGGAATATAAAACTATTTTTTGTTTATACCAGCCAATAAAAACTACTAAATACATCATATTTTATCAAAATTTTCATAAACTGCAGCTAGATGAAAGATCAATGTTTAAAAATTTGCGTTTGCAAAGATACAGCAAAAACATACGTCATGGGGTACAAACGGACCCCGGCCAGTCCTATGAAGGTTAAGAAAAGTTCTCGATAATTCCGTTGCTTTGAAGATTAGCACCACTCTATGGTAGAGTAGTTGTTTGGCTGCACGAATTTTAGCTTCCCCGTAGTGTGGACCAGGATAATAATATTTATTTCAGGACTAGCGAGAACGTTTCTATATTTAGCAATAACCTCCCGGATTTTGACGACAGTAGACCTCTGGAATTTACCGTACCTACATCTGAGGCTACCTGGAACTCTCGACGATTGAACTCAAGGGGCCGTGGAGACAACCACGTTAAAAATCTGGCGCCCGAGAAAGTGTAAGGTTTGTTTCGAAGGTGTCAGAAGTGACGTTCCGAGGCCCTAAGAAGTGGGGCAAGAGGCTGCTACATGTACTACCTCCGAGAGCGAGTAGAGAAAGAGGAGGGAAAAACACGTCACAGTGTATCATAAATAACAAATTACAAGAAATCCTAGATGTCCAAAAAGACCCATACATCCTAACCACAATTTTTCATAGGTAAGTGAAACCCCCCCTCGATTGAATGATTGTATATATATACATATATATATATATATATATATATATATATATATATATATATATATACGACTAGGGTACAGTACCGGGACTTTTTCTCTCATCTAAAGTATAGTTCCGGGACAATTCTATAGTTCCAGGTCGGTCTTGGAAATGTTTTATGTTTAAGGTAGCGTTTCGGGACTCAAGACGGTCCCGGAAATATTTTATGTTTAAGGTCGTCTTCCAGGACAGCGGTGTAAATAAGTGTCTGTAAATTCAAATACGTAAGTGGTTACGCGGGAAAGAACCCTAAAGGAAGAATAACTGTTCAAATTTGGAGTCATTTTGGATGCCTATATTTTTCGGAAATCTCGTCACTTTTTATTTGGACCAAAAATCCGTCAATGCTCTTTTGAACGGTGGTAGCATCTATTGCTCAATTTTGTTTGTAAATAATACTCGTATTATTATTTCACGTACAAATGATTGCCGAAAGTTTTAAAATGACACGTGACGATCAATTTATAGTTTTCAACTCCGGTGTATATTCATATATTTACGACTTTATTATAACCGTAGGCACTACAAAATGTGGCAATTAATTGTTGTTGTGATTCTTAGAATCGGAAATTTAGTTGTGGAATTAATTTATGAAAAGGGTAACGTCTTGTCCTTTGCATAGGAATAGTGATATACTATTTTTGAATATTTTGTGAATATCAGAATTTCAAATATAAATGAACCCTAGTTAAAAATATTGATGTAAATCATTTTATATTCATATAAATTATAACAGCTTCAAAACAATATTTAACCTCTTCATATGTATAATGTCCTGGATGTCTGTACTTCATAGAAATAGTGATATACTATTTTTGGTTTTTTGTGAATATGTAAAAATAGTGAAGTTTAGAAAAGAAATCATCTTATTTTCATATACATTATAACACCTTCAAAGCCAAGCCAATGTAATTATATCATGTTTGGAAATAACTATTGCATTATACCAAGTAGCATATCACTATTTCTATAAAGTACAGACTTCCGGGACATCTTTAAAATTATACGTATCAATGGGTTGAAGATTCTTTTTATACTGTAATAATGTATATGAATATAAGACGATTAATTCCAAATGCATCACTATTTTTAACTAAGGACTATTTATTCTTGAAAATCTAATATTCAAAAAATATCCTAAAATAGTATATCACTAATTTTATAAAGACCTGACTTCCGGGACATATTTTATAAATCATTTGTAGATAACCAAACAGTGTTTCAGAATATGTTGGTAAATATCAGCTTTTAAATAATGTTTGAAAATAACTATTGCATTTTACCAAGTGTGTAACGTACAACGCATCTAACTGGGCAAATGATACGTAACAAGAGGGTGAAGATTCTTTTGCAGCTGTAATGTTGTGTATGAATATAAGATGATTTATTCCAAATACAACACAATTTCTAAGTA
Source organism: Galeruca laticollis (assembly GCA_963921935.1). Lineage (NCBI taxonomy): Eukaryota > Metazoa > Arthropoda > Insecta > Coleoptera > Chrysomelidae > Galeruca > Galeruca laticollis. The sequence goes on along the minus strand of OY998178.1, from coordinate 193,628,963 downwards.
GCGAGAATTTATTATATAAATTTCAATTTCCACATAATATCCATAAATAGTATATCACTATTTCTATAAAGTACAGACTTCCAGGACATCTTTCAAATGATACGTATTAATGGGTTGAAAATTCTTTTGAAGTTGTTATAATGTATATGCAAATAAGATGATTTCTCACGCAAACTTCACAATTTTTACAGGGAGAAATTATTTTTCAAAATTTGATAAATACAAAAAACCAAAAATAGGATATCGCTATTTTTATAAAGTACAGACTTTCAGGACATCTTCGAAATGATACGTATCAAGAGGTTGAAGATTCTTTTGATACTGTTATAAAATATATGAATATAAGATGATTCATTCCAATTGCATCCCTATTTTTAACTTAGGTCTATTTCTTTTTGAAAATCTAATATTCACAAAATATCCTAAAATAGTATATCAATAATTTTAAAAAGACCACACTTCCGGGACATCTTTTATAAATCATTTGTAGATAATCAAACAGTGTTTCAGAATATGTTGATAAGTATCAACTTTTAATTAATGTTTTGAAATAACTATAGCATTTTAACAAGTGACGTCAGTTGTGTAACGCACAACGCATCTAACAGGTGAAATGATACATATCAAGAGGTTGAAGATTCTTTTGAAGCTGTTATAATTATCTGCATGTAAGATGACTTATTCCAAATACATCACAATTTTTAACTAGCGACAATTTATAATATGAATTTTAATTTCTACAGAATATCCATAAATAGTATATCACTATTTCCATAAAGTACAGACTTCCGGGACATCTTTGAAATAATACGTATCAATGGGTTGAAGATTGTTTTGAAGTTGTTATAATGTATATGGAAATAAGGTGATTTGTTTTGAAAATTTTACTATTTACAACTAGTGACCAATTATTTTTGAAATTTCAATATTCACAAAATAACCAAAAATGGTACATAACAATTTTTATAAAGTACAGACTTCCAGGACATCTTTGAAATGAAACGTATCAATGGGTTGAAGATTCTTTTGATACTGTTATAACGTATATGAAAATAAAGTGAATTCTTTTGAAAATTTTACTATTTACAACTAGTGACCAATTATTTTTGAAATTTCAATATTCACAAAATAACCAAAAATGGTATATAACAATTTTTATGAAGTACAGACTTCCAGGACATCTTTGAAATGATACGTATCAATGGGTTGAATATTCTTTTGATACTGTTATAATGTATATGAATATAAGATGATTTAATCCAAATACATCACAATTTTTAAATAGTGTCTATTTATTTTCGAACTTTCAATATTCATAAAATATCCAAAAATAACATATAACTAATTTTATAAAGTACGGACTTCCAGGACAACTTTGAAATGATACGTATCAATGGGTTGAATATTCTTTTGATACTGTTATAATGTATAAGAATATAAGATGATTTATTCCAAATGCATCACTATTTTCAACCAAGGACTATTTATTCTTGAAAATCTAATATTCACAAGATATCCTATAATAGTATATCACTAATTTTATAAAGACTAGACTTCCGGGACATCTTTTATAAATCATTTGTAGATAACTAAACAGTGTTTCAGAATATGTTGGTAAATATCAGCTTTTAAATAATGTTTGAAAATAACTATTGCATTTTACCAAGTGTGTAACGTACAACGCATCTAACTGGGCAAATGATACGTAACAAGAGGGTGAAGATTCTTTTGCAGCTGTTATGTTGTGTATGAATATAAGATGATTTATTCCAAATACAACACAATTTCTAAGTAGCGAGAATTTATTATATAAATTTCAATTTCCACATAATATCCATAAATAGTATATCACTATTTCTATAAAGTACAGACTTCCAGGACATCTTTCAAATGATACGTATTAATGGGTTGAAAATTCTTTTGAAGTTGTTATAATGTATATGCAAATAAGATGATTTCTCACGCAAACTTCACAATTTTTACAGGGAGAAGTTATTTTTCAAAATTTGATAAATACAAAAAACCAAAAATAGGATATCGCTATTTTTATAAAGTACAGACTTTCAGGACATCTTCGAAATGATACGTATCAAGAGGTTGAAGATTCTTTTGATACTGTTATAATATATATGAATATAAGATGATTTATTCCAATTGCATCCCTATTTTTAACTTAGGTCTATTTCTTTTTGAAAATCCAATATTCACAAAATATCCTAAAATAGTATATCACTAATTTTAAAAAGACCACACTTCCGGGACCTCTTTTATAAATCATTTGTAGATAATCAAACAGTGTTTCAGAATATGTTGATAAGTATCAACTTTTAAATAATGTTTTTTGTACTTGCTTCGGCAGTACATATACTAAAATTGGAACGATACAGAGAAGATTAGCATGGCCCCTGCGCAAGGATGACATGCAAAATCGTGAAGCGTTCCACATTTTTCAATACAGGATCGGGTACGCACTTAAATATCGCTTCTGGTACCTTTTCTGCCATTGATTTAAGCATCTGCGATCCCAAAACTGCCCCTAACTTAACCTGGCAAACTGCTGAAGATTTATTCGATAGCAATCATTACCCCATAATTATAACTGACAACCTAATTGAACAGGCTCCCGTGAAAAGTTATTGGCGCCTCGGGAAAGCGAGGTGGCCGGAGTTCTCCCGGGAGGCTGAATCTCTCCTGAGTCAATTACCTGCCACCAATGATATTGATGATTCTATTAAGCTCTTCTCGGATGCCATCATCGCAGCAGCATTTACTCACATTGGCAAAACCACCCATACCCCCAGTCACAAAATTGTTCCTTGGTGGAACCCTCAATGCGAACAAGCAGTGCGACAATCCAAAACAGCCCTCAACTTTTACCGCAAACACAAAAGTCCCGAAAACCTAGTTAAATTTAAAAGACTTAAAGCAAGAGCCAAATATGTAATCAAACAGAGCAAGAAAAACTCCTGGCATAATTATGTAACAACCTTGGATAATAATTCAAACCCTTCCCAAACATGGAAAAAAATTCGACAGGTCCAAGGCCACAAAACTAACACCAAAATTCCCCATCTTTTTTATAATGGCAGTTCCTCCAGCAATAGCCAAACTATTTCTAACATCTTTGCTGATAAATTTGATGAGAAATTTCAAAACAAACTCAAGCCCCTCTTAACAACAACTTCTCATGAATCTGCCTACACCAAACTCACTTTACCTCACCTACAAGATATTGACGATATTAATTTACCTTTTTCATTCACTGAATTAACAATTGCCTTATATTCATGTAAGAACTCTGCCGCTGGTCCCGACGATATCCCTTACATTTTTCTTAAGAATTTATCCACCTATAGTCTTACTAAATTATTAAACATTTATAACACCATTTGGTCTTCTCAATTATACCCTACGCAATGGAACACATCCATTATCATTCCCGTTCTAAAACCGTCACAACCATCTACATTACCACAGTCCTATAGACCGATTTCTCTTACATGTACTACATGCAAATTAATGGAAAAGATGATAAACAGACGACTCATGTGGTTTATCGAAAAACACCAAATCTTACCAAAAGAACAATCCGGTTTCCGGCGTCACCGTTCCACAAGAGATAACCTCGCAATCTTACAAACCCACATTGCCGATGCTATAAATCGTAAACAAGAGGTGTTAGCCTCTGTTTTTGACATAGAAGCTGCATTTGACACCTTACCAAGGCAGACAATCATTGATAAACTTTCATTTTATGGCCTCAATGGTAACATTTTCTCATTTATCAAACACTTTCTTAGTAATAGATCTTTTAGGGTCTCTGTAAATGGCTGCCTTTCATTAACTCACGTCCAACAAGACGGTGTGCCCCAGGGATCTATTCTCAGCACTACATTATTCATTCTATCTATTAGTCATTTATGTAACAATCTACCCGCCCCTGTTAAAAATGCTACGTACGCAGACGACCTTGTTATCTTCTGTCACGGCGCGTCGACTCCTACTACATGCAAACTCCTCCAATCTGCTGTGAACCTATTACATAGTAGAATATCTTCACTTGGCCTTTCCCTCTCCGCTTCAAAATCAAAGCTCATAAGATTCGGCAGAAAAGCCCCATCCCCTCCCCCTGAAATTTTAGTGACCAACCGCCCTCTCCCAGTCGTCGAGCATTGCAAAATTCTGGGAGTGACGTTCGACTCCCGACTTACTTGGAAACACCACATCCAAGAAACCAGAGGATACTGCCTAAAACTCTTGAATATCCTCAAAACACTCTCCCACTATCAGTGGGGAGCTAGCGAATTTACCCTCCTGAAAGTATACCGAGCTCTCATTCGATCCAAACTAGATTATGGCAGTATAGCATATATGTCAGCGTCCAAAAACGTCCTGAAAACACTAAACTCTGTACACAATACTGCCATCCGACTTTGTTTAGGCGCATTTCGCTCTAGTCCAGCTGAGAGTCTGGGCCTTGAAGCCAATGAACCTCCACTCTCGCTCAGACGTCAATATCTCCTCCTTTCTTATGCAGCCACGACTTCATCTAACCCCTCTAATCCAGTTTCCTCTTTAATAACCAGAATACCTCACATTCTCAGCCCTCCTCCACCCAACCCGCGCATACATACCATTCCCCTCCTTCTTCAAAAATTAATACCTGACACTCAATTATCCCTAACCAGCCCTATCCTCATCCCACATAACTCACCCTGGACCAAAACACTACCAAGATGTAACACCTCACTCACCAAGTTCAGCAAGGAAGAAACCAGTTACGAACTCATAAAGAAATCCTTCTTAGAAATCCTAATCTCGAAGAAATTCGACCGGATCCTCTTCACCGACGCATCAAAAAACGAGACTGGTGTCGGATGTGCTGTTACCACTACGCAGACAGCCGTGGAGTCCTACCGGATCCCAGCTACTTGTAGCGTTCACACCGGTGAACTATTTGCCATCTTACAAGTCTTCAATCTCTGCGTAATTCCCCATCAAAAAGTTGCTATTTGTACAGACTCTCTCTCCTCTATCCAATCCATCAACAATTTATTCACAAATCACCCCCTCGTTCAACGCATCCACGACACATATCAAACCCTTATTTCTCACGATGTAACTATCACTATTATATGGATCCCCTCACATATTGGCATAACTGGTAATGAAAACGCCGATCGCCTTGCTAAAGAAGCTGTCCAATCCACCATTACACCTATAACTCTGCAAATTTCTAGAGACCTAAAATTTGCTATGAAAAAACTGGGTAAACGACTGGAACCATTCTACAACATTCCTAAGGAAAATTCATCCGAATATTGAACAGTTTGATATCCCCCATCTGCCGAGAAACGAGAAGGTTGTAGCAAGAAGACTGCGTATTGGTCACACCCGACTTACCCATGGCCACCTTATGACCTCTTCCCCTCAGCCAAACTGTCAACACTGCCAAGCTCTACTTGACATTCAACACATTCTCGTGGACTGCCCCTACTACACCGATAGACGTCAGCAGCTTGGAATGAAAACAAACATTAAGGATATCCTTACTAGTTCACACCAAATCATCATAGCTATTCAGTTTCTAAAAGAAGAGAACCTACTGTGTAAAATTTAAAGACTGTTCATTATTATTTGTAATTATTTCCAAATAATGTATTTATAATGTATTGTAAATTACTGTACCTTGTGCTAATGGCCATAGTTGTCTCAAGCACGTTAAATTGAATAAAAAAAAAAAAAAATAATGTTTTGAAATAACTATAGCATTTTAACAAGTGACGTCAGTTGTGTAACGCACAACGCATCTAACAGGTGAAATGATACATATCAAGAGGTTGAAGATTCTTTTGAAGCTGTTATAATTATATGCATGTAAGATGACTTATTCCAAATACATCACAATTTTTAACTGGCGACAATTTATAATATGAATTCTAATTTCTACAGAATATCCATAAATAGTATATCACTATTTCCATAAAGTACAGACTTCCGGGACATCTTTGAAATAATACGTATCAATGGGTTGAAGATTGTTTTGAAGTTGTTATAATGTATATGGAAATAAGGTGATTTGTTTTGAAAATTTTACTATTTACAACTAGTGACCAATTATTTTTGAAATTTCAATATTCACAAAATAACCAAAAATGGTACATAACAATTTTTATAAAGTACAGACTTCCAGGACATCTTTGAAATGAAACGTATCAATGGGTTGAAGATTCTTTTGATACTGTTATAACGTATATGAAAATAAAGTGAATTCTTTTGAAAATTTTACTATTTACAACTAGTGACCAATTATTTTTGAAATTTCAATATTCACAAAATAACCAAAAATGGTATATAACAATTTTTATGAAGTACAGACTTCCAGGACATCTTTGAAATGATACGTATCAATGGGTTGAATATTCTTTTGATACTGTTATAATGTATATGAATATAAGATGATTTATTCCAAATACATCACAATTTTTAAATAGTTTCTATTTATTTTCGATTTTTCAATATTCATAAAATATCCAAAAATAACATATAACTATTTTTATAAAGTACAGACTTCCAGGACAACTTTGAAATGATACGTATCAATGGGTTGAAGATTCTTTTGATACTGTTATAATGTATAAGAATATAAGATGATTTATTCCAAATGCATCACTATTTTCAACCAAGGACTATTTATTCTTGAAAATCTAATATTCACAAGATATCCTAAAATAGTATATCACTAATTTTATGAAGACTAGACTTCCGGGACATCTTTTATAAATCATTTGTAGATAACTAAACAGTGTTTCAGAATATGTTGGTAAGTATCAGCTTTTAAATAATGTTTGAAAATAACTATTGCATTTTAGCAAGTGACGTCAGTTGTGTAACGTACAACGCATCTAACTGGTCAAATGATACGTAACAAGAGGGTGAAGATTCTTTTGGGTCTGTTATGTTGTATATGAATATAAGATTATTCATTCCAAATACAACAAAATTTCTAAGTAGCGAGAATTTATTATATAAATTTTAATTTCTACATAATATCCATAAATAGTATATCACTATTTCTATAAAGTACAGAATTCCGGGACATCTTTGAAATGATACATATCAATGGGTTTGAAGATTCTTTTGAAGTTCTTATGAAGTATATGAAAATAACATGATTTCTTTCGAAAATTTTACTATTTACAACTAGTGACCAATTATTTTACAAAATAACCAAAAGTAGTATATAACCATTTTTATAAAGTAGACATCCAGGACATCTTCGAAATGATAGGTATCAATGGGTTGAAGATTCGATGAAGTTGTCATAATGTATATGAATATAAGATGATTTATTCCAAATACTATTTTCAACTAGCGAAATTCTAATATTCACAAAATATCCAAAAATAGTATATGACTATTTTTATATAGTACAGACTCCCGAGACCACTTTGATAACCATTTTAGTGAACTTACTGTTTATGTTATTTTAGCTCGTAATCGCTTTACTTGTGACCAGAATAACTGCTAAAAACTTACTAAATAGTAAATGCAGCTTTTTGTAAAAACAAAGACCAAACATTTACACGAATTTTTTGCTTGCGTCAGAAGAGGGATGTCTTGGATATAATGGAACAATATATGTACATTGTACATGTCCCGGAACTAAAATTTGTCAATATAGGTAATTACTACCATTGCGAAAACATTGGATTTTTTCTATAAAAATACTTAACCGGCTGAGAATATCGAGCAAAAAGTGGGACACGAAAGAGCTTTGATTTAAATGTTATATGAAGGTATAATATTTTAGTTCTGAGATTGATACAGATACATTCATATAGTTCGGATTTTAGTTAAAATGTCTAAATGACTGACTCTCTTTAGGGATTCTAAAATATATATTTGAGGTAAAACAAAACGATTTTGAGCTCAAAACTAGCAAAAGCTCTGAAAGTATGTCCAAAAACTCAAATAATCGATTGTTATAGGAAAAACAGTGCATTAAAAAGCTCGATATATTTTATCTAACGTCTAGTGTTAAAACATATAAAAACTAAAGCAAAAAAGTTTGGAAAGTGCGTAACGAAGGCGTAATATGAAAGCGTTGTTGTCATATTTAATTCTAAAATTTCTATATCTTTGTGAATAATTCAGAAATACTTTAAAAAACTCTAAAACTAATAATTTCAACATGTATTCTTGAATTCTCTAGAATTCAGTTTGTGAGTCACATAGAAATAAACTTTGTACTTCTAATTCTCATGTTTAAGAACTTCCTCCAAATAGTGGCAACTTCTGCCTGAACAGCGACTATAGATGCGTGTCTCGCTTGGACTCATACAAGTTATTTATACATATTTTTTTCAAATAACGGAGTCGAACATATTATCTGTTGCAAGAACGTCGGTTACAGTAGCGAATTTTACATATGTTTCAGAAAAATAACTACACAATATGAAAAGTTATTTTACTATTAACTATACAACTTATTTGTAAGAGGATTGAACAAATAATAATGCTTATTTTATATAAAACAATCTAAAACGTAAATACTTGCTAGCATGTTAATAATTCTCAGAATGGTGTCGGGTTTCTACCTTCATTTATGGTTTCTTGATAAGCGGGGTATATAAATTTTCCTTCCTTAAATATCGAAAAGTAGGGATTGACTTTTCGATTGATTTTTCTCTAAATTTCCTTCTTTTTTTGCATGTATGTGAGAATATGAAATTTTGTAATTTGAGCTTTTGCGTGAAATTTGTTTAAATGTTGAATCATGTCTAGAATCCCGGAACTAGAAATAAAAGAACTACTTTCAACCTCTTGATACGTATCATTTCAAAGATGTCCTGGAAGTCTGTACTTTATAAAAATAATTATATATTACTTTTGGATGTTTCAAGAATATTTAAATTTCAAAAATTGATGGTGAATATTTAAAAATTGTGTTGTATTTGGAATAAATAATCTCATGTTCATCTTCAAAAGGATCTTCAACCTCTTGATACGTAACATGTCACCAGTTAGATGCGTTGTACGTTACACAACTGACGTCACTCGGTGAAATGCAATAGTTATTCTCAAACACTATTTAAAAGCTGATATGTATCAAGATACTCTGGAACACTGATTGATTATTTACAAATGATTTATAAATGATGGAGGAAATCATCTTATTTTTATATACATTATAACAACTTCTAAAAAATCTTCAACCCATTTATACGTATCATTTCAAAGATGACCCGGAAGTCTGTACTTTATAGAAATAGTGATATATCATTTTTGGATATTTTGTGAAGGTTAAAATGCAAAAATAAATGGTCACTAGTTAAATAGAGTGAAGTTTTTGAAAGATATCATCTTATTTTCATATACATTAGAACAACTTCAAAAGAATTTTCGACCCATTGATATGTATCATTTCAAACATGTCCCGGAAGTCTGTACTTTATAAAAATAGTGATATACTGTTTTTGGTATTTTGTAAACATCAAATTTTGAAAATAAATGAACACTATGTAAAAATAGTGAATTCTTCGAAAGAAATCAACTCATTTTCATATACATTATAACAGCTTAAAAATAATCTTCAATCCCATGATACATATCATTTCACCAGTTACATGCGTTAAAAGTTATACCACTAACGACACAAACATTTTTTAATAGCTAATATTTATTAACATATTCTGAAACACTGTTTGGTTCACTAAAAATGGTTTACCAAAGTTGTATCGGAAGTCTGTACTGTATAAATATATTATACATTATAACAACTTCAAAAAAATCTTCAACCCATTGATACGTATCATTTCAAAGATATCCCGGAAGTCTGTTCTTTATAAAAATAGTGATATACTATTTTTGGATATTTTGTGGATATTAAAATTTCCCACATAAATGCTCACTAGTTAAAGATAGTGATGTATTTGGAAGAAATCATTTTATATTCATATACATTTTAACAGCTTCAAAAGTATTTTCAACTTCTTGATACGTATCACTTAACCAGTTAGATGCATTGCACGTTACACAACTGACGTCACTTGGTAAAATGCAATAGTTATTTTCAAAAATTATTTAGAAGCTTATATTTATCAACATATTCTGATCCACTATTTGACTATGTACAAAAGATTTATAAAAGATGTCCGAAAGTCTGTACTTGATAAAAATATTGATATACTATTTTTTTTTGTTAATATCAAATTTTGAAAAATAACTTGTCACTATGTAAAAATAGTGAAGTTTTCGAAAGAAATACTCTTATTTTCATCTACATTTCAACAATTTCGAAATAATCTTCAACCCGTTGATACGTCATTTCAAAGATGTCCCGGAAGTACGTAATTTATAAAAATAGTGATATACTATTTTTGGATATCATGTAAATATCAAATTTTCAAAAATAATTTATCATCAGGGAAAAATAGGGAAGTTTTTTAAATGAGAAATCATCTTACTTTCACATTATAACAAGTTCAAAAGAATCTTCAACCCGTTGATACCTATCATTTCAGTATTTAGATGCGTTGCATGTTGCACAACTGACGTTACTTGGTAATATGCAATAGTTATTGTCAAACAATATATTCGTATAATAATTAATATTTATCAAAACATTCTGAAACACTGTTTGGATCTCTACAAATTATTTATCGAATATGTCCCGGAAGTCTGTACTTTATAAAATAGTGATATATTATTTTTGGATTCTTTATGAATATCAAAGTTTAAAAAATAAATTGTCACTGGGTAAAAATAGTGAAATTTTTGAAAGAAATATAATATTTTCATATACATTAATACATTAAAGAATCTTCAACACCTTGATACGGATCAATTAACCAGTTAGATGCACAACTGACGGCATTTGGTAGCATGTAATAATTATTTTCAAACATTATTTAATATTCATCAACATATTCTCAAACAGTGTTTGGTTCACCACGATTTATCAAAGATATTCCATGTCTCTACTTTTCAAAAATTGTGATTCACAATATTTCGTATTTGAATATATATCAAACTTCCAAAAAGATGTTATCATTGTAGATATAATAGTGAAATTTCGAAAAGAAATTATCTACTTTTTACTTATGGTGTGTGATCAAATTTTCAAAAATAAATTGTCATTGTAGATAAAAATAGTACAGTTTTTGAAATAAATCATCCACTTTTGCTATATAACTGCATAGAAAGGATCATCGAGCCCTTAAAACGTAAGTAAGGTGCGTTGTATAGCTGCAGTCATAGGTAAAGTAAAACAGACGTTACACCAAAGGTTTCGTCTGTTATTGAAACGTAAATAATGTGAGAGGGATCCACTCTGAAATGGGAGCAGTACATCTGCTCGATCTACGTACGTTTGACTAAATTATTTCTCGGTTGTGTATTATACCTATTGCTGCAACTATACTTTACACAAATGACATCACATGGTAAAATGCAATAATATTATTATAAACATTATTTAGCAAATATTTATCTATATATCATTTTAAAACAATGTCTGGTTCTTTAGATTTATCAAAAATGTCCCGGAAGTGTGTACTTTATAAAAATAGTGATATACTATTTTTGGATTTTGGTGTATATCAAATTTTCATGAAGAAATTAATTTCTATACTTATATATGTCCAAAATATTTTATATACTTTGATATACAATTGACATCGCGATTGTCCCGGTACTATACCTTAGTCGTATATATATATATATATATATATATATATATATATATATATATATATATATATATATATATATATTGTATTGGTTTCAATAATTATTTATTATTTATTATTTATTATTTGACACTGAAAAATCATTAAACATGTATACCAACTCTATCAAAGGGTAGGGTTCAAGTGCGCCATTCAAATTTACTCTAATTATTGGTTTAAGAAATTAAAATGAACAAAATTATGATTTCAGGAATTTTTTTTAAAACATAGAAATTTACAAACAGAAAATGTGTACAGATATACTACAAAAAAAATAAAACTACTATTACTATTGAACAATTAAAATGTTTTTTAAATAAAGGCCTTTTTTAATTTAGAGATCTCTAATATAATATTTTAAAATGGTACCTTTTATTTACTAGGTTTGTATCCACTTCAAACTAATCTTCATTTGGACATTTGATAAGCTGAGGACAAAGTTCTGAACAGTTTATTTCTTCTTCGCCTTTTGGACAATTAATGATTCCGTCACATTTGTCTTTATACGGGTCGAAACATCTATCTATAGAAATATTACTGCAAGGGGTAGTTGATGAATTACAAATAGCACACCCCGTGAAATCAGAATGGTCTGTACAAACGAAATCTGCTGTTCTACAAATATTTGTGGAATTGTAACAACCAGATCAATCCAAACACATAAAAACACTGGGTTATTATATTTTAAAGTTACGGAGAGTTTGTTTCTTGAAGATAGTACAACAGGTTTGGGTAGTATGTCGTTACTGCACACGTTCAATTGAATATTGTCGAAGTTTCTAATCGACAAGCACGTGGAATTTCTTGAGAAGTTCAATTTTAATATTCTTAATGTAGTTATTGTATTTTCTGGTGAAGGTATTACCCAATTACATAAACTATTACTGTTTCTGTCAGATGATATATACTGTATGCTTCCTTGTAATTCGAACGAGGTCGTTTCTCCACAATAATCCGAAAAGTTTGCGTAAATTAGCACGTTCTTCTTGACGAGATCAATTATAATACGACTTTTCACTTTGACATTTTAAAAACCAACTGACTTTTCTGATTTCCATCATAATCTATCACGTTGCGGGTTGCTATCGAAAATTCTCTATATCGTATGAATTGTATAGATATTGTGTGATTAACGACGATTCACTGTTTATATGACCATGAAATTTTAAGCCGTATATGAAACATAAAAATGACATTTTTGTATTAGAAATTAGCATATAGAGATAAAGATTTTAATACATATAAATATTAACATAACTTATTTACTATTTATTAAAATTCCTAAAATCCCTTGCATAAAATAACCTAATTACTAACTATATGAAAATTTAACGCGTTTCTTTTAAATTATTTTGAATTTCATTCTAATTTCAACGGATGCTTTTAAAATTACATCATGTACTGCATTATTAATTTCAATTTTTATTGTATCTGAATCAGATTTCAATATTTTCGATTCTGATGGTTCAAAGAGTATATCGTCTGTTTCAATATCTTTGGTCAGATTTTCTTCAGTATTATAGTGAGGATTTTGTTCACTGTTTTTACTATCAGCATCTATAATTAATTTAGACATGTTTTTTTTTACAATTTATAAATATTCGTTAAAATGATGGCTAATAAAGTACAAGATTGAAAAAATCAATATGACTTATTTCAGTAATACTGTTAATCCTTATTGAATTGAATAGAACCAAATGAAATTGCTTCAATATATATATATATATATATATATATATATATATATATATATATATATATATATATATATATATATATATATATATATTATAATTCACTATATTCTTTTCTTTTATAATATTTGCCCCACTTTTGGGTGACAAATTATAATATATTCTATGTTTTATTAATTATTTAATAGTTTAATTCATACTGTATTGTAGTTTATATATGAATTTATATGATATGAATTTTTAATTTGTTGATGTCACAATTTATGATTGTAACTACACTCTTGTGAATATGCCTTTACCACTGAATATAATCTATTGAAATTTTTTGACAGCAGTTGTCAAATTACTATGCCCTGCTCAGATGAATATTAAATTTAATATTGTGAAAGATGAATCAATACACAATCGACTTACTCACTCTTATCTCAGGGAGGGATCAAAGATTTCAAATAATAATTCAAATTTATAAATTTTTAAAGAATTTTCCAAATTACGTATTACGCTATACAAAATCTAGAGTAACTGCTTGTTCAATATACTACAAGACAATTGAATTATCTTATGACATATATGATTTTACTGTCAGGAAATTAACCAAATGTCACTTATTATATCAAAATTTCTATACAATGAGAAATGAATATGAAATGAGTACCAAAGAGTGATTGGAATTCGAATTTATATAATATATTATCAAATAACAAATTACAAAAATTAGAACTTTTCAAAAATAATATAAACGCAGAAACAAAGATAGAATTTTCTATCAACCTTAAAATTAAGACAAACTATAATTATAAATCTACTCGCTAATTAATTTATCAAAGTTCAAAATGTTTGATTACATACTTGATGTATATCAACGTCAAAATACGCAAATTTCCGTTTAAATTGTCTATTCCAAAATTATTTTCGCTTGATGTTGAATTTTATTTGAGTAACGTTACTGTAATTTCAATCGAATTTATTACCATAAGATGCATCTAATTTTGAAATATTTTAATAAAGGCCTATTAATTCTCGAGAAATAATGTAAATAAACTGAACAGGACTCACCAACTAGGTACTGGTTAACTCGTTCTTATTCTAAACCGTGTTTAGAATTCAGAAACAACTTTCTAAATTAATAATTTAGAAATCGGAAAATCACCCGCACTTTATCGATGCAATTCGATGCGAATTATACACGCACTGGCTTTACAATGCAGGATTTGATGATCTGATGATATTCATATAAATTACTATGATATTTTTAAATAAATTTGAGGCAACTCTTACTTCGATATTGCCTCGTGGGGATATCAAAATCAACTAACTAAACTTTTTATATAAATAATTCTCCTCTCCTTTGGTTACCAAAAAATTCTTTTTTTTTAAATACAAATTTACGTTTTCCTATAACAAAGAGAGATTTTCATTCTTTTAGTAAAATTGAAATTTTGCTAACAGAGAAATCTGTATTCTTGTTTTCAAATCGTTATAAAGTATATTCTGCATTAATGTCATCCGAAATTGAAATGTCAAAATTTATTTGTATATTAAAACTTTCAAATTATTGATAATACAGTGTGTATCACTAGTATTACATCCAAATATGCACATTTTTCCTTATTTCAATATTTTCTTTAGAATTTAGATAGAGAATATGCATTAATATATATATATATATATATATATATATATATATATATAATATAACAATATAACTGTGGGAAACCCCAAAAGAACCAAGGAGGAAGCAATGAAAGTTCTTAGTTAGCTTCTTAAGTAAATGCCTTTATTCCAAGTTCAAGCTTTCGTTTGTGATTACAAACTTCATAAGGATTAAAGTAAAAGTTATATGGAGAACACTCCATTACAAATACGTATGAGTTAATTATTATTACACTCACCAGAATCAGCACTAAAGCTCTAAAAATCTACTATATATATATATATATATATATATATATATATATATATATATATGTATATATAAATACAAATACAGCAAGCAAAATGTATCCCGTACCTTTATAGCCAATCTAACCATCCCCAGTAACTCAATACCTGAGTACCACAATTTGTACTAAAGAGTTATTGACAGGCTGTACTCACAAGTACCCAATGTTACTTTAATATCCTATAAACTCCTCTATTAAATTCCTATATATCCCTCCAAGTAAAATAAATACAACTAAAATTCCTCGAAACCAGTCCTCAATTACCCGAAAAAAATGAGAAAACTAGTCCCGAATTCACTATACGGTTAAATAAATACAGTATACCATACGTATCTATGGCACATAATGAAGTTCACGTAATTAAATATGAAATTAGAAAATAAAATATGGCGCAATATTATCATATGATCTCATACGCTTACTACCACCAACTCGAGCAACTCAAAATATTTAAATTAAATAGCCCCAGTTACGTTTACAAAATCTTACAATGGGTGTGTGTAAGACAGATATAATAAAATATAATATGTTTATCACAATATAGTTAATACTTGATCTACAAAAGTATCGTCATAAACTGACTACCACAAGTGTCCTATGGTAACAGGAAAAATCAGTTGTTTACAGCGTACACTGACTGATATTAACAAATATTCTGGGCAAAATTGAGTTCTACTTGAACAAGTTAAAGTTTGAAACTTGCGTGAAATCCAGTGTCTTCGCAGCGGTGGCTACCATTTTCTATTTCTGTAGAATGCTGTACGGAGCCATATAGTACTCTCTAAGTCCACGGTAAAAATCCAATTTTTCTCTCATATAAGTGGATTTGACTCAACGTTGATCCATACAATATCCCAAGTTGAAGTTAAGAAGAACAAAAACCAACAACAGAAAAAGGAAAAGAAAGAACGAAGAAAAGAACCCTGAAAAAAGAAATATGTTAATAGTCTATACATGTACTGTCAGTCTAGACATCCCTTGATATACTCAAAATGAAATCTCAATATAAACTTAACCTCCTAATCGATTAACTCTCTCTGACAGTCAGTACGAGTAATTTCCATTACTGATCTCTAAACTAAAATAACTAATAAAGTCATACGAGTAAGACTTCTATTAATCATAAAGCTCAAACGACTAATATTAATATTCCTTAATATTGCTGGAAAAAGTTAACAAATGAACTACTATATTTCAAATTTTTCCCACAAAATTACATTGCTAATTGAGCTCAATATATTAGCTCTCTTTTTTTACATTAACAAAATAATACCAATTTGTATGAAGTCAATACCTATGAACTAAGTACCTAACAGCTATAAAAGCCGTTGACCTCCAGCCAACAAAAAATACATTAGCCAAAGATATGGGAATTAAAATTACTGGAATATTCATCCCCATACAAAAAACTGTAATATTTCTTACCAATTGGCAAGAGTCCTAATATCGGTGTGTTTTTACCCTAGATGTGATCAAGGCCTTTTATAATGATAATTTCCCTCTGTCATGAATTTTTTGTATGCAGCTATAAGGAAAAAATCAATTCATCAGACAGTGGACGAATTCTCTAGGCATAATTGGGAACAATCTAGTTAATGGAACTATAGTAACATTCTGCTACTCACAATTTAACATCCGAACTGGAATTACACCATGAAAAAATCACCTATGGCGTTAAACTATCTAATCCCAACAAATATGTTATTTCTACGGATCTATAATCTCCAAACAAATCCCATAATCTCAAACGATACCCGGGAAATATGTATCACCAATCGGTCATCCGTTATCATAAGGTGAAATACTTAATTACTTCATTCGAAAATGTGACATAAAATTCAACGGCTTACATCACTCTATACACAACGAACAATGAATGCTCCCCCAAACAAATTTTTATTCGTGTTCATTCCAGCCAGTCAATCAGAATGCTCTCGAGATGTCAAAACGTTCATTAACCAATAGCTTTGCGACACTCAACAATTATACGCCACAGATCAACATATGCATAGACACTTAACTGAGAACTTCGTTACGAATATATGTATCAAGGGTAGTGCGTTCGAAGTAACACCACGGGGACATGCTCCATAATAACAAAATAAATACTTTGTCATATAGTTAATTAAGAAAGGTAATAAACATTGCTCGCATACTCTCAATATTAACTAATTGAGACAATAAACCCAACTCTACCGTCTGAATCTCACACGATTTTTGCTCAAATGGAGGCAGTTTTTAACACCAGGCCCTAGTGTGCCCTTTCTAACGACCCCTCCGATCTTCAATCGCTCACGCCAGGGAATTTGATAGGAGCCCCTTTAACCGCATTTTATGAAAAAGATATAATACAAACCTCAGATAACAAACTGTCGTTTTGGAAAATCTGTTTCTAAATGCAGTTTCTCATGCATGCAATGCATGTTTTTGGAAACGGTGTACGGTTGACTACCTCCACAGATTACAGCAACGACCTAAATGGTCACGTCCCTCAGCTAACCTAGAAGTTGATCAAGTGGTATTAATCAAAGGTGTAGATACACCCCCCTTAAAGTGGCCATCAGCACGTATTGATGAGGTGATAAAAGGCAAAGATGGTAAGGTGTGGGTAGCACGTCCTAAAACTCAGGAGCGTGAGGTCACTAGACCTATTGCCAGGTTGTGCCCTCTTCCCTCTGTCTCTAAGATAGATCATACTGAGTGAATTCACACTGGTGGAATCCACCGACTTGTTACACGAATTAACACAATATTTAATATTACTCTTTTTTCTTGTTGTTTCAAGTTTTGTTAATAAATAAATATTAGTTCCCTTTATTGGGTTGAGTTATTGACCTTGAAGTTTGGTTTGTTCTCTTAGAGAGGCTTTTCACTCTGTCACGCGGGCAGAATGTTATAATTTGCGAGACGTGATTCCAACGGCGTCAAATATCAATTTGGAGACACCCTGTACATATATCTTAGAACCTACGAAGTCGGTGCCGTGTACCTACCAGCAACAAATCTCTCTGCGCGCGCGAATCCATTTTTATTCACCAGTAGCTTTCAGAGTTTCGTCCAAAACACTCCTACTGTGTATGTCTGCTCACGGTAAATAAAACTGAACCCCATGTCAGAAATTAGTGCGATGTATTCAATTTACGTTGTTTGGGACTTCACGGTAATTTGTGTGTGTGTGTGTGTGTGTGTGTGTTAATTTTGGAACTAGTACCAATATTCAACCTAACCACTACATAACACGCTTGATATTCTCCGTGACTTTTCGTAAGAAAGCCGATAGTTCGTTCTCTCTCTCTCTCTCTCTCTCTCTCTCTCTCTCTCTCTCTCTCTCCTCTAACACGTTTTGATTGCCGTGTACTTTGTCCAGAAAGCCGGTATCTCTCTCTCTCTCTCTATCTTTCTCTCCCTCTCTCTCTCTCTCTCTCTCTCTCTCTTTCTCTCTACAATGAGCTATAGTTAATTCCATTACAAGTTATTGATTGTCTCATGTCTCTTTTCAAACATACCCAACAATGCAATTTGTTTATGTATTTACTCCTGTAAAGTGCAGTGCTCTTTCATAACTTGTCGGTGACATTTGTTCCTATACTAATGACATTTTATATTCAGTGCGAAGCGATAATATTACAGTATGTATCAGAGTAGCCACTATGCTGTCTAATTTATGGGATTTGTTCGTATTATTTTGTTGTAGATGTTCATTACCTACGGAGGCTATTTGGTATAGTTAGAGACGTATGGATTCATCATTCTGTAGTGATTAACGAGCTTGAAACCAAGTTATTTTATCATGGATACCGATGGTTTGTAGTATCAATAGTTTGTGACCGACTGTCTAGAAGATTTGTCAAACTAACTAGTATAATACAAGGGCAAGTCGTTGTAGTTGATGACGATCCAGAGAAAAGTCTGTGCTCATATTGTGGTGGTTATTTCATATTATTACTCTGTTTCCAAATACCATATTTTTTTATATATTTTCTTAGTTTTTCTAAAATTCTTTCAATCCTCCCATAATATGAAACAGCCACAATGGTTTATTATATTAGGAAAATTTGAGTGCATTATAAATGATTCACATAATGAGAGTGATCCCAAAGGCGGCACAGTTTTTTACATTCTAACTGAGATTAATGTTCCGAAAATTTCAAATGTATTACCCCTCGGAGAGACGAAGAGACATGAGAATTGGAGAGCATTTCAAAATTTGATACGTCTTAGATAGTAACGGACACTTTGATGTGGGTACGACACCCATTTTTGAAAGTGTGAGGAATAAAAAATAGAACCATTGTCAAAAGCAATTTAAATATTGAACTCATAAATGAATACATTTTAATAATCAATTTACTATGAAGTTATCACTAAATAGGGTATCAGGCGATGAAATAGGACTAAATAGAATGAATAATTTCGTCTTCCTTAGACGGGTGTCGACGAACATGAGTATCGGCACTCTGTCTATCGGCAATCTGAAAAAATGGTTTGACAGTTGAACTACTTGGTCTAATAACGCGGTCTTGTCTTCGTCCTATGAAATGCTTTCGGATGTTCATCTTGTTTATCAAATTTGTGTCTTTTTCGACTCTTCTCACAACTTCTCCGTTGATAAGGGTATTATCACCTTATTATGAGTTATATTCTGTAAAACCATAATTCCAATAGTACTAATCTTTCCGAAATCGATGCTTGAATGTCGTGAAGAATAGAAGATACAGCATTTTGACATAATTTTCACAGGAAACGCTTCAATCCTAATAACATATGATTTTCTATTTTATCACAATCATTGGATTATGTAACATATATGTCATGTATTTTTACTATCTATTTTATATACATTGTATCTGAGATATTTTCAATGAGCGCTGATTAAAACATTGGAAATGAATGAGAATAGTATGTACATGTGGATTACAGAACACGAAATTAATCAGGATATTTTGAGGAACAGTTTAAGTGAAATTTCTTACATCACCGAAAGTAGTATGTGTTTCAAAATATATTGCAAATTCTCCATACTTCGCAACTGAAATGAAACATATTTATATACTCCATATGTGTAGTTTCCACAATACGATCACTGTGAACTCGTTACATATACTGTAGTCAAGAGTCGATTGGGAAAATATTTTATAGTATGTCCCCAGATTGAATTTACAAGAGGTAACATTTTTTTTATTTTACAAAAAAACATTTTCGCGTTCAATAGTACCTGTCTATGTTCCAAAAAATTATTTTTCAATTTATTTCATTGCATTATGTTGGAAATACATCCGACGTGTTTAGACGATACGCGAAATCGGCGAAAAAATATATCTATCCAAACTATCTAAACTCCACAAAATATTTCTAAGCAACAAATAATTTTACCGGATGTCGTAAATGTTTCAATACATACCCATCTATCAATATCATGAACCATCCATAAAAGTTTAAAAATACCATTTTCGGCTAGATAGTATTTAGAATATTATAATGAGCTTGTAGAAATTCGAATCCCCATAAATATTCAATGCACCTTTTTGGGAAAGTTCCGTAATAGAACAAGGGAACATATAAAAGGCAAAATTTACCTTAAATCGCTCTCATTCTTTCTCGTTTTACTTACCTCCAAGCGAGCTCGAGACTTCTAGTTCCTCATGTTTAAATAAAAATATTTTTTCTTAGCAAGTGCGGATTGCAAACTCTAAAGTATTATACAGTCGTTACGGAGTGTTGTCTATTATGTAAATAAACCTGACCAAGTTCCTTCAAATCCGCAGATGTTCCTTCGAGCCGGGATTTAAATGATCTTTTTAGTTGGTACGAATCCGCAGTTGTTTCTTCGAATCCAGTTCAAATCCGCAAACGGTCCTTTGAGATGAAAAAGTGATCCACAAATCAAGATATCAAACAGGTACAGTGAACAATTGACAAACAAGGTATTTCGCAAAAAAAATTTCTACAATTATTTATCACACTTTATCTAAACATAACGATCATTTTTTACAAATTTGAATGAAGTATTTAAAAGTGCTATTTATATAAATTATATTTTTATTTTGGCTTGCATGTCAACAACATACTCAACAACTGTTATCCTGAATCTATTCTTACATTACAAAACCGAAGTATTTAACAATTGATATTTCAAACTAAACTTACTGTAAATCGTTTACAATCTTTTGCATCATATTATCGTCGTATTTTTACTTCAACTAAAACCGATTCAAAAGGCAGGTATAAGGTGTTGTTAAAATTATTATACCCAACGCCATTTATAACATTTGTATTATCATAGAGGTATATTTTTATGAACATTTCTCGTTTTATATATATATATATATATATATATATATATATATATATATACATATATATATTTTCCTTGTTATTTATGATTTATTAGAATAATATATACTTGCCGAAACCTTCTAGATTTTGTAGCTTCAAAACCTCTACAACTCAAAATAAAACAAGACGCTTACATAAAAATTTACAACTTTATTTATTTAATCATTATTCAAATAGAAAACGATTACCTATTTAAAGAGAAACCACCATTCATCCTTTCTCCATTCACACCGTAGGTATCCTGTACATATATATTACCGTTTAGGACTTTAAACCAACAACAAATCTCTTTATATTTCGAAAATTTATTTAAGTTATTCGTATGATTATTTTGATTCGGGCTAGCTGTTATAAAATCTATATCTAAATGAATGATATTTGATTAAGTTTTGAAAATATCAGTCTTATACGAATATAAGAAAGTGGGTTACTAATATAAAATTCAAAGTTTTTTTAATTGTAATTTTGTTACGGATCTTGCGAAGTGTGAATTCCCACCTCTTATTTCCTTCGCTCGCTTAATATTCGATTAGTCTCGTTATTATAGACTAGTGTATTTCGCTGTGCTTATTATGTTTGTGGTGGTGTCAACATCCTTAGTTAACTCGGCCTTGGGACTCTGCTCAGGTGGTGAATTCGAACTTAGTTACACTATTTTTTATTACCTCAATTGGGATGAGGTGAATTAACCAACAAAATTTCGGGACAAATGCATTTATTTGACACATAAAGTTAAATTTACATAAACGGTATATTCTCAATACAAATACGAATAAATATCAGTTATTACAGTAAAAATGTCCAACTCAATATTTTATATATACCAAAAATAAGTTAGGGACTTATCTTGGGAACACTCGGGACGCACAGCTCGCAGCAGTAGTCAAGGGTTCTTGAGCCGTTGTTGTCTGGACTTGGACGCTGTATGGTCCGGTAGAGTGGATGGTCTGTAGAGTCCGTCAGGTCTGTAAGGGCAAGTACGTGGTGGTAAAGTTTGTAAACAGTCCGCAGAGGCTGCAGAGCTGTGGAAAAGAAACAGTGGAAAATTGAAGAGGAATAAAATGAACAGGTAGGAGCTTATACTCCAATACATACAAAAATTGAATTGAATTTTCAAAATAAAACCACAGGAATCTGCTAATTATTATCCGTCCTGTTCCCGAATTAACCAGAAAAAGCAAATTTAAGTCGATGGAAAATAACCATATGGAGAATCTGTTATAAATTCGCTTCATAAAATAACTTTTGACGCCACGAGATTTTTTTAGAGAAAGATAATAACGGCGAAGAAAAAATGGAAACGCCATAACAAAACACTGTTTTTTTAAAAACGAAATATTCCAACTAAATAGAAAAATCGAAATAGAATGATTTGTAAGCACACAATTACAATTTGAAAATATATACATAACTCACCAGCCAGAAAAATTAAAAATCACATGTATTATTTAAAAGCTGAATGCTGAATTACTTCTTAGCGAAGAATAAACAAAAGAGAGCGAGTTCTACTTGAATCGTAGTTTAAGTAGATATTTTTACGATGGCAAAAACTATCACCGATGTGTTCCTAATATTTGAAATAATAGGATTTGGAATTAGAGGTGAGAGTAACCGGCGAATAAGTAACGCTCCAAAATAATTGATGTAAATAGAAACATGTCTCAGTGACATGTTACAAGGTTAGCTAACTATTATTGAGTTTAATGTTAACATATTGATATGTTCATTAGCAAATTCAACTCTGATGTGAAACAGAAAACGACTAGACGATATTGAAAGTTATTCACCTCCAGTGACGACGGTATGTAGGTTAGTATAGATGTCCTTCCTTAAATTCTTGATAACATGCTCTTTCTTACACTGTAAACTTTTTTTCTAGGAATTGATGCATTTCTTTTTCTCTTTTCAGATCAGGATGTTATCTTACTGCCTAGATGTTGACAATGAAATACCACTTACCACTGTATCACTTGATGATTAGATATTATAAATCATTAGGAGTATGCGTCTCAATCACAATTTCATAATCCACTCTTATTCATAGGAGTGGTTAATACACGTATGTTCTGTGACACTTTATCGGATGAACAGGCGGATGGCCTATGGGTGGTTACCGATAGGAAGAAGTTTCCAGAGGGTTTACAAGAAGTAGAAGAAGTCTCTAGATGGTTAGCAAGTAATGACGGTAGCGTCTACGGGGGTTCTGCAAAAAGTAAATAAGTGTGTATGTTGTTACGTGGATAGGGTATCTAGAGGGTGGTTTAGAAGAAGCGAAGGGGTTTTTAAGGGTAGCGTCTACGGGGGATTACGCAAAAAGTAAGGGTGTATACAAGAACGGGGGTTATGCAAAAAGTAAATAAGTGTGTATGTTGTTACGTGTATAAGGTATCTAGAGGGTGGTTTAGAAGAAGCGAAGGGGTTTTTAAGGGTAGCGTCTACGGGGGAGGATAGCGTCTGCGGGGATTACGCAAAAAGTAAGGGTGTATACAAGCACGGGGGTTATGCAAAAAGTAAATAAGTGTGTATGTTTTTACGTGTATAAGGTATCTAGGGGGTGATTTAGAAGAAGCGAATAGGGTTTTAAGGGTAGCGTCTACGGGGGAGGGGAGCGTCTACGGGGATTACGTGAATAAGGGTGTATACAAGAACGGGGGTTATGCAAAAATAAATAAGTGTGTATGTTTTTACGTGTATAAGGTATCTAGGGGGTGATTTAGAAGAAGCGAAGAGGCTTTTAAGGGTAGCGTCTACGGGGGGGTTGCGTAAAAAGTAAATAAGGGTGTATACAAGAAGTAATTAGAAGAAAGAAAATATATGGAGGATTGTGTGTGTGTAAGAGATGAGGGGTAGTGCTTACGAGGGGGAGGGGCTATGCAGTTAGCTGATTTTTTCAGGATTCTATATTTTGAAAATCTCAAAGGAATGTTATTAGATTGATAACCAACATTTTTTTTAAAACGGATATGTGTGTGAATTCATATCATTTTATAGAAGGTTTTTTTTATATTGTAATAAATGAAATCTCACATTATATTAAATTCGCTTAGTAGGTAATATTTATGCGTTATTTCTATAGCGAGGAAGCACGTGCAGGCCAAATCATTTATTCAGACAAAAGTGAACTTGTTTCAAATATGATTAGATTGCAATGTCATGATTTCTGGTTTATAATTGTTAGTAACAGATTAGATTGTACGAAATCGTAGAAAATATAGTTTTCTGGAAATATGATGATGATATCAAAAATAACTCATTGGACTTGTGCATACCCCTCTATAATAAAATATTCTTTTAAATAGTGCTCACAGTAATTAATAGGCAATAGACTGTACTTAGTGTTCCAGTGAAAAGTTGTCGTTTAAGGTTCCACAATACATAGTAAGTTTTTTATAAGTTTACTATTTTTTTTTCATTCATCTTTAACTATTCCAATAAACTTAATTGTTAAATTATTATTTTTCTGTTATCTTTTCAAATAATTCTTTCTTTATTACAGATGAATTTTTTAAATAAGATTAATACAATAAGCACTGCTTTTGCAGAAATAAAACCCGTTATAAAACTGAAAGATTTACCAAAGGATACACCACATAGAATAAACAGCGCAAAGGTGCGCCAGGGGCAATTTGGAGCCCAAATACTTCTGGAGCTGGAAGAAAATATAGTAATCCTCCCCAAAAGGGTGACGGATGCATTTGCGTCGCGTGTAAATCAATTTACGCCGGGGAAAATCAGCATTACATTCCTGGGACTTCAAACTTTCCAAAGGGTTTCCCCTAGGACCCCCTTCAAAATAGAGGAGAATGTATAAAAAACATAACAAAAACAGTACATATTGAATTTCAACACCTTGAAAAATAATCTGGACACAGGTAAACAGCTTCAGTTTTCAAAATCGTAAGTTTTTATAATTTTTTGAGAATGAATTCTGAGGAAATAGCTCTCCTAACTGATGATATTGTTAAAAAGTTTCAAGCAATTGAGAATATTTTATTTCAAAAAAAAATTGTACTATTTATGATATAGAAAAATGGTCAAAACAAGCTAAATGTCACATTAGACTTTGCAACTTAGCAATAAGTGATGGGGATCTAACCATTGGTACATTACGTAAACTACAAACCAACTTGGGTCACTGAAAGCGGTTTAGAATAATAATTCAGAATCTAAGTAAATCTGGAAAGGGGCTTACTGTTAATAAAAAAAGAAGAAATAGAGTAAAATGGGAAGATATTAATTCAATTTTTGAAAGTAGAGTTCGAACCGGGGTTATTATAAATAAATCTCATAAAGATATCTTACAGTTTTTTGATGATTCGTGGTTTCTTTTCAGCACTAGAATGAAAAACGCATTAAAAAAATGCAATATGTTGAAAGTAAATACTTGTTTTTGTGCAGAATGGTTTGCAGTTAATGTAAGAGATGTCATTTTAAATAAACTTTCAGAATATTCTGAGGAAGGATCGGGGTGGGCCTTAAGTAAAATTATATCTCTGGAAATCAATATAAATAAATACGAGGTGCCTAGTGGAATATCATCATATATTAAATTACCAGACATAATAGCTAAAAGAAAGGCGTGTATCAACGTTCAGAATGACGATAATGCATGCTTTGCTTGGGCAATTGTTTCAGCTTTGTTCCCTTGCGTTATTAATAAAAATCCTACACGTACTTGTTCATATCCTCATTATAGCAAAGTTTTGAACATTAACGGTCTTACATTTCCTGTACACCCAAATCAGATTACAACTTTCGAAAAAAATAATGTTAATATTTCGGTTAATGTTTTTGAATTGGAAATTTTCAGACAATCAAATTTTAGTGTTGTGCCAGTACGTTTAACAAAACAAAAAAGGGAAAAGCATGTCAATTTACTGATTATTCAAAATAAATATTTTCCTAAAAAGAATTATTGTGAACCAGAGTCAGATAATGATGATTATGATTTTAGTGATGATATACAGTATCACTATATTTGGATAAAAGACTTGTCAAGACTTTTATCCAAGCAACTCTCTAAAAATACTAGAAAAAAATATATATGTGATAGATGTTTGAATTATTTTGTTTCTCAAGAAAAATTGGATGACCATTTCAAATATTGTGAAAAAATTGATAATAATTGTAAAATTGAGTTTTCTAAAGATCCATATGTCAAGTTTAAAAATTTTGTATACAAAGAAAAAGTACCTTTTATTATTTATGCAGATTTTGGATCACTACTTATTCCTTATATTGATGTAGATGCTAGAATAAAATCTCAAAAGGGATATGGTTCACAGTCGGTAACGAGAAGTGCTAGGTATCAAAAACATAAAGCATATAGTGCTGGACTATATTTTAAATGTAATTTTAACGATAACTGGTCATTTTATGATAGTAATCGAAGTTCTTATTGTATGCTATGGTTTGTAGATAAAATTGAAAATATTGCAAAATTTGTAATGTCAAAATTAAAAAATGTTGAACCAATGAATGTTGAAGTGAATTTAAAAGATGCTTCAGATAAATGTCATATTTGTGAGGAGATATTCAAGGAAGGTGATAAGATTGTTAGGGAACATTGTCACCTAACAGGTAATTTTCGAGGTTTTGCTCACAACCACTGTAATCTTAATCATAAAAAATCATTTGTCCTTCCAGTAGTTTTTCACAACCTAAGTGATTATGATTCACATTTCATAATTAGAGATTTAGCTAACCGAAATTATGTTCAACTTTTACCTGTTAATAAAGAAAAATACATAAGTTTTACAATCTGGGATAATAATACAAATATTAGGTTTAGATTTATAAACTCTTTTAGATTTATGAGATGTTCATTAGATTCATTGGTATCAACATTAGAACCAGAAAATTTCATTCCACTTAGAAAAGAATTTTCTAATCTAAATACTGAACAATTTAGTTTATTAACTAGAAAAGGTGTTTTCTTTTATGATTATTTAGATGATATAAAGCGATTAGATGAAACTGTATTACCTAGTAAAGAATATGTTTACAACAAACTTAACGATGAACATATAAAAGATATTGACTATAGGCATGCAAAATTAGTTTGGTTAGCATTTAGTATGAAAATCCTTGCTGATTACAGTGACTTGTATCTGAAAACAGATATTTTACTTCTAGCGTCTGTTTTTGAAACATTTCGTGATACTTGCTGGAAAACATATGGTTTGAATCCTGGTCATTATTATTCAGTTCCTGGTTATACTTGGGATTGTATGCTCAAGTAAACTCATTGTAAATTAGAGACAGTGCAAGATATTGACATGCTGCTATTTTTTGAAAGAGGTATAAGGGGTGGAATATCTCAGTGTTGTAATCGATGCGGTGAAGCTAACAACAAGTATATGCCTACGTATAATGAAAACAAACCTGTGAAGTATCTTTTATATACAGATATTAATAATCTTTATTGTTGGGCTATGAGTCAGGAGCTTCCCTACGGAGGATTTAAATGGGTAGATCATAATATTGATATAACTCAAATTCCAGATGATTCCCCTGAAGGGTACCTGTTCTAGGTTGATTTAGAGTACTCAAAAAATAAACATGATCTACACAAAGATCTGCCATTCTGTGCAGAACATATTTCACCACCAAATTCTAAACAAAGGAAATTAATGACTACTCTGTATAAAAAAAATTATATAATACATTACAAAAATTGAAAGCAAGCTATAGCTCATGGATTTTTGCTTAAGAAAGTTCATAGTGTATTAAAATTTCAGCAAAGTTGTTGGTTGAAGCCTTATATAGAATTAAATACTTTGATGAGATCCCACGCAAAAAATAATTTTGAAAAAAAATTGTATAAACTTATGAATAATGCAGTATTCGGGAAAACGATGCAAAATTTGCGTAAACATCGGTTAGTGAAATCAGTTCGAACGTGGTATGGCAAACGAGGAGCTAGAAATTTAATTGCAAGTCCCACATTTCATAGTCGTGTTATATTTAACGATGATGTTGAGAATCCTTTATTGGCTATAGAGCTTAAGAAAACTAAAATTGTATTTGACAAACCTCCTTATATAGGATTAGCAATTTTAGATATTTCAAAAATATGTGTTTATGAATTTCATTATGATTATATGCTGACCAAATTTTCACCTGAACAATGTAAATTACTTTATACCGATACTGATAGTTTAGTATACGAAATTAAATGTAATAACATATATGAGAAGAAGTAATAAAGGCGGATATTCACCGTTTTGATACTAGTGATTATCCTGTGAATAATGTTTGGGATATTCCTCTAGCTACTAAAAAAGTACCCGGAATTATGAAGGATGAAAATAACTCAAAAATTATGACACATTTTGTAGGTTTACGTTCTAAACAGTATTCCTTCAGAGTGTTAGGTGAGGAAAACGATGTAAAAAAAGCTAAAGGTATTAAGTCTAATGTGGTAAAGTAAAAAATAACTTCTGATGATTATATCCTCTGTTTGCAGAAATTCATAGAAAATCCTCAAGGAGAGTGTTTCATGCATGCAACTCAACGTTGTATACTATCAAAGTTACATGATGTATACACCATTGAACAGACAAAAATTGCTTTGAACCCATCAGATGATAAAAGATATTTGATACCTGGTTCACATGACACTCTTCCGTGGGGACATTATAGTATTATGGAGTTACAATAAATTGATTGGAATTTATTTTCAGATGAAGAGTTTGGAAGATCTATGTATTAAGATAATTTGTAATCGTATTACTAGAATTTCAAGTTTTCTTGTACAAGCTCAAATTCCTCAGTTTTTGAAAATAAAAATTTCTCGAGAATTTCGTACCTATAAATGGTTGCAGATAAAAGAAGAAAGTGATAAATCGGATCACTGTGATGCTATATTGCTTGATTTTGAATATGAAACAAAAATTTCACCAGAGCTTCGAGATACCTTATTAAATTTCACTTATTTAGATGTGTTTACTGAACACGATCTCTACTGCCTAATTAGTAAATATTACCACATTTCTCCTTTGGGTCTAAAAGTTTGCGAATAGTGTTTTTAGAAATATTTTAAACTTATGCCTAATATAAATTACACATTTCACGAAGAAATTAGTGTGAGCACTTCAGAAAATTTAACAGGATTTTATAATTCTGAACACTATTGGTGTCAAAATGATTTTGAGGCAGTTGTTTTCATATTACGAGAATATTTTGAGTGTCTAGAGGCTGCAGCAGATTTACCCTACTGATTTCACTGTATCTTTTATCTGTATAACTATATTTAATATGTACTGTCAAATGCATAATTTTCATTTTGCCTTTAATGTAATATGTACTGTTTTTTTTATTTGATGTAATATGTATATAAATACAATTAATAAAACAATATTCATATAACCTTGAAACTTGATTTTTTATCCTAGCTCCTTCCCCACGGGTTTTCAAGAATTTTTAACGTTATGACGTCGATTTGAAGTTTCATAAGTAGAACATGAGTAAGAAGTGCTGTTCCTTTAGACTGGTGTTTGAATTGTAAATTTGGAATTTTGTTGCCAAATATGCCTTTTCAGCAACATATGACGGTGATGCTTGAGGAAAATACCGATTTAGGTTAGTCTTTTCCCCATTTTGTTCTAACGCGATACGAATGTTCACCATCATGATCGTTTTCATTTACACTACATCGAGGTCGCTCTAATAGTTGAATAGTTGCAGGATTTAGAGTGCCATCTACAGGAAAATTTAATTTCTCTTGGAAATCTTTTAAAATCGATGACATATTTGTGATATCATGTTCCGACTTGTTAACATATCCAAATCTTTCGATAATTTACATTAATTTTCTCAGATGTCACTAAAGGTAGGATTATTATTAATGGTAAAAGGAACATCCTTCACTTTCGATGTTCAATACTGATTCCAAATCAACATAAAAGTTTCCATCATCAGCATTACTTGTGTTAGAGGTGAAATGAAACAAAGAATATTTTCATAATTTTATAATGTTAAATCATTGATTACATGGACTTTGTAATAGTACAGATATTCTCTAAGTGCTCTTCCTATTAAACTGCTGTTGTCATAAGAGTGAATATCACAAACAGCATACATTAAATCTAAACAATAGGAAAAGCCACATATTGGATTCGATATAAATGTCTTTAATAAATTAATGATATTATAATAAAAATCGCAAAAGTTCACTTTATTTAAAATTGAAATGTTATGTTGAAGCAAATTCTCATGAACACGTAGAATTTCTACAATTTCTTCTTCATCGAGGAAAACTGTTACATCATCTTTCTGAATTTTCACAAATTTTTGATTATCATAAATAACTTTAGTTATTTGACAAAAATCTTGGTACAACATGATGGGATTAGAATCTACAACATCATCATCTGGAGAATTGAAGAATAACTCGTTACTTTTATGCAGCACTTCTATGATCTCATCCCATTCTGAAGTATTGAATGACGTTCCACGATAAACGATGATAAAATGATGGCAGGTGCAAAAGTTCTGACAGGACTCAGGCAACATCCAACTTCAAATCGACGACCAACATTGAAAACTGTATGCAATAAATAATGTCTTTCTTTTCTTATTGCAATTTCATAATTAAGTACAATTTGATCTAAATCACGATCATAATTTGGTTCTTCATCATAACTACTATTATCACTACATGACATTGTAACACTATAATACCCAGAATCGTGACTACTCATTATGATGACTTCTAAGCTAATGTCGATCAATTTATATGTTTATCTCTGTCCTCCACTCAATTAAAGTTGATTGGTTGCTGGCGATCTATACTACTACGTCATCAGTGTTAATCCAACTGTTACGTTTCCTCTTCAACACCTTTTCAATGAGATAAATGTGGGGATTTTTGGTTTTTTGTAATTCTTCTTCATAGAAACAACCTCTAATAGGCGATCCAGTCATATCTTCTATCAAATACGTTACAGGATTCGTTATTTTGACTTTCGTAATTTTGAATAGTTCAGTTGTAAAATTGGGAGTGTAACCTTTTTCAAAAGCTTGTTTCATTTTACTTATTCGCACAATATCTCCCACATATAATTTTCTGGGTCCGG
The DNA here is from genome assembly GCA_963921935.1 of Galeruca laticollis. Lineage (NCBI taxonomy): Eukaryota > Metazoa > Arthropoda > Insecta > Coleoptera > Chrysomelidae > Galeruca > Galeruca laticollis. The sequence goes on along the minus strand of OY998178.1, from coordinate 193,597,179 downwards.
CGATTTTCAAATAACTGAATTTCTTATTTAAAATAAATTTTTCGTTACTTCGATTCACCTCTGATGGTTTGTATCCAGTTTTACTATGTTTTGTGTCGTTGTATTCCTTTGTGATTTGAGGTAAAATATCGATCCATTGGTATTTCCCAATTAAGCTGAAATGTTTATATATTTTGTCTTGAGCGTTCTAATAACTCTTTCTGCAATTGCAGCTTTCTTCGTACTAAATGTACTATAATGATTGATATCATGTTTTTTCATTAGAGATTTGAATTTACTACTGTAAAATTCCGTTCCCTGATCTGATTGTAGATTTTTTGGCGTTCGACTCCTGATAGTACTCGAAAATGCTCGTGTTATTTTTTCGGCTGTTTTCGTCTTGAGTGGACGAGTCCACATGAATTTCGAGAAACAATCGATAACCACCAAAATCATTTTAAATCCTTTATTATGCTTTGCATAAGGTCTCATTTCGGCTAAATCCATTTGCCATAAGTCATCAAGACCTTTGATTATTGTTCGTCGACGTGGATAATTTCGTCGAATCGGTTTATGCAATTCTTTAACAAGTTGAATCCTGTCTGCAGACATGATGTATTGTGAACAAAGACGGTTATTTTGTTATATATATATATATATATATATATATATATATATATATATATGCTAAAGGTCAATATGCTAAAGGTCAATTATTGTTCTTCTTCTAAATTACACTGTACGAGAAGATCCATACAAAAATAATCTCTACTACCCAATTTGAATTCTATTTTATCGTTCTTCTTTATGCTAAGGCCGTTTAACTGTTGATAATGATATTCTATATTATTCTTCAATAAAACGCTGCCATCAGAAGCATAATGTTTACAATTTTCAATTTTACAATCAAAAAGGAATACAAAAGCCGTACCTTCCGTATCCAAAACGTAAAAGTTCTTGTTGAATTTCTTCGTGCCCCTAAAGCTGATTAGACACTTTGTGTGATACTTTTCTGCGAATTGCTGTATCTGTCTGCTGATATTTGTCGATGAAACGAGATTATCGACATTTTTTTTATCGGAATGTTTGTATTGAGAGTAGCAATCCTTGAATCATAGTTTCTATGTATTTCATCCAATGTATCTTTCATTTTTTTGTCAAGTATGTTTACTATAAATTTTCTATTTGATTCTATTGCATTATCTACATACTTTTGAGTTGATCCATTATTTATCAAGGATTTCATTTTATCATTTATTTGCTGAATACTTGTGTTCAACGACAATTGAGCTATTTCGATTTTTTTAAATCGTGCTTCGAGATTTGTATCATACTTCTTTTTATATGCGTCAGAATGTCGACCAAACTTGTCGAGACTCATTTTGAAAATGAACATAATTCTATCGATGGTTAATATATATAATCGGCTTCACGAAGTTCATGTATAATGGCTACAATCTCATTATCATTGGAAGTGTTACCTGCATCCTTGGAAGCTATTAACTCTCTAAGTCTTTCAACAATCTCGTTTACATCGTCCCAGTAAACGTACTCTATATCTTTATCATGATAGGTCATGATGTGATCAGGTAATCCTTTACCTACGATGTTAGTGGTAGTGTTTCGTCTTATAATAAATTGCTTTTTAATAATATTAATATACTTCCACCGCTGAGAACCTTTTAGTGTTCTATCTTTTTTTAAATGAACCCCCGTACGTTCCAATAATATTTTGTATGTAGGTAAATCATCTTCGGTATATTTGAGATGTTGGTAGAAAAGTAATTGGTAAAGACCTGGAATAGCAGGTATTCTATCCCATCCTTTATCTCCTTCTACGAATATATCTCCGTTTTTTGCGTCAAAGTTGATGCGTTTATTCCCCAGAGTCCACTGATCGTTTTCAGCATTATACTTTGGACCGTACAAATCATCGACTTGTGAGTCTTCGTTAAAGAAATCGATGACACATCGTCGACCCATTGTAGGATATTGTTCGATGTACTCGTTGACTGTTCGTGGTGAGAAATGTTCACTAGTATTCACTTGAGGTTCACCATCATCATCATCATCATCATCATCATCATCCGTAAATACTGATTCATTTTTCGAGTCATAACTGTATAATTCTTCATCACTGATAAAATTGGGAACATGTTCTTTTTTCTCTTTAGATGATGTGGGCTGTGGTGGTGGTGGTGGTTGTAGGGTTGCTGTAATCTGCTTGTTTGCCTTAGATGTATTCATAATATTTAAATATTTACGATATATTTGATTGGATTAGATATAGGTTTGAAAATTCTACTTAGTGTCTCATCATGCTCAGTTTAAAAGATAAATACTTTTTTCTAATAATTCGTTTCAGATCTGCAATTTTTCGTTTTCGCACAACGTCTGCATCAGATGACATCATAATGAAAAATGAATGGTTAAATAATTATTAAATTTTTATATACATATCGAATCCTTTACGATATCTACCATCTTGTAAATCAAAGTCTTTAACAATAACCAAAGCGCCATATTTATCATTCCAGCATTCATAGCACATTTTCTTGAATTCTTCAAAGGACATGTCGGGGGAAACGTGTTCGTTGAAGGCATGTTTAAGGTTAATTTCATCCTGTTCAAACATTACAATCATATTGCAGTTATCACGTATTAGCTGCTTTGGTATTTTCGAATAAGTCTGACATAGGTAGAAGACATCAATACTTCTGTGTCTACACATGGAAAAATATTGTTGAATTGTTTGTTGTTTGTCGCATGACACATCGTCAAAAATGAAAATCGAATTGGGTTTGGATTGTGTAGGACTTACAATTTCATCGTTTTATTTAAACGGATAATATCCCACACCTTTTACACCAGTCAATACTTCTTCGAGCAGTTGGTATTTTGGTTGATATGGAGATTTAGAATAAACGTAGACATTTTTAAATTTTACACCATTTGGATTGAACAGCAATGATAGCACAATATTTGTTTTCCCACATCCACTGGGGCCACAAATAATAGCACGAAACGAATCAGGTAATAAAAGTCCATGTTTTCGACTACGTCTATCTTCCAAAACGCTATCGAAATTTTCAATCGGTAATGACTGCTCTTGTTTAACAATCTCCATCTTATGATACTTTTTCAAACAGTGCAGCTATAATTATAGGTTCCATCGTGAGCAAATAGTCAGTCTTCATGTTGATTCACGAAGGTGAAGGTGTGCTAAATTCACTCATAAACAATTTGCCTATTGAGCTTCATTTTCCTGGCTACCAATACTGTGGACGTAAGTTTTACTATTTTTATTATTTCACAATATTAAATCCTCTATTTATATAGCTGGAACGCATCTTAAAAAACGGCTACTACGAGGAGATACAGGTGTCAACGCTCTCGACGCAGCTTGCAAAAATCACGATATCGCATAAGCATCTAACAAGTCACTCACAGATCGTCATAAAGCTGATTTGGTACTAGAAAACGCCGCTTGGGGGCGAGTAAAGTCAAAAGACGCTAAATTAGGTGAAAAGGCAGCCGCCTGGTTCGGAACCAACGGAATGAAGGTTAAACGCAAGTTGGGAATGGGTATGAAGAAGCGTCGATCTTTTCATCGTGATGTGGTTATGAAGGTGAAGAAATCCATGAAAAAGGGATCTTCGCTGTCAGATACAGCGATGTTTGCATTGCGAGCAGCAAAATCTCTTATTCAAAAATTCGGAGGCCGAAAACATGTTCCAATACCTAGAATAATACCTGTAGCTAAATCTGGAGGATTTTTACCTCTAATACCTCTTTTAGCTGGACTTTCAGCTTTGGGAGCATTATCAGGCGGTGCTGCGGGAATTGCGAAAACTGTGATCGATGCAAAAAATGCTCAAAAGAAATTGGAAGAAGATCATCTTCATAATAAAGCTATGGAGCCTATAGGTAAAGGATTGTATTTGCGAAAGAACGCTAAAGGTGGATATGGATTATTCTTGAAAAAAAACTACCATTGAAGCTACCCAATAGAGCATTATTCGACTATGAATTAATCAAGTTTGCCAAATTATTGAAAATAAAATATTTCCGAGATGTGTACATGCGCGATTCTCTACCGAAAAACGGACCTCGACGATGTGAATCAGCAATACTAAATTTGGATGTGTCTAAAAACTCAGGCACGCATTGGGTAGCATATAGGAAGATGAATAACTGCGTCGAATATTCCGATTCATTTGGTAATCTGAAGCCTCCGAGAGAACTTGTCACTTATCTTGCTGGCAGTAAAATATTTTACAATTACGAGCAATACCAAAATTACCATCAGATCAACTGTGGACATTTGTGTTTGCAATTCCTCTATAATGTCTGAAGCATGGTTGGTTGGCGAAACACAATTGTTGTCGTCTTTTACAAGTGCCGAATTGAAAACTATTCCTCTAAAGTATTTGGTAGAGCGAGTTAAACCTTGGGATTTATTAGACAATTGGCATAAATTACCAATAGAATATCAATCGAATTTCAACTTGCAAATTTGCTTGCCTTGTTTTGTGCATTACAATCGAACGGATCAACGTACTCATGTCGATGGTCCGGTTACCTCACAACGCAACTGTCATGCATGTTATTATTATTTGAAAAAATAAATTGTTTTTTCTAATCTAGTAATATTATTTAAATACACCACACCCATAAACATCACAGTCATGTCTCAACTGTTGAACTTAACGTCCACATCGAATGAATTCTCCTTCACTCCTCCCACACCGATAATATTGAAACCTGAAAAAGAATACTTTATTGGTGTGTTGGGGTTTTATTCGTATCATTCTATACCGAATATCGATGGTGAGAAATTTTATTTCTACAATAAAAATGATCGTAAGAAAGGACTCATCACCATTAACTTCCCGTCAGGATGTTACGAAATCACAGATATTGAAGCTTATCTCATCGATCAATTCAAATTGAAGACGGATACAACTGTGGCCGATATATCTTTGAAGCCCAACAACAACACTCTTCAGTGTGAAATTTACAGTCGACAGCACGCTATCGATTTTGAATACTCTGATAGTTTGAGTAAAATACTAGGATTTTCTCCAAAGAAACTAGATCCTGGTAAAGTCCACCGTTCCGATCTACCTGTTAACATTTGTAAAATATCAACTTTACTATTCGATTGCAATATTGCTGAAGGATCGTTTGACGGAGATGAGCCTGCTCATACAATATTCAGTTTCCCAATTACAGTGGACCCTGGTTATGCAATCAACGAACGACCGAACAATCCGATTTACTTAGCTGTGAGCAGCACAAACGAAATCACCAACATTACCGTAAGAGTGTTGAATCAAGATCTCGAACCAGTAAATTTTCGAGGAGAAAAAAGCACGTTACTTTTACATCTATTGGAACGTTAATGGGTCTACTTATCAACAACGACTATTATGAAAGTCCCTCATCATCTACAACAAAATTAGTCTCTTGCAGATCGTTCAAAAGAACGAAGCTTCATCTAACTCCTGCAAATCGAGCGTTTCTCAAAGCAATCGGATTAAAGTTGAAGAAGAATGACACTAAAAAGAAAGTACGTGCGTTCTGATAGGACACCACCATCAACGAAAATATCTTCGATATTTGACCTTTACCGAGATCCACAATATGAAGAGTCGATAAGAAAAGAAGATTTTCACACCTATGTTCCTTATGTGAAATCATTCAATAACAGCGATTCTGTGGAATTTGACATCCAACAAACTGAAGCATTTTTTCTCATGTACGAAACTCAACTTGAAATTAAGGGAAAATTAGATGTTAGTGGCGGAGGAGGACATGTTAATCTAACGCCAAATTGCGGTGCATTCCTCTTCGATTCTTGTTCCTACATTCAAAGTGGAAAGGAAATAGAAATAGTACGAGATCCTGGTATAGTAAGTACCGCAAAAAGTTTGTTGTGTTATAATCCACAATCGAAAGAAATGGCTTTAGCTGGCTGGAATTATCCCAATAAACCGCTATTGAATGATGTTGATAAATCGTTTAGTTTGTTGATTCCTCTAAAACACATTTTCAATGTATTCTATGACTATACTAAAATCACATATGGATAACAAACTTTTCGATTCATACGTGCTCGTCATGATAACGATGCTGTAATAGTAAATGAAGTAACAACAGGTACTACGACATCTAACACTACAATAAAGTTTGTTATAGATAGCATGGCATTGAAAGTTAAACACGTCTATCCTAACGATGAAATAAAATTACGTATGATGGAGCAAATAAAATGTGTTCGACCAATATTCATTCCGTTCAGAAAATGGGAACTTTGTGTATTGCCTACGTTAACGAAAGACGCTAAAAATGAGATTTGGTCAGTTAAAACGAGCTCGTCTGTCGAGAGACCTCGATATGTTATCGTATGCTTTCAAATAGATAGACGCAACAAGAAGACAAACGATCCTTCGCAATTCGATCACTTGAACACCAACAATGTAAGATTGGCTTTGAACGGAGATTTTTGGCCCACCGAACGATTAAAGATGGATTTCGGAACAAACGACTATACTCTTGCCTATCATAATTACGCCTCATTCTATAGAAGCTATACCAATTCCAGCATAGTACATCCAACATTGGACTATGAAGCATTCAAAGATCGTGCTCTCTTTGTCATAGACTGTTCCAAACAGGAGGAGGGTATGAGGGCATCAACAGTTGATATAAAAGTGGAAATTGAAGTAGGTGTAGGATTTCCTGCAAATACTAGAGCATATTGTATAATTATACATGACTGTTTATTGGAGTATTACCCCCTAACGGAAATTATCAAAACGATCATATAATACCAGTGTTGAAATACACAGCGAGACAGTTACAAATAAACCACGCGAGAATAGCATTCATTGACATTCAAGGCTTCATTATCGAGGGTACATTCCATCCTAAGGAATTGTCCATCGAAATCGGATATAAACATAGACACTACATATTTAAGCCGCCACAACCCTTTCATTTGCTAAACAATCAAGATAAAAAACAAACAACTTTTTGGAACACCATATCCATGGAATCAAGTATTCTTCTGGCGATGTTGATTATTCAAAATTGGACGAGATTTTGAAAAGTACAATGTCTAATGTCGATTGTATTTACGTTCGCGGTATTCAGAAATATGAATTTTTACAAAAGAAATGTGAAGAATATGGAATTTCTACGACAACTGTTGTTGATGTCTGCAAGTTTGATGGAACATCCTCAGCCATGAAAAGTTTAAAAAAACATTCGAATGCTTGTCATGCCGATGGGACTTTCAATTGTACACAAATTAATGTAGAGCGATTACGATATTGGTTTTTAAATGTAAACCATTGTAATTTTACCTAAATAAATAGAAAAAATTGATGAGTTGTTTCATTGAAACACATTGTATACTCATTTATGTCTATATTACATGAAGACTCAAACTTTCGTTTTACAATATTCAATATTAAAATAAATACTGATGTTAAAATTATACATGTCATTGCAAAAACATTATTGATTTCATCCTTGATGGCAACCTGTTGTTCCCGAATTGTATTATTCATCATATTGTAGTCGGTATAATTCTGTGGATATTTTTTGTAGGCGGCGATATTTGAAGACGTTATCCTCCAAGCACATTCGCTCCAATTGCTTTATCAGTTTAATCTTATTTTCATAAATTGAAATATCTTCACTCAATTCTCGAACGCTGTTAGAAAATTCCTCCAATTTGCGTCTATACTCTTCCGATGACATTGTGATACAAACACTCAATTCTCTGATTCATTTATTATAAGAGAAATCATGCGCATGCTTTCAAGGCTTTCAAAATACCCCGTGTAAGAAAAAGACATCAGTTAAATATGATTTTGAAAAAACTGCAACATAAAATCTATTTTTATTAATTTGATAGAAAACTAAATTCTGCTGTTTCATGAATAAACTCAGTTTAGATTTTATCGTAAATGACTAATACAATATCATGTAGATATCATATATTTTTTAAAATATACTAAAGTAATATTCCGTAATATAAAGTAACTAACAATTATAAACCAGAAATCATGACATTGCAATTTAATCATATTTGAAACAAGTTCACTATTGTCTGAATAAATGATTTGGCCTGCACGTGCTTCCTAACTATAGAAATAACGCATAAATATTACCTACTAAGCGAATTTAATATATCCGTTTTAAAAAAAATGTTGGTTATCAATCTAATAACATTCCTTTGAGAATTTCAAAATATAGAACCCTTAGAAAATCAGCTAACTGCATAGCCCCTCCCCCTCGTAAGCACTACCCCTTATCTCTTACTCACACAATCCTCCATGTATTTTCTTTCTTCTAATTACTTCTTGTATACACCCTTATTTACTTTTTACGCAACCCCCCCCCCGTAGACGCTACCTTTAAAAGCCTCTTCGCTTCTTCTAAATCACCCCCTAGATACCTTATACACGTAAAAACATACACACTTATTTACTTTTTGCATAACCCCCGTTCTTGTATACACCCTTACTTTTTGCGTAATCCCCGTAGACGCTACCCTCCCCCGTAGACGCTAACCTTAAAAAACCCCTTCGCTCCTTCTAAACCACCCTCTAGATACCTTATACACGTAACAACATACACACTTATTTACTTTTTGCATAACCCCCGTTCTTGTATACACCCTTACTTTTTGCGTAATCCCCCGTATACGCTACCCTTAAAAACCCCTTCGCTTCTTCTAAACCACCCTCTAGATACCTTATACACGTAACAACATACACACTTATTTACTTTTTGCATAACCTCCGTAGACGCCACCGTCATTACTTGCTAACCATCTAGAGACTTCTTCTACTTTTTGTAAACCCTCTGGAAACTTCTTCCTATCGGTAACCACCCATAGGCCATCCGCCTGTTCATCCGATAAAGTGTCACAGAACATACGTGTATTAACTACTCATAGGTCCCATGCTATCATATTTCATTCACAAGAATACTCTATATTATTGCCTTCTAAATGTAAAATGGTGCAATTAATAATTTCTTTAGAACATATTCGATTAGGAAAAAGTGGTCCTCAATATGTTTTATCAAATATTCGACTTCGGTATTGGCCACTCAACGCTTAAAAGAGACCAAAAGAATTGTTTCTAAATGTCTTACATGTTTCAAATTTAGCACGCATACTGCGCAGCAAATCATGACTGACCTACCAGCTGATCGAGTTACAATGTGTCGCCCCTTTCAAAAAGTGGGAATAGAATTCGGAGGTCCCTCTCTCATAAAATCCTCTCATTTACGAAAGATCCGGTTTCCAAATGTTATATAGAAATCTTTGTGTACATGGTCACAAAGGCCGTCCACATTGAGTTAGTTTCCGGCCTCACCACAGAGGCATTTGTCGCAAACCTCAATCGTTTCATTTATAGATGAGGAAACGCTTCAGTCATTTACAGTGACAACGCCACTAATTTTCAAGGAGCTAACCACTATTCTGAAGATATTCATATCTTTGTCAAAAAACCCGCTAACGCTTCGTCAACCACGGAATTTTTGTCTTCGAAAGAAATACAATGGAAATTTATTCCACCCAAAGCACCGCACTGAGGCGGAATTTGGCAAGCCGCAATTAAAAGCACAAAATATCACCTCATTCGAATTATAGGGAACACTATCCACATCTTTGAATAACCCTATACGTTTTTGTCTCAAACTGAAGCCATTCAGAACTCTCGACCATTATACCCTAATTCGAATGACCCTCTGGACAAGCGGCCACTGCCCCCTGGTCATTTCTTAATTGCTATATCTCTTACGTCATTTCCCGAAAAAGATGTTTCAGATTAACCCACGAATCGACTTTCGTGTTGGCTGAAATGTACCCATATTCAACAAAATTTTTGGAAACAATGGTTCAAAAGTTATTTAAATCGCTGACAAAACAGACCAAAATGGTTAACTCCCAAAACTAATTTAAAAGTAAACGATATTGTGTTAGCTCAAGATATGGACACTCCGCTTCTATTATGGCTTCTAGCTAAGATTTTGTAAACTTACACTGATGAAGACGGTTATGTGCGATCCGTACAAGTTAAAAGTCTGGGGCGCATTTGCATTAGACCAATTTCCAAGATAGTACCGAGTTCCGGGTCTGACGTTGCTCAATCTCAATAATTATTTAGCACAACTTTTCCGTTGTTCACATGTATATATTTGATTATATCTAAAACTTATAAAAAAACGCGTGTCTATTGCTTCTGTACGATTTTTTCTGTATATCGCATCACGCTACATACTGGGTGATACTAGTTAAGCGTCACTAATTTAACCCAACCCGCGTTTTATGTAACAAATAAAACCCAAGCAAAGCAAATTAAAATTTGGTCACACCAAATGCAGAGTGACAATCAACAAAAATATCATACCATTCCATTTTTATCTAAATGACTACAACAAGACTCTATCGTAAGGGGAGAATGTTGGAAATACATCCAACATATTTGTCCGATCCGCCACTGAGCGATATCGGCGAAAAAAATGCATCCTATCTCAACTCCACAATATATTTCTAAGCAACAAATAATTTTCCCAGATGTCGTAAATGTTTCAATGCCTACCAATGTTTCAATGTCATAAAAGCTCAAAAATACCCTTTTCGTCTAGATAATATTTAGAATATAATAATAAACTTATACAAATTTGAATCCTCATATAAATATTCAATGACCTTTTCGGAAAAAACCGTAATAGGACAAGAGAACATTTTGTAATGTTTTTCTTATTTATTTAAACAGTAAACGGGTGGGATAAAATTTAAACACACGGTATGGCTACTTACTAATTCATTTAAACACTAACTCACTAATACTTAATTTATATATACTTAACTAATCACTTAAATTTAATTTATATTCACACAACCTTAACTATTAATTTATATTAACACCTTACTGTTCGCTATTTCTTTGTATTCTTGTTTATTTGACGAGATCACTTTATAAACTAAACTCTCTCGCTGGTCGGTCCTTTATATATTAGTGCATTTTGTACTAGATAATTCTAGACTGCATCTTACACAAAAACAATTGGCTCTCAGGCATTTTCTAGATAGGACTGGTAACGAAAACAATATCTAGATAAGATAGTCACAATCGTGAACATTTCCAAGAAATCCCTGCGCCTCCGCCATAATTTTAACTTTCATACATGGCTTAGTCAGAGTCGGATTTAGGGACTATACCAGTGTGCTGTTTCGTAACATTACCCCCTCCTTAAATGGAAGGTCCTCCTGGAAAAATCTCCTGGAATAGATGGCTTTCAAAATTTCTTCCCTGTTCAGTGTTGTCTTCCAAGGGCACTCCATATCGGCCGATAAATTCTTTCACCAATACGTCCGAGACAGTTGTGGCCTCTTGTTTCGAGATAGCGTAAATTTCCACCCACTTTGTAAAATAATCCATTCATGGCAGGATGTATTTATCACCATTTTCTGTCCACCCTGGTTCAGCGATGTCTAAAGCATTCCTTTCGAAAGGGCTTCCAACATTATACTGTTTCATAGGTGCCTTACTTTTGCGATGTGGTCCATTACTCGAAGCACAAGTCGTACATTTCTTATAGCAGTCCTTAATATCATCGGAGCTGTTCATCCAATAAAACTTCTCACGGAATTGCTGGAGGGTCTTCTTCACTCCCAGATAACCATCCGATGGACTGTCGGGTACCTTCATAGTACTTCAGCTACTCTTGTTCTCGGGATAACTAGCTGTCTCCTCATCTTGGAACCATTATTGTTTTCAAAAATTCTTCTCAACAGCCCTTCTACCAGGACAAGGGAGTCCCACTGACCCCAATACGCCTTGAGTTTCGGTGAAAATCTTGACACTTCTTACCAGGTAGGTCGCCGATTTTCTTCCTTCCATTGCCCTATCATCTTCAGGTGAGGATCATTCTCCTGATCCTCTCTGATCCTGGTGGGTGACCATTCCACATTGACTACAGTAGTTCTTGAAACTCCAGCTTCCCTAGATTCCGCCTTGTTGCAGCTGGAGCAGTCTACTAGACACGGCCGTCTCGACAGGGAGTCGGTATTTCGGTGAATCACACCAGCTCGATGTTCGATGTTGGAGTCGTACTCTCGAAGTCGTTAAATTCATCTACCGATCTGGCCCTCGGATTTCTTGAACTGCATCAACCACTTGAGTGCTGCATGATCAGTCCGGATTAAAAACTTCGTACCATAGAGACACTGGTAAAAGTGTTCCACGGACTACCGCTAAAAGTTCTCTTCTTGTGACTCAGTACTTTCGTTCTGGTTTGGGAGGACTTTACTGAAATATCTCACTTCTGACACCAATGTAATGTTTTCGTTTACTTCCGCTGTCCTGTCTTGAGTTCTTATAACTGTCATCTTTTTTCTAACTCCTTGATTTTCTCGTCCATAGTTGTAATCTTATTCTCAATTTTATCGTCCGTCGTTGACATCTTATACTCGATTTCAGATTTTAGAGACGAAATTTAATTTTCAACGTCAGCGGCAATGCCGTTTTTCATTAATAAGATATCGGCAGATATATCGTTCTTCAAAGCTGAAATCTTGTCGTCAATATTAGCAGTAATGTCGTTCTTCATAGCAGAAATATCGTTCTTCACGTTCGTTGAAATTTTCTATTCCATGGCAGAAATATCTTTCTTCGTAGCAGAAATCTTCTCGTCCATGTTCCCTTCCATGGCAGAAATCTTCTCGTCCATGTCAGCAGAAATATTAGCAGAAATGTCGTTCTTCATAGCAGACATCTTCTTGTCCATGTTTTCTTCCATAGCAGAAATCTTCTCGTCCATGTTAGCAGAAATATTAGCAAAAATTGGCGAGATTAAGGTGGAAGCTCGTCATTAAATGAAACTGTTTCTGGATCAAAGCCGTCATTTTCCAGTGCCACTTTAAGTCTTTCAACTAATTCACTTTTCTTACCGGACGTTTCCTACTCTCGATCTTCCAATTCTGCTCTTAACTCAGTCACTTTGAAGACACATAGTCTCATGGCTATTTTTACGTAGCAATTTATTTATATTATCCCACACCTGACACCAATGTAATGATTTTCTTATTTATTTAAAGAGTGAACGGGTGGGATAAACTTTAAACACACGGTATGGCTACTTACGAATTCATTTAAACACTAAACTACTCACTAACACTTAATTTATATATACTTAACTATTCACCTAAATATAATTAATATACACACAACCTTAACTATTAATTTATATCAACACTTTACTGTTCGCTATTTCTGTGTATTCTTGTTTATTTGTCGACATCACTTTATCAACTAAACTCTCTTGCTGGTCGGTCCTTTATATATTAGTGCCTTTTTTACTAGATAATTCTAGATTGCGGCTTATACAAAAACGATTGGCTCTCTGGCGTTTTCTAGATAAGAGTGGTCACAAAAACAATGTCTAGATAAGATAGTCACTGTTGGGGAGCGAAGAAGGGCAGTAAATTCGGTGGACTGTATAATTTTTGGGGAGGTGTTTGTTGACATCTGAGTGAACTATCCTGTCTCCGCTGACCACGAAAGGTTAAACAAACTACTGAGATGTCAATAAATAGTCAGTTTAATTTCAACTGATCATTAATGAAGCAACTTCGAAAGATCATGAAAAAATAAATAAGCATGTGAAAAATGTATAACTAAAAATTGTTCATGCCAATACTTGGCAACACTGTGCTGTTAGCGCTTCGCGCTTAATATAAAATATTATTACAAAAAAATGTAACAGAAGCTTAGTAAATGTTTCAATAGAGAAAAGAGAGAATTGATAACGTGCGATGGATGTAATTGTGATTTGATGTAGAGAGAGAGGAGAGATATATACCGGCTTCTTTGGCAACATATACGGCAATCTAAACGTCTTAGAGAGAGAACCAACTACCGGTTTTCTTCACGAAACGCCACGGCGAATAACTGAGTTAGTTACACAACTAAAAGACACAACTTGAACACCAACGCACTAACTTCACACAATAAAGCTGGATAAAGCTGTAAACTCTTACATAGGGCTAGTGCCTGTCTAAAGTGCGTAAACACTCTCATAGTAGGTGTGCCTAGGGCGAAAGCTACTGCAGTACTTTGTGAAAATGAAATTGCGCGCGCAGAGATTCGTTACTGCTAGACGCCCAGCGACATCTACGCCGGTTCCAATACATATGAACAGGGTATCTCGAAATGTGTAATTAGAACAGTTGGAATTACTTAGTGTAAATTACAACAGTCACAATCGTAAACAGTTCCAAGAAAATCATGCGCATCCGCCATAATTTTAACTTCAACACATGGCTTAGACAGAGTCAGATTCAGGGACTATACCAGTGTTCTGTTTAGTAACAATATAAAAGACTAAATTTACTTAAATCGCTCTCATTCTTTTTCGGTTCACTGATACCTTCAAGTCCGCTCGAGGCTTCTGGTTCCTCATGTTTAAATGAAAATATTTTTTCTTAGCAAGTGTGTATTGCAAACTCTACAGTGAATGTAAGTGATTTTACAATATTAACGGAGTATTTTATATTATGTAAATAAAACTGAGACGCTAAAATTCCTCTGTTTTATTTGAAGTTAACGTCGACGGAGAAAACCAGCCCAAAGAAAAGGAAAGATAGCTTGTTTGATTGACTAGTAAAATAGTCACCCTCACGGAAGCGACAAATCCGAACAATTTACATCTATTATTTTTTGAGGAAGAAGGCTTTGATTTGAATACGTCAAACACTAATTTATTTGTCAAAAATGATTTCACCCTGTATTTCTGCAATTTTCCATGAAAATGTTAACGTTATCACCAAAATATGTATTCTATACAATTTCATGGTATTGGAGAAATTAGCTACCGTCGCATATTGGAAGAATTTGAAAATTTGCCGTAGTAATTGTTTCTCGTTGGGTATAATGAAGTTGGTGAAAAAGTTTTTGTAATCTGGTTCTGTTTTGAATTAGAAGAAAAAGTAACTAATATGTGATGAAGATGAGACTTGTACAATTTTAGTTTTGGATTCGGTGGATGATAATCCTAAACTTAAAATACAGAGACGGACGTTTCAACTGAATATGAGCAAATCCCATATTGAAAGTATTTTGAAGGAACGTAATTTATAACCCTATTTTTAATCATACGTTTGAAACGGGAAATGACGAAAAGCGTCGTTATTTTTGCATATGGATGGGAGATAAAATAAGAGAACCGAAGTTTCCACAAAAGCATTGTGTTTCCAATGTAGCAACTTTTTCTAGCAATGGTACTATTGCGTCACAACATGTTCACTATTGGAGTGATATTAACCCTCATTTTAGAATTGCATCAAAACGTCAATATTTCGTTAAGGTGAACATGTGATGTATTTTTTCATACCCTGGAATAATAGGACCATATTTTTTTATGCTAATGTAAATCAGCACAATTATTTGGAAATGTCCAACAATTTTTTCTGGGATGGATTAAGTGAACTCCCACTTGCTTATCGGCAGAGGATGTATTTTTTACAGGATGGTTGTCTAGCTCATCCTTCGCGCATTGTAGTTGCCTGGCACAATCAACAATTCGGAAATAATTGTATTCCCAAGAATCTTTTACTGCCTCCTAGAAGCCCTGAAACAATTTTTTGTATTTTTATTTGTGAGGACTCTTAAAACAACATGGAAAATATGCCCAACAATGTAGTACTAAAAAATCGTCTAAGAGATGCTGTTGCGTCCTTGTCACTTAAAGAAATTCGTTACGAGAATCTGGGACTTAGAGTCAAATTGTTCGCTGAAAGGGGT
The DNA here is from genome assembly GCA_963921935.1 of Galeruca laticollis. Lineage (NCBI taxonomy): Eukaryota > Metazoa > Arthropoda > Insecta > Coleoptera > Chrysomelidae > Galeruca > Galeruca laticollis. Next base: position 193,581,367 of record OY998178.1, on the reverse strand, counting down.
GGCGAATTAATATAATAGTTTTAAATATTATTGATTCTAGCCTAGTTCTTTTTTTGAAAAAGTGATTGTAATTCCAAATGAAGATTTCACAGCATTCCTTCAACATTTTTGGTAAAATCAAAAACATTTTTTTCCCTCTTGCAAACTCAATCTGGGGACATACTGTATAATACATGAATAAAAGGCACTCAAAACATTACTTCCTGTGACGTGGTCATATTTCAATCATTATTAAAAATTGAATCTATTGTTCAAGATACAATAATTGCTGAATTTCAATTTGGAATGCGCTTTCAGCAGTTTTCAGCGGTAAGTTTCTTTTTCCATTTTCCGAATGAATCTGTTTTGTCTGTCAACAATCGTTCATTGTTCACAGCATATTTTACTTGTTCGTACAGTAATTTATTGTTTCATAGTAAACGACGCGACTTCTACTGTTGTATAAATTACGAACAGGTGGAGTTTAACAAGTTTTAGTGACACTGATCAATTTTATAGTAATTGGAAATTCCATTAAACAGACACTTTTATCTGCGCTGCAATCGGGAATGAATTAATTTCGAAGAACGTCTTGAACGGATAAGGAAAGCAGTCACACTTGATTTGCTTGTGATACTTAGAAACCCCATTTAATCATTACTAATTGTTTATCATATTTCACCCTCCGTAACTAACATACCGCGAAAGAAATCTATAAAAAAAGATCACAAGTTGCATATTTTCATATTGTTTTTTGGATTCGAAAATATGTACCATTTTTCATTAAATGTTTCGGCTATTTTATTGGAATTGATTTGAATAGGATAACCACAGTGTATATCCAGCTTTTGTTCAGAATTAATCATGAAATAGTTAACATCATTGCAGCATTTTTAATAAAATATTGCTACGCTATAATTAGTTTTCCTTTATTCATATAGTGATGTATCATGTATAGCATAGAGTAGTATATAAAAATTGAATAGCAATTAGTCCTAGGAATTGCTTTGTTGGGTTTAATAAAATATTCACATTGATTCTATGGGTATATGTGTAAATTTAAAAAATGTATGTTCTCTTCATTGTTTGTTAATAGTCGTTCATTATTTTCGTGGCTTTGAGAATTTATTTATTCTAGCTGTAAAAATGAATGCTGCAAATATGCATTTTTAAAGTCGAAGTTGCGTTCAGGTAGTGAATATATTACTATATTTGACGTGCATATATTCTTGTGAATGACCATCAATCGAAATAATTTTTTGTTATTTCTATTTGGAAACCAAATTTAGAAAATATACAAATTTGATTTCAAATTATTTGAAAAGGAAATATATTGACTGTTAACTATACACAATGTGAATAGACAAAATTTTTACTAAGGATGAAACGGTGAACGGGTTATCGGGATAGGATAAAACAAATTGCTTTTTCTCCGAATATGTGTGTGTATATTTTACGACAGTTGTGGAGGTACACGCCTGAATAAAACCCGGACTGTGGGGACATTGACAGTTGTGGGGACATTCACGCTTCCCCACAACTTTTTATAATATTTTCTTCCTTTATACTCGGTATATAAGTACGACTGTTGTGTTGAAATGTTTCCAAGAAAATGTTTGGTGTACCAACTACTTTTTATTTATCTGCGACAATTGATTTTATCAAAATTTATCAAAAGGATACTGCCCCCACAACTTGGAAAAATATCAGGTGTCTGATTTCTTTCTTACTTTACCATTCTAATGGGGACAGTATATATTCCAGAAAGTGGCACCCTCTACGAGAAATAAATATATTTGATTAAATCGTAAGTTTTATCAGTTTGTGTGTAGGGTGAACCTAGGATAAATGGCGCGTTAGGTGAGATGACGCGGGCATGTTTTCTCCTAAATTATGGTTGTAATAGTGCTGCCCGATTCGGATCGTCGTTTGTGATTTGTTTGAGCCAATATATTTCGATTACTGCCGAAAATGTTTGGAATACCAAAGATAGGAGATCACAAAGGTATTTTACACCGCACATTTGCGGCGTTTCTCAGTTTTTTCTTGTTATTAATATCCCAGTGCATGTTTTTAACCTCAATCCGTTGAATTCCTCTAAACTGTTTTGTTGAGATTTGATGCGTCAACTCTCCTTATAGTGTAAGGAGAGCTGACGCAGCTTAATATGAGGTGAGTTGACGCATTCATCATAAATGATTCTATCAACAATTTGAATTTTTACATCCATGCCAACCGAGTACAAGAGGAAGAGTAGTGTGGCAAGAGGCCAGTGGAATACCGATCAACTCCGTACAGCCATTAACGCAATCGATACGGAAAATATGAGCATCCGAGAAGCGGGCCGCGTCTATGGCATCCCAGAAGCTACTCTACGGCGTCGAATGAAGAACAGGAATGTCCATGGTAATAACCTGGGACCTACATCTACCCTAGGAAATCAGAACGAAGCCAAAATAGTAGCACATAATCAAAAATTACAGAAGCACGGATTTGCCCCTACACGGTCTCAGGTGCGTTCTATGGCGTTCGAGTTAGCCGAAAGATTGCAGTTACCGCACAAGTTTAATAGAGAATCACGTATGGTTGGGTATCCATGGTAACATTCCTTTTCGAGAAGGCACCGGCATCTTAGCATACGAAAATCTAAATGAGTTTCTGCTGCCAGAGCTTTAGCAATAATACGGGAGAAAATGTGGCCTCATTTTTTTCACTCCTCGAACAGACGTTGATTGAAAATTGATTGATGAATGAACCTGAACGCATCTACAACATTGATGTTACAACATAATAACCATCCCGAACACGTTTTAGCTACCAAGGGGTCCGAAAACATCGTGTCTGTTACATCTTGTGAGAAGGGGGAAACCATCTCTATCATTGTTTGCTTCAATGCCGAAGGTACCTACATACCTCCAACATGTATCTTCAAGTGGAAGAACAAGAATCCCGAGTACGAAGATGGAATGCCGCCTGGGTCCCTCGTAATTATGTCGCAGAAATCGGCATTCGTTAACAGCGATATTTTTTTCAATTGGCTGCAAGAACAGTTTATTCCGCATAAACCTGCTGAAAAGATACTACTTTCATTAGATGCTCAATCCTCAGATTGTAGCAATGTTGAAATACTCGAATATGCAGATGAGATTGAAGTCATTCTCTTTTGGTTGCCAAGTCATAGCACCCAGTTTTTGCAGCCCTTGGATAGAGAATTTTTCAAAGCTTTCAAGGCATTTTATTACAATGCTGCCAATTTATTTTTACTAACAAATCCCGGAAGACGACTCAACAGGCTCCAGTTCGGACAGTCACTTGCCACTGCTTGAAAAAAATCCGCAACGATAAAAAATGCCGTGTCCTCGTTTAAAGCAACGGGCATCGTCCCGTTCGATCCATCGATCATTCCTGATTATGCTTACCTAACAGAGAAAAAGCTCTAACAACAGCAAAAAATCCTGAAGAAAATCTTCAGACACATGCAAACGCCCCAGTTGGCGTTGTTAGGGATACGTCAAATTCTCCAGAACCTAGTTGTTCTCATTGGCCTGAAACAGACCCCTCACCAAATGAAGCTGCACTCGACATCAGTACTCGGCACAGGTCAGTTTCACCTTAGCACATTCGTTTCACTTTTCCTGGACAAGGCCCTACTCCTGGTAAAATGCTCGACCAAATATCTCATGTGCCCATGGCCAAGGCAGTCGAAACTGTATGGAAACGGAGCAGGCAACTTGCTTCTGTTGTAACAGATATGACAACATCTCAGAGAAGAAACAAAAGTTTGCGGTGAAAGAAAAAGAAAGGATAGAAAACCAAAAGCAAAAGCAAAAGCCACAACAAAAACTGGAAGATAACCTGCAAAGAAGAAGTCCTTTCCAGAATCATCTAGTGACGAAGAGGAAAACTTGAGTGTTATCTACGATGATTCGTCAAGTTTTGAAGATGAATCGGATGTTTGTGTAGGATGTGGTGAGAACTACAATCAAACGAAGAAAATGGATGATTGGATCCAATGCACAACATGCAGCCGATGGATGCACGAAGGCTACACGAAGTTCGTGGACGCCTGTGAATATTGCGGAAAAAAGGCAATGAAGTAGGCAGCTTTTGTTTTTGTACCTACAAGAATAATGTTTTTTTCTCAGAATTTATCTTTTGTTACTTCTTCAAATAAATAATTTACGTTGAAAGTATGAATATAGTTTAATGAAATACCTACTGAAAATGTTTTTATCATTATTTTCCGCTATTATTGCACGAACTAATGAATGCGTCATCTCACCTAACACACTGCGTCATCTCCCCCACACACTTAGGTGAGATGACGCAACATCGTGAAAAAAAACATTTATTTTTCTTGACACGTTTACCAGTCGAATGCTTTTTGAAGTATACAATCGTAAGCTAATACATCACCCCCTCGTGACATATTATTATTTCTGCATTGTACTGGTTTTACACCAAATTCAAAAAAAGTGCGCCATCTCACCTAAGTAAATTTTGATACTTCTATTTTTCTGATGTCATAGTTATTTTGTTAGGTTATGTCTATGGATTCAACGGTTAGGCAAATATTCTGGTCTGGGGAGGCGTACTCCCGGCATCGGGGATTAGCAGAAATAGGCTGACTTCAAATAGAGAAATAAATAGAAAATGGTAAATACAAAACATTCTTAAAGTATCAGAAATACGAGGTTTGCCTTTCATGTTTCGGGATTTGGCAACCCTAGTGTTGCAATCTGGCAACTGACAACTTTATCGTAAAGTTGGACATTTTTGAGGTTATACGTACTCAGAACGTCTTGACATACGAGCGCTATTTGTGTTGTTTAGAGTAATTTAGAAGATTCATCTTGGCCCAAAAATGCAATTAAATTGTGAATATTTTCGTGCGATTAATTGTTACAACTTTCGACGTGGATTTACTTAGCAACAGTGCAAGGATGAACTTAATTCTATTTTTGGCGATGAAGCTCCATCAAGGACCAGTGTTTATCGATGGTATGGTGAATTCAATCGTAGTGGTCCTTCACTCCAAGACGAATTTCGTGAAGGTCGTCCAAAATCAGCTGTTGTTCCGGAAACCATTGATGTTGTGCGCGAACTGATATTGCAAGATCGTTAAGTGACCTATCGTGAGATTCAGACAATCTTAGGCATTAGTGGGACCAGCCATACATTCAATATTGCATAAACATTTGACTATCAACAAAATTTGTTCGCGTTGGATCCCACACAATTTGTCAATCGCTCAAAAAAAGGCTCGTGTCGATTGGTCGAAAGAAATGCTGAAAAAATATGATCGCGGTGCTTCGAAACAAGTCTATAACGTCGTGACAGGTGATGAATCGTCGATTTACGCGTATGAGCCCTAAAATAGGCAGCAGTCGACTGTATGGGTGTTTCAAGATGAGCCAAATCCAACAAAAGTTGTTCGCGCATGAAGCACTTCCAAGCAAATGGTCGCCTATTTTTTCGGAAAAACTGGACATGTCGCAACCATACCACTAGAATAACGCAGAACAATCAAGTCTGAGTGGTTCACAACCATTTGTTTGCCAGTTGTCTTCCAAAAAATCAGGAAAACCAACCGCCGAAGATGGATCACTCTTCAACACGACAATGCAAGCTCTCACACATCGGCTCAAACAACTGCATTTTTGAGCACCCAAAACATCGATTTGATGAGTCATCCGCTGTATTTTCCTAACATCCGAAGACGCGGTTGCTGCATTCAGAATGGATGTTTTGGAGATACTTCAATCAGAGTGGCAAAAGTGCTTCGACAATTGGTTCAAACGCATGCAAAAGTGTATAGATCTTCATGGGGAATATTTTGAAAAACAATAAAGTGATTTTCGATGATTATTATTTGTTTTTGTTCTCTATTCCCGAAATATAAAAGGCAACCTCTTATCCAACAAGGTTGCGTTAAACATTTAACGCTACCATGGAGGGGGTATGAAAGCCCTGTTGCGTTGAATGTTCCACGCTCCTGGGGAGGTGGTAATAGAAAGAAACATAGCGAGGGTGAATGCGTGGCACTCGAACGCATGCGCGTAGTATAGCTGTTACCATAATTACCATAATTCCGTTATTAATGTTATAGATTTGGATATGTCTCTACTCGGAAATGATCATTAGAAAATGCGATCAATTGTGAATTGTAAGCAATGTTAATAAAGTTTCTCTTAAAGAAACAATATGATTTCACTAAAAATCAATTTCATACCCTTCCTTTTTTCATTTCCACATTACGAAGTTTCACTTCTTCCGCGCGGAGGGACATTATTCTTTTTTTATTCCTCGGATAAATACACATAATATTATTATTAAATGATCTTCAACCCAAGGGATCAATGGTGGAGGGTTGCGCCGTTCACCCCTGTACCAATATATATTTCAGGTATTATTAAATATTGAATCTATGAAAGTATGGAAATCGAATTGTACACACATCGTGTAGGTTAAGTTATCATAATACCTGAGGAACATTCTTTGGAAATAAAAAATTCTTCTTGCATCCGGTCCCATTATTTTTGTACGACGGTGGGTTCCAGGTAATCAATCATGTTTATATGATATATTAACTTGGAGAAATTCCGTACAACAATATTTTATCTGAAAATCGCACATGCGGATGGAAATTTTATAACGCGACAACACCAACCAACATATAAACCTCTATAGTGTCTGTTAAGATAGATGGCTTCGGAGGACAATCTGTGCTCGTCGACGACTAACTTTGAGTCAAAGAAGAGGTGGATTCTTCAAATAATAATGAAGGGTTCTCGAAAGAGCGTCAAAGAAGTTCTGGCAAGTACCCAATACTTCTTCAAGTTAACCCACAACTCCTCAAAGTGTTAACGACACTATCTACAGACTTAAAAAGGTTAACAGGTGAATTTGTTGGGTTATTGTACCTTGAGTCTCTTTGCAACAGAAAAATATTTAACAATTTCTAGTTTAGCAAACAACCGAATCTTAGCTGAAGGCTAAAAAAACAGAATATGAGTGAAGCTGAAGGCCAGTAGATTATTGTAAAATTGACAAAAGAACGATCTAATTGAATGGATTACAGGATATTTATAAAAAAATGTGGGTATATAGATCAAGTATAAAGGAGGCTGGAGGTCAGAAATTTATAATAAAAATTAAAGAATATTAGAACGATCTAAACCCCAATTTGCCGCTTCAGACAGACAACTCAATAATCAGACCAAGTGGTTCGTGCCCAATTGTGCCAATACGTTTTATAATTATGATCTATAATATATGTTGAAGATATATAAAAAAAATCATATGGGTCACTTCTGACTCCACCGCACATGTATATCAAGTAGAAAAAAAAGCGAAATACCCTTGGTATACCTATATGACTCTAAATAAAATATATGTCAAACCCGAAGGTACAAATTTTACTAATGAAATTGACTGTCTCGACCCTTACTTCGTGGAATATGCTCATATTAGTGATTTTAAATGAAACTCAAGGTCTCTAGTTGATTCCACAATATAATAGAAGTTATTGGAAATTCTAGAATTTTCAATAACTTGTATTATATTGTGGAATTAACTAGAGACCTTGAGTTTCATTTAAAAACACTAAATTTTACTGAATATACTATGTACATATTTATCAGCAACAATTAAAAAAAACATATATAAGTTGCTTTGAATTTAGTTTGGAGCAGCAAAATAGTGGTTAATAGTAGTTGAATTCCCTCGATGTCACGATTTCTCAAAATCCAGACCAGCTCAGGGTCGGTGGAGGAAACCAAAGATTCACCCAAAAAAGTATCCCCGGCTTCAAGGCCCGAATATACTAATAGCCAACCTAAAATAATACCTTCCTGTGAGAAGAAAGAACAAATTATCTAAATTAACTGTCTCGACCCTTACTTCGTGAAATATGTTCTTATTAGCGTTTTAAATGAAACTCGCGGTTTCTAGTTGATTCCACAATATAATAAAAGTTATTGAAAATTCTATAAAATTGACAATTAATTCGATAAATCAATATCATCGTCAGAATGACAGAAGTTACATTCCATTTGATGCCTACCTGATGTTTAGTAGTTATTTTTGGCTAGACCAAGAAGATGTGATATCACAAATATTGAAGCTTAGATATTATTAGCCCTATGGTGATATCCTGGATATCATTTTTCCAATTAAGATCAGTATAACTGTGCAATGATATAGAAAACCAGGAAAACTATATCTGCCGATCTTTACAATTATCACTTAAGAAGACAGTTTATTAGTGGAGAACTCCCTAGATTTACCTGTTCATTGACAACTTGATATTGTGGGTTTCTTAAATGTCTTCTAATTTCCAATTCTTCGAGGAAATCCAGTTCTTGTTTCTTTACACAAATATGCAGCACTTCTAGTTTTGTGTTAGGTGTCAATGAATGATTGGTGTCAAGTAGATGTTTTGCGTAGTCGGATTTATCTGGCTGTTTTAATCTGTATGCTCGTAAGTGTTCACTGTATCTGATTTCAAAATTCCTAAGGGGCTGACCCAAATAGACAGCATTACATTCTGGACATTTGAGTTTATATATACCTGACTTCTGTAATAGTGGTATTTTTGTTTTTACATTTAACAATTTTGTACTAACATTACTTCCTGTTTTAAAAGAAATTGTTGTATTCGTTGCTGAAGATTTTATCTTCGAAATATTATTAGATATATTTCCTGCATATATGATGGTTTTATAAGTTTTTATTTCATCAGCTTGTTTAGGAAATATTATTTGTAATGCCACTTTTTCCTCTTTTTTACTAATTAGCTTATTTATCATATCTAATGGATAACCGTTGGATATTGCTATTTGTCTAATTGTATTAATCTCTCTATCAAAATTACACTTGTTCATAGGAACTGAAAAAGTTCTATGTATCATTGAATTATATGCCGCTAGTCTGTGTGACATAGGATGATTGGAATTGAATGGAATTGTCACATCAGTCTGTGTTGGTTTTCGGTAAATTGAATTATCAAGTACATTATTAACTCTTTGAATTTTTAAATCAAGAAAATTGATTGAGCTATTTTCTTCAATTTCTAATGTAAATTCATTTTCGGGTGTAAATTATTGATGTGGTTGGTGTCTCCACTAATAAACTGTCTTCTTAAGTGATAATTGTAAAGATCAGCAGATATAGTTTTCCTGGTTTTCTATATCATTGTACAGTTATACTGATCTTAATTAGAAAAATGATATCCAGGAAATCACCATAGTGCTAATAATATCTAAGCTTCAATATTTGTAATATCACATCTTCTTGTTTTTCCTATAAACATATATTTAGTCAATCACAAGTTAGATCACTTCTTGGTCTAGCCAAAAATAACTACTAAACATCAGGTAGGCATCAAATGAAATGTAACTCCTGTCATTCTGACGATGATATTGATTTATCAAAACAATTGTCAATTTTCTAGAATTTTGAATAACTTTTATTATATTGCGGAATCAACTAGAAACCGTGAGTTTCATTTAAAACACTAATATGAGCAGATTCCACGAGGTAAGGGTCGAGACAGTTAATTCCATTAGTTGTTGTCCAATGGCCCCACAACTTTGAATAGGTGAGTAAGGCAGTTATTTGGAGTGTATCGATATCTCAAAAATACCGTTAGAATCAGCACATAGAGCTGCGTATAGTCACGAGCGCAGTTCAAATGTCCCCACAACACGGTATTGAGCACACGACCCCACAACTACGGTAAAACGTGTATGTCTGTGTTTCAGTTGCTCCCAGGTTTCACACCCTTACCTGGTTATACCGTACTGAGGGCGGTTAATGGGCCAGAACCACGCATGTTACCACACTGATAGTCTCCAATACTTTATTCTGTAATTGGTTTTGGGCGTTCCAGGACTATGTTGGCTAGAATTTTTTATGCAGTGCTAATGAAGGAGATTCCTCTGTGATTGCTTCACTTCTTTTTATCTCCCTTTAAGCAGAGAGAATATCTCGAATTGTTTTCAACATTGCTCTCATGACAGTTCAAGAACCGTCGAAATAAGCGTTGATTTTTTTTTGGTCGGGATGGTCTAAGATTATTGTTAGCTTTTTCCAGTGATATTGACGTAGTGGTAACTCGATACCAACAGATAAATACCTCTATCCGAGGGTAGAAACGAAAGATGAGTAAATGGGACTCACAATAAACAAGGACAAAACCAAGTATATGCACACCAACATAACAGGGTGTAGATATAGAGTGGACCAAAATATCATCATGGGGGAATATAATTTCGAGAGGGTGGTAACTGTAAAATAGTTAGCAGCCACAATTGCTCAGGATAAAAATGTGATAGAAGAAATTAAAGTCCGAACTGAAAACAAATGTCTCTATTCAATAATGTCTCGCGAAGAACAAAAATCACAATTTCTAAAACCGTTATTCGACGGACTGTAATGTATAGTAGCGAAACATGGACTCTGACCAAAGATACCGAACGAAAATTGAGAGTTAGTGATAGAAAAGTTCTCCGCAAGATCTTTGGGCTACTGCGAAGCCCAGTAACATAACAGTGCCGTGTAAATTGGCTCGGGAAGGAACACCAATAGCACGAAGACCTTTGGGGCGCCCCCCAATAAGCTGGCGTGACAACTTCAAAGCGGACCTGAGGACCATTGGGATTGAATGCGACCCAGTATTGATGGAAGATCAGCAACAATGGATGCGAATAATACAGTAAGCCAAAACCCACCCTGGCTTGTACAGCCATAGAGTAAGTGAGTAAGGTGTAACAATGAACACTTCGTGCTGGAATTATCACTTATTTTCAAGTGGATATCCAGCAACAGATTATCTTCAATTGTAGATCCCAATTACCATTTGTTTTATATGTGAGTTCATTTTCGTGAAATTCATTATTAATATTCAACAATTCAATATCAAAACGCCAGTTCAATGCAAGTTGCTGATTTGACCAGAGTAGTGGGTTTGTTTCAAAAGCTTGACCCTACTTATTGTGTATATGAGTTCATTGTTTGAGTTAGAATAAACAAAAATGGAATTTATTACAAAAATATAATAAACACTGATATATTATCTCATCAGTTTATACATCCAATCAAAGCTATTGCTGTCATATTCCTGTTAAGAAGAACAAACGTGAGATTCAAAGCAACTAAATGAAATTAGATTACTGAAAATAATACTTTCGTATTTGAAAACAAATTTCATCTCAAGTTGAAGTTAATAATAGAGAAAATACGGGTTTCTCATACCTCTTTATTCCTTCCTTTGAAAATAACGTTAGCAGAAAATCCTGACTGAATCCTGATGGGATTTCGTAACTCGTCCTTGCAGTCTCTGTAGACTCCATATAACTTCTTTTTGCCACAAACGATCGCATGGGTTTTCACAGTGCAATTAGTGAAATGAAATGTTCATTGAAAAAGTTTTTGTGTCAGCATCGGTTCGTAATTGGTTACCTTAGAGGCGATATTAGAAGAGCTTGAGTGATTAATTTGTGAACTTTACCTCAAGCCAAACAGTTTAACCCACCTTTTTTTTGTTCTTGCAATAAAATACTTTGATTAATAAGTTTGAAAATTTCACTTAAACTCTTTCATGATTTTTGCATAAAACGTTTTGAAATGAAATTATGAATCTCTTTTATTTTCTCTTATGATGAATTGATTTGTAACAATTTAAGTGAAATTACTGTATCAACCCTTATTTTTTGGACCATTATGACTGAAACTAACAGTTTCTTATTGAAACAATTGTGTTAGAATTTAATTCATTTTCTCATTATATAGTGGAATTATTTAGAAACAGTTAGTTTCATTTATAACGATAACGATTCATGTGGATAGTAACAATATTTAAGTCACCACAGATCTTCAATATATGCTCATCAATTCGATGGGTGTCAATATGCAATTACTAGCTTTAAAGCCAATGTTTAACTGACCTCAACATTCAATTTTTCTGATTTGTTGTTTTTAGTTGAAGGCGTCAATTGATCGTTCATGTAAAAAACCTAATTATACTAATTTTAGTCGCGTTGAAGGAATACATATATCATTGCTGCAATCTTTATCCCTGTAACTCGGTGTCACTTCATAGAAACTCTGAATGCGTCTCAAGATCTCTCGTTGTTTATGAAAAAAACTTTTCGTAAGTAATAATTATAAATTATACAACATACAACGAATCGTTAAATTGAATCTATAAAGAATTTCAAGGGCGGCGACGACGTTTGTCAAAAGGTTAATAACAGTTGTCAAATTTGGTGTCACATGAAGTTTTAAGTTTTCAAAAGTTTATTATTTATTAATGAAACCCATTTTGAAACAATGATAAGATCTGGGTCGTTTCTGATCAAACGTAAATAATTCAGAATGAAGGAGAGAAATTGCTGTGTTACGAAAATTGAGCTACATGAGAAATGGAGATCAATTAAATAGAAAATTTGTTAAGTATGAAATATAAGAAAACGTTCCATTGCAATAACAAGAAATTATACAGCAAATATTCTTTCGTTCTAGAAATTGATTATCAAAAATATCTGTATGTGATACACTTTAGCAGAATGATGTATTTATCATCACTTCATCCATAGATTTCGTATTTGGATTATTGCATAGCAAGATTAGGTACCAATAGAGAACACGAAATTTCCAAATGGTATGAAAAAGGGCCATTTTTCAATAGAATTGTTATGGTAAATCATCATTCTGATAACAGTAATTTCAGTTTAATCATTGAACTATTTGCATATTTTGTTAATGAGCATTATTTGTAACGAATAAACATTTTACAGTATATCAGAACTATTAATTACATTGTCTATTATTTGTTAACTCAAGAAACACTAGATGAATGTATATGAAGTTATAAATAATTATTCACTCAGAATCTACCTCACTGTCATCACTAGAGAAAGAAACAATTATCGGTTCTATAAGATCATCCACAATCCGATCTAACTTGAACATTTCATCGTCTTCTTTAATCACATGCGCAAGAGAATTTTGCCTGTGAATATTTGTCACATTTTCCAAGGCATATATTAGAAGATCCTTTACATTGTAACGAAGTTACATTTTCAAAGACCGGGCAAAAGCACTATCTTCCGTATAATATGAACACATCGGTACAATGTAATATAATTTATCTAACCTGCACCAACAGTCGGCGACACTTACGTCTTCGCACCGTATCCCCAACAAGCCATACCGTAAAGCAGAACGATTCTCAGAGTCGTCAGTCTATACATAGACTCGACACCTTGCCCGCGTACGCAGGTGAGAATTAAATCTAAGAGACTTCATTGTGCTCACAAACCCGTTATCTTTTAGAAAGCCCATACCGATAGATATCATAGATCAACCGTACCGTGTCCGAGGTGAGTGATATTTCATTTTATACCTTAGGGTATATGGTTCTCGCCCGTACAATCCGATCAAGGGAAGTAAAGGGAGACCGTGTCCGCTACTAGAAAGTTGAGTACTCACATCCTAGTAGCGGCCGTGCTTGGGCCTTCAGCCATCCTATCGAGGGAAACCGTGACCGCTACTAGAAAGTTGAGTTCTCACGTCCTAGTAGTGGCCGCCGCGACTCCAAGATTTCGATACCGCGGAAAACGAGAGCTGTATCCCCTGAAAGTAGAGCTTTGATTAACCTAGCGGGTCGCTTGCAATCCGTAGTAGTTCTGCCCACTGCCGCTAACCGTCCACCGCACCCCGCCCATTTTTTGTTGCTTCTGCTTGTATAGCTTTGTTTTACTCACCGTAGTAGTTTACCGTAGTAGAGACCATTTTGAACCAGTAGGATAGTAGTTAGTACTAGTGCTTTTGCCCCGCCTACCCGAATTAGAGGACATTTAGTTTAGTTTTCCGTTTAATAAAGACTCTTTGTGAATACGTTACTTTTGGTTTCTCTTCTCTCCAACTCCAACTACCACTAAACCTCCGTAAACAGGTAAGAACGTTAAGCACCTAATACCCAGGTTACGAACCCGAGGAGGCAAGTAAAATCTGCCCGAACGGCCATAAGTGACCCCTGTAGTATTTTAATTCTTCACTGACGCTGCCTGGAGCGAGTGGAGCATACCACTTTAATAAACTGGCGCCCAAGGCAACCCGTCACCTGTAGTTAAGGCGCCAACCAATTAAGTAACGACATAAGAGCGTTACAACAACTTTAGTTTAAAAGTAGTATTTCTGGCATCCACTTCATTTTTTACTTGTGCCCAAATTAATTCTATAGGGTTCAATTCACAATGATATGCTGGCAGCCTAGGTTCAATTTTATTATTTTGTTGTCTCATGTCATGGGTAATATATGAATTAACATATCTTTATGCTGTTTCATAATATATATAAATTCAGATCGAACCATATTAATATCAAATTGTATATTTTCAGATTGTAACCATTTTTGCAGAGTTTTTTTAATGATGATGTTGTTGGAACCTTTTCTACCCTACGGCTGTGGTAAGATGCATTGTCCATTACAATTACAGCACCGCCTGGCAATTTTTTTGGAAATTCAGAAAACCAGTTTTCAAATACTATGCATATTTTCATGATTATCTCCAGTTTTTAACTTCCAATTATTAGCAATGCATCTTTAACAAATCTATGCTCAGATCCCGCGTAAAGGATTATTAAACGTTTCCTTTTTCCAGATGGATTTTTCAAACCTGTAGACAATCCTTTCAAAAACGCATTTTTTTTATATCGAAAAGATGTTTCTATCCATATTTTGGAATTTGTATGAGCTTCATTTAGCCAGGTTTAATCAAGGTAATAATGAATGAGTCTCTGCTCTCGCCTATACTGTTCGATGGATCTTGGGTAATTTCTTCTCCATCTTACAATATCATTGCGTTCTATTAGAATACTCTTTCTATTTCTTTTCAAGTATCTAAAAATATGTATTTTCTTGAAAAAATTAGTATTATTTTTGGATTACTTTAAATTTATTCCTTTCATATCTTAATGTATTGATGAACGAGAAATTTGTGGAAATCTGGGCATTTTGTTATTTCGGTTAAAATTTTATTCAAAGTTAGAATTTTATTTTCAAAAAAGGAACTATGAACAATGCGTCGAATTATATTTTTTGTTGTAGCGTCGAAGGTTTCAACAATTTCTGGACGACCTCAAAGATGGTTAGAATAGACAATTATTCTTGTATATCTATATTCTTTGATAATTCGAAACACAGTAGATCTAACAACTCCTATAAAATAAAATTTGTATACGATAATTTCACACACAAGTACTATTTTCGATAACTTACCCAACTTTTTTCAAATTTTAAACCCAATGGCATTCAACTTTGTCTCTGGTTCATCATCTGAGATTTGTTTATACAAATTCACAATGTTTTGCTTCCCTGTAGACGAGCTAAAATTCAAATCAGTCCTAGTTTAAAAACAGGGTATAATACCACTTTTGAGTAATCTTCATTTATTTATTCTGACGATGATATTGCTTTATCCAAACAATTGTTAATTTTTTAGAATTTTCAACAACTTTCATTATATTGTGGAATTAGCTAGAAATGTGAGTTTCATTCAAAAGACTAATATGAGTAGATTCCACGAAGTAAGGGTCGAGACAGTTAAGTTAATTTATCCATATATTTGTACCTCTAAGGTTTTTTGTGGAATTTAGGATCTCTGCTTTTTAAGTCCCTTTCATACGTTTTATCTGTATGTGTCTTATGTTTCCGAATTTATATTCTCCATTCTTCACGTCTTATCAATTTCAACTCTAGTTAGTTCGACCCCCATGTTTTTAGGCTTATTTCAGAATGAAATAAGACTATTGTAGAGAGTAAATTAATATATATATATATATATATATATATATATACATATATATATATATATATATATATATATACATATATATATATATATGTATATATATATATATATATATATATATATATATATATATATATATATATTAATACACATCCTCTATTTGAAATTTAAAGAATAAGTAAAACATAAGGAAATTTATTTAATTTTAGTTGTCATACTCTCGATACACACTGTACTCTACGTAAATTCCTAAATTTTGAAAGGTTCAGTAGAAATATCAAACATGATATTTCATAATTTCGATGACATTTGAGTAGAATACATCTAATGATAGATAGAACATAATAGGATTTGGAGAAAATATTTGAAATTGTAAAATAGAGAGGTCTCTGCTAGCAAGATTACAAATGTAATAAAAGAATTTCAAAATCTCACTTGGTTATTGAAAATTATAGATTAGGAATTTTTTTAAAAACAAGAAAAATCGGTAACCAACAGAAAGGAGAATTATTTATTTTGTGAGAATTTAGTCAGTAGCTTTTCATCCTTTGAAGAGACAACATCAGAATAAGAGTTGTCTGGAATTTTTTTTGGTAGATTGCATAAATTGCATATCATACAATCAGATAAATAACCCATATAATAAATTCAGTGCGTACATAATTCGGATAAGAATTGTATCGTAAAAGTGTATGTGGTTCCAGTTTTTTCTAAATCGTATATATTTAGAAAGTTGCAGTATTCTAAATACGTTAGAATAAGTACGAGATTTCCTGATCCATTTGGTGAGACCTCTCCAGTTTTAAATTTATTTCTCGAGAAATATCAGGCCTTAAATTCAATACAGTTAGAAGATGCATCTATATATAAGAAAATTTGAAATATACCAAATTTATTGATACATATCATTTACAACATCAAGTGAATAGACCATTTTGAGCAGAAGTTTCGGTATTTGACATTGATACACGTCAAGTGTAAATTATTATTTGAACGTTTGATAATAATTCATTAGGTTAAATTTTAGCATAGTTGTATTCTAAATTTAAGTTGTTTTTGTAGAGGTTACGACTGTTGTTCTTTTATCATAATTTTGGGGAATAACAATTTTGTTAATTTTGCGTATCTGATAGTATAATATATAATTTTGATTCTAAATACCTGTAGTATTCATTCAGTATCCAATCTCATTGAACTTATCATTTTGCATTCATAAAATTTTCAATTTAATCAATGACATTTGGTTGAAATTTTTAGTGACAGTAAATTAGTAAATGTCATAAAATAATTAAAGGGCCTTTTATTATATCGAATTAAAAGTTATTCGAGAGTTTAATAATAGTGAAACATTTAATTTGGAAATATCTTAAAAAATAAATAAATTTGAAGAATTAATTTTGATCAATTTTGATCTCACCATGAGATAGGAGTAATAAGTTGATTGTACATAAATTCATCTTTATATTGATATTTATTGGCGCCGGGCATATTTAATTTGACAATTACTGTCAAATTTGAAATTCAATACGTACTTAAGTGGTATGCACAATAATTGTCGCTGCGACAAGATAGTATAATTTATTTCCATATCGTAGAGCAATTATATCTAAAGAATTGAAATATTACAAATTGTCTCCAAACGTGGGCAATTATATTCAAAGGTTTGAAAACATAACAATATATATATATCAGCAACATCATTGGGTAATAAACGTCTATTATCATATCCACTAATATACATAGAGAATGCACCCATAATGGAGATAATTACAGATATTTTTTTGAGGAGTACCATATTAAACTATGACATTTACATTAACACGTAATATCCTTGGTTTAAAGTACTTTCGTCAATAAGAAGCTCGGAACATAGATTTGTCGTGTACTTGAAATGTGATTAAAATGTATCATTGAGCTGCCATTGTCAACAGAGACAATTGTAAGTAAACAATTTTCAATTAGCTATAGGTTGTAAATTGTTCAATTATTATTATTATTGATATTTTACAAAAAGGAAAGCTTACCTGTATCCCAATAACGATACAATAATTCATTTTTATACCAATTTTGACACAATAATTCATTTTTCGTTTCAAACAAAGATACAATTCAATCATTCTATGTTGAATGATATTACTGTTTATTTTGACAACAAGTTAGAATCGTTAACGAGGAGAATCCAACATCGTTTCAGTTTGCGCACTGTTGTACATATGTTTTAAAAAGCATAAATATTAAACAGTTGTTTGGCCGATGACAATAGTAATTGAAATGTTATAAAAATTTTATTTGATGCATGGTTATAAAATAAAAATAAAGGACTGTTTTGAATGCATTTCACTGACTAGCAATAATTGAATATAATTTATTTCGATAGAACCCAACCCAAATGAGATCACTTATTTATGACTATACGTGGTGATGCCAAAATCTCAGTTATATATATATATATATATATATATATATATATATATATATATATTCTAATGAAATAATTATCCTACAACAAGATTGAATAAAATTCAATATGTAATATTATGTTTTACTGAAATAAAAATAACCTAGATGTCAAATCCACTTCGGAGGGCATCAGTGATGTATATAATTACCCCATATGAGTTCATCATGAAATAGATGTTTATTTTTTTTAACTATAATACCCATATGTAAATTACAAACACTCAACTGCACAAGAATTTGAGATGTTAACTTTAAATGTAGTAAAAAGAAGGTAAACGATATAATGATCACCCTGTACTTTCAAAAGATAGTTGAATCATCACTATGACATGAGAACTTGAGTTCAATACCCAGTTACAAGTATAAGAATTTGTAGAATATCTCGGGCTACTTTAAACTACACTCTAATATTGTTTATGTAACACAACATGTGACATAAATAGCAAACTTTGCATGAAATTTTCAAACTAACAATTCTAGGTAACTATTCACTATGGAAAAATTCACTAGGGACATCAAACTAACAATCTCATAACATGAGACAGCTCATGGTGCCCCATATTAATTGTGAGAGGTGAATATAAAGCATTTCAGATGGAATTTAAAAAACATTTAAATTGTCTCAGTATTCTTATCTTAGATAAGGCCATTCGTTTTTAGTTAGTTTAATAGATATTAGGAAGTGTGGTAAGCAATCTGTTGCTAGATTGGAGTGTTGAAAGTGCCAGACTAAGACACAAGTTAAGAATAAAGACATGCTCATACGAACAACGTTAAACAGACTATAAATGTAATAAAACACAATTTCAAGAGAAGTGATTAGATTTAATAGTTTAATTTGTTTCTAGACAATATTTTTCAGTGTATATAATTATGTTCTAGACAATTTTAGTAAATTTCATATATTTTATGGAAAATATTTGAGGTTAAAATAACTAATTTAAGCCCAAATTTGACATAATTGTCAGGTTTAGTCTCTCTTTGGCGTTTGTAGCGTAAGCCTCGCAAGAATTTTGTCTGACGTTCATTTGTTTCTAAAAAACAAAGCTACTAGAAAATTGTAATTCAAACAACTCTGACAGAAAGTTGATGTCAGATAAAATAAAGGGAGAATACTCGAAGAAACTCAGTAAATGCTAAAATAAATTGTACTTACCTGGAAGTTTAATTCTCATAGCAGAAATTTGAGATTATTTGGTGCGTCATCAATAAGTTCTCTAATTCTTTTTTTTAATGGAAATTGGAGTTTATGTTTACAATTTGGTCATCTCTGAAGTACAGTGCAGTCGGAACAATAAGTACAAATAGCTCAATTTTCTATTTGTATACCAGAAACTTGTAAGTTTCAATTTTGATAACCTGAAATCGAGATATACGTTCAATGTTTTGATCTGTTTATAACTATAAACGCATGACTTCTTAGTTCACTAACAACTAGAACTTACCTTTAATGATTTTCTTTTTGATTCATCTTGGCATTTATTAATATTCTTTGTTTTGTATTGTAATTACCTAATTTTGCCAAAGAAGTAACTTAACCAAACCTTTGAAGTTTGTTATCACCTGTGTCATAGATCTCAACTCATATTTATTTCAACTTGACTTCGAAACCATAGATAAATTGAAACGTCTATGAAAATAAAGTTGATTCAAGTGTATTGATGTTGTGTTTAGCGTTAGTTTGAGAATATTGAGACAGTTAAAACATTTAATTACATCTACGAGTGTAAAGTTATATTAACCTTAGATTGACCACACATTCTTCAATTATTTGTGTATATTCTAAGTAACTTTCATAGACATTTTTGTAGTACTATTTGCACATTACTTACCCACGTTTATTTCTTTTTTCTATCTTATTAAAGTATATTTTTTGAATGAATGTGTTTATTTATCGAGAGTGCATTACAATCTTAAATAGTTATATACGCTTTCAACGCGTCTTGGTAAGTAAGTGTTCACTAAGGTTATCAAATGCAGACGCATAGCCGCTTATGACCCTGAGAACCATAGAGAGCAACTTTTCGATTTATCTATGCAGGGAAGCTGTTTTGTACCTCTAAATCAATCAGCTGGAGCGCATATAATTAATTTAAACGACTCTTTCATTTAAATCAAAAATATTTGTCTCAATCAACGTATGACTTGAAAAAAATAATAGTTCTCAAAAACCAGTAATTATTATGTATAACACCAAAATACAATATATATATATATATATATATATATATATATATATATATATATATATATATACATATATATATATATTGAACATAATTCAAGAACACAGAAACTAAAATAATATAACTCATATCAGCATACTACACAGAATTATATAAACCAGTATCGGTTAATGAAAATATTTCCAATATACAGAAGATTTATTGCAGTATTTAAAAAACTGTATATGTCTTACATGTACAAAATATTCTGGAGCATATATGCATCATCTGTTAAGTGTTAGAGAATTATTAGCACCTATTTTGATCAGGATACATAATATCTATTACCTTATAAAAGTAAAAAAATATATATAGAAGAGATAGTTCTTCACTACTTAGATGGAAGTATAATTGAAATTCTCACTCTCACAAATATATTGAAGTTTGGAACATTTGATTCAATATCTTTAATATGATACCAAAAGAATTTATTGATGAAGTAATCTATTCATAATGGAATACAATATATGAGCAATAGTAATAAGAAATTTGAGTAAAAAGGATAAAACTTACCTTTAAACACAGTAGTTCATTTAAGAAGCATATCGACAATCCATTGTAAGTAATAAATAACAAGTTATAAATCAAAATTCCTTAATTAAAAGAAACATGTAATCCATATTCTAAAAATATTCATTGAACATTATTAATAGTTACAATAAATAAACATGTAATAACTTAATTATTTAACATTTAGAGAGTTTTGGTTATATATATCAAATAATGTCAGAAATGTCAAAATAATTTTATCAATTGACTGGAATAAGGTTATAAATTGGAAAAGAAGCAGAACCATAGAAATCTATATTTATTGAGTCAAGAAAGATGTGAATTTTATGGTTTGTAATTATATATTAGGAATTATAAAATGAATCTGAAATCAAGATATTTATGATTTCGGATAGCAACGAAAAATAAAAAAAGGCGGGTTGGTTGTTGATTTTTGAATAATGATGGAAGTCGGAGATTAGAAAACTTAAATGGTTGAAGAATTTAAAAAGAGAGAATTAAGTTATTGTATCAAGAAGTGAGTTATTCCATATATTAATTCGAAATAGCTAGTATAAGGATATTAAAATCATAATTTCTACGAAGATATATACAATATATAAAAAAATACATGTTATTGGAGGCTATGGTACAAATGAAAGAGTCATTTCAAATTGAATAATTAGTTGATGTGGTACGGAATCGTGATGTAAAGTACCTGAATAAGATATTAAGCATTGATTGGGAATTCGAAGCTGGAGAATAATAGAAATTACAAACACGTGGTACCTGTAACAAGAAATCTAGAAAAAAAACATCTCCATCTGGACGACATATGTATGCATGACATGGTTTTTTAACAGACAGAATTTCAAGAAAGGAATATTAGTGGTTGAGAGGTTAGTGTTTCTTTTTGTTTTTGTTGGTACCAACATTCGGGTTAGAGATGTACATTTATAATAAAAGTAATAAGAATTAGTATCTGAAACTATTAAACATATTAAAAGCATTAAAAAAGAAAGGTAATAACATAGACTTGAGTACTTACCATTTATATTTAACAAATATTTTATTGTTTGACATTTCAATATTATATTAGTATTTAAGATAGTTCATCACTTACTTTAAATTTATAATACATAATTCTTGATCAATATAATATAGTTGTTGTATTAAAGGTATTCTTGAAACTATTGTTTATGTTCAGATAAATATTACTTCAACTGCTGATATGAGTGACAGTTGGAATCGATTATTCTACTGATAATTTCCATCTATTTTAATTGTGAGACAAAATCGATTGCTATATTGAAAGTTTCTATACATAGGCGCACCAATAAAAAAAAATATAATATCAGTTATTTGAATGATTCATATATATGTAAAATATTGTAGATATAGAGTTAAAATCACTTCCAGATCCCAAAGAGTAGTAAGAGTTTCTCATGCTCTCCACATAAATATATAAATACATAAAAATTTTTCTTTACTTCATTACTGAGCTAGCTATACTAGAGTTGAATATATTAAATTGATAATATAACAATTATAGTGGTATTGTCGGCAAATTATACAACAATAACAATCCATTATAATATATATATATATATATATATATATATATATATATATATATATATATATATATATACATATATTAATTCCAACCACGTATACGTTGTAAAATTGGCACTCAAAGTAACTTGAAGCTCTTTTCGGAATAAAACGGGGAATTAATATGAATAGTCAAAAAGGGAATTATAAATCTAGAACGAGGGAAACTAGAAATTTTAAAAATAGAAAGGAATCACAAGCGGAGATGGAAACGGAACTATCTGGAAAAAAAATAGGGGACAAGAATGGATAATACAAAAGGCAGAAGAAAGAACAGAGAGTATAACGGATAAATGAGATACTAATATTAGTATAAGAAAGAGTCACTATGAAATACTAAAATAGTAATGGTCTAGATCATACTTTATAAAAAAATTAAGAATGATATATTCAATTTATTCATGATCTCTAGATTAATATAAATACTTTCATTTCAATCCACTAAGATAACCGTTGTGTGATTTGGGAACCTTATAACTTATAATGAAACAAAAAGAAACAGTACCTTTGATTATAAACACATGTACTTGAACCATCACATCATAACATATACGAACAAATAAACATCATTCACCACTACAAAATCTCTTACAAGAAAATACCATGAATCTATAACCTGAAAAAAAGATCAATTAATAATAATATTCAACAATACGAAGGACAATACTCAATGTTTACAAAATATGTTTGGTTAGAATTATTGATGCCATAAGTGTCAAAATGCTACAGCGATAAAACGCCTGCGACAAACGCTAGCGACAGAAAGCAGAACATGAAACTCGTAGAACGTTTGAGATGATGATTTTGTTTCTAAATAATATTAATTTTGCGAGGAACGAAAAATACAATCTAGGAATAGTTTATTGAAATGAATTGTAAAATTAGGTTAAGTGAATATTTAAAAAGCACATACACACATTTTATTGTAAATTTAGACTGTAAATTTGTAATTTGAAATATTTTCAATATGAACACATCAACTCAATATTTTAAGGAATATGAACGATTTTAACGGCTAAGGCAACTGGAAACAATCACAAATGAAATACAAAAGACTTAATTATATTTTAACAAGTAATATTGGTCATAAATTAGAAATTAGATTAGTGAAAAACTTTTGAACGTCAAAATAAACATGTGAGATCAAGGCACACATTAAAATTATTTAGCAATGGATGCGGAAAAAGTTTGTTGATTTTGGGAACACAAGAAGGTCGGTGAGAAGCGTGGTTTGAGAAAGGACGTGTTAGGAGACGCATCGTTAAAATTCATCAAAAAGTATTTAAAACTCCTTTAAAAAGTCCTTAGATAATCAAATAAACATTAAAAACAATACATCTAACAATTGGTAACATTCGTCACACCGTGTATCAAAAAATAATCCAAAGAAGAAACTAAATTATTATCCACGAAACATATAAGTGAATTCGTACCCACCTAAGAATAGCTGAGAGTCTACCATCCATGCAAGAATTTGTATAGAGATCCTCTTATTCCACGGGGAACCTCATCAGCTGGTTTTCGTCAACGAGAGTATAGCAGTTTATGTGCGGCAATTTAAAGGTCAGTGATTGGAAATATATAATTGGTCAATTATAAAAAGTTATACTTTCTCATAGTACCATTGAATCGAATAATAAGTCTAAAAGACAAATGAAGTATAACTACAACAATTTTATAGGTTAAACAAAATTAAAACATTGAACTAAATAATATATAGCGTGTAAGATACCCACCTGATTGTATATAGATTTATTCATTTTCATCCCATCATGTTTTTCTTGCAGTTACTATGAACATTCATGATAAAGGTTCATTTTGGAAACAAAGAGCATAATTTTGGTTAGGATTTATAAATTCCTTAATGAATATTATTACGTTTGATTCAGTGTCTACTACTGGTAATGTAACATATAAGCGAATGTTTCCGAATATTTTATCTCTTTTAACTTTGAAAGAAATGTTTTCATTGCTAGTAAAATATAATTGATTTTTATATATAATTAGTGGTTTTTCAGATATTGGAATTGATAAAATGGGATATTCCACAGAAGTGTGTACTGTTTCGATGTCATCATTATTGGGATTCGCTTTTTCGTCCAATGGGGGTGAATTAATCATGGTGTCTGATACGTCTCTTTCGTTTTCGTCTGAAATAGTTGTAAGGTCAATATTGTCTAAATTAGGAAGTTGATTTGTAGATTTGTTATATGAACTCATTCTTCCGAGTTCTTGATTTATAATTTCTTCAATGTCACCTAAATTAACGTCAAGTGATGCTGTTTCTAAAGCATTCATATTAGGGAAACGAGACAGTGCATCGGCTGCCTTGTTACTTTCACCTTTTAAATATTTAATATCGTAATCGAATTCTTCTAATTTCAATCGCCAACGCACAAGTCGTGAGTTAGGCTCTTTCAAAGACATAAGCCATTGTGAGGGTTTATGATCTGAAAATATAGTGAATTTTTGACCAAATAAGTATGGTCTGAAATATTTACATGACCATACGATTGCTAACAATTCTTTCTCTATAGTGGAATAATTGATATCGGCTGAATTGAGAGTTCTACTAGCGTAGCGAATAGGATGACTATTTTGGGATAATATAGCACCTATGGCAAATTTTGAAGCGTCAGTCGTTAATTCAAAGGGTTTATCAAAATCAGGATAAGCAAGAACTGGTTCTGACGTTAGAACATTTTTACAAGTATTGAAACAATTAACAAATTCTGGTGTATGTTCGACTGTATGATCTTTTTTTAAACATGTTGTCATTGGTTTAGTTAGTTTGGCGAATTTTTTTATAAATTTTCTATAATAACCTAAAAGTCCTAAAAACGATTTAATATCTTTAGGTGTTTTTGGAATAGGAAAGTTTTGAAATCGCCCTGATTTTATTCTGATTGGGTTTTATTCCATTAGGGGTTACAATGTGACCTAAACAGACTTCTTTACGTAGAAATTCACATTTGTCAAGTTGTACCTTTAGCTGTGCTTCGCGTAATTTTGAAAATACTAATTTTACGTTTTCTTGAAGGCTCGTGCTAAATATGATGATGTCATCCATGTACACCATGCATATCTTATGTTTAGGGTCCTTTAAAACTTCATTTACGGCTCTTTGGAATGTAAATGGAGCATTTTTCAACCCGAAAGGCATTCGAAGATATTCGTAATGTCCTCCGTCTACGTTGAACGCTGTTTTCACAATAGAGCATTCGCTCATCTGTATTTGGTGAAATCCGCTTGTTAAGTCGAGGGTGGTGAAATAGTGAGCTCGACCTAGTTTGTCTAAAATATCGGATATATTTGGAATCGGATATCTGTCATCGATGGTTTTCTCATTTATTTCTCGGTAATCGACGACTAATCTCCATTTTTGAATGTTGGATGCGTCCATTTTCTTCTTAACAATCCAAGATAGTCTGATTATATTTTTATCTAACATTTCTTGTATCTGCTTCCTGATTTCTTCTCTGTGTACGTACGGATATCTGTAAGATTTTGTATGGACATGTATTTCATCTTTTGTCCTTATAACGTGTTTAACTTTTGAAGTAAAAGTTAACTTATCACCTGGTTTAATAAATAAATCGGAATATTCTTTACATAATTTAATAATGTGTTGTTTTTCTTCTTTATTCATGTGGTTTTTTCGAATTAGTTTAGTAATATCGTTAGGATTAGCTAAATTACTCCCTTCAAAATCGTTAGCAAAACTTTCAAATTTAAATAACTCATATTGAGAATGTTCAAATGGAGTTACATGTATTGGTTGTTTTAATGTTATCGTTATTGCTTTATTTGTGTGATTTTGGATTTCAATAGGAGCAAATCCATTTTTGGCAGTACTTAGTAACTGTGTTATAAATATATTTTAAAAATTTTGCGATTCTACAATAATATCACCATTATATATGTTTACTGGGAGATTTTTAAACATTTTTCTCCCGCGTCTATTGAAAAAAAAATTCTATATCATCAGGTTGTCTAAATTTAAATGGTATTTTTATATTAGGTCCTACTAATTGTTGGTTCGCAAGGTCTATATTTAAATTCATATTAACAAGATCTTTAATACATATGATTCTATCGAAGTAATCGTGGAAGTCATATAATACAAAATTAATATAAAATTTTTTACATTTCAATTCTGCAAAAGCAGGCACAAGTGCTTGAAATCTAATATCTTTATTTCCAAGACTAGTAGATAATACAGTATTGGAATGGTAAATTGTATCTGGAAAATATTTTTCTACATAAGAAGGTTTTATTATTGATCTAGAACTACCGGTATCGATTAATAGTCTAGCTTTGGGATTCTTAATTTCTATGTACGGTAAAGGATATGCAGAAACAACGTTTATTTCAACTACGTCTTTGTTTTGGAAGGCCCGGTTATCTGAAAAATTTCCTCAAATTGAACTTCGTCATTCATATCGGGTTGATCAAATTCAACTTCTTCATATTGATTGAATTGGCTAGGATCATATTCTACTCGTAGATTATCGCATTGATTTAAATATAATTATTCGGAAACAAAATTTGGTTTAGCACGTGGATTTGTTTGGAAGAATCTATTATAATTGTTATTATTATTAACAGGCATTCGACTTCTTTCTGTGAAATTTGGCGACGTTGTCGACATTGGTACAGGTTTTGGTAACTGATTTTGTGGTATTTGATTAGGTTTAAAAACATTTTTTGCTGGACCAAATACTTGCCGATTCGTGAAATATCTATTATTTTGTGGGATAGGTTGAACAGGTATCTGTTGGTTAGGTCAATATTCTCTGTTTTGTACTACATTATTTGAGACATTGTGTTGATTATATCGATAATTATTATATGAAGGTTGATGATTATTAATTGGTCTATTATTTGGTACGAAATTTCGATAATCGTTACGATTTTGATTTCAGTTTGAATTTGACCATTGAACATTTTGGAATCGCGAATATTGCATACCATTATTATTATTATTATAATTATTTTGTCGAAAATTTTTATCGTGTAATGATCCATAAAGTCTTTCGAAATTTCCAAATTCTGCGACATATGCCATCGCATCTTCTATGGAAGTGGGTTTTCTTAAATGCATATTATTTCTTAGCGTTTCGTTACAACCCGTTATGAAAGTATTTAGTGCAGTTTCATCGTATTGAATAATTTGACAATTTCGCTCAACAGCATTTATATTTGGGTCGTTACTTATTCTCTGAATTACACTATTACGAATTAACTAAAGCCTACTACCAAAATCGATAAGGTGCTAATTTTTAAAAGGTTTGGCTCTACTTAATTCTTGTACTAAACAATCTATATCACGCCTATCAGCAAAACACTGTAATAAAGCTTTTCTCAATTTTTGCCAAGCATTTAACTCTACTCTACTACCTACCATGAAAGCTGCATGGCCTTCTAACTTTTCTTGAATACATTCTATTAAATGTGAATTTAATTCGGCATCATTTAAATTTCTATAGGATTCAATTAAACTCTCACATCTAGTGATAAATTTGTTTAAATATTCACTTTCAACGTTAAATGGTTTGATATTTGCTATTTTAGATCTGAAAAGATCCCAATTAATTTTTGGTGTAGCCATTTCGTTACTATTTATTTCGTTCAATGAAATATTATTAAAAGCTTCTACAATATTATCAACGTTTCTATTATTCAAATCGTTCATATATAGTCAATGTATATAATAATAAAAAATATCCTAATTTATATCTTCAATAATTCCAAAGAATGGTATAGGAAGGCGAGAAAAGGTAATTCGGCATTTACGTTTAGAAAATCTTCTTCCCCGACTCTTTGGTTCCTGTCATTACGTCCACAGGAGGGGTGCTCTCAGTTGTTGATCCCACAGAAAAGGTATATAGAACTCGCACTCAAAACGTTGAAACGTTAAAGTCATGAAAGTTTATACGAAAACCGTAGAAATCGGTACACTGTATAATTCACGTTTTCACAACTCGCGCGATCCTACTGACTGCGCCAATTTTATTTTTCTTTATGAAAAATGTCTTTTTAAAAAGAACTTTAATTAACTATAACAAAAGTATATTTTATCAAAGGGCAGAAATAATACAAAAAATGTATAAAGACTGTACTGAGAGTTATATAAAGAATGAATTAAAATGGTGTTGTAGACATAACTTGGGTTTACGTTATTGTGAGTCTACAATCAGTATCCGTACTAAAATGATGTAGGTCGTCCTCTCTAACTTTTCTGTAATTTCATAAAGACATTTCCAACTAAATTATGTTAGTTAAACAACTGAGTTTTCGGAGCAGATGTTTAATAGTAAATCCAGAATCGTTACGTGATGAACACATCTCTCTGGCATGATAAAACAAGATCCAACTTCACGTCAGACTTATCTACAATGATAGGTAAGAAAGACGAACAAAAGCCTTTTTGTTTGCTTTAGGTGTTGGTTTCTCAACGCGAGATTGGATTATACGAGTATAACTTTGTTTTGTGAGAATTTTCTCTCTTTCGAACAATGCGGGCATCGTTCAAACTGGAATGTGGTTCTTATATTTGAGTTTTATTTATAAATTTACTCACTTGAGTTCTAACACACCATGACGAAACAATTCCACTTGTATGTGTTTTCCTGTTTAAACGAACAAATAAAATATCGTGTCCACCATAATGTTAGCTACATATGGGAAAAAATTTTAGTTGTAGTATATAGGAAAATTTATTATATGCGATCGATCCTGCATGGTCACTGTCATGGTGGCAAATTCGAAGAATTTGATAAGAAAATGCCAAAAATTGAGGTTAGATTGCAAAATATCGGAAAAAGTTATTTGGGAAAAGTGATCAGAATGATATTTTAGGGCCACGTATGAAATTAAGAGCAAAAAAAACCAAAAATAAAAAAAACGTATTTTTCGCCATGGCATTCTTCTAAACTGATATCGCACCGATTTCATTGTTGAAGTAGTTCGGGTAACGCAGTGCTTAATGTGTGAGGGTGAAACATTTCGGAAATATGGATTTAGGTCATTCCCAGAGAATAAAATGAAAATATTCGTTGAGGGCATGAAACTTTTCTGTAGGAATACCTTGTGTTTACGCCTATTTAGTTTCCCTGAAATGGTTTATTATTTGGCAACAACGCTTCCGTGTTCTGTCCGAAAATTGTTGAAAGGATTTAAAAAGGTAGCAGTAATTAGCACAATCGTGGTACGAACGTTTAGTTGAGAATTTTCTGTAGGCGGTGGGGCGAATTTTATACAGTTGTGGCACAATACCGATCAAACAATACATTTGTGATTTCTCACGTGTGACAAATAACTTAAAGTGCTAGATTTTCTTTTTTCCCCTTTATCCCCTTTCCCATAGAGCAAGTAATGGAGTCTTAGCGGAACATTTTATTGGTAAGTGAAGTTTTTAAAACCAATCATTTACATTTTCATTTCTACAGTCTATTTTATTTAAACATTTTATTGAACTATCGAACATTTTGTTCGTGTATGAGCACGGATTTCATTCTATGAATCTATTTTGATAATTTCATCGGGCATTTTGTTTAGTATAAATTATTGGTTCACATTCAGGTTTTTTCAGCGCGGAAAAAACTGCATTGATAATGAACATTTCCAGTTTCAAATTTACTCGGTTTTCGGGCGGTGTTGTCAGGTTTACTTGGAACAGCGGGGAAAATAATCTTGGTTATAACTTACGTTTTTTTGATTCTCTGGTTAAATTCCTATACTTTACTTACGAGTTTGTTTATAAAACCGTTGGTTAAGTTATATTGATTACTTGTTTTAAACCAAACTTTGACCTAAAATATAGTGTATTTGCTTTCTATTTTAACATTAGTTTTGTCATTACCTAGTTAATTTACATAATGGCTTCTACAGCGGAAAGACAATTTAAGTCACTTACGGTAAAAAGGAATTCATTTTATTCGATATTACAAACGCTCTATGATTTGTCCAAGAAGTTGAATTCGGAAACAAATAAGGAAAAATTTAAAATTATTCTTTTGTCTTTGGATTCTACTAGAGATTCGTTTATTTCGGTTTTAGATGAAATGAATATGGTGATTTTTGACACGAACCCAGATTACGTACCGGATTATAATGTACTTATGAGTGCAAACGACCTTTGTTGTTACATAAAAAATAACTACTGTAAAGAGATTGGAAAACCGGAAGAAAAAACGTCGTTAAGCGCTACCGTGGTGGAATCTAAGGTGCCTCAAATGCCAAAAATTTATCTACCCGAATTTTCCGGTGAGGTGCGGTAGTGGGAAACTTTCCATTCTTTATTTAAAAGTATGATTAATATAAATGCTAGTTTAACTAATTCAGACAAAATTCATTATTTAGTTGGACGTTTGCGGGGTCCAGCTTTGGGGGTTTGTGCAGGTGTTTCAATTACCGGTGATAATTACGATATTGTTTACAATGCATTAAAATATGAATATGAAAATAAGCGATACTTAGCGAATTCTTACTTGCAGCAAATATTGGAGTTTAAACCTATTGCCAGAGAATCTGAAAAAGGTTTAAATATATTTTTAGAGCGATTGGGTGTGACGGTGTCAGCTTTAAAAAAATTAAATTTACCTAATTTGTCGGAATTAGTTTTATTTCAGTTAGCTTTAAGTAAGTTAGGTAAAGATACTGTTAGAGTTTTTGAAATGAAATATAGGGTCACGTACTTACCTACTTACACAGAACTTTTGTAAAAAGTCAGTCTAAAATTTCGAAGTTTATTATTACTATACCTTCTACTTCAGGTCAAAGGGGTAGTTATGTGGCAAATCCGGTAAAATCGCAAAAACCCATGGCAACCTTTGTTGCTACGGAAAACAAAGGTAGAAGAGGTACGTGACTTTTTGTCACAGATCGGGACATTACCTTGGGGTTAAATGTGACAAGTTTAAAGCTATGTCGCCTTCAAAACGATACGAAACAGTACGAGATAATAACTGGTATTTTAATTGCTTATATTCGAGCCGCGGTGTGAGAAGTTGTCCTACGGAAAGGACTTGCGTTGTTTGTACTAGAAAACACCATGTTTTATTACATACGGGTAAATCAGTGGCGCGACGTTGTTTAAATGGCAGTATCCCCAGCGGTTTTGGAAGGGGCTGTTACCCCTCTAAATAATGATGAAATTTTAGATACTCACTTATGTGCCAAAGTTAGTTATCCAAATAATGTTAATAATTATACGACTTTACTTTCGACTGTGGTAGTTACGGTGGTAAATAGCGCGGCTAAAAATAGCACTGTTCGGTAGATTTTGGATTCGGGAAGCCAAGCAAATTTATTAACACTCGAGTGTTGTAAAAGGTTAGGATTAAAAATTTCAAAATATTGTTCTTTTATTCAAGGTCTTGGCAATAGCCCTCAAGCGGTTAAGGGTATAACGACGTTAACAATTTCATCGCGATTCAATTTGGAAAACTTCGGAAAACTGTTTCACTATTAATGCAATTTTAGTTGAAAAAATTACTGATAAGCTATCTAAGTTTAAAGTAGATTCCAATGTTTTACCCGACTTTCAAGGGGTCGCATTAGCTGATGATCGTTTTGACCAACCCGGAGCGGTGGATGGTATTTTAGGGGCAGAATTGTTTGCTACGATTTTAGGCAAAAATCGAATAGTGGGCGTTTTGGGTTCACCGGTGGCAATACACACGGCTTTTGGTTACGTTGTAATGGGAAAAATACCTAATGTGAATTCACCACCTTTAGTACTTTTTTCAGTGCAAGAAGAGCAATATATAGAACATGTGCGAAAACGTTTTTTAATGGATCCAAATGATGTTCAGTGTGAACACATATTTTCTAACACCAACAGTAGAGATGCTTCGGGATGTTATACGGTTGCGTTACCATTTGAAATTACACCGGATAATTTGGGCGATTCGCGTAGGAGCGCAGGGAACCGTTTATTTTCTTTAGGAAAAATATTAGCAAAAGATCACACTTTACGTTTAGATTACAATAAAGTTATGCAGGATTTTTTGGATCAGGGGCACATCCATTTAGTAAATAATAGCTCGGATACTGGGTTGGCATATTACATTGCGCATCATCCTGTCATGAAACTTAGTAGTACCAGTACCCCTGTACGCATTGTACTTGACGCAAGTGCACCTTCGGACGATGGTGTCTCTCTAAATGAGATTGTATACAGTGGCCCAAAACTACAAACGGATATTACAACTTCATTGTTGAATTTTCGATTACTCAAAGTGGCACTTACGGCGGATATTCGTCGAATGTATAGACAAATAAATATTATAGAGGAACACTGGCGGTTTCAGCGGTTATTATGGCTGTTTAACCCTAAAGGTGATGTTCAAACCTATGTGCTAAAGGTAGTAACTTTCGGTTTAAAAGCGTCGCCATATTTAGCACTACGCACTGTAAGGCAGCTTTTAGGGGATTAAGGTGGAAATTATCCCTTGGCTGCGTAGTATCCAGTACGAGATCTTTATATGGATGACTTTTGTTGCAGTGTAGACTCGGAAGAACAAGCACTTCAACTTTATAAGGAGTCGGTTAGTTTATTTCGGTCAGGTGGTTTTACTTTCACGAAGTGGTCAACGAATTCACTCGATCTGTTATAAAATATATCAGACAAAAGTCGGTTATCGGACAATGTCACATTTAAAACAGAAACAAAAATTTTGGGTATTCAATGGAATGCAAAAACAGATATCTTAAGTTTTAGTTTGAAAATTCCAGACCCAACTTGTACCAAGCGTGCGATTTTGAGCACGGTAGCCAGGTGCTTGGATCCAATTGGATTGCTTGCTCCTTTTCTTTTGTTTTTAAAATTATTAATTAAAAATCTGTGGTTATTAAAACTCGACTGGGACGAACCGGTCCCAGATTATATTTTGAAAATTTGGAAAAATGTTTGTTCGGAGTGGGGTGCTCTCGAATACTTCAAACTGCCTAGGCATTTGGGTGCAAATAAACGGCAACCAGTAATAATTTCAGAGTTTGCTGATGCCAGCTTAGACGGTAACGGAGCGGTAGTCTATGCAAGAACGGTCTCGTCGCTATCGGAAAACGACATAAAGGTGCATCTTGTCTGTGCAGTCAAAAGTTTCTCCTGCAAAAAGCCTTACTGTTCCCCGGTTGGAACTGCTTGCATCTCTTTTATTGTCCAATTTAGTCAAACATATTCTAGAGACTTATAATGACCGAATTTGTATGTCTAAAGTATTAGCCTTTTCCGATTCGTCGGTAGTTTTAAGTTTGTTAAAAACGCCTTATATAAGGATATATTTGTTTCCAATCGTGTTATACAAATTAAAGAAAATATTTCTAACGCTTTTTGGTATCACATTGAAAGTATACAAAATCCAGCGGATAGTTTATCACATGGTCTTACTCCGGCACAGTTAGTTAATCATTCTTTTTGGTTATCGGGGCCTACGTGGATTACGTTACCAGAAAATGAGTAGCCGTTACCATTACCTAACTTAAATGTTTCGAAAGTCAATGAAACCTCGAGAGATTTCATAGCAAAGGAAAACCCGGTCGAGAACCACCCGCTTTTAGAATTGTTAGAACGGATTTCTTCTTGGCCAAAATTTTTAGCGTATTACAGTTTGGGTTTTGCGCTTTTCAAAAATTATTCCGTGGAAAAAGATTGTGACGGCGGAATACCTTCAAAAGGCGGAGTTAGTATTAATTAAATTAGTCCAACTCAAACATTTTTGTTCGGAAATTCAAAATTTAAATTTAAATAAAGATGCTTCAAGAAACTTTCAAAAATTACGACCGCTTTTGCAAGATGGATTGCTTAGGGTCGGGGGCCGAATCGAAAAGCCCAATTTAAGTGTTACAAGAAAACATCCTATAATTTTACCCGCCAAAAGTCAGTTTACGGAAAAACTGGTCGATTACTATCACCACAATCACTTTCACACGTGTGCTTATTTGCTTGAAGCTTTGTTATGGCAAAAATATTGGATTATAGGTGCAAGAAATTCAATTTGAATCGGATACATAAATGTAATCGTTGTTTCCGTTCAAAACCTACTAACTTAAATCCGCTTATGGCCGATTTACCCGCGACGAGAGTGCAGGAGGCACGCGTTTTTTCACGTACAGGCGTAAATTATTTTGGACCACTCAATATTACAATGGGAAGGAAAAGAAATGCACCTGTCCACAAAGCTTGAGTTAGTGTATTTATTTGCATGTCTGTCAAAGCCATACATCTAGAATGAGTAAGTTCGTTGTCCACACAACATTTTTTACAGGCGTTTAAACGATTTATTTCACGTCGTGGTCCAGTAGAGGTTCTTTATTCCGACCGTGGAACTAATTTTGTGGGTGCAAAGTCGGTACTTAAGGAAATTAATGAATTTATTAACTCCCTGGAGTATATTCATGCTTTTCAGACAGAATTAGGTGTTAACGGTGGAGGTTTAATACTCCAGCAGCGCCACATATGGGTGGGTTGTGGGAGATCAATGTTAAACCGGAAAAAAATCATCTTTATGGTGTCCTCGGGGACCAACTTGTTACTTACGAAGAACTTTTCACGGTGTTGGCGCAAATCGAAGCGTTATTGAATTCTCGGCCCTAGTGTAGTCTGTCTTCGGATCCAGATGCTCCAGAGGCTCTTACTCCGGCACATTTTTCAACGTTAGCTCCTTTAAAGGGTTTTCCGGCTAAACCTTTAACCGATATATCACTAGGCCGGCTCGACAGATTCCAGTTGGTGGACCGAATGATACAGGATTTCTGGAAACGGTGGCGACTGGAATATTTAACCAGTTTGCAAACCAGATCTAAATGGTCAAAACATATGCCAAATATTAAAGTCGGTTCGGTAGTTATTTTGAAAACTGACAACGTTCCGCCTTTACATTGGCCTTTAGCTGTAGTTTCCAAATTGTATCCGGGTAGCGACGGGAATATCCGAAATGTTACGGTGAGGACCGGTAAAGGTACTTTTACCCGACCGGTTGTTAAGGTTTACACCCTTCCAACTCAATAGAATAATTATAGAGTTGAATTATAATTTTTTTCTGGTTTTATTTTCGCGATTTTTAGAAAACGTTGTTTCTTCTTTATTGCTTTTCCAACAGTAACTTAAATTGTACTAAGTTACATGTATTTATTTATAGTTGGAAATATTTATATTTTGTTTACAGGTTAGAGTTTGGGTATTTCAATTAAAAGGTTTTGGTGGCTGAAAAAACGATATTTCAGGGTCGGGGGTATGTTTACGCCTATTTAGTTTTCCTGAAATGGTTTATTATTTGGCAACAACGCTTCCGTGTTCTGTCCGAAAATTGTTGAAAGGATTTAAAAAAGTAGCATTAATTAGCACAATCGTGGTACGAACGTTTAGTTGAGAATTTTCTGTAGCCAGCGGGGCGAATTTCACACAGTTGTGGCACTAAACCGATCAACCGGTACATTTGTGATTTCTCACGTGTGACAAATAATTTGAAGTGCTCGATTTTCCTTTTTTCCCTTTATCCCATTTCCCAAAGAGCAAGTAATGGAATCTTAACGGAACATTTCATTGGTAAGTGATTTTTTTAAAACCAATCATTTACATTTTCATTTCTACAGTCCATTTTATTCAAATATTTTATTGAGCTATCGAATACCTTGTATCTTGTCAGTTTGTACGGTTTCAATTAATTTAATTGTGATGTTACAATTGAAAAGAGCCGTTATCAATTTTTCTATGTAATATGTTATCAAAGTATCAAAACATTGACTGTTCACATTAATAATAATTATTACATTATCATTATTTAATCAGCGTAATGATTCCTTTTCGAAAGAATATTGACAAAAAACCCAATGCGCAAATATTAATATAAGATAATTTACTATCTTTAAAATGTCTGCATACATTTCATAGCGATTCCTATTTTCATATATTTGACCATCCTTGAGCCCATTTTACTTTGGCAATTTTGCCGCAATGCAAAATTTTAAATTAACTAAGCGGGATTTGAAATAATAAATGAATATTCGTGTAACATCATTGTGACATTTGATCTGTAATTTTCCGTTTTCATTAAGTTTACTTACTTCGATTCACACATTCCGTTAAGATATTTCTACTGAAAATGCTTTCTATACTGTCATGTGAAGAAAAGATTGAGAAAATTATAAATGTTTAAGAGAAGTTGTCAATATTTTTAACCAAAAACATCCTGGTAAAACGTCCATTCTACAACTGTAGCAATATTATTAAAGAAGTTTAAGAAAACTGCTTCAGTTGAAAACAAATTTAAAGTACCTCACGAAAATATTGTGGTTAATGAAGAAAATAGTTTGGAAGGGCTTTTGACCGTTGCAGAAAATCCTCAAGTATCCATAGCCAAGTTCATCAAAACACTAATATTTCCTCAACCTTAATTGGCCGTATTTTGAGAAGCAATAAATTTCACCCGTACAAGCCTAAATTTATTTATGTTCTGAAGGATAGAAATTATGACGCCCGGTTTGATTTTTTTGCACAGAAAATGATTTATTCTCCGACTAATCTACTTTCAAATTAAATGGAACGGTAAGCTCACAAAACTGTAATTGAATTAACCCAATTTTTGGATGGTATCCCACTGGCAAAGCCAGTCAATCTTCATTTTCAACAAAACGGTGCATCAATTCATTCAACTCGAGAAGTAATAATATGGTTAATAACTAATTTGGTGAGCATTGGATAGGTCGCTATTCAGTAAATCATTAGCATGCTAGGTCCCCTGACCTAAGCCCTCTAGACTTTTCTCTGGAGTTCCTTATATGGGACTATTTAAAAAACAAGGTTCATCGAGAAAGACCCTTCAGAGACGTCGCACATTTAGAACAATGGATGAGGGATTGCGTATTTGCTATTAAGCAAGGTACGCTCCGAAATGTTCAAAGAGAAATTAATTTCAGGTCTCAATGGAGGACATGTAGAATTTTGAATTTGTGTTTTGAAATAATAAGTAATTTATTAGTATTAAGTTAGTGGGTAATATGTCAAATATTGTTTCAAAAAATAGTAATAAGTTGGTCAACTAATTTAATTTATTATTATTATTTTGAGTAGTTACCTAATTAGTTCTAATAATGTAATGAAATATTTATTGAAAATATCAAAAACGGTTCTTTTCAATTGTGATATAAGTACTACATTATTTTAAACTGCACAAATTGACAACATACAGGGTCTTGCTACAAAAAAGTTACAAATGCTCAACTAATATTTCTATTTAATTCTCTAGGAATTATTTCAATAATTAATTTTGAATAATTTTACGTTTTACATAACCTATGGTGTTACTTGGACTCCTTCAATAATGAAATTGGGGCAACATCATTTCAGAACACTGCAATGGGAATAATACGTAGTAAGTACTCCTAAAATATTATTCTAATCACTTTTTCCATATTTGGACATCTAACCCCACTTTTCGCATCTTCACATCGAATTTTTCCAATTTGTGGCCATAACAGTGTTCACGTGACCGATGTTAAAATGTTATTTTATGTTATCGACCATGCAGGATCGATCGCATATACTAAATTTTCCTATATACAACTAAAAATGTTTCCCATATGTAGCGAACATTATGGTGGACACTGTATGTCATTTAAAAGGAAAAATTGATTTTGCATTCAATTTATAAATAATTCTTTGAACATGATTGGAATGTTACTTGAATTCCCATTATGAGAAAATCGTCATCGAACTTTATAGGAAATGTTTGAATATCCACAACAATATAATGAAAAAATATTTACCTTCATTTCTCTCATACACCAATACTGAAATATTGATATCTATGGTGTAAATACAGATATACAGGGTGAATCATTACTGATAGGAAATGATTTAACAGTAGAAATCTGAATTCAAATTATGAAGATTTAACCCAAAACACCTAAATTGAAGTTAGCTGATCACTGAGTTACAGGGTGTTTTGTTCAAACAATTAAAATCGATTTGTGCTCAGTACTCTAACCCGGGATCGGTCGCACCGTTAGAAGAAATCTAACAATTATTAACTAACTACAGGATTTTTTTAGTATATAAGATATCTTGCTATTGCACGAGAAGTGCCTAGTAGAGTTCCCCACCTTTCCTTTGAACCGATTAGGAAGGCGGAGGCGCTCCAATGGCACAAATATCAATATTTGTTAATATAAATATAACACGCGACCAATCACGTTCGTGCATTAGTTTGAAAAACTGTCATGACACGACCTTTGGTACTTGTGAAAATTAGGTTTACCTATAGTGCATTCACTATTTTTTCTGCTATAAGTGTGTCAATACGTATAGGAAAATTAGGTAACATTGTTATAAAAGTAACTAGCTTTTTTGCTTTTCAGTTTCAATGGATAAAACAACATTAATATTTGTGGTTGAAATGGTACGAAGGAGTACCTTCAGACCTGGACGTTCAGTCAGAAGTCGATTCAGATATAAGTACCGCTCCTTCTAAACATAGCGAGCCCAGAGGAAGGTGATAACAGCAGAGTTGGTCACTGATTCAAACCAAGTCATAGTCGACCTCACCGGCAACTTGGACGCCTCCAACAGCAAATCTACAAACCCACGTGTTCTATCGAACTTTTTAGTTCGATATTTCATTGTAATCACTAGAAGTGTTACAACTGTTTCTTTTAAAACAATTTTTCATTTACGAAATCTTGATGAAACCCTCAACAACACATCACAAAACCACACCAGACGTAAGAAGGATATTTAACTCAGGTAAATATAAAAACACCCGCAAAGATAATGAGTCAGGACACCCTTAACTGGGGAGGCAACTCCCTCCAGCAGTGAGTCCATTGTTGGTATCAGCTTTCAAAGCCAATTCCCTTTCATACCTATTCCCAACACAAAACACCCAAAATGTCCTCCAGACGCACCCGCAGATACCAAAATGCCATTCAAACCCAACGCAACCGAAACGACATTCAAATCCACCAAAACGACTTAGGTACTAATCCAACGCACCTTACAAAACGAAAAAGACGTACAAAACCAATTGAATAGTTTAGTCCTAAATCCCTCAAATCATGAAGCAAGACTAGCATTCCACCGCTCCAGACAAGAATCTTCTAATCCATCCTCCCCAAACTCTCAAAACTTTTCCACGCCAACCCCAAACCTTCAAAACCCGTCCACGTCAACCTCAATACACACTTCCCCCCCAGGACTTACGGTTTCTCTGTTAGTTCCCCAACCCCTCGTCGGGAAGACAAAACCTCGATCTACCTCAACTCCTACCCCCTCAACATCCCCACACCAAAAAGAAGTTCATAGGATGTGTATGTAACTGCGAATTCAACTATTATTCATGTATATCAAAAATATGTTTTAATTACATGACATGGATCTGAATGAGGTTGGTAATAAAATTAAGACATCTAGGAAACATCTTTTTAACGTTTTGAATAAACATCACGAAAAGTCCTTAGGAAGAACATCACAATAAAGACTTGTTATGTTTTTTGTGTAGTGCAGTTCTGGATATTTTAAGTTGTTCCAATATTTTACATCCAATGGACAAACAAGAACGTACAATTGCTGAAAATACAAATTTTTGCCTGTTCTGTACTTCCCAAAGACGTTCAGTGACGTTCATATATGGATGTTTCACAAATGTGCGATATTACACGCCCAGTGGGCATCCAAAAGACGTCCAATTATCAGACGAACAGGACATATGCAGAATTGCACATCCATTGGACGTCCAAATTAGGCCCATGGACGGTTGGACTTCATTTGGTCCTCAAGTGGTCGTCCATTGGACCTCATGTGCTATGTGGGTATTGATATGAAAGTAGAAATGAAGATCCACAATATGGAGTGAAGCAGAAACTCTGGATCTGGAAACTCCTAATTAACTTGAAAACGGATAGCCAGAACTATGAAAAATGGGTTATTTTGGAAACGAAAGATTACAGATTAATCATTAGAAATATTGGGGTTATTAATCACTCTTTTTTTTTATATATATACAATCCTTATGATGATATGTTTGTTGATTCGATAGTTCCCTAATCCATGATGAATTTCATCACATTTCACCTCGATTTTCAAGAAGTTAGTGAGGATTCATCCGAAAAAATTTCTGAAGTTTTACTGATTTGGTTTCGTACCAAACTTTCTCGAATGAAAACAATTTTTTATATGGAAATCGGGTAAAAGAAGAGGCCATCCAGTATAACCTTCGATACTTACATTCCTATATGAAATTTTATCCAGATTATACATAATATTAAAAATAAATTCTGATATCAGCTCAGCATACAGGGTAGTTAGGTGATGTGTTGAAAAAATTTAAGTTGCTATTAACCCTGATGAATAAAAGTCTCAATTCAGTTCTACCTCATTTGCAATTACCGTAAACCACATTTTTAATAAATTGAATAAATTTTAAAAAACCATAAAAGGCAAGTATTTCCGCCGATGACTTGTAATTTACATAGAAGACATGAATATGGATGAAATTTACACCTTAGACAGCAATTCACTCCGAATTATCCAGAATTTAGAATTATAGTCAATTCAAACTGGATTCATACTTTCTATTGCTCAAACAACGAATGATTTGTTTATAAGAAATTATTATAATTTATATACTTACTGCTACAGAAAAAACTACATTATCACAATATCTGCTATAAATATCCTGCAGAATTTCTATAAATGCACTACGAAAATTAGCTAATTTGGAAATATTACATAGAGGAGCTGGTCCAAACATAGCGTCTAAATCACTTGAAAAGCATTCAAAATGTAAATTGGGCATTCTATCAAGTAACAGTACTGATTCAAAACACTAATCTGGGCTAAAATAATTTGGGTTTGTATTGATTAAGTATCTGAAAGCAAATATGTTCCTAATAAATTCAGTATATAATTCAAGATGCATTGCTAAGGGTAGCTTCAGGGTAGTTTTAAACATCCCTCAGCATTCAAAATTATCTTGGTGATCCAGCATTAAGTTATACTCATTTTATAGAAAGTTTTAATTACGCGACTACTTCATCTTCTAATGTAAACAAACCAACCTACAATAACGTACTCAATAATAGATATAGAGACTTTTTTGTCAAATCGTTAACGCAACGATCGAAGCAATTGTATTGTTATATCTTTCATAACTTTAATAACAACAAAATTCAATACTTTTAACAAATCAAAAAAATAACAAATCAAAACTGTCTACTAACTATCTGTCATTCCCCAAAATACAATCGAAAATTTTCGAAAGTTCTAACTTCTTCTTTCATTTCTAAGCTGTCACCTTGACACGCGTGACTGTTCCGCCTATTCAGAACTCTTTTTCTTCTACTCCAGCCTGTCATTTTGATATCTATAATAACAGGTGTGACATTCCTTCCCCTCTCCAAATTATTCGCGTAGAATAACAGGGACTTCGACGGCTTCTTGAAACCAATTGGGCAGGTCTTCGATATAACTACGAACTAATATCACGATGTGAACGACCTTTCCAGTGGAGAAGACTGCTTCATCTCTATCATCGGGATGAACTTCAACTTGCCAGTATCTAATGTGGTAAACCACTGAGAGCCGGATAGGGTGTCCAGTGAATCGTCTATTCGTGGCAGAGCTGCCTCTCACAGTTACTTGGGTTATTATGCGATAGTCAACGCTGAATCATTTACATATTTCTTAGTTACCAAAACAATAGGAGAACACCACGGTCCAGAAGATTCTTTTATGATGTTTTCTTCCAACATGTTTTGTATCATATTCGCTACACCTTTCTGTCTAGCGAATGGGAGTTTTCTTGGGTTTTGACGTATCGGCGGTGTATCTCTTGCATTAACTCTATGATGAATCAAGTAGTTTGACCCTGTAGACTTTCCGGTTTCAAAAAGGTGAAAGTGATTTGAAACAAATTTCTTGGCCTTGCTCACTTTTTCGGGTGGTAGTTTGTCAAAGTCTTTGATGTGTATCTCTATACATTGGAGTGGTATGATTAGTTACGATTTCAAACACAAGACCTTTAGGCGTTCTTTCGTATATCTGTGATAACGCATCTGGGCGCATGTTGTCTGTAGATATCCAATTCTTCCGCAGTTAAAACATCTCAAGATTTCTTGAATTGGTGAATGCCTTTGAATGTTCTGTAGCGTCCCTTTCAGTAGCTTTTGTGGCTTTTCCAGTTCATCAATGCTTGAACAAGGACGTCATATCTAGGGATGCTTTGGGGTAATACTTGCAGAATGCATGCAGCTTGTCCACGAAGAGCAATCATGAGGGAGGTGGCTTTTTCTTGATAATTCCACTCATTAGCATTTGCTGCTGCTTCAAATTGGCGTGGATATGTCTCTCAAGATACTGGGCTTGATGACCTGGTTGCGTCTTATATTTACTAATTCAGTTCGAGCGCTATCACTAATTAAACTGCTATCATTAGGATTGGCGTCTATGCCTATACTAATGCATCTAATTTTTGTCTTGGGTCAAGCAGGTCTGTTTTTAAAGCTTTTTCTGCTTGTAACGTGAATTTCGTTCACCACTCATAATATTTCCCGTCGATGGAAGAGTAACGTAAATTTCGTTTACCCCTCGTAACATCGAATAATATTTCTGGTCGATGGTTGTCGAGATTTGCGTTTTCGGAAGAGTTCGTCTCATTTGGATATATAAGCCAATGCACAGTGAGGTTCGGTCCTTGTTCAATTACTTATTATCGATTTCAACATTTTATCGTATCGAAGTGCATTTCATATGAAATGGTAAGTTTTCGCTTAAAATGTATAATATTTCTCCGCTAATTCTTTATCACATGATACTTATTAGTTTCAAATTAATTTTTCTTTAAAACATTCAGTACTAGAGGTATTATGTCGATTTCGTTTTTGTTATATATATTTTGTTCTGGTTCTTCATACATTTTTTTGTACCAATGGAATACTACGTTGAAAACCATCGATATAATTAAGTGAATTCGTAACTTTCCTTATGATTTTTATTATGCTTCTATTTCTAAAATCTCCATTAAATTATTGATACAGGGAACATGAACCACATGTTCTGGTTTTTTATATTTTTTTTATACCAATTGAATTCTACGTTGAAGGGCATTGAAACAAAATTAAGTGAATTCGTAACTTTTCTTACGATTTTTTTATTATGCTTCATATCTAAAATCTCGATTGAAATATTGATACAGGAAACATGAACCGCGTGTTCTGGTTTTTCATATTTTTTTTATATCAATGGAATTCTACGTGGAAAGCCATTAAAATAAAGTTTAATAAATTAGTAACTTTTCTTACGATTTTTTATTGTGGTTTTTATTTATGAAATGAATGAATTTTCTTAAAATATTGTCAAATACAGGATATATGAACCACGTTGTTTGATATTATTTCATAATTTTTGAACACATGTTACTTGTACCTACGGCAATTTCAATCTCCAGATATCCTGCATTTTACGGAATTCAAGAACTATATCTGATTCAAGTGTATTTTCTTGCACTTTTCCTTACCGACATAAACTTTTCCTTACCGACATAAACTTTGCCTTACCGGCCTAAACTTTCCGTACCGGCCTAAAGTCATCTGACTAGACTAAGCCTTCGTAGCTACAGGAACATTTTATTTGTGTATGAATTCTACCTGCTGGGACCACAGCTCTATGCAGAACCGAAGGGATTGAACGTAGCACAGCCAGATGATTGGTTCCAGATCCATTTTTCAAGTCATCCAGATCATCATTGGAAAGAAAAACCAAGGAAAGTACTAACGTCCATAATCTTTAACAACTATAGATTATTTCCAACGAATTTTCATATAATATCAACTCAATAGTTTGTACTAATGTAAATTATAACTTTGTAAATATTTAATTCTTGGCTAAACTTCAGTTTCCTTCAGAATCTAATTTTTTTATCTATATTTTAATTTACTTTCAGTTCTAGTTTGTTTTTCTAAACTCATAAATTAAATTGTCAAATTTGATAACCTTTTTTTTTTAATTTTTTCATTCAAATTATAACTTTTTATCAATAAAACCGCTTGTAAATAATTTTGAAATTTTCATCTGTTATTAAATAAAACTGCTTGTAAATTTTAAACAACTTTGTTGATATTTTTTATATAACCTTCAAACTTCTTGCGTTGCTGACTGAGATTAGTTGATGTTAGGTAACTTATAGACTAGTAGGACTCAGGGTGGCGCCCACTTATCTTTCCGTCTCGTTACGTAAAAATAAGTAGGATTACCCGAAAACCGGTAAGACCTACTCCTTGCGTCTCTACTAGTATATAACCCTCGACTGAGTAGCTCGCCGACGAGGTGGCCGTTGCAAATTGGCGCCTCAACGCTTAAGTTGCACATCTTCTCTTCTTG
Organism: Galeruca laticollis; assembly: GCA_963921935.1. Classification (NCBI taxonomy): domain Eukaryota; kingdom Metazoa; phylum Arthropoda; class Insecta; order Coleoptera; family Chrysomelidae; genus Galeruca; species Galeruca laticollis. The sequence goes on along the minus strand of OY998178.1, from coordinate 193,536,404 downwards.
GTCAATAATACTTGAAACTTGATTAGTTGGAAATTATCTTACTATTGATATCTGAACTTTGAATATTGTCATTACAGTACCTTATTCAAAACACTCGTTACAAAACTTAAAACTGCATTGGACAGGTATCCACAAATGATTATGAGTGTTGACGGTAGAACCCACGATATTCATGGTACCGAAGACTACGTCAACAGCTTCAGCTAAAAAAGGTCACTGATGACAGTGCATTCAAAGTGCCAAGAGCTCAGAAAGCTACTGGATGATTTTAGAAACGTTGTCAACAACATTTGCATGAAGAACGATAAACATTTACATAATATTTTACATTTTTGAAGTTTCAATTATTTAGCTTCTAAATGATATCCATATGTATATAAATCGAAACTTTTTGTTTTGGTTTACAATGTCTTTCATGGTACAGTACTTGAAACTAATCGAATAATATTTATCACTGTTTCAAATTAAACTCAATGTTTCTAGCTAATTCCACAATATAATGAAAAATGTTGAAAATTCTAAAAAATTGACAACTGTTTCGATAACTGAATATCATCGTCAGAATGACAGAAGTTACATTTCATTTGATGCCTACCTGATGTATTCTAGTTATTTTTGGCTAGACCAAGAAGCTACCTTGTGATTGACTTGATATATTTTCATAGAAAAAAGAAGATGTGATATTACAAATATTGAAGCTTAGATATTATTAGCGCTATGGTGATATCCTGGATATCATTTTTCCGATTAAGATCAGTACCTATAACTGTGCAATGATATAGAAAACCAGGAAAACTATATCTGCTGATCTTTACAATTATCACTTAAGAGGACAGTTTAATAGTAGAGAACTCCCTAGATTCATCTGTTCATTGACGACTTCATATTGTGGGTTTCTTAAGTGTCTTCTAATTTCCAAATCTTCAAGGAAATCCAGCTCTTGTTTCCTATCACCAACATGTAGTACTTCTATTTCTGTGCTAGGTGTCAATGAATGGTTGGTGTCAAGTAGATGTTTTGCGTAATATGATTCATCTAGTTGTTCTTATCTGTATGTCCGTGAGTGTTCACTGTATCGGATTTCAAAATGTCTCAGGGTCTGACCCAAATAGACAGCATTACATTCTGGACATTTGAGTATATATATACCTGATTTCTTTAATGTTGGTATTTTGTTTTAACATTTAACAGTTTTGTACTCACATTACTTTCTGTTTCAAAAGAAATTGTTGTATTCGTTGCTGAAGATATTATCTTTGAAATAGTATTAGAAATATTCTCTGCATATGTGATGGTTTTATAAGTTTTTAATTCTTAAGTTTGTTTAGGAAATATTAGATGTAATGCCACTTTTTCCTCTTTTTTATCAATTGGCTTATTTATCATATTTAATGAATAACCGTTGGATGTTGCTATATGTGTAATTGTATTAATCTCTCTATCAAAATTACATTAGTTCATAGGAACTAAAAATGCTCTATGTATCATTGAACTATATGCCGCTAGTTTGAGTGACATGGGGTCATTGGAACAAGATGGATCTGTCACATCAGTGTGTGTTGGTTTTCGGTAAAATGAATAATCAAGTATTAACTCTTTAAATTTTAACATCAAGGAAAATTGATTGAGTCATTTTCTTCAACTTCTAATGTAAATTCAATTTTTGGGTTTGCATTATTAATATTTAATTGTCGTTCACTACCTATAATACAAGCTAATATGTCATCTACATATCTATACCAAAATAAAACATTTTTTGAAATATTACTTTCAAAGATTTTACTTTCTGAACTGTCCATAAAAATGTTTGCCAAAACCTTCATTTTGATTCTGATTAATACATACATCAAATAAATTAGGTATATCTGATATTATTCCTGGATTAATATTTTGATCTTCTAGTAATTTTCTTACAAGTATTAGACATTCTTTAGGAGAAATTTTAGTGAACATATTAGTAACGTCAAATGAAATTTGAATGCTTTTAATTTTTTGATTAGTTCTATTGAATTTCTAATTGAGTATTTAGATGCATATCCGTAACTATTAAGTATATTGTTAAGTTTCTTTGCCAATATATTATTAGGAGTATTAGCATTAGAAACTAATTGGTTTCGTTATTTTATGTAATTTACCGGTTCCATATAATTGTGGACAATGAGGATTCTTATTTATCATGGACCTCTTTCTTCTCGTAATCACTTAAAAGATAATTCGAATTATTAACAATATCCCTTACATTATTTGAAAACTTCTTTGTTGGGTTTGCTCTAAGAACTTTTACATCTCTAGATTCTGTAAAATTAATTTTTGAATCATAATTTTCAGTTGTCAATATAGACAGTTGTTTTTCCCTTGTCAGATTTTGTAACTGTTAAGTTATTATCTTCTACTTCTTGTTAATTGCATTTAAAACTGTAATGTCATTTTCTGTTTGACGTTTAACTTTTGAAAAAAACCAATGGCGACAAGCATAAGCTCAGAGGTAGAAGAAAATAAAGTAAACTAGGCAATGGAAATGGACAAGGAAATACAAAAGATGAAGAATAGTACAAATAAAATGATTACAGAAAAGCAACAACTTAAGGTAAACTCCGGCGTTAAAAGAAAACAAAAAAAAAACAGTATGGAATTAGAATAGGAACATGGAACGTGAGGGGTACATTTGAGGAGGGGACCATAAAACACTTGATCAATGAAATTCGAAAATACAAATTAGATGTGTTAGCAATATAAGAAACTAAACAAAAAGAGAAAGTAATTACAGAGATAGACGATAATATGTTCTTTAACAGTGGAGTAGATAATATAATACTGGGTACAGGGTTTATAGTGAGCAGTCGATTCAAAGCAAATATTATAGATTTTGAGAGAGTATCAGATAGACTATGTAGAAGAAGAATCAAAGGAAAACACAGGAAAACGACATAAGTTAATGCGCATGCCCCTTTTGAGGACAAAGATGAAGACACGAAAGCAAAGTTCTGTGAAGATCTGGAACAAGCAGTCAATAAAATACCGAAATTTGATGTTAAATGTGTAATAGGGGATATGAATGCAAAAATCGGACAAGAAGGAGAGTATATAAAAGTAACGGGAGGAAAAAGTAGACACGCACTCAGTAATGATAATGGCAAGCGACTCATAGAATTTGCTTTAGAAAATAAAATGAAACTCGTAAGCACGTCATTTGACCATAAAAACATCCAAAAGGAAACCTGGTTATCACCAAATAGAAGGAGAATGGTCACAGATAGAAGCTGTAATGAGAGATGTAACAAATTGGATACTAGGGAGCCCCAAGGGAAGAAGAAAGGATGAGTGGTTTGATGAACAATGTAAACAGACGTTCGAAAAAAGATATAAAATCAGGCAAAGACAATTAAAAGAAAACAGTGAAGAAAATAGACTAGAGTATAAAAAAGCAAGGAAAGAAGTTGAATAAATATGCAGAAAGAACAAAAGAAATTACTTTGAAAGGGAATTATTAAAAATCGAAGAAGCTTATAAAAATAAAGAAGTGAGAAATTTTCATCATGAAATAAGAAAAGGGAAAGGCCACAACCGGAAAGCACCTTATTTTTTGAAAAGAAAAGAGGGATATCGAATAGGGGATAGGGAAGAAGAAATGAAATAGATTTGCATAGAATTTTGAGGAATTACTAAATGATGGTGAGGGAGAACTAGGCGGAAATGATAATGAATCGGAGGAAGAAAATTGTGACGAGGAAGATCTAGCCATAACGGTCCCAAAAAAACTGGAGGTGACAGAGTGTTTAAAATATATGAATAATAATAAGAGTGCAGGAGAAAACAATATTCCAATAGAAATTTCAAAATATGGAGGCGAACAATTTACGGATAGAATATGGCAGTTGTTTTAACAAGTATGGCGAGAAAAAAAAATCCCTAAAAATTGGAACAAGGCATTAATAATTCCAATCCACAAAAAAGGTCCCAAGGAAGAATGCGATAACTACCGTGGAATAGCACTTTCAAATGTACCATACAAAGTTCTGGCAAAAATACTTGAAAATCGATTAGAAAAATATCACAATGAAAATGTAGGAGAATACCAAGCAGGTTTTAAAGCAGGTAGATCGACAATAGACTAAATTTTCAGTATTAAACAACTTCAGGAGAATGCATACGAACAAAATTTAAGTCTGCATATGCTATTCATCGATTACAGACAGGCCTATAATACTATCAAAAGAAAAAAAATGTATGAGGCAATGAGAAAGTTAAAAATACCAGTTAAATTGAGAAGAATAGTGGAAGTGACCATACGAAAAAACCGAGAGCAAAGTAATTTTGCAGGGCAGTACTTCCAACGAATTCAAGATAGATAAAGGTCTGAGACAAGGAGACCCATTATCCATAACCCTCTTCAACATAGTTCAGGAAATTATACTAAGAGAAAGTGGTATAAAAACCCGAGGTCTAATTTATGGGAATAAACATCAGTGTCCAGCATATGCGGACGACATAGTACCTATGGCAAGATCTAGGAAAGAACTGCTAAGCGTATTTAAGCTACTGGAAGAGAAGGCAAGAGAATATGGTCTAGTGATCATCGAGAAAAAAACAAAATACATGGTAATGAAGGATAATGGAAAACCGATATTATTATAAATTGCAATGGAAACAGAAGCTACAAAATAGAAAAAGTGGAACAAATCGAATATTTGGGAGTTACAATCACAAATATAGGAGACTAAGAAAGGGAAATAGGAAAAAGGTTAACAGAAGGCAGTAAAGCAGCAGGAATGGTATCACAGATGTTTAACTCAAAAGACATATCACGAACAGCTAAAATAATATTGTACCAAACAATAACAAGACCGTCAGTTACCTACGCTTGTGGAACCTGGACAATGAACAAAAAAGAGCAGAATAAATTAGAGATATGGGAACGTAAAATGCTTAAAAAGATTTATGGTGGAATAAAAGAAAATGGAATATACAGAAGAAAAACAAACAGAGAATTATCAGATTTGTATAATCACCCAAGTATAATCCATATAATTAAAGCACAGAGAGCGAAATGTTTAGGACATATAGGTAGAATGGCAGAAGATAGATGGGTAAAACGAGTGCTGAAAGTGGGAGAAGGTGGTAAAAAGAGAAGAGGAAGACCTGGGAAGAAATGGTTGGAGGATATTAGGAGAGACCTGAGATCAGTAGGAGTAAGGGACTGGCAAAACGAGGCGAGGAATAGAGAAAAATGGCGAAAGAGAGTGAAAGATCTCGATATATATATATATATATATATATATATATATATATATATATATATATATATATATATATATTATAACAAAGAGATTTTTACTGTGTATTTTATTCACTGACTGAACTTTATTATTAGTTTAATTTTAATAATTATTAAAGTTATAAATGGTATACAAGCCGTAGTCTTGTTTAAAATAGACTTGACTTACCTTCGGCTAGCTCCTAATGATGATATGTTAATGTTAATTTAATTTTTAACATAGAGTCGGTAGCATGTAGACTCCTCCCTTTGAGTTCGGGACGCACCAAAATATATATAATTTAATTTTGAATATCTAATTCTTAAATTTTCATATTTCACTTTATTCAGAAACCAAATCTTTCCTGAATATATATACCTTTGATTTTAATGACTTGAACAAATTCCTACATAGACTGAATGAAGTAAGCAAATATTAATAAATTTATTATGGATATAGAATAAAAATAGAATACCAACACTTTCCAGAAAATGTTTTAATGAATTGTCACGACCAAATTTTGTATTATTTTTAACATTAAAATTTCCTCATACCACCCCTGCATTCTATCCAGTCATGCGCACTGAATACTTTGGATGATTGCGTCGGCGCATAAGAGAAACGTATACTCTTATAGAGTTCCACGCGACAATAAACTATCTTCGAAATGTCTCTGATATTCTTTAACCTTTTCCAATGTAAATATCACATCTGTTTGGTATAATTGATTCATTCCAATTTAAAATTTAGTTTGTTCATTCCCTACTTCATTTGCTAGACTTAATGCATCAGCTACAACATTTAATTTTCCCGGAAAATATTCAAATTTCGAATTCATACTCTTGTAGCAATAATATCCACCTATGTACACGATTATTAGCATAACGAATCTTCAACATCGCTGTTAGTGCTGAATGGTCAGTTTCTAAAATAAACTTAGCTCCTAGTAAATAAAACCTTAACTTATTAATGCAGAATACAACACTAGCTATCTCCAATTCTATTATAGAGTATTTTCTTTCAGCTGGTTTGGTCACTCGAGATATAAAACTAATGGGAACCTTACCTCCTTGCATTGGAACTAATACACCTGCCAATATTTCAACTGAAGCATCCGTTCTTAATATAAAAGGTTTGTCATATTGTGGATGATAAACTTTTAAACTATCTAGAAAAATTTCTTTTAGTTCCTGAAATGCCTTTTCTCTTCTCTCATCCCATTCCCATCTAGTATCCTTTTTTAATAGTTCTATGAGAGGAATTTCTCTTCTACTGAGATCAGGTATCAACCTATTAAAATAGTTAATGATCCCTAGAAATATCCTCAAAGTCCTAAAATTATTCGGTGTTTTGTATTCCAGAATTGCTTTTATTCTTTCAGGATTCATTGTAATACCAGTGTCACTTAGAACATATCCTCAATAATCTACTTCTTTTTTATAAAACTAAAATTTTTCCAAATTTAATTCAAGTCCAGCATTTTCTAATTCGTTTAATATTATTTCTAAATGTTTTTGATGTTTCTCTTCTGTTTCAGATAAAATCAAAATGTCATCTATGTAATGGAGAGTGAAATCTTCATCCGGTTTCAATATCGTATGCAGAGTTCGTACCAAAGCAGTCCAAGAACTTTGTAGTCCGAATGGCACCACACAAAATTGGTATACCACTCCATCTACCATGAATGCAGTGTATTGTCTACTTCGATGATCCAATGGAATAAACCAAAAGCTATGCTTTAAGTCTAATTTTGAAAATATATTAGCCTTTGTAATTCTTCCAAATATACCTTCAATATTCAAAGAACTTTCATATCGTTTTTTAGTAAATGTATTTATATTCCTAGCATCCAAACATAGTCTAATATCTCCCGACTTCTTCTTCACACAGATTATGGCACTTATATACTGTGAATTAGATCGTTCAATTATACCATCTTGTAACATTTTAGTTATTTCTTGATACACTTCTTTTTTTAATTTATATGGTATGGGATAAGTCTTGACCTTAAAATTTTTTATTTCTGGAATAACTTCTATTTTGTGCACATATATAGTTGCAACACAGCCTTCTTCATTGAACAGCTTCTGATGTTCAGCAATTCATAAACCCTTTGTTTACATTCATCCAAACATAGTTCATCCCTCATATTTATATTTTCTTCTTCTTCTTCTATATCATTTAATTGTCCATTTGATATTGAGACATGAAAGGTATTGTCTGCTTGTTATATACAATATTTTGACTTTCATACTCAATAATAATTTTATGTTTATTCAGTTCATCAGTACCCATGATTATATCATATTTTAAATTTTTTACTATTAATAGTTATACTGATAAAATCTCTCCATTTAACTCTAAATTAGTCATGATTGTTTTTCTCGCTTCATACAGTTTTCTTTCATTTGCCCCTACTAATGATATTTTATGCGTATTTATCACCATAATATTGCCCTGATCTAAATTATCAACTATATTTTGATTTATAATGGAAACTTCTGACCCTGTTTCCAATAAAATTTTACATTTTATGTTTTGTAAATTCTCCTCTATAAATATTAATTTAGTTAATTCTTGAACTTTTGCATTTTCTTCCATTATGAATTCTCTAGGGTGCTGGTACTTAGAAGAATAGACAATATTATGCACGTAAGAGCAATTTATTCGAAATTTGGGTCAGAACTTGGGCCCTGATTACACTCCCTTCTTACCTCTTCCTGATTCTGTATTAAATTTACCTGTCTTCTTTCCTCTTCTCGACCACCTCTCTGATCATAGTTCCTTTCCCTGTTCTCATTTCTGCGATCATCCTCATCATTTCTTGCATCCCTTCTATATTGTTGCCAATTCCTGTTTTCTATTTCTATAATTCCCTCCATTTTCATATGGCCTATTTCCATTATTTCTATTCCCATTATTATAATCCTGATATCCATTTCTGTAGTTTCCATTTTCATTTCGATAATTTTCATTCCTGTTATTTCTATCATCACGTCCTTTTCCTCTTCTATCATAATTTCTATTTCCATTATTTCCGTTCTCATTTCTTCTTTCATTATCCCTTCTAAACTGTCCGTTTCATTCTTCTCTTGGTCTATTATCTCTCGGGTCACTATTGTTTGTGTAGCTTCTTTCTACTCGTTGCAAATAACTCGATAAACTATCCATAGTTTTATTATTATGTAACGCTTTTGTTTCCGCTACTTCCGAGTTGAAATTTCTTCCGATATACAGTACCAATTCTTCCTCCTTCATTCCTCGCTCAGAGTATTGAGCTATGTTGTACAATTGCATGGCATAGTTATTTAAATTTTCACTTTTTTTTGTAATCAAACTTTCCAAAATATAAACGTTCCCTGAAAGTAGCTTGTTGTATTTCCCCCCAAAAATACGCTAAAAATTGTTGTTCAAAGTCTCCCAAATTCTGGATTTGTTCTTCTTTGTTACAGAACCATAACAAAGCATGACCCTGTAACATACTCCTTATAATTAGTTTGATCTCCATAATTTCCCTTAATCCTCGTATTTTACTTCTAAATATTTTAAGGAATTTTTTGGGGTGAATATTATTTATATTGCCATCAAATTTGACTCCGATTTCAAAATTATTGTGAACATTCCCAGGACATTCATTAATTCCTTCATTTCTTCTCATATTCTCTTCCATTTCTTCGACAGTGTTTCTTAGCTTCCGATTCATTTCTTCAATTTATTAATTTAGTTGTCTACTCAAACCTTCACTGATTGTGTTACTCATTCCTGTTATTTCTTCAATACGATCATCTTTATCCTTGAATTGCTTATTCACATTTTCTTTCATCTGTTCTACTTCCTTTGTTAGATGATGATTTTGTTTTCGAACTGCTTCTTTGATAGTTTCGGGTAAATTTTCTACTATGTCTCTTCTGAATTCCCGTACTTCTTCTACTATCAGCTTTTCTATTTCCTCTCTAATTTTTACTCTATTTTCTTGTATTTCTATCCTCAAATTTTTATTTTGATCCTACATATCTTCTTTTACCTTGTCAATTTTCTTTTTAAATTCTTCTTGGTTCACCTTAAGTTCCTTAATCTCCTCACAATTTTCAAATTCAACTTCATCTATTTTCTTTTCTAGTCGGTGCATATTTTCATGGATGTTGTGGATGTCTCCCCGAATTTTTTCTCTCATTGTGTTCATTTTTTCATCCATTTTGTTCATATCTCCCTTCCTTGTGTCCATCTTCCTATTTAACTCTTTATTCATACTAATCAAAAATTGCATCACTGGATCATTGATACTTATACCTCCTTGTGTTTCCCTGCTCTCTTGTCTTCTATCTTCTTGTTCCACAAGTTCTTCATCTCCTGTCGTACTTTCTTCGGCTGCATCCCCTTCCGATTGTTGTCCCTGAATCAAATATTGGACCTGGAAATCTCCCATTTCATGGCTCCTCTCTTCTCTCTCCTCTTCTGATCCGCTATCGTTTCCGACCTTTTCCCATCTCTCAATACTATTGTCCATGATTTAATTTTATTTCTAATAATGTGTTAATATTGTATCAATCCCCACGTTGCAGGCGTCAATTTATAACAAAGCGATTTTCACTGTGTATTTTATTTACTGAACTTTATTATTAGTTTTATTTTAATAGTTATTAAAGTTATAAATGTTATACAAGTCGTAGTCTTGTTTAAAATAGACTTGACTTACCTTCGGCTAGCTCCTAATGATGATATGATAATGTTAATTTAATTTTTAGCATAGAGTCGGTAGCATGTAGACTCCTTCCTTTGAGTTCAGGACACACCAAAATATATATATATATATATATATATATATATATATATATATATATATATATATATATATATATATAGTACAAAAAGTTTTTCTTGGTGTTTGGTTCGGTTTAAAATTAGTAAATAGACTTTAAATAGTCATGTTATTTATTTAAAAATATATAAAAACGGGACGTTTCGACTGGTTCCCCAAGTCTTTTTCAACCATAATATTCCTGAAACGTAATGAGAATATCCACAATAACATCATGTTGTGTATTATAAACTGTTAAAAACATTGAACAAAACACATTTAAAATCAATAAAACGACGACATTTGTGGAATTATAGTTTGAGACTTCATACACATTGTTTATAAACACTATATACACCCACACAGGAATGGTGTATTTATCATGAATGATAAATACACCATTCCTGTGTGGGTGTATATAGTGTTTATAAACAATGTGTATGAAGTCTCAAACTATAATTCCACAAATGTCGTCGTTTTATTGATTTTAAATGTGTTTTGTTCAATGTTTTTAACAGTTTATAATACACAACATGATGTTATTGTGGATATTCTCATTACGTTTCAGTTATATTATGGTTGAAAAAGACTTGGGGAACCAGTCGAAACGTCCCGTTTTTATATATTTTTAAATAAATAACATGACTATTTAAAGTCTATTTACTAATTTTAAACCGAACCAAACACCAAGAAAAACTTTTTGTACAATATAATTGGAAGGTTCAAGAAAAATTACACTAACTATATATATATATATATATATATATATATATATATATATATATATATATATATATATAATTTAATTTTGGATATCTAATTCTCAAATTTTCATATTTCACTTTATTCAGAAACAAAATCTTTCCTGAATATATATATATACCTTTGACTTTAATGATTTGAACAAATTCGTACATAGACTGAATGGAGTAAGCAAATATTAATAAATTTATTATGGATATAGAATAAAAATAAAATACCAACACTTTCCAGAAAATGTTTTAATAAATTGTTACGATCAAATTTTGTATTATTTTTAAGATTAAAATTTCCTCATACCACTTCTGCATTCTATCCAGTCATGCGCACTGAATACTTTGGACGATTGCGTCGGCGCATAAGAGAAACGTATACTCTTATACTCTTATAGAGTTCCACGCGACACTAAACGTGAAAATCACAGTCGATGTGATATGCGTGAAATGTTTATACACTTCGAACGTTCATATATTTGTTGAAATTATCTATACGTTATTTTAACTTGACCTATACAATTATATATATATGAAAGCAATACAAGTGAAGTTAAATGAGGATAGTGATGGATAGGAAAAGTCGAACATGCATCAGAAAAGAAAGAAGAAATGGAAGTTATATGATCATTTATGTACAACGTGAACAATTGATGGAATGAGTTATTTTATCAAGTATGTACTATACTATCTATTTTTTGTGAGATTATTATTTGAACGTTCAAATTATATATTTTATTGTTCAATCTATTCTTTTTGGAATTCCAAAATTAATACTCAAAAAGCACAGACCTTATTTCGAAGCTTCGGGTACCTGGACTGCTGCTAGCGTCTCCCAAATTCTTGATGATTTCTCAGCGGAGAAATGCTCCTTTCTGTTAACTTCTCGTTTATAAACACTGTTTAATCAACACTACTATGACTATTTCTTTAATTTTTTGGCTTTAAACTTTACTTTTACATTATTTTTATAAAAAATTTTGTAGAGGAGATTTATACATAAGCTCTCGATCCTCTCACCCAAGCGCGATTGTCTTTTTTCTTTCAAATCAACAAACTTTCGGCTCATAAAATGCAAAGCCTGCTTTTCACTATTTTTGTTACAATAATTGTTGATTTGAATGTTTTTTAGTAAAACTGTAAAATTATTTATTTCAACAGTTCTGGAGAATAACAACACTTATTTATATAAGTTTATATTGTTATAGGGATTCTATAAAATGTCTTTTTCATGTATTATAATAACAAATTTTGTTATAATTCCCTTTTCAAGGTATATTTATTTACATTAAATTATACAAAATCTACAACCTAAAATAATTATTAATACATATGTAATTGTGTAGTTTTAAATCTTTGAATTTTTACTAGTTTCATCTTACATAAACTATTAGTTATTTCCAAATTTGTCTTTATTGTTCTACATTCAATTAATAACCAACAAATTTAGGTTGGCGAGAAAATCACTAAATTTGATTACTTCCTGTTTATGAAGATTATTGAATTATCATATTTCATTGACAGATAACTTGGCTCTGTTCCGTATGTCACCTATTATAAAGTTTTTTTCAATTCTTTTTTTAAATTTAAACCTTTACTATCATCATCTGTAAATATAGATAACCGATTAGTGAGTTGAATATTAATTTTTGTTATTTCAGGTTTCAAGTCATACTACATTCTATTTATCCAGATATTCATGTGGCAGTGTTCAGAGTATTTTGAAACATGTTAACATTGACTTGACCTGGGATTAATTGTTAAGGTAAAATTTTATACTTATTTATACAATGTTGTTGTTAGAATTTTTATTAATTATCCTTTAAGTCCTTTTGGTTAGGTTAGGTTTTTCTCAATATCTGACAATATAATTGCTCATTTCATTCTATTCATTTATATGAAATCTTAGTTTCTAACTTGGTTGTGTCTACTGGCACACCATACGTATTAATAGAACATTTTAATGTCTGTTCAAATTTGTGAATTGTTTTAATATAATAGATAACTAGTTCAATATATATATATATATATATATATATATATATATATATAATATAATTAATAATATATTTTGTATTTTTATATTTATTTTTAATTTTTTGATTATTGTTATTAGATATATTCGTTTGTCTTATATTTATAAGTATAATGTACTATGACTTGGGCTTTTATATACATATAGACATGACTTACCTTCGGCTAGCTCGTAAAAATATCTTCTATCAATTTGATCTAAAGTTTTAAATATGAGTCGGAAGCATCAATTTTATTATTTAATTTTATTTATATTTTTTTATTTAATTTATCAATGAAATTGGGCTTCTGAATACTCTCATATAGAAAGTCTGAATTATGTTAATTCTAATAATTTTATTGAGGGCATGAAAAGAATAAAAATACCAACACTTCAATTAAAATTAATTTAATAAATTGTTACTGTGAGAAATATATATTATTTTTTTTAACATTTAAAATTACTTTATAACCCCTACATCTCATGCAATTCTGAATACACAACAATTCATTATATTGCGTCGGCGCATGAGTTCAACGCATGCGCTTATATAATTTCCTATAACACGAAGACGCTCTTCACCGTCAATGCTGTGTATTAGACGGTTTATGCTCTGCCTGCGTGTATATAGTTCTGAAAATTTCAAAACGTTGTATATATAAATTCCGAAATGATGTGTGTGAATAGAAAATAAGATAGTAATGGATAGACCAGTTATGCATGCATTAGAGGAAATTAAAAGGTGGAAATTATGTGAACATTCATGGAACACGTGAACATTGAAAATGGATTAAATTGAACAAGTAAGTACAATTGTATTATTACAAACTAAATTGCATGTATCTCCATGGAGATAAAATATGATGCATCGTAATTTATTGTTTTTAGGCCTTTTATTATATTATCATGATTAGAACGTTCTGAATATTATTTTTAGTTCACTGTTCGTATTTATATGTGGAATTCCAAATATTTTAATTAAAATGCACAGACCTTAGTTCATATCCTCAGTCCTTGGCTGCTACTCGCGTATCTAATTTCTTGAAGAACTTTCAAGAGAAAAATGCACCTTCCTGACCACCTTTTCCTTCTTTACGGGTTCATAAAAACTTATTAATGTATTTCCATTACCTTGTCGAGAGCACTTGTTAACTTTTTATCAAAATTTTAATAATTTTTATTAGAGGAGATTTATATCGACGCTCGCCTCTCCATCATACCAAATCCACTCACTTGTTTTTTAAATCAGCGAACTTTTTGGCTTGGCAAATGCAAAGCTTGCTTCTGTTTGTTTTAATAACATAAATTGTCAATCACTATGTCTTTCAGTTATAAAATGAAATTGTTTAATTTCTAAGTCCTGCAGGATTAACACACTTATTCACAAATATTTATTTCGTATTCAGGATTCTATATAATGTCTTTTTCTTAGAATACATCAGCAATTTCAATCATTATCTCGTTTTTATGGTTTTATTATTTATATCCATTTTTACAAAATATACAACCTAGATTACTGATTCATATAGATGTAATTGATTATTTTTAAATTCTTGAATTTTTACTGTTTTTGTCTTACATAAACTATTGATTATTTCCGATTTTGTTATTATTGTTCTATATAAAATAAATAATCAATAAATTTAAGTTGGTAATAAAATTACTAGATTTCATTACTTCCTGTTTATGAATCATTTCTTTGTCATATCTTTGGGCTGTGTTCCATTTATCATTTCTCATAAAGCTATCAACCCTTTCTTTAGATTGTCAACTTTTATTATAAACACATGCAAATATTGATAAGCAATTATTGAAATAAATATTAATTGATGTTGTTTCAGGTTTCAAGTTCAAATGAAATTTTATTTCTGCTGAAATTCATATGGCTGTGTTCAGATCAATGTGGAACTTATTGACATTGACGTAATTCTGGAATTAGTTGTGTAGGTAAATTTTTATAGTTATTTAAATAATGTTGTGTTTAGAATTTCTACTCACAGTCCTTTTATTTATCAATCATATCAATATCTGATATTATATTTATGCATATTTCACTCTTTCTACTGATTTTATACCTGAATTGTCAGTGACTTTCATAAAGTGGTTGTGTCTACTGCTACACCTTCCTTAATAATAGATCCTTTTTTTATGTTTCTTTATTTAAAAATGTTTCAAGAACTAGAGAACTAGTTCAATATATATATATATATATATATATATATATATATATATACATATATTAATTCCAACCACGTATACGTTGTAAAATTGGCACTCAAAATAACTTGAAGCTCTTTTCGGAATAAAACGGGGAATTAATATGAATAGTCAAAAAGGGAATCATAAATCTAGAACGAGGGAAACTAGAAATTGTAAAAATAGAAAGGAATCACAAGCGGAGATGGAAACGGAACTATCTGGAAAAAAAGATAGGGGACAAGAATGGATAATACAAAAGGCAGAAGAAAGAACAGAGAGTATAACGGATAAATGAGATACGAATATTAGTATAAAAATTGACCTGTTCGAGCTTTTTTCTTAAGATATAAAAATAGAGTAGTTAATAGGAGGGGGGGGGGTAACACTTATTCCACCGCACCGCATTTTTAGATTTAAAATTGTTATTATACCGCCGACCACCTTAAACTGTCCCCGAACCACCGAGGCACGTCACCGCAACTTTTCATAAATCTCAACAATTATCAAATTCTATACACCTTTTTAAAAAATGTCTCCTATACACTTTTCTTTCGAAAAATTCTCAAAACCAATAAAAATCTCAATTACCAATATTTCATCATTATTCCTCCTTAATACCGGAGACATTTCAAATTCAGTTAAAACACCCTTTTACTTCAAACAACTCAATAGTTTCTGACACCTAGCCAGGTCAACACACAGCTATGTATCGGCAACGATACATGGTTCGTCTTCAACATTCAAGCTCCAATTCCATACACTTTTTGTCACTCTCCCCGCTCACTATCGAGCTTCGCTGCTTCCAAACATCACCCTCCTGGATACCCCAATACAAACAACCCTCCAGTTACTTTCTGGCGAAAAGCCCACTCCAATTCCCTCAAAATTCCATACACCTTTAAAAGCACATTTTCTAGACACTTTTAAACAAATTTACTAGACACCTTTACCCCTATTTCAGTTTCTCGGTCAACACGCACAAAACCTCCCAACACACCCCCCAACCAGCCCTGAAGAGGAAACAAATCCTATAACAGGGCACCCAAGAAAAGTTCAACTCATCCAAAAAACATTCCACTCAACAGAATCTCACACGAACTTCTCTCTCTCTTTTTTATATATATATATATATATATATATATATATATATATATATCAAACTAGTCCTCTATTATATTAAAACAATTCACAAATTTGAACAGACATGAAAATGTTATATTAATACGTATGTTTTAATATAATAGAGGTCTAGTTCGATATATATATATATATATATATATATATATATATATATATATATATATATATATATAAATTCATTTAGTTTCTTCAACCATTTGTATATAATATTGGAAGTGTTTATATTCTTGGGTTCATAGGTTGTTTTAAATAATTAAAATACGATTGTATTTCACATTTTTCTATTGAAAATGGATAAAGATTTTAACGTTTCGCTTCTTCTTTGGAAGCATTTTCAAAATAATATCATTATAAGAATAAGGTACGATTAAAATATTTGTAAATAGATAAAAACACAACATTAGTAGGTTTCTTAAAAACATTAATAAAAACACAGAATTAAAATTGACGTACTCACCTTAGAATTTCAATGCAACGATACTATACGAGGGAAGTTGAAATGAGTTAATTAATCAGCTTATAGTAAATTTGACTCAAGTTTTTTATATCTTGTCTATCATTCACAGAAAACTCATCTTGTTTTATGTGTATCATTTCTTTAATTGATAATTTCTGATAATTTGTGTCTTGAGCTAAGATTTTTGTTTTTTTATAATCAAATTCATGATTCTCAGTGCTTTCATGTTTGTGTAAAGCAGTTGATGCATTTTTTGTATATTTGTGACCATTCAACCTGCCCTCCAAGTACTGTGTAGTCATTCCTATATAATGCTTCGGACAATTCATGCATGGTATGGAGTATATAATATTAGATTTTTTATTATCTTTGGTTTTGTTTTTTAGTTTAGTAAAACTAAACTAAAAAACAAAACCAAAGATAATAAAAAATCTAATATTATATACTCCATACCATGCATGAATTGTCCGAAGCATTATATAGGAATGACTACACAGTACTTGGAGGGCAGGTTGAATGGTCACAAATATACAAAAAATGCATCAACTGCTTTACACAAACATGAAAGCACTGAGAATCATGAATTTGATTATAAAAAAACAAAAATCTTAGCTCAAGACACAAATTATCAGAAATTATCAATTAAAGAAATGATACACATAAAACAAGATGAGTTTTCTGTGAATGATAGACAAGATATAAAAAACTTGAGTCAAATTTACTATAAGCTGATTAATTAACTCATTTCAACTTCCCTCGTATAGTATCGTTGCATTGAAATTCTAAGGTGAGTACGTCAATTTTAATTCTGTGTTTTTATTAATGTTTTTAAGAAACCTACTAATGTTGTGTTTTTATCTATTTACAAATATTTTAATCGTACCTTATTCTTATAATGATATTATTTTGAAAATGCTTCCAAAGAAGAAGCGAAACGTTAAAATCTTTATCCATTTTCAATAGAAAAATGTGAAATACAATCGTATTTTAATTATTTAAAACAACCTATGAACCCAAGAATATAAACACTTCCAATATTATATATATATATATATATATATATATATACACGATGTCCCGGGACTAATGGGAAAAAAGTCAGGAGCGTATAATTTGAGCCAAAATAATGTTAGTACTTCATATAAACTTTTTCTATGCAGGCCCTCGTTTTCGAGTTATAGGCCTTCAAAGTTTTAATATTGAATTTGGTTTTTATTTCTATATTTTGTACTAGTTATTTGATCTTTATCAAATTTACGGCATTGCTATAATGTACGTGTATGATTATTTTGGTAAGATAAACATATTTCCATTAGTGCCTTGAAGCCAGGGACGGACTACTCGCAATGGTTAGTGATCCAAAAATTTTGCAGGGATGGCACACCCTGTATGAAATTATCGAAATTGACTTCTCCACACATTAAGCTAACAAAAAGGCCCTCCTGTTGGAATTCGATGAAATAAGCCGTTTGGCTAATATTTACAGTTTTATTAATGCATTACGTACAAATTTACCTAACTAACTTATTAATACGATGTCCAAGATTTACCTACAGTACTGCAAAAAAATAATTTGATGGTAGCAGATGATAAAAATATTAAGAACTTATTTAATGGGAATTAAATTGGTACGCAAACAACGTAATTAGTCGCTTTCAATCAAAATTACGAACACAACATTATTAAACCATTAAGAAATCCTCAAAAAACACAAGTTATAAAACATTAGACTAAAACTAATTCCTGAACAACAACAAAAACTAACGTTATTCTAATAAATGTTCAATCTGAGCTTCTCCCACTTCCACGCACATTCTAAGTCTACGAAGGTTGTTTCTTTGCACTTGAAAAATCAATCCCACATTATTTCCAATAACATTGCAGTGTAACACAATTCAGTTTATTAAATCTTGCCTTGTTTGCACAGGAGGTGCATAAACCCTAGAGATAACCCTAGAGAAATAAATCCTTAGGATTAACGTCTCCTGATCGTGGTGGCCATTGAAAAGGGCCTCTACGACCAATGCATCTATTAGGAAACCTTGTGTGTAAATGCTGTCGTACATCTTAACTGAAATGAGGGGGGGCCCAATCATGCATGAACCATAAATTCCTACGAGTTTGTAGTAGCACATCATCAAACAGGTGCCATAACTCATTCTGCAAAAACTCCAAATACTTCTGACCGGTCAAAGTATCGTCAATAAAGTATGGCCCTATCAAATGATTGCCAACTATTCCTGCCCAAACATAAATAATGAATCTATTGCTGGCTCCTAGTTTGGATATTGCCATGTGGATTCACATCATCACATAAATGCATATTATGAGAATTTATGACTCCATCTCTGGTGAAACCGGCTTTGTTCGTAAAGAGAACGTTACTAATAAATGTATTGTCTGCTTTTTGTTGTCGCTGAAACCACTGGCTATACTCAAGTCGTGCAGGATAATCAGCCACTGTCATACTGTGTACTTTTTTATGTGGAAAGAATATAACAGCTGTTCTCTTAGGACGCGATGAACAACTGATTTCGAGACGTTATGTTCTCTTGATAATTTTCATAAACTCGTTGATGTTTCATTATCAACTGCATTTAACAAGTCTTGTTCAACTGCCACAGTACGGACGCCTTGTACTGGACCTTCTCCATCTTTTTTTGGCGAAAAACTTCCTAATATTCAAAATTTTGTTTTGTATACATGGAAAATTACATTTACTTATTCATACCTGTTTCTCGTAACGTGAGATCAATGCGCTCAAACATTCGTCTGTCTGGCAATGCTGTGTTTGCAAAATGTTCTGCATAAAGCCTTCCGGCCTTTAAACAATTTAGAGAACCCGGTCCATACATTAAATGCATATCTGCGCACTCAATAAAAGTGAATTCCGCCATTTTAACTGCTATATTAAGGACTTATTGACAAGTACTGACTACGAACTATTCTACACAACGTTTGACAACTAATCCTATGGTTACTTGATAAACGGTAAAAACACTTTTAAAAAGTTTTTACCAACTGTCGAATTAATAAGTCGTTAATGTTTTTTATCGTCTGCTATCGTTAAATTATTTTTTTGTAGTACTGTAGGTAAATCTTGGACATCGTATTAATAAGTTAGTTAGGTAAATTGGTACGTAGTGCATTAATAAAACTGTAAATATTAGCCAAACGGCTCATTTCATCGAATTCCAATAAGAATACTTTTTCGTTAGTTTGATGTGTGGGGAAGTGAATTTCAATAATTTCATACAGGGTGTGCCATCCCTGCAAAATGTTTGGATCACTAACCATTGGGAGTAGTCCGTCCCTGGCTTCAAGGCACTACTGTAAATCTGTTTACCTCACCAAAATAAACATACACGTACATTATAGCATTGCCGTAAATTTGATAAAGATCAAATAACTAGTACAAAATATAGAAATAAAAACCAAATTCAATATTAAAACTTTGAAAGCCTATAACTCGAAAACGAGGGCCTGCATAGAAAAAGTTTATATGAAGTACCAACATTATTTTGGCTCAGATTATACGCTCCTGACTTTTTTCCCATCAGTATCGGGACACCCTATATATATATATATATATATATATATATATATATATATATATATATATATATATATATATATATATATATATATATATATATATATATATATATATATATATATATATATATATATATATATATCTGTAAAATTAGTGTCTGAAAGGTTTTCAAATCGTGGTGCAAAGTGTGTTGGTATGTAGGTACTTACAGTTTCATGATATTTAGAGTATTGAATTCTATGTTGTGTGTGTTCAAGTTTATGTAGCTTTTGTTCTTGTTTCTTAAATTTCTTGTGCTTCATCGCGCTGACACTTTCTCTGCTTTTGTCATATAAACAGTGAAATTCTACTGGATGTAGTTTGAACGTGAATTATGAATGTAGAACTTTTATGTAGTTGTCTAAGGAGTCTCTTATCTTGAACCATTTTTTACATTCTTCTTTTGGCCATACTCGTTGAGCAAGTTTTATTGCTTTTCGTGCTTGTGGTGTTTTTATTACAATTTTACTTGAAATTCGCGTAGAGGTTATTTTGTTGTATTATTTCCTAATGTTTAGAAAGAGGTAATAGAATAGCAGATTACATATGTAAAAGCAGATCGTGTTCAACGTTCCGAAGATATAATTATAAGCAAAATTACAGAGCTTCCAGAATCTCAGCAGCTTTCAATTTTGACCTAGTTCAATGCAGCAAAACTGAAAAATAATAAAATGCACGCATACGATTTTTCTTGGGACTATTAGTGTATATTACTCAGATTAAAAATTATTAATGTCTACAATTTCATTCGCGAGCGAAGTGTTCTACCACTTCTACACTCATATACACTCAATGAAAGTGCGTCGGCTATTGGATTCCAAACCGCTCATTTTGATTGCTCAAGAACAAAAGCATTATCTATTAATGTGGAAGATTGCCGTGGAATTCTAGTTGTTGAAGAAATGCAGCTTGCATCATCATTTTCATTTGATAGACTGAGAATGGAAAAAATGCACCTCATATATCTGAGTTCAAATCAAATTACAACAGTATATATACAGGGTGACCGGATTTAATTGACGTAAACAGAGATCTCGTAAACCGCAATAGATACAATATCGACTAAATGGAGAAAAAGTTTGGTATATTTATTGGGAATTAGATGTTTCAAAAAAATTTAAAATATCTTGACAAATTCCGGAGATATTCGACAAAATCCGAAAATGGTCCCTTTCGTTTTTTAAATGTGCCGTTGTTATTATAAAAGGTATCAAAAAAAAGATCCTCAACTTTTTTTGATAAACGAGGTTGTCTATAAATTACCATACCAAAAATTTCTTTACGACGTTTCGTATTTACATGATCATCATCAACTTCATTTTCCTAAATACGAACCTGGATTTTTTATAGCAATATTTTTTACGTTTTGAATAGATACATACAATGATATAGCATACTTGACGATTCTACCACGTTTCGTCTTTCAAAAATCAACATCTACTTTAAGTCCGCTCTTCTTTACTAAAGGCAAATGCATAATTTTAAACATGGGGCATTAAATGAAAATTTGGAAAGAAAATGATCAAATTCAACTATTTATTTTGAGACTTTATGACAATGTATAAATAATGATGTATTACAAATGACACTGTAAGGTAATAATAAGTTAAACATAAATTAAAAACTTCAATCAAAAATCAGTTATAAAACTTAATCAAAATGACGTCCATTCTGTGCAATACATAGTTCGATTCTCCTTGACATATGAGATGTAGCTGCATCTACCATTTCGAGAATAATTTTTCGAAATGCATCTACTATCGTATCGTAGGTTGAGAAAATAAATTAACCGACAATGATTTCTTAAACGAGTTTAATAAAAAAAATAATAAAATAAAAATAAATTACACCAATTAGTATTTCTAAATGAAACTCAAGGTCTCTAGTTAATTCCACAATATAATACAAGTTATTGAAAATTCTAAAAAATTGAGAATGGTTTCGATAAATCAATATCATCGTCATTCTGACGATGATATTGATTTATCGAAACAATTGTCAATTTTTTAGAATTTTCAATAACTTGTATTATATTGTGGAATTAACTAGAGACCTTGAGTTTCATTTAAAAATACTAATATGAGCATATTCCACGAAGTAAGGGTCGAGACAGTCAATTAAATTACACCAAATTGACTAAGCGTCAGAAATAATCGTATATAGAGTTTTGCGACTGTAATTAAATAAAACCAGTGATAGGATCGAGAGAAAACTTCAGATACCCTTTTAAATGAACGCGAATGACTCGCAGAATAAGAAGAAATTTGTTATTTTAAAAATAATCGCCAGAACGTGAATATTTTCGCATACCCTCTATATGAAACTTTGATATTAACAATTTAATATTCAACCTCAAATGTGCTCCCTTTTCCTAATTCATACGGTGAGATATCACCATTAAATACTCGTATGCGATATGTACTATCATAACACGAATTAAATTATAAAGATATAATATCATAGAATAGAATGTTAATAATCTGACCATACTACAAAAATAAATCATAATACACAGTTAGTATAATTTTGAAATCAGATTTACCAAGTCCCGGACTGGGTGTTCACAAATCGCCGACGGACTCGATTCGCGTTTCGAACAAAAAAAGAAACCCTTTCAGAGCGCGTACAGTAGACGCTCCCTTGTAATCTTATTTTCCCCTTTCGAAAAAAAATTATACTAGATTGCTAAAACACTACTTTAATTATAAATTACTGAAACTCAGGACTCCTCAAAAACCGCTATCCGCGAAACCCAAAAAAACTAGACCATTCTCGACCGCGTCTTTTTACCAACTGCCCCTCAATTGTTACACCTTAGCCGTTTTTCGACCTTTCTCCCTAATCAGCAATCTTTTATTTTTTTTGTACCTGTTACTTTCTGATTGGTGGAAGTTATCGTTCGACGTAATTGTGTAATAGGTTTTTTACCTCGATTAACAATTGAATTTTATTTGATTCCGCAAAATTTCGTTATTTTGACGCAATTATTATTTCCGGTTAAAATATTATTTTTTCTTCTGGAACCAGACCGACGCTTAGATAAGTGTTTTTTACATTGTATCAATGTGACCGACCGCTTTCTATAGTTTAAACGTTACAATGTAAAAAGTAATTTGTTATACAGGATGATTCTCCCCATGTTTCATATTTTGGTATTTATTACACATCGTACATATCTTTCCTTTCTTCGCCAGTGTAACGAGCCATAATATTTATTTACTTTTTAAATTATTCAAAACTTGAAAATAAAAGGAAATACCTAGTAACTCCTATTTTAATTGACAGATAAATAAGCAGTTTGACAAAAGTTTTGGTTGTGTGATCCACGCCTCACATTATATTCAAAAGAAATCGTGAATGTAAATCTAGAAATTTTGAAGATAGAAACAAACGTGTAAGAAAATAGAGTGTATTCAACTATAAGGAAATATTTTATGGAAATTTAGATTACGTAAATTATTTACAGACTGCTTGAGTCGATAAAAAAACGGCGGGCTTATTTTGTACAAACTACAATTATTTTGCAACTAGCAACCAATGTACAACGGTCGCAAAATTGATATTCTGTAAGGTAGTCGCGTCGCAATTGCTGGTTACTGTCAAGATGCACTTTAACGTCATGAAACTAGCGCCACTTGCAATCGGGTAGCAATGAACGGAAGCTATAAATTGTCTGTAAAATCAGCTGATGAACAAAAACAAATTTAAAAAATATTTATTATGCATAAAAAACCAAGGAAGCGTCGAAAAATCATCATAGAACTAAAATTGAACACAAATTTTAAATAAATTATTCTGTACGAAACAATTCTTTACATAACTAAAAGCAGTTGAAAATGGGTTTCCAAATACTTTTTTTGATGATTTGTTTAAAAAAGAGGTGAGTAGAATAATTTGAGAATGGGTACTGCTACTATTAATTGTTTTTGACGGACATACAGAAAATGGGAGAACACAGATTTTCCAATAGCCAGTTGGAAGAGTTGCTGGACTATTTAACTAGTCATCCTAATTTGGCCAGAGGGGTAGGTCTTGGGGCAAGATCTAAGCTGACCATTGAAAAAGAATGGAGTGATCTTGCCTAAATGCACGAGCCATTACAAATATTTGATATTATTTCTTTTATTGCGGTGGTAAGTAATTGTTATTAAATATTAGGTAGTTGTGTCCACATTTCTGAGGGCAGTTAGTAAGCCCACTAAATTACTATTTGTATAAATAAAACATGTTTATCATTGACAAAAAGTTGAAATTTATAACTTATCTTCTATTTCTATTAAGGAAACTTGATTTAATTATCAAACAACCCAATTCCAACTACTATAATTGTGATTGCTATTCAACAGTTGCAATCGCGTTATAATTGCAAAAAATTGCTCACAGAATACGTATTTTTCACATGAACAACTGAAAAATGCACTTTTTTAGTTAACCAATTGCTCACTAGAGACAGTTAACAGATAAATTGCGATCGCGGTCGCAGTTGTTTCTTCGAGAATACGAAACCTGCGTTTCACAGCGACAATTGCGCAATTATCGGCAGTTGCAAGTTACAGAATAAGCCGACCGTACTATTTTCAAATTTTCAAAAGTTAGATACTACTACGAAGTTATAAAACGATTTTATTTAGTTCGGCACGTAACACCTAGTTCTTGTTAACCGATTTTCATACATTTCCCGTTAACCAATTTAACAGATTTTTGGACACATGTTTAGTGCATTCATTTTCTTTCAAAATTCTTATTCATTGCCCAATATTTAAAATTACTAATTTGACTGTAGTAAAGAAGAGCGGACTTAAAAAAGATGTTGATTTTTGAAAGACGAAACGTGGTATAATTGTCAAGTATGCTATATCATTGTATGTATCTATTCAAAGCGTAAAAAATATTGCAATAAAAAATCCAGGTCCGTATTTAAAAAAATGAAGTTGATAGTGATCCTGTAAATACGAAACGTCGTATAGAAGTTTTTGGTATGGTAATTTATAGAAAACTTCGTTTATTAAAAAAAGTTGACAATATTTTTTTTTATATCTTTTATAATAACAACGGTACATTTAAAAAACGAAAAGGACCATTTTCGCATTTTGTCGAATATCTCCGGACCTAGTCGAGATATTTCAAGTTTTTTTGAAACATATAATTCCCCGTAAATATACCAAACTTTTTCTTCATTCAATCGACATTGAATCTATTGCAGCTTACGAGATCTCTGTATACGTCAATTAAATCTGGTCCACCCTGTATATAACGTTTATATACGGCAATGTATACGGTACAATAGCGCCATTTCATTGTAATCAATCAAATTGTCATGATTATCATGGAATCCAACAGGCTTTTTGATTGGCTGGGCTCGAGACAACTTAGCGATCGCAGCGCCTCACTTATTTTGACCATATGTCGAGGACACGTTTTTCTACAACGATTTTTCTCTTCTTCTTCCACTTCAAGCTGTTATTGTAACATCGATAAAAACGGATGTAACAATATATTATAGCTAGAAAGCTTGTCAAAAATTTTAATTTGGAGATTCCAGAAAGATTTCCATCCACCGTAGATCATTCAGATCATCGAAAACATTCCATTCGCGCTTCTGAACGATATTGGTCTGGATAAAAATGTGAATCGCCCTTGAAACCTCATACGATTGAAAAAACACTGCATGAAATCTATAATGGTTTCAGTTTAGCTCACGTGAATGCTTACGAATCACTAGCTGTATTGGTGCTGCAGAATCGATATCAAAAGAAACTCACAGCATGAAGTTTTTCTCTTTCACAAACTTGTCTACTGCAAGACTCTATACTATATTCCATGCCCTCAATTAACTACCTACTTTTTCTCACTCAGAAGATGCATTGATAAGTACCTATCCCTTAGAACACCCTCATCCTAAGTTCCCAATAATATTATCAACCACAACATAATAATGGAAAGTTAGAACCGATAACAAAACAGTTTATTTCACGTGAATGATTTCATATTGGTATCAAAGGTAATAAAGAAGCTCATGAAAGAGCCTGTAGTTCATTTTGTTAGTGATAATGTTGAACTTATACCAAAGTGAGACATGAAAATGTTTATTTGGGCAAAAGTTTCTATTAACTGGTAACAAAGCTGGCAGCAATCTCAAGATGAACTTCGCATATTCTTATCCACGGTGAAGCTGTGGAACGATCCAATCATAACGCACCAAGTCCAAGTGACTCCTACTAAACTAAGAATAGGGCATAGAAAATTCACACATAACTATCTTTTCAACAAGGACAACGTAGTACAGTCAAACTTTGTTTAAATCAATTAATCGTAATCTTTGGAATGACGTCATATATACATACAGATCAAGAATCTTGTTTCATGCCCCAAGAACATTTATATACAACAGAGGAGTAGCGACAAGTCATAGTACCCCATACAACCCAAATAGAACGTTACAATGGTATAATTTGGAAGACTATATCGTTAACTCTGAAAGCAACATATCTCAAAATCAATCAATGGGTAAATGTAGTACATGACGTCCTAAATTCAATAAGATCATTACTATTCACTGCAATCAGTTGTACTCCACACGAAAAATTGTTCAATTATACAAGAGAATCATTTTTTTTTAACTACATTACCTAGGTGTGCTCGAATTTGATTTAATTACCAAATTCTTTTGTGATTTATTATTTTCAACTTCCCCTGTATAACACAATTCAAACTTCATTCCGTATAAAAAACCACAGATAACTATATAACAATTCCTTTTCTCCACAAAACTACATGCATCGGCTGAGTTTTCAACAGTCATATGACAGTTTCATTTAAATCTCTATTTCCCATTGGTTACATTCTCACATAACTTTCCTTGTTATGACCCACTTTAAACGACATATAAAAATATCCATAGCAACAGATATTCAATTTTTCATCATCATACAAAAAACCGTTGTTAATCAAGTGACAAAAAAAAAGCATTAAAAAGTCTAACGACACATCTTGTCATACATTAATGAAAAAGTAAAAAGATATCGATTGCATTATGTAATAAGCAGTTGTGATATTCTTATTTGTGACGCAATATGAACAAAATGTAAAATAATACAAATATATAGTAAAAGTGCATGTGATCATCGCTTATCATTAATATAACAACTAATTCATATACATGCAAAAGCATTCATTATCGTCATATTAAGACGATTGGTTCTACCATAAAAGTGAGAACGACATTCCGCATTTTGCTTCCCCAACATAAAAGAGGAGAACGCAGAACATGGCCCTTCCGTAGCCGGATCCAACCAAATAGTTCATAGAATTTCGTCCTGATTTGAGAGCAGTGTTGGCAGTTCAAATCTACGAGGAAATTGAAATTCTTCGAGACAGACAGCCGTTTCGCAGTGTTAACGAACAAGACAAATAAGGTACATATGACAGATAAAATTTATTACATTTTTATTATATTGTATAATTTCAAATTTAGTTTCGACATTTAATAACATTCTCTCATATCAATT
The DNA here is from genome assembly GCA_963921935.1 of Galeruca laticollis. NCBI lineage: Eukaryota > Metazoa > Arthropoda > Insecta > Coleoptera > Chrysomelidae > Galeruca > Galeruca laticollis. The sequence continues at coordinate 193,508,686 of OY998178.1, read as the reverse complement.
TTGGAAAACAATCATTCATATCACAAAATATTACTTAAATACCTAACGTGACGCATTGATTTTTATTTTATGTCAAATATTTATGTCAAATAATTGATATCATTGATAAAATGGATTCATTAAAAACACAACGTGCTAGTTGTAAGGCAGCAATTAATCGTATTCATAACTGGCTTCATAACAACTTGGACTAGTCAGACAAGTTTGCTTACAAATCCCGAATAGATAACTTAGATAAATACTACTCTAGATATTCTGAGATTCAAGAACAAATAGAAATCATAGCCTTAGATCCTGAATTAGAATTTGACGATAGAAGCCACATTGATGAAAAATATTATGCATTACACTGCAGACTACAAAATGCTTACGATAAATTAAATTGCAAACTTAATCAAATTACTCAATCAACCTTACATTCTCATAATGAAATACATACTAGATTGCCATCAATAGAAATACCGATTTTTTCTGGAGACAGCACAAAATATACTGCCTTTATAGAACTGTTCAATGCATTAATAGTGGATAATTCCCCGCTTACATCCAAAACTAAGGAATTTTACTATTTGAAATCATACTTGAAAGGTGACCCGCTAAATTTAATTTCTCAATTACCAGTAAATGAAACTAATTTTGATGTAGCTTTAGACTTAATAATATAAGGTAGATTGTTACTGCCCATTTTAACTGTCTAACGGCCTGTAATAATATAATAAAATGTAACGACAGCAATTAAGAATATTCACATCTGAAACTAGATCTATAGTAAAATCATTATTAAACTTAAACATCAGTAAGGAAGATTTATTCGATGCCTTAATTGTTCACATATTGAAAACAAAATTAGACTATAGTACTAAAAGATCTCTTGAAGAAAAAGAGATTGATGAACATTTAATTACTAGTGATAATTTTTTTGATTTTCTGGAGAAAAAATGTACCGGTTTGGAAAACTTGTTGACCCAAGATCGTAAACCTGATACATCCCATCATCATCGTAATCAGTCTTCTAATGTGACCACTCCACCCAACAGGGTAACCTTACTTTCGAATCAACACTCGCTTCCTGAACAAAACTCGCCTCATAACAATGATTAACGCAATCAACCCTCGTCTAGTGCATATCAAGGTCCATCCTACCCATCTCCAACATGCTTATTTTGTGAGGGACTAGGCCACAAAATTTATACATGCCTTCAATTCGGGATGCTTTCCGTTCCTGACCGGAACAAATACATTAGAGAAAACAAATTGTGCTTCAGGTGTCTAGGATCTAAACACATAATCCGTAATTGTATTTCAATCAAATCGTGCTCCATATGTCAAAAAAGACATCACACTTTACAACATTTAAACAATTCTCGCCCTAGACAAAACTCTGACACAAGACCTGTCGATAGAAATGACACTCCCATCGTCGCCATGACCCATTCCTTTAATTCCATAATAAATGAACCATGCAACCTACACTCTCTCGCAACGCAACCTTCAGCTCAACATTCACTCACTGATCATTCGTTACCCAACTCACTTGAAAGGCACCTTTAGTCAGCTATATTGTAGTACAACTCATAGCTCTAACCCTATCAACATTTCAACATGCTCATTCTGTAACAAAGCAGGTCATAAAATTTATTCTTGCTCATACTTCAGAACACTCTCTACATGTGACCGCAAAAAATATATACTAAATAACAAAATGTGCACAGCATGTCTGGGCTCCAGACACACGTTCACCCATTGCTCGTCTACCGGTGTATGTGCCATTTGCAGAAACAAGCGCCACACTTTGCTTCACGTAACCCCTCACATTCACAAACAAAACACATAATTGAGATCTTTGAATATAAACCCTAACCATTCACCACCAATGCAACAATCTCCAGAATATTATCGTCAAGAAACGTACTTTTCCGGACAGGACTCATTCACAATACCTTACGGATAACCCCTCTCATATTCATTATACTCATTCTTCTGGTATGACCACACCACTTTCAAATCACAACTTACCCTCAAAAACATTCTTAACTCATAATTCAATCTCAAACCAACACTTACATTCGAATAAACGATTCAATTTCTTACTCCACGCTCTTTCACTGCAGAATAGCACTCATTCGTTAATTAAACTCTTTCTCGTCAAGAAAACCAAACCTTTTAGTCCTCTGGAAGAGGACAGTGATTAACCCCTAAACTTATACTTAAAAAAACTTGAAAAAATTGAAAAAAAAAACTTAGACATATAGACTTTTAAGACATTGAAATACAAATAGTTAAACATTTAAAACCCTGGACGATTAAAAAAGCTTAGACACTTTGACATGAAAATTACTCTTATGTGAATACCTGGATAAAGGTATTAGAAACAAGAAGACGATACTTGGTTGGAAAGATGAAGATACTTGGTTGAAGAAGAAGATACATGGTTAAAAAAGATGATACTTGGATAATATAAACACTTGGGTGACGTTTAGAAGAAAACGGCACCCCCTCTTACTCATATGTTACTTAAAAAATTACATTGACGACACTTTGAATTTGAAATGACTTGACAAAAACATTATATACTAATACATCTTACCCTCCTTTTCTTGACGAGAACAGAAATAACTCTCCTTTACATTAATTAAAACATTTCAAAAACTCATTCTTGCCCGCAAAAGAGTCGGGTACCCTTAACATCTATAATCATAAAAATATATACAAAAACAATCTCTAAAGAGTTAGAAAAAACTCTCTTATCATACTTATACACTCGTGGTCACTACCTTACATTTACTTTCATGCTAATTCACACTTACATTATTACTTGCACTCGCATAAAATTGCACCTTAATCAAACTTATACTCATACTCATATTGGCAGTCACATTTTAACTCACATTCGTAATACTTTTACATTTATTCGTATTTACATTTGCATTTACATTCATTCGTACTTACTCTTACTCACTTGTTGTTGCACGCACTCGTACTCGCTCAAGTCTCATGAGCACACACTCTTACTCGCATAAACATTTTTAATATAGATTGTACTCAATACATTCACAATGAATTCCAATATTACTCACACTCTCACTTGAATTCACAACCTCATTCCAATTATACACGCACTCGTAGTAGTACTCACTAGCTTAATATTACAAAGAAAACATATACGTTTAGGACACAGTGCTCCTCAAAATGTATTAGCCAATATCCTTATACAATTCTGGCCAATTGACGGCTTGCGTGGAATTAAGCGCATCATAAACAAATGTCTAATGTGCTACAGGTTCAAGGCCATAACAGCACAGCAAATTATGTCTGATCTACCTGCATATCGTGTAACACCTTCCTGTCCCTTCCAGATGACTGGAGTCGACTTCGCGAGACCATTCTCAATTAAATCATCTCATCTGAAGCGAGCTCCAGTATCCAAACCTTACTCTTCTACATCATATTTATGTTGTAATCACTGACACTCTTTCTATCTCTCTCCTATTATAGCATACATTCTTATCGTTTACAACTCTAGTCCATTTCTAGAGTATATGGATTACATTCTTATCGTTCATATCGTTCACAACTCTAGTCCATTTCTAGAGTATATTGCATACATTCTTATCGTTTACAACTCTAGTCCATTTCTAGAGTATATTTCATACATTCTTATCATTTACAACTCTAGTCCATTTCTAGAGTATATTGCATACATTCTTATCCTTCACAACTCTAGTCCATTTCTAGAACATATTGCATACATTCTTATCGTTTACAAATCTAGTCCATTTCTAGAGTACATTGCAAACATTAGTGACCTTAAAAAACAAGAACTAGCATACATCTAGACCTCTTGTACATTCGTTACATCCATGACGTTAGAGTCCTTACACCACTCTAACATCAAACCTTATCATTTCATACATTCATGACGTTAGAGTCCTTACACCACTCTAACATCAAAACCTTATCATTTCTTATATTCATGATATTAGAGTCCTTACAACACTCTAACATCAACCGCAAACATTCGTTCACACTCATGACGCCCAATCAATGGGAAATGTAGTACATGACGTCCTAAATTCAATAAGATCCTTACTATTCACTGCAATCAGTTGTACTTCACACGAAAAATTGTTCAATTATACAAGAAAATCATTTTTTTGGAATTACATTACCTAGGTGTGTTCGAATTGGATTTAATTACCAAATTTTCTTGTGATTTTTTATTTTCAACTTCCCCTGTATAACACGATTCGAACTTCATTCCATATAAAAAACCACAGATAACTATATAACAATTTCTTTTCTCCACAAAACTACATGCATCGGCTGAGTTTTCAACAGTCATATGACAGTTTCATTTAAATCTCTATTTCCCATTGGTTACATTCTCACATAACTTTCCTTGTTATCATACAATTTAAATGACATATAAAAATATCCATAACAACAGATATCCAATTTTCAACATCATACAAAAAACCGTTGTTAATCAAGTGACAATTAAAAGCATTAAAAGGTGTAACGACACATCTTGTCATACATTAATTAAAAAGTAAAAAGATATCGATTGCATTTTAATAAGCATTTGTGAATTCTTCATTGTGACGCAAATATATAACAAAGGAAATGTAAATAATAAAAATATAAAGAAAAGTGTATGAAACCATCAAATTTCATTTTCACATAATAACCAATTCATACATGGAATAACATTCATTATCGCCACATTACGACGATTGGTCCTTCAGAGCATTTACCATAAAGGAGAATACGACATTCCTCAATTTTGCTTTTTCAACATTAGAAAAAAGGAAAACGCAAAACAAGGTGGCTTACTGAACTAGGATCAATTTCAGTGAGGAAACATGTCAGAAATAATAAATATGAACCACCGTAGCGGAAACAGAACTAATAGAAGCGAACCCTGAGTATGCATTATTACGATTGTCAAATGGAAGAGAAACCAACGTGTCCATAAAACATTTGGCTCCTCGAGGAGATCTACAAATCTTTTTTCCTCAACAACAGATGGCAGATGTACAATCTGAGATGCAGATTCAGACTAGCAGACCAAAAATAGATTGCGACCCTCAAATAAACGTTTCAGAAGGGCCAAGTTTAATGAATAGAACTAATACAACTCAAAGTTCTATGAATAATCAAACTACTGAAGATCTAGCTCAAAAAAAATATTAAGTAGAAGATAGGCCTGATAGAATACGTCGCAGACCAATATATTTGAACGATTATGCTTCGAAATAATACAGAGGTAAAATGTAGTGAAATCACTCTGTATTCTGACCACGTGCATTATATGTACCTCTGGTTTTGTTGTGTTGTTATATTTATATTCTAATGTCAGTAGTTTCCAAATTGTCAGAACTTATGCCGTATAATGTCAAATTATTGAGCTTAATAAAAACTAATTTTGGAAGGTAATTATTACACACATTTAAATTCATTATCAGAATCTATAATAAATAGGTACAAATTCGTATTAGCAGGATAAATCAGGATTGAAATTTTGGAAACTTCACTAATTACTCTATAAACACTTTTTGTTCCGTGACTGATAGAATTTCAGATCGTACCATCAAATAAAAATATTGTTTTTCCATGATCATTCTATTCTCCTCTATTTACTAAAAAAAAAATTAATGAATTATATTGTTAATTATGATACTACTAGCGCCATCTCTGTTTTTATCACGAAATTACAGAATTAAAGGAAGTTTCCCTACCTCGCCATTGGAGAATTCTACATTTCAGATGTCGGTTACCGCTCCAATTGGATATAAAATGGCGGCACAGAATATCTCTTTCGAAGGAAGTATTGATTATTCAAAAGAACCGGCAAATTATGTTCAATTTGAATTTGTAGTATAGTTTCTGATATTATGTTGACATTGCTTTTTATCATATTATTTCATCTTAGACTTCTAAACTCCAGTCGACATAGTCGACTAAAAAATCAAAGTTTCATATTCTGGCTTCTGGTGTCCGTCTGTTCAAATTTCAGCGGACGAACGGTGCTAGAGCTTAGGTACAAACGGATTTGAAATCAGCATAGTCTGAGTCCACTTCAACGAAGGAAAATTTTTATATTTGACCTTCATTTATTTATTGAATTGTTTAGTTTAAATCATAAAACATAGACATATATAAATGGACTGAGCGATCCGTATTCATTTGTGCAGTGAACACAGACCTAAAAGTACGAGAGAGACAAATCGACCAATCGATAAAGAATTAGACGAATTAATTGCAAATGATAAAGTATATTAAGTAAATCATTCAGATTGGTGTTCACCGTTGGTTCCAATTGAAAAAGAAAATGGCAAGGTCCGCTTAGAAGTCTATTATAAAGTCCCTGTCCACAAAAACCTCCACGACGCATATTTTCCCATTATAGAAATCGATAAAAATATGAATAACCTTCGTGACGCCAGTCCGTTTTGTACACTTGAACTGTACAAAGCCTACCTCCACGTTCAACTTGACAAAAAAAGTGAAATAATTCAGGCAATATCAACATACTGAGGAGTCTACGCCGTGAAACGTCTGAAAAACGGAATAAAGTCTGCACCATCTGAATTCTATCGAATTCAACATCAAATACTGTCCAGATTGGAAGGTGCTTTCGCATATTTCGACGATATTATCATCAACGGGTCAAATGAAGGGGAATGCTTGTCAAATATAATCAACTGTCTAAATTGCCTACGCCAATATGACCTACACCTCAACAATGAAAAATGTGAATTTTACAAGACACGTCAATTACATATCTTGTATACGTCTTCGAGCACAACAGCATCAATAAATGTCCTGAGAAAGTTCGCGCAATCATAGATGCTCCACCACCACGTGATACTCTAGACGAATGAAGGTTTTTGGGAATGGCCACTTACTACATCAAGTTCATTCCGTTTCCTCTAAGGTGTCTGCTCCAAAAAAATACAAAGTTAAAATGGTCAAAAGGGTGTCCAAAATCGTTCCTTCGTTTGAAGACAGAAATCGCCAGCGATCGGCATTTAATGCCGTTCAACTCAGATTTGCCACTTATACTGCCTATGATGCCAGCCCTGTGGGAATAGGTGCGGTCTTGTCACTTCTGGTAAATAGCCGGAAACGACCAGTAGCCTTCACATCGAGATTACTAACAGTAACCGAAGGATATTATAGTCAATTGGACCGCGAAGCTCCAGCGATCATATACGAAGTAATTAAATATTACATGTTTCTATTTGCGAAAGAATTTACTCTCGTCACAGTCAACAGCTCTTTATGTCGAATATTCCACCACGCTAAACTGCTAGTTCTTTCTGCCTCAAGACTCCTACGTTACGCCATAATTCTTAGTGGATTTGACTATATTATCAAACACAAAAAAACAGAAGAAAACGTCTATATAGATTATTTTTCGCGAGCTCCATTACAATCAAACTTGACTTTTTCGAATGAAGATGACATCATTAAACAGCAATGTATCAATCATATATCAACCGACGTGTTATAAGCCAAAACCAACGCTGCTGCTACGTCGCAAAGTATTAAGCTTCCAAATTTGCTTCAACAACAGAAGGAAGAAGAAAATCAAAAAGGAACAATACCCACTACAGGAAGGCGTAATACTCAAAGGAAATCGAGTAATTATTGCTGATGCCCTTCAAGCCTACGAATTGTCAGACCTACGTCAAGTTGTCCAAAATGTAAATATAGTCTAGAAGATATTGCTATTGAAAAGAGATTGACTGACATTGAACCTTTCGGGAAAAGTTGTGTTACTCACGCCTCAACTGCTTGTGACCCAGCTGCTACACCTTTGCATCCGTGGCAAGAGCCAAAATTAAATTTCCGTCGCCCGAAAGATGGTCATCACATTTTCATTTTGATTGACGCTGAATTAAAGTGGCCGCAGATAAGATTCTCAAAAGCCGCGCCTACGTCTGCTTCTACAATTGAATTCCTCAATGACATCTTCAGTGTCCAATACTTGCCAGAAATAATTGTATCTGACAATACCACAATTTTTATTAGTTTCGAATTCATAGAATTCTGTGAGAAAAATGAAATTTGTCACCGTCTATTGGGACATCCTCAAACAAATGGTCTAGCTGAACGTTTCGTCCATCTTTTCGAACGAAGTCCGGAAATGGGTCAATGCAATCGAAAGTTCAAGAATTTCTATTTTATATAGCGCATCCCCTTCACGCTGTGAAAAGACTTCTGCGGAAATCTGCAGTCGACAGATCCCCACAAGATTGGATCTACTCAGGCTGATCAAGCGGCCAACTCTAACAAATCTTCATGTTCTTTTTTACGCTCCAGCTTGAGGTTGTTTAGTGTTGGAGATAGAGTTCTCGTGAAAATGGAAGTTAGGAGTAATTTTAGGGACATTCGGAAAACTACACTATAGAGTGAAGTTGGATGATCGCTATGCAATAAAACGACCTTGTCAACCAGCTTCGACAGTAAGAGGTCACAAATCGAGTTACCTTTGCAAATCCACCAGCAGGGTACCTTCTAGCTAGAGAGTAACCAGTGGCTAACTCCTCCATTCAACGATATTTGCCGACTCGCAATCCGACTATGATTCCTTCGCAACCCAGCGTTGTTCAACAACGTAGTCAACTCACTCCGGTTGGGTAAGTCAGACCGCCACCGCTAGAGAATGTTACTCCTCCAGAGCCACTCCCTGCAATTCCAGCAGTTGTGACTCCTCGACCAGTGCTTGACCGTCCACAGTGTAGACGTCATCCACCTACATGCTGGGGCCACTTTGTTCAATGACTTATCATTCATTTCAAATAGTGAGCTAGTTTGGTATACCCTACATAGTAGTTCACTGTTAAGTTAGCTTGGCGCGTACTTATCAATTGTCGTGTTCTGTAACCAAGCCTTAATCATCTTTTCTTATATAGTAGTCGAGAATGTTATGGGCGAGCGAGGCATTATTCGTTTCTGTTATTAGTTGTAATAATATTAGTAATGCAGTGTTTTAAAGTATGTAATGTCGATATCAAATTATTCGCTCTCGCTCCGTCATTAGTTACAACAGATAGAGGTAGTTTATGTTTCCTTATTTTGTTATTGTATCAATTATTAGATAAATTATGTAATTTAATTGTTCATTTAACTGGAATTACTGTTTAGAAGTCTTCGTATACGTCACACTGTGACGCTTACCAATTTGTTCAACACATTAACACCCAGCGTCATCATTTGAGGACAACTGATATATGTGGAGATAGCGTGAACACCGTCGAATAATCAATAATGATTAGATGTGGAATGCACAGATAGATGAGACACTGATTGCTGCGCCATCTAAAGAGCCTGTCGACTAAACAATTGAGTGATGTTGATAAGATTTCTGTAATTGTAGGTTTTGGCGGTATATTCAAATTTACTGTATTTTAATTATTTTATTTCAAAATAACCATTTATAGTCCATCATTCGATATTTCATTTAATTTACCTCAACATCTAATCATTATTGAGTTAAATTAAATGAAATATCAAATGATGGACTATAAATGGTTAATTAAATTGGAGAAAATAAAACAGTAATTATATAATCAGTTTATTTATTTTCGTGATAATTAAAAAATAATTTGAAAATGATGGGAACATATCCTCCATCGTATCCTCGTCGACAAATTTAATGATTTATTACCACTTCGTTTCAGCCATATTACTATTATCTTCTTGGGTTGGAGGAACAAAACTGTGAAAAGAAATATTTATTTTAGTAATGCAGCAATTTTCAGTCTAGCTAATGTAAAAAACAACCATGATCTCTAAAGTTATCGATTAAATTAGTAAAAATTCTGTGTTTAATAAAAATAAAGATAATTGTTCTTAATTGAGAAAGAAAATATGCTCAAATTTTTTTAATAAAACTTACCGAGTATACCACTTATTACTCCTTCAGAATACACTTTGACATTGTCTTTTCAATTTATAACAATGAAGCAACCAAACAACAAATAAATATTACACTATAGCAATTTAAAATACACCAAAATATCTCAACACTTAAACTAAGAAACTATAACAGTATAACAGTTACAGATAACCTGTGGGGATGAGCAATATGACATCGCGTACACGCAGTAATAAAAATCAATAAAATTTGATTACTAACGACGTTACAGTTTTCGCTAATTTTTTGGAATTATCTACCGATGTTAGTTACTCGATAGGCTCTATAGATGGCATGGTATGCAGTGTCCCTAGCCTGGTGGAATGTCAGTACCAGTTAGGCAGTGATGGTGATAGCATGTTGCGAAGCGCCGAAGTTATGTATTTGCTCTAAAACATTGTGTAATTCATTGCATTTTTTTGCCACGTGACTTCATGTCAAAATTTGTGCTGGCATTTTTTTATAAATCGAAGATATATATATATATATATATATATATATATATATATATATATAAATTTATGTTGTGTGCTAGTTATATTGTTAGGTTTCATGGATATAATACGAGAAGAAACCCGGAACAAATGGTTTATGTACCAAAATTCAACTGTCCTCAAATGAGGACTCTGAGCGTCTACGTATAATATTTGATTATTTCCTATTTTTGTTGTATCTAGATTTTAGGTAATTTTGATTACTAAAATAATTATTTTGTTACAGACATTCTGATTTTGTTTGGAATTATGTCCAGAAAAACCTTCAGGACATTGGAAAATGCTCTTAAATATTTATTTACATTGAGAGCAGATTGAAGTCGATATCGCAGCATTTCCCCCAGAAGTTGATGAATTGACCGATGAACATGATATCAGCGATGATGATATTGGTGCAGCTAGCATACGAGATATTCCAGTGGGGACTATAATATTTGGCACTGATGAAAATACTCCAGATAAACCATCATAGTATGAAGAAGAAGACAATTTACCACTTTAATCATTTTCTAAGAGAATCTATGTTGTTGCCACCAAACTGGGATAAATAAGAACCAAACTATGAAACTGTGGACTTTGAAGGTTGCCAAGAGAACAATTATCGAATGCTACACCTTTGGAAATTCTCGAATATATTTATGCCGATGCCGTTTACGATTCACTGGCCACAGAGACAATACAATATGCAACAATGCAAACAAATTAACTCGAATATACAACAAACAAGGAAGAAATAAAAATTTTCATTGTTTTTTTAATTTTTATGAATATCACTCGTTACCCAGTGAGAGGGATTATTGTTCCGAACGAGAAGACCTGGTAGTTTCTTTGGTAAAAAATGCATTTAGCCACAATACCTACACGGAACTGAAATCCATGATCCTCTTCACTGATAACTCCTAAGCAAATGCAAACTTTCGTGCTACCGGTACTATCCGGGAAAGCAGAACAGCAAAATGAGGATCATATGATTGACGATTTGACCAAAACAATAAAATTCTTGATTGCAAATGGAACGACCGTTGCTCCCAATTATGATGCAATGACTCCTGTAAAGCAAGTACAAAGATGGATAAAGCAGGAACAAAAATAGTACCAACACCGCAGCTACAACTAATTACTAATTACATTAAACGTATGGGTGGTGTTGACCACCATGATTGGCCCCTAGAGAGACTTCACATTTCTGTAAGAGGTAAGAAATGGTATTGGTGCCTTTTCACTCGGATGATAGACATGGCTATTGTAAATGGTTGCGTACTTTACAATATAGTGCACAAGGGACAAAAGAGGACGTTAGTCAAGGAATTTCTTAGGAAGGCTGCCTATCCCTATTTAAAAACTGTCCAAGGCTTGAGAATTGATCGTGGACGACGTTCAGTCTTCCAAGTACATCCAAAACGATTGTACCAGATGACATAAAGTGTGACGAGAAAAACCACTGCATTGGCAAAATGGAAAAACAATGAAGATGTCAAATGATTAACTGCACAGGAAAATCACGAACATATTGCCAAAAATGTAATATCCCACTTTCGATGTCTACTTGTTTCAACGATGTTCACCAAAAAAGATAACTCATAAATGAACTCTTTATTTTTATGTAACCCAATATATATTTACACAAAATTTTTTATTGTCTCTTATTATATCATTCCAGCGTCCTCATATGACGACAGCATTTTTTTTAAAAACTTGATGACTTATTTTCAAAATAATATTTTTCTACACTTACTGATCCAATATACAGTGGGAACCTCTAAAAAAATAGTAAATTTTCAAAAAAAAATAATTTGGGCGTTAAATGGTGTGTACGCAAAATAAGGCGGCTTTTCTTGTATTACTAGATAGATATTTCCTTGACACACCTTAACTTAATCAGCTACCTTGCATTGGTAATTTTTTTTATCAGATATGAAAGATAGATGTGTTTTGATGTTCTTTACGACTTTATGCTATCGACGAAATTGAAAAGAATGTGTATTAAATTTTGTATAAAAAATGAACGTAGATGTTCTGAAAATGTTGATGGTGGCATTTGAGTACAAAAATGTAGTGAACCAAACTCTTCACAATAGGCCGAAAATATGTTAATGATGATAAGCACTCCATGGAAATGCGAGAAGAAAGGACACAACAGAGACACTTGCTACGGGAGACAAATATTATTTTGCAACCACTGCGGAAAAGTAGGAATACTGTCAAATAGATGTGATTGCAAGAGGTCGGGAAACAATGGCAGATTCTGCAAGAGGCAAGATGAGTCCGCAATGAAGTCCTCCGCCATACAGAACAACTCCAATATACCAAACGATAACAGACCACACATAATACTCCATACCAACGACATACAACAATTAAACACACTGATCGACACGGGATGACAAAGATCATACATCAGTGAAAAAGGTATTAACAAAATTAAACATTCCAACTATGAGACAAGCATGGAAAACACAACAGTAACGTTAGTAGATGGGCACAAAATAAAAATCACGGAAAGTTTCACAGTTACATGCAAAATAACCGGACAATATGGAAAAATAAGATTTTTCTATATTCCACACCTAGATTCGGAAGCCATCTTAGGAGTAACCGACATTTTAGAATGGAAAATACCTTGGAGAGACCTACTTAAAACGGAAACAGACTTAACGGCGGAAGAACAAAAGATTTACGAAAACCTGACAAACATAGAGCTAACTACGCAAAGTCTCCACGTACCGAAGGATCAACGTAAATAAACCAAAAAAGACACGACTCAAGACACAGAACCTGAGATATCGACATCCGAAGACGAAACATTCCTAAGTAGGTTACCAAATATAAGGTACCCCAACAGCACACAGCAAAGAATCAACATAATAGAGACAATGAATCAAGGGAGCACAGCAACTCAATTCAACATAAATCAGGACCTTCCGATAAAGGAAAAAATTAAATAGGAATGTTTTTGGAGACTGAGATAAGAAACTTCGACAATATCCGCGGAATAACTCCATTGACAGAGCACACGATAAAATGAAACACACAACACCGATTAAACAACGATATCGACCAAGAAATCCGGTTATGCAAGATATTATTATAAATAATGAAATAGACAACATGTTAGAAGAAGGGATAATAGGAAAATCGGACCGTCCGTACAGCTCCCCGATTGTGATGGTAGAAAAAAAAACTACAGAGTCTGGGTGGATTTTAGAAAAATTAACGAAATATCAGAAAAGACGCATACCCGCTGCCATTCATAAATAATATTATAGAAAAATTGAAAGCGACCAAATACATATCAACGCTAGAACTTAAAAACGGATATTGGCAAGTACCCCTAGCAAATCAAAGCGAACCAATCACAGCTTTCACAGTTCCAGGTAAAGAACTGTTTCATTTTGATGACTACACTCAGCAGCAGCAACATTCCAGAGACTTTTAAACTCAGTAATAGGACAAGATATGGAACCACACGCATTTGCATACCTAGACGATATAATAGTCCTGAGCAACACATTCACCGAACACTTGAAACACTTGAGGGAAGTTTTTAGAAGGTTACGAAAAGTAAAACTGAAGATAAATGTCAAAAAATGCAACTTCGGAAAATACGAAATAAAATACTTAGGACACGTAGTAAACAGAGAAGGTATCAAAACAGACCAAGATAAAATCAAAGCGATCATAGAATACCCAACACCGAAGACAATAGGACAATTAAGAAGATTTTTAGGTATCACATCATGGTACAGAAGATTCATGAAGGATTATACCGAAAACATCACACCACTAACGAAATTACTAAAAAAACAGAAATGGGCTTGGAACGAAGAACAGGAAACATCTTTCAAGAAGATTAAAACACTGCTAACGCAAGCGCCAGTAATAGTATGTCCCGACTTCCCAAAAATATTTTACTTACAAACGGACGCGTCAAACGTCGGACTAGGAGTAGCACTCCTACAGAAGGACGAAAACAATCACGATAGAGTCATCGCATACGCCAGCAGAAGACAGCAGCAGAAAAAACTATACCGTGACCGAGAAGGAGCTGCTAGCAGTAGTATACGGAATAGAGAAAATGCGGCCTTACCTAGAACGATACTCATTTTCAATAATTACCGACCACCAGTGCCTCAAGTACCTGAAGTCAATGGACAAACCATCAGATAGAATAGCAAGATTGGCCATGATATTCCAACAATTCTATTTCGACGTGTTATACAGAAAAGGGTCGGAGAATACCGTAGCAGACGCACTGTCGCGGAGCCCAGTAGACCATATCAAAACAATATCGAACAAAACGAAGCCGGACTGGTACGAAAGAAAAAAATCGGAAGTAGAAGCAAATCCGCAAAGGCATCCATATTTCACCGTGGTAGATAACAAATTACACAGACATGACCTAAAAGAAAACGAGCTGTCAAATCCATGGAAACTGTGCATTCCGGCAGATAAACAACAAAAACTAATCGAAGAAAATCACATCAATCACACAGCAGGACACCTGGGAATAGCAAAAACGATAACACGACTAGCTATAAAGTACTACTGGCAAGGAATGTTCAGGGATACAGCGAAATTTATAAGAGAGTGCCAAAGTTGCCAGAAATATTAACGGCCGCTGCACCCAAAATTATCCAACTATCCGCCTGCTTTCGCGTCTCGCGACCGCGAGACCTGAATTTTGCAACATTTTTCCGACCTGAGGGGGTGTAACGACACAGGCGTCAAACCAGTACTCCAACACCACGGCGAGTAGATCCTACAACAGTTACCGATGTCGCAATACCAGACCAGGGCGATACTTTAACAAGTTTGGACGTTTCACACCAAGATGGCGGTACTTTCGCCGTAAAACGATCGAAATGAATCACGGACATACATTCGAGGGAATTTGAACACCAGTCAAGCCCGAACCTGACACCAGGAGTTATAAAGGTTAGGCCTTTACGCGTAAAAGCGAAGACGAAACCTGTTACCAGAAACTTGATCCTGGCACCGCCGTTGCAAAGAAGTTTCGAACGCCGTCAGCGTTAGCCGTCAAATCTCTGTTGAGTATTGATCCGGAGATAACAGTTAATCCTAGGTACGTGTCCTACCCCTCTGTCTAGGATTGATCCGGAGGGTAGAACACAAACCAACCCTATCCGTCGCTGAACTCCCGTTGAGAATTGATCCTGTGACAGAAGCATTCCTCGCGGGTATGAAATCTTCGTCGAGCATCGACCCGGAGATAGTACTGAATTCTCACCCTACCGAACCCCGCTGAATATTGATCGTGGGGGGAGGCACCTAGACCCTAGGCATTGTAGATAATCCATAGAAGACGTGGTTAGATCCTAGAAGTCGGAGATATCGGAAGGACGACCCTTATTACACCCAGAATACACCGCAGAGTACTTTAGAGGCAAGTACGTGAGATTTGTAGGAACCGACCACCCCAACCGGCGAACGCCGGCCAAGATTGAAACAGCGTGGACCAGAAGCGAGACACTTTGTACATAGTTGTATATAGAATTTTATTTTACACAATTTTATTATTTCTACGGAAGAGTATATTTAATTTCATTTCCAACATAACTGTAACGAAATCTAAATAAAAGCAATTCTAATCAAACAGCCCTTTATGTCCTACCCCCCTGACTACCCAAGGCAATCAAAAATATTATATTGTTTTTGAGAGAATGTTACATCACTTACCTGCCCAGATGTCATAGTTATCTTTGCCGGCCACAAAGTTGTTGTGAATTTGAAATTTTTCCATTTTATTGTTCTCATTTCCTGGATGAGGTCGGAGACGACTCTCGATAACTCCTCTAGGTTCACCTGTGTATGGAGTTCCCTGAACATGTTGGTAATTTTGGAGAATTTGTTGATGTCGTTACTCACTGTGATGTTTGGTGCTGTTTTGTTGAGTTGTAGTAGGGATGTTTGGAGTGAGTTTTTGTTGGGTAGGTTTTGAATGAAGATTAGGACATATCGTGATGTGTTTAAGTATTGATTTTACCATACAGTGGATTCTACTCCAACATTTGGGTATTCGGAAGGTATGTGCGTGTTGGATTTGAGATGTATTAGAAGATACCTTAAAGAAAATACAAATGTAGTGACGTCAAAATCCGTATTTAGCATCGTCATATTTGACTAGTCATTGCGTGACGCATATGAGCAAAAAAATTAATAGTTTGGATATTTCAATACGAGGAAAAGTCGACAAGAATCTCTCGTTTTCGAAGCATTAAGGAGCAAGTGGTGGCGTCTTCCTTAAGGAAAGTCGATCATGTGGTAAATGTGCTTCTCATAGATCGAAACATCGTTAATTCAACGAGCAATGTGACTAATTGTTAACAAGGAGTTCTCAGTAGATTGGGTGGCACACATATTGACATTAACTCCCAGAATGACGAATCATTTTGCAATACGAAAATACGAGCTCAGAGAGGATTTGTTTCACCACTAATCGAAAGAAACCCACGTAGACACTGGACACCAATTTTTATTGCCCGGAAAAGTGTTTAAAGCTTCCAAAAAGCTTGTTTTTGAGCTATTGAGTTTTGACTGAACAAAGTGGTTTTATGTAATCGCATGTAAAAGTGAATATATCTGAGATATATATGTTTTGGAGAGAAGTAACATAATTTTTAATCGAATTCATCTCTTCGCGCTTTTTATTCTCAGTACGTCAATAGCAACCCTCGTTTTTTGAGTAGTGAAAGCTTATGTTCATATTACTGTACGTTATTAAGCTTCCGTCAAAGCCCAACGCCAGGCATTTTTTAATGTTTGAGGATTATTTTATAATTATTTTTTCGCGTTCAGGTGTATGGGATTGAAAATTAAACTCTTTGCAACCACTCTGCCATTGTTTACTGTTATTTTTTTAGGAATTCTTGTGAAGGCGTTCTGGTATATTAAATTCTTTTAGTGGCAGCTTCTTCATTAAAAACACGGAGTATGAAATGTGCGCACAAGGAAGATTAGAGTTTTAAGTACTCTTCATCAAATACAGGGTAATGTGGAAAGAATATTGGTCAAGTAATTGGATCGGCAACACAAAGTATGTGGTACAAAGACAATATTAATATACATAAATCCAAAATCTGGAAATTTATTTTAAGTTTACGTGATATATGTCTTTTCGTCCTTACATTCCATATATCATCTAATCAACTAGGAGTTCTTCGAAATTTAGTGAATGAGTATATTACAGATCGACAAGCAATATTTCCAAACAATCCTTTGCGCCCTACACATCAATATTTAACCCATTACCCATATCGAACTAGAAAGATTGGCCCTTTAAGACATTTATGGACTATAAGGTTTGAAGCTAAATATCAATACTTTGAGAAAACTATTCGCCACTCACCAAATTTCCAGAATGTGCTTCCCTAGTTGCACATAAAGTTGGCTGGAGACTAAACTATATCGGCTCAATATGGATATATTGGAAATTGGGAAGTCAGGATTGGGCGAATTTTAATAAATGTTCATATTACAATATTTAACACTATTCGGCCAATATAACTTTTTCAAGATTTAATCGATATACCAAACAAACGATATTGGACAAATATGTGTGCATTGGTAATGATACATTCTATGTTTTAGGTATATCCAACATTGACACAATATTGGTATTCTGTTATTGATACATATTGTGAGACCAATAGTTATCCAATATAGTAATTACAGGTTATTTTAATGTACATAAAATGAGATTGGGCCAACATTATTAGATATCAATCATACAATATTGATTTAATATTGTTTGATATGTACAATTTGATCAAGCACATATCACTCATGGGTTTGTGGACTGTGTTAAAATAAATAAGTTTCCTTCGATGTTACTTGCTATGTACAATTTATTTACATATATTTACACTGGTTTATTCACACTAACATATTTACACATCAACTGCACTGTTGAAATGGTTTGTTGTTTATGGGTACTTGCCCGATTGTATGCGTATTAAAAACACTTTACTACTTGTGGGAACTAGCTCGATTCTTCAAATAAGTTAGAATTATGGTACAGCGTAGTTACAACGCATTCGTACGCGAGAGCTCTTGCTTGTACTATGTTTTGAGTTACACTGCCGCAGGCTATCTTTTTGCTCTGCGCACGATTCAACCTCAGATGCTTGCCGCAGACGACATCTAGGATATGAACTTTACACTTATAAATTTTAGTGTATTTGGTGTTGCATAATGTTTGCAACATGCTGGGGGCCTCAGGCTTCTTTGAAACCATATGCTCTCAGTTTTATTAATTATTGTTATTTTAAACAGTAGTTATTCTTGCCCAAAAAATTTTAAAAAGCACCTTGCTTATATTTAAAATGTGGGTACAAGCCCGAATTTAACAAAATTATTTCGCTTGTAATTAAAATGATTATGGGTACAAGCCCGAAATTCACAAAGCATTTCGCTTATAAATAAAATGATTGTGGGTACAAGCCCGAAATTTGCGAAGCATTTCGCTTGTAATTAAAATGATTGTGGGTACAAGCCCGAAATTAACGAAGCATTTCGCTTGTAATCAAAATGATTGTGGGCACAAGCCCGAATTTTACAAAATAAAAATTTTGATGACTTATTTGAGGTCTTACTAAATGTTGCAACATTTTTTTTTGTTAAATATAATAATTAATAATTTTAGGTGCATTACCTTTTATATATTAACTTATTATTCTAAATTTATATTCATATATATATCCATATTTTTTTATATATATTTATTTATAATTATTAGTTATAAAGGGGCAAAATTGCCATTTTGGTCACTGATCTCCGATACGTTCCAGAAACTGTTTGGACGTCGCAGACTCTAACCTTGCCATCTTTTCCAGGTATGACTTTAATAATTCTGGGCATTGGCCACTTCAAAGAAGGCACGTTGTCCTCCTTTGATAAAACTAAAGTTCCTTCTTGAATGTTAGGAACGTTTTTATACCATTTAGGGCGGTTTTGTAAAATGGTTAAATAGTCTTTGGACCACCTTTGCCAAAAATGTTGTTGTTTTTGGCATACAATTTTCCACAATTTGAGTTTGTTCTCAGGAGTATTTGTGACATTCGTTTCGGGATAAGAGGTTATAGGACATCCTACTAAGAAATGCGCGGGAGTTAAATAATTTGAATCTGTGGGATCATTTGTTTAGGCTGTAATCGGCCTGGAATGTGCAATTCCTTCGATTTGAACAATAAGAGTATGTGGTGCTTAGCACTTTTCACAGAGCTTTCCCACAAGCCTCCAAATACTGGAGAATAACTTGGTATGAACTTGAAATTAATTTGTTCTTCCACTGAAAAGTTGATTATAGAGTCTTTATTGACATTCACAAAGTCTTTATAAACTTCTTTTAATTGATTATTGGCTCATTTAAACGTTTTTCCATTGTCGCAATAAATGTTAGCAGGTTTACCTCTTCTTGAAATGAATCTTTTAAAACAAGCTATAAAAGTGTCTGTCGTGAGATCTGAAACTACTTCCATATGAATAGCCTTGATAGAAAAACACACAAATAATGCAACGTAACTTTTTGTTATGATGGATTTTTCAATACGTGATTGTTTTATGTAAATGGGACCAAAAAAATCTAAGCCGCAATTTTGAAATGGTCTGTAAGGGTTAACTCGATGTTCCGGCAAAGAGCCCATTAATTGCTCTGAGCATTGTGCCTTTGCTTTGAAACATGTTACACATTTATGAAAGACCTTTTTTACTTCTCTAATGCCATTTACAATCCAAAATTGCAAATTTAGACTTCTCAACACCTGTTTTTGACCAGCATGTGGGACTCTTTTGTGTTCTCTTTCAATAATGAGATCAGTGATTCTATTGATTTTTGGCAAGATTATGGGATGAATTTGATCATATTTTATATCAGCCTGCTGTATCCTTCCACCAACGCGAAGAATGTTGTTTTTGTCAAGAAATGGATACAGTGATTCAATGATTGATTTTAAATCCCTTTTTGATTTCAAATTATTAATTTCTTCAGAGAAATTTTCTTTTTGAACTTCTCTAATGATGATAGTCATTGAGTCATTTAATTCACTCATTTTGAAATTGTCAATTATTTTATTGGTTGGATTTTTGATGTTGTAAATCAATCTATTGATGTGAGCCATTTTCTTTGCAATTTTGAAATTGAAGAAAACCTTTGAAAAATGTCTGTGAAAAACAAAGAACTTGTGGAAGTTTTTAGTGTTACAATGTGGGTTTTTTCTTCAGGTAGAGGATAATTGATATCAATATTGAAATCTTTGTTTTTATGTATAAAAGTAATATCTGACAAATATTGTGGTCCATGGAACCATAGATTGTCTGATTTAAATTCGAGAGGATCAGCACCTCTTGACAAAATGTCAGCGGGATTATCTTTTGATTGAATATAACACCAGGTAGAATTTTCAGTTATTTTTTGAATTTTTAGTATGCGATTTGCTACATAGGCATTGAGCCTCATGGGATCGGTGTTTAGCCAAGCTAATACTATGTTAGAGTCACAATACAGATAGACATTGTTATTTTGTATTTTGAGCAAGTTGGAGACTTTGAAAGCTAATTGAGCAAGTAATAATGCTCCATTCAACTCTAATCTGGGCACAGTCAATTTTTTGTTGATTGGTGCAATACGTGATTTTGAGCATAATATATTGACAACTGCCTTATCCTTGAAAATTGCTCTAACATATAATACAGCACCATAGGCTATGAGACTGCTGTCTGAAAAACCGATTAATTCAATTTTTTCCGCACCGTAGAATTTTACATCTCTGGGTACCTTAATTGTTGGCATATTTTTAAGTTTGTTTTGGAATTCTTGCCAAGGCCCTTTAATATTTTCTGGCAACAGCTCATCCCAAGAAAACTTGTCCAACCACAATTTTTGCAGAAAAACTTTCCCCTGAACCATTATTGGCCCGCTAAGACCTTGAGGATCCCAAAATTTAGAAATATATGGCAGTATTTGCCTTTTTGTCAGACAGTCATCATTTTCAGCCTTTGGCGAGAATATTTTGAAACAATCGTTTTTGATGTCATAGGAAACGCCTAAAGTTTTAATGACATTATTGTTTTTGCTAATGTCAATTTCATCAAGTTGTCGACTTTGCAACGGAATATCCAGCAAAATTTTGTCGTCATTTGATGCCCATTTATGCAAATTGAAGGAACCTAATTTCAATAAATGACACAATTCATTTTTTAAGCGAATGGATTCTTCAATTGTGTTGGCTCCACCCAAAATATCATCAATATAGGTACAATTTTCGAGTGCATAAGATGCTAAAGGATAAACATTTCGATATTTTTAATGGAAGACTGTTGAAGACTATGTACACACTTGAATTTTAGAAGTAGAAGAAGGTTGATGGGTGTATTTTCTCAAAAGATGAAAGTGTGTAAATAGATTTTATTAAAAAATTAAGCTAAGCGCTTTCGGCAAATAAACATGCCATCAGCGGAGCTTTCCTAAAATTACAGATGTTTTTGTAATTACAATAAAAAGGAGATGAACAATTAAAAAAGTTTTGAAAGACTTACGTCAATGGTAAAAAATACCTCTAAATAAGGGAAACATTGAAAGGGGATCGGCATCACAGGCACAATAGTTAGATGTACCTTTTCACAAAATTAACAAATAAAATGAAACTAAAAACCCCCTCTTTTATGGGGTGAAATTATTCACTTAGATCATTTTTAAATTTTAGAGATGGAGCAACGAAGTATGCAAAATGACAAGGTGTAGAAGACACCTACAAAATTGACAGTTTATTTCAAAAAGAGAAGGGGGGGAAGTGACTATTGTACCTACAGTAGTGGAGTTAATTAGAGTTTGAAAACTATATTGAGTTTGAAATTTTTCAAATTTGTATGAATTTTAAATAAAACTGAATGTAAAGGTAGATAATAAGCTAATCCATTTGAGAATCCCAAAGATACTTAAACAATGGTTTGAAATTACAATTTAAATTTACTCGAGTATTAACGCAGTTAACTGGATTCTTCTGCAATTCCCTTAGAATCTCCAAATCTTCAAGAAGATTCATTTTTCTGTAATTGTTGACCGGGATGTTATGTAAAATTTTACTGTTTTGTGTTGGAGAGAAATTATGTTTACTGAAATTAATGTGGTGACCAAAAGCAGATTTTTCCGGTCTAGATAAATGTTCTTTTATACGTACCTCTAAGGATCTAGTTGTTCTTCCCACATATGCAACAGGACAGTCCCCACAAGCCAATCTATAAATTCCACTTTTTTCTAGTTTTTTCGTTTTATCCTTGGTCTTTGAGAATAAAGATTTTATGTTTGTTTCACATTTAAAGGAAATTTTTAAGTTTGGTATTTGACTAGTTAAGATTCTAGCAATATTGTTGGAAATATGACCTAAATAGGGCAGAGATCTATATATCTGTTCTGATTTCTCTGTAATATCTATATGCTGACTAAAAGCTAAATTTCTCCTGTTTTTATATTTAATTTTGTTGATGATTTTATCTACTATATGAGGTGAATAGCCATTTGTTTTAGCTAGTTGTTTGATTATTAAAACTTCTTTATTATAGTCAACTACTGTCATAAGTATGTTAAGTAATCTGTGAATGTAACAATTTAATGAAGACATTGTCTGCTGGTATGGATGGTTAGAAGTAAATGGAATCATATGATCTGTTTGAGTAGGTTTTCTAAAGATAGAGAAATTTATTTTGTTGTTCAATTTTTTAAGCTTCAAATCTAAGAAATTTAATTCCTCATTTCCCTCAATTTCCAGGGTGAAAGAAATGGAAAGGTGTAAAGAATTGATCTTTTGGAGAATGTCCCCCGCATCTGGAGGAGAACCATCAATAACGGCCAAGATGTCATCTACATATCTAGACCAATATAAAATATTTTTGAATTGTGATGTATTGTTGAAAATTGAATTTTTTTCCAAATTATCTAAAAATAAATCAGCTAACAAAGGAGACAATGGGTCACCCATGGCCAAACCTTGTGGCTGGCGATACAGTTTATTGTTGAAAACAAAAAAGTCTTGTGATAAGCAAAGTTGAAGCATTGAAAGCAACTGTAAAATTATTATATCTGACAATCCCTTATACTTTAAAATTTGTTCAACAATTGTGATTGTTTCTTCTCTGGGAACATTAGCAAAGAGGCTGCTCACATCAAAAGTTACCATTAAAAATTGTTGAGGCAAGTTGCATATAGAGACTTTGTTAACTAATTCTACAGAGTTTTTAACTGTATATTCTGGGGTATAATCTGAAAATGTTTTGAGTAAATTGTTGACAAATTTAGATAAAAGACAAAGGGGAGTGTTAACAAAACTGACCACCGGTCTCATAGGTGTATCTATTTTATGTATCTTAGGCAACCCGTAAAGCTTAGGTATAGTAGGATTTGAAATTAAAAAGTTTTTTAAGTTAGGATTAAGTTCTAAGAACAGATTTTTATTTTGATTTAAGTTGTGTTTAATTTCTGAAAGAAATTTGCTAAATGGAGATTTTTGCAATATATCAAAATTGTTGTTAATGAGAAATTGTTCTGTTTTTGTTATATATTCAGTTTTATCCATTATAATGAGACAGTTACCTTTATCAACTTTAGTAACAATCAAGTTGTTATCTTTGATTTTTTGTGATATATTTTTGATTAAAGAAAATTGTTTAAAACATTTTTGTTCAATTTTATTGTGTTAAGTAGTGAAATTTACAAGATCTCTTCTAATTGGAAAAAAACAGCTGTTTTTCATAATGGTTTTAAGATTTAGGTCTAAACCCAAACTTTCTAAAATTGAGTCAATGTCCACTGCAAAATCCTCAACAACTTTGTTAATAAGAAACGTTTGAGTGGAATATTTTAAACCGTTATCCAAAAATGAAAGTTCCTCTGGGGAGAAGAAACAGTTAGATATGTTTTTGATCCTCTGATGAGAGTTAAAACCGAAAAATCCACTTACCTGGTGTGTAAAATTATTTTTAGTCTTTATAGCATGACTTTTTTTGTTGTTAGTTAAGCTGTTTATTTTTTTACTGACTTTTTGATGTTTGTTCTGTTTGATATGAATTAGGTAATAATTATGTCTGTTAATAGTATCCCGGAGGTAATCAAATGGAACAGCTTGTACAATTTGATCATAAATAATTTTAAGTTCAACATTAATAAAATCCAACTTGGCGTAGTGTTTACAAAGTTCAGTTAGTAGAAGTTTCTTTTCTGAATTCGATTTTAAATTAGCTGGAATATTCCCCTTTCAATGTTTCCCTTTTTTAGAGGTATTTTTTACCATTGACGTAAGTTTTTCAAAACTTTTTTAATTGTTTATCTACTTCTTATTGTAATTACAAAAACATCTGTAATTTTAGGAAAGCCCGATGATGGCATGTTTATTTGCCGAAAGCGCTTAGCTTAATTTTTTAATAAAATTTATTTACACACTTTCATCTTTTGAGAAAATACACCCATCAACCTTCTTCTACTTCTATTTTGATATTTAATCGCGAGTGCTTTGAGACAGCGTGTAGCGAAATATGTGGAACTTTTATAACCATAAGTTACAGTTTGTAGTTGCAAACACTCAATGGGCTTATTGGGATCATCTCTCCAAAGAATGTTCTGCAAAGTTTTATGTTCAG
Organism: Galeruca laticollis; assembly: GCA_963921935.1. NCBI lineage: Eukaryota > Metazoa > Arthropoda > Insecta > Coleoptera > Chrysomelidae > Galeruca > Galeruca laticollis. The sequence goes on along the minus strand of OY998178.1, from coordinate 193,483,621 downwards.
GATTAATTAATAACATTCGAAAATTTTTTTCAATATCTGCTGAAATAATGAATTTAAAAGTGCGAAAAATCAGCAGAATATCAAATAGCTCATTTTGAACTATGTCACCATTATAAAGAAAAACGTTTATACAGGTTTTATTTTTTGTGAGCATGGAACCGTCAAAGACAACGCGACAACGTGTTGACTTTTTATCTTCACGAATTACTGCATGATGTCCCATAAAATATACTGGTGTGTCACTAGATTTGTATTCATTTTTATTTACAACCTTTGTATGTCCAAGAGTCAAATATTCCTTAATAAACTGATTATATTGATCAAACAATTTTTGGTCTGATTTAAATCTTTTTTCCAGATTTTGAAAACGTTTCAATGCAATATAGTATGAATCCCCTAAATTAATTTCATTGATATCTAAATTAAGTGGCAAGTCTACTTGAAATTTATTGTTTTCTAACAAAGTTGTATTTTGAAATATTGTTTCACAAGCTTCATGTTCATTATTATACTCCTTGAAAACCTGTGGAACTTTTTCTGTTTCCCAAAATTTTGAAAGCATTTTGTTTGTGTCATCAATTCTTAAATGACAAGATATTTTAGCCAAATTGTTATTTCTGGATTGTGAAGGGGATGGAAACGTACCAGAGGTCAGATATCCAAAAGTTGTATTTTGTAAAATAAAACCACTGTTTAGATTTATCCTACCATCTCTTAAAATACTAAAAAATATATCAGCAGAAAGCAAAATGTCAATATTTTTTGGCTTGTAAAACTCATTGTTTGCAAGAATCAGATTTTCAGGTAAATTTAACTGTTCAACGTCAATTTTAAATGTTGGTATGTCACTGGTAATTTTGTTTACTACTGCACATTCACATTTTATTTCATGCTTATTCAAATTTGAATAAATGTTTGAATTTACTGCCTTGTTAACTTTAAATGAGGTGTCCTTTACATCTAAAATGTCTAAATTATTTTTATATGTTTTTAACCCTAGTTTTTGAACTAAATTTTCAGTAATAAAACATGACTGGGAGCCACTGTCAACAAGTGCAATGGCACCAATGAATGTATTGTTTTTTGCTCTGACATTAACTTCAATTGTCGGCAACAAAACATCTGTATTGTTTGACACGTTGGTGGGGTTTACTAAGGCAGAAGTAGATGCAACTACTTGTGTTTCAGAGTTTGATTTGTTTTCTTGTTGAGATTTTTCATAATGTAGTAATGTGTTATGTGAATTTTTGTTACAAATTCTGCGAGTTACTTTTAAGTTACATTTCTTGCCAATATGTTTGTTTAAACATATTTTGCAGTGGCTATTTTTGTTTATGAAATTATTTCTTTCATTGATATTGACAGATTGAAATTTTTTACAATTATGAATTTTATGATTGAAATTATTGCAAAATGCACATTTGAAATCATTTTTTCCAACTGCTATGTGAACGTGTGATTTTTCTTTGACATTCTTTGTTAAGTCTGGTAATGAAACCGCTTCGAAAGCAGTTGCTCTATTCTCCAAATAAGTTAGAAACCCTTCCAATGTTGGAAGCCTTGAAGCATCCCTATCAATCTGATAAGCCCTATTAGTAAATGAATCTAACTTTTTTGATAAAATGCAAATTATTACCATGCCCCAACTGTCAATTGTATCCTTTAATATATTTTTTAAACTACCAATGTATTGTCGAACCTTGCTAACAAATTCTCTTCAAGCTACAGCAGTCCCTTTGTTTATATTAGGCAAATCAAGAATTGAATTAATGTAAGAATTTATTAACATTGTTTGGTTATTATACCTATTATTCAATAATGTTAATGCTTTACTGTAAGAGTCACCTATTATTGGAAGCGAGTCAATGAGACTTAATGCTTCATCTTTTAAATGAGATTTGAGATAAAATAACTTCTCAATATCTGACAGATTTTTGTTGTTATCAATTAAGGCAACAAAAAGTTCCAAGAGAGGTTTGAATTTACTCAAAACTTACCCACTGAATGATTCAATTAGAATAGGTTGCAACTTAGCTGTAGATGTAACTTGAACTGGGACTTTTTGCATTGAATTTGTTACCATAGGTGTTTTTTGATCATTATCATATGAAGAAATAATTGCATTAATTTTTGAAACTGTATCAAAATAACTGTCTCTAAATTCACTGAATTTAATTTCTCCAAGAGAATCTGGATCAAGACTTTCCAGCTCAGACAAAGATTCTTTAAACAAGTCATAAGCAGTGTTTAACACGTTTTTGCGAATAGAAAGCTGTTCGATTAATATGTCAGTGAGTTGGTCGTCTTTATGATCTACTAAATATTTTGCTACTTTAATTGCAGTATTTTGCACTGCTTGATTTCGCTTTTCAATTTTTTAATTTCAACATCTGTTTTCCCCATTTTTAAAAACGATTTCAACAGTTTCATAATGAGAAAACAAATAAGTAATTTCAGAAAAAAGCTATGTTTTGAAACAAAGTGACTAAAAAGTATGTTAGTTTAGAATATAATGCAATTATTTATTTATTATTAAAATTTCTTATCTTGTTCCTGGGCTGTGTGGCTTCGATGTCCAATTGTCCAAATGTATCCATAACCAATAACCATAATATACATAACCAAAGAATACGTGTAATCTTTGATATAACTGCTGGCCGGAATCAGCTGATTTTTAATAGTTCATATTTGTTTATATTACAATGGCGACATCTCTTAGCACTGGTGGCTTCTAGTTTTGTCAGATTTGACTTTACCGCCCTCTTGTGGATGAGAGACGAATTCAGTCTTTCAAAGTTTGTAGATTTCTATGGCATCGACGTCACTTGTTAAGTTTGTCACTTAACTGTTTTTAGGGCACGCTAAGACGCCATTTTGTAAATCTATAATATCGATTCTTACCAATTTTTGGCACTTGTGTTTCACCAGTTTCACGAAATCACAAATTTGTCTGTTGGATTACACGATATTTTCTTGCGAAATCTCAATAACGTCTGGCTCGATTGACCATAATGTTTGATATGTACAATTTGATCAAGCACATATCACTCATGGGTTTGTGGACTGTGTTAAAATAAATAAGTTTCCTTCGATGTTACTTGCTATGTACAATTTATTTACTTATATTTACACTGGTTTATTTACACTAACATATTTACACATCAACTGCACTGTTGAAATGGTTTGTTGTTTATGGGTACTTGCCCGATTGTATGCGTATTAAAAATACTTTACTACTTGTGGGAACTAGCCCGATTCTTTAAATAAGTTAGAATTATGGTACAGCGTAGTTACAACGCATTCGTACGCGAGAGCTCTTGCTTGTACCATGTTTTGAGTTACACTGCCGCAGGCTATCTTTTTGCTCTGCGCACGATTCAACCTCAGATGCTTGCCGCAGACGACATCTAGGATATGAACTTTACACTTATAAATTTTAGTGTATTTGGTGTTGCATAATGTTTGCAACAAATATTATTTTACCGATATTGTGCTTACAGGAGAGTATTCAAATAATGAACCAACAATATCGGATCAACACTCATATATATTGAGTATACAATATTAAATTTTCACTTCTTAACCAATATTGGTATCATATTGATATAGTTTTATTGATGCATATTACCACACCAACGATAAATCGACATAGAAATTACCGTTAATTTTGAATGTAAAAATGTTTTGGTTTAGACAAGCAATATTAGATGTTGATAATAGGTACAATGTAGGTTTAACAATAATACGCCGATAATATTTAACCAATGTACAAAAGAAATATTATTGTAGGAATATTCATATACTTTTGGAATACTACATTCAATGTTCAATTTATATACAACAATGTTACAATATTGGCATATTCTTATTGATACGTATTCTTAAAATTATAATACTCCAATGTAGAAGTTACGGATTATTTTTAATATCAAATGTTTGAGGTGGGCCAACATTATTAGATGTAGATTATACAATATTCCTGTAGTATTACTTTGCCCATATTGCATTTATAGGATATAATCCATATCATTGGCCACACATCTCTAATCGATATTCACGAGCACGAACGGAGCAGAGGTCGTCAGCCCGAATGCCGTAATCGCCGTATTTTTAGTGCGTCTTAAAGAAGGTGTTGTGTCGTGTGGTGTTTTGTGTGATTGCGGGGTGCTTTTTGTAATCGGTAACATTCATTTCACAAATATTGATAAAAGTGATTGCATTGCATATAATTATTATTCCGTAGATATAAAATGAAGTGAATTTACTGACAAGTAAGAGCTGAAGTGAGATTATCTTCACCAAATCCACACACGCTTCACTGGTAAATGTTTTATCATAACAAACGATTAGGTATCTTGTTGATTTCGCTAAAGTTCATTTTGGTTTATAAAGAACCATACAGTCTTCTCACTTTTACTTTCAAACAGGTATTGAAATATCATTGTTATTATCTAGCGGAATTCTCCTAATTCGTTTGATTTTTCTGGTTAACAATACATACCCATATAACCATTTTTACACTAGAATATAACTGATAATATAACAAGTAGGTACTCAATATGCTGTATCACAAACTATATAAAAAATATAGGTACATGTGGTGATTTACAATACATACCTACCTCATGTTTGTTCTGTTTAGACCATTATATTCTTCTTTTTATTTATCATAAATTTGTAAAATATATTTCACAATATAAAGGTTATTACTTGTACATGTACCAACAAAAATCACATCTAAATGAATAGCGGGACATGGTATATTTATTATTATATTAAAAATGTTAAATATCTTACTTGTGTATTTTTGTAGATTTGTACTAATTTTAGTAGGAACCTGATAATGTTTTAAAGTGAATAAACTGAAATGTTTTGTTCCCAGATTGGATTTTTATTATTTTATAACTAAGGATCCAGTTTTTATTATAGTATATTGTTGTGGATTCACCAAATTTATCTAATGGTCTAAACAAATGTAAATTTCGAATAATATTGCTTTGTATTTAATACTTGTTTATGAATATGTCCAGTTTCTTTAATTGTTGCTACTTGTACTTTATTCTTGTTATACCTTAAAAACCAATATGTATCTCGATAAAAAGTATATAGAAGATATGTATTTATTTACTGTTGGTGTTCAAGAATTTACGAGTAAATGTATGTTCATTAAAATTGACATCTATACTTTTGTATCAGAATTAACTCATAATTGTTGAGATGGAAGGTTCTTACTTGTTCAGGAAATTCGCAATATATGAATTTTTTTTAAATTATTCTTATATTTAGATCGAAACGGAATTCTTTTGGGACATTGTTATATGGAATAGAGGAAATAAAGTGTGATTTTATACCAAGTACTTGGCGTGTCAATTGTAGCAAAAATATAAATACTACATATTCAGAATATCCAGCGACTTGTAAGGCTACTGTAACAGATTTAAAATTAGCTGAGTAAATGACATCAAAATTAGAGTGTGCATAATCATTTACCTCGGATTCCGGTAACAGTAAAAGAACAAATAATCTCCCCATAACAACTGATGAATCTTTAAATGTAACTAATATGGCTGGGGATATGACACTCCTGCAATGTCACAGTAATTCACATTATATATTTTTAACAAAATCAAATATTTTATTTTCAAACTTTTATTCAAATTCATAGTTATTCAAAAAGCATTTTGAATTTTATGACTTTTTTAGATTGTGAAAGATTAATGGAGAATATAGAAAAACTTGTTAAGAGCTTTGGACCTTTACAATATGATAAAAAACAAGCTCAAAAATATCTTACAAACGTGATGTAGTAACCTGAGTGTAAGCTTCCATTTGATAACGAGGAAGATCTGAATGCTTTTGAAAATAATTTGGAAGATGATCACTTCTATGAAAATATGGTATGTAGTTAATACAAATATTCATAAGAAATTGACTGTCTCGACCCTTACTTCGTGGAATATGCTCATATTAGTGTTTTTAAATGAAACTCAAGGTCTCTAGTTAATTCCACAATATAATACAAGTTATTGAAAATTCTAAAAAATTGACAATTGTTTCGATAAATCAATATCATCGTCAGAATGACAGAAGTTACATTTCATTTTATGCCTACTTGATGTTTAGTAGTTATATTTTTGGCTAGACCAAGAAGTAACCTAACTTGTGATTGGCTTAATATATGTTTATAGAAAAAAGAAGAAGATGTGATATTACAAATATTGAAGCTTAGATATTATTAGCCCTATGGTGATATCCTGGATATCATTTTTCCAATTAAGATCAGTATAACTGTGCAATGATATAGAAAACCAGGAAAACTATATCTGCTGATCTTTACAATTATCACTTAAGAAGACAGTTTATTAGTGGAGAATTCCCTATATTTAACTGTTCATTGACAACTTCATATTGTGGGTTTCTTAAATGTCTTCTAATTTCCAGTTCTTCAAGGAAATCCAGTTCTTGTTCCTTTTCACAAATATGCAGCACTTCTAGTTCTGTGTTAGGTGTCAATGAATGATTGGTGTCAAGTAGATGTTTTGCGTAGTGGGATTTATCTGGTTGTTTTAATCTGTAAGCTCGTAAGTGCTCACTGTATCGTATTTCAAAATTCCTAAGGGTCTGACCCAAATAGACAGCATTACATTCTGGACATTTGAGTTTATATATACCTGACTTCTTTAATAGTGGTATTTTTGTTTTTACATTTAACAATTTTGTACTAACGTTACTTTCTGTTTTAAAAGAAATTGTTGCATTCGTTGCTGAAGATATTATCTTTGAAATATTATTAGAAATATTTCCTGCATATGTGATGGTTTTATAAGTTTTAATTTCATCAGCTTGTTTAGGATATATTAGTTGTAATGCCACCTTTTTCTCTTTTTTACTAATTAGTTTATTTATCATATCTAATGGATAACCGTTAGATGTTGCTATTTGTCTAATTGTATTAATCTCTCTATCAAAATTACATTTGTTCATAGGAACTGAAAAAGCTTTATGTATCATTGAATTATATGCTGCTAGTCTGTGTGAGACAGAGTGGTTAGAATTGAATGGAATTGTCACATCAGTCTGTGTTGGTTTTCGGTAAATTGAATAATCAAGTACATTATTAACTCTTTGAATTTTTAAATCAAGAAAATTGATTGAGCTATTTTCTTCAATTTCTAATGTAAATTTAATTTTCGGGTGTAAATTATTGATGTGGTTGGAAAACACATCTAATTGTCGCTCACTACCCATAAAACAAGCTAATATGTCATCCACATATCTATACCAAAATAAAATATTTTTTGAAATATTACTTTCAAAGATCTTCCTTTCTAAATTGTCCATAAAAATGTTTGCTAAAATAGGTGATATAGGGCTTCCCATTGGTAAACCTTCATTTTGAATATGTATCTTATTGTCAAAAGTGAAATAATTCTGATTAATGCATACATCAAATAAATTAAGTATATCTGATATTATTCCTGGATTAATATTTTTATCTTCTAGTAATTTTCTTACAAGTATTAGACATTCTTTGGGAGGAATTTTAGTAAACATATTAGTTACATCGAACGATATGAGTTTATAGTTATCTTGCAAGTGGATTGATTTCAACTTTTTGATTAACCAATTAGACCTGTAGTCTCTTATGTTAATGCTCCTAATAATATATTGGCAAAAAAGCTCAACAATTTACTCAATACTTACGGATATGAATCTCAGTACTCAATTAGAAATTCAATAGAACTAATCAAAAAGTTGAAATCAATCCACTTGCAAGATAACTATAAACTCATATCGTTCGATGTAACTAATATGTTTACTAAAATTCCTCCTAAAGAATGTCTAATACTTGTAAGAAAATTACTACAAGATAAAAATATTAATCCAGGAATAATATCAGATATACTTAATTTATTTGATGTATGCATTAATCAGAATTATTTCACTTTTGACAATGAGATATATATTCAAAATGAAGGTTTACCAATGGGAAGCCCTATATCACCTATTTTAGCAAACATTTTTATGGACAATTTAGAAAGAAAGACCTTTGAAAATAATATTTCGAAAAATTTTTTATTTTGGTATAGATATGTGGATGACATATTAGCTTGTTTTATGGGTAGTGAGCGACAATTAGATGTGTTTTTCAACCACATCAATAATTTACACCCGAAAATTAAATTTACATTAGAAATTGAAGAAAATAGCTCAATCAATTTTCTTGATTTAAAAATTCAAAGAGTTAATAATGTACTTGATTATTCAATTTACCGAAAACCAACACAGACTGATGTGACAATTCCATTCAATTCTAACCACCCTGTCTCACACAAACAAGCAGCATATAATTCAATGATACATAGAGCTTTTTCAGTTCCTATGAACAAATGTAATTTTGATAGAGAGATTAATACAATTAGACAAATAGCAACATCTAACGGTTATCCATTAGATATGATAAATAAAATAATTAGTAAAAAAGAGAAAAAAGTGGCATTACAACTAATATATCCTAAACAAGCTGATGAAATTAAAACGTATAAAACCATCACATATGCAGGAAATATTTCTAATAATATTTCAAAGATAATATCTTCAGCAATGATTGCAACAATTTCTTTTAAAACAGAAAGTAACGTTAGTACAAAATTGTTAAATGTAAAAACAAAAATACCACTATTAAAGAAGTCAGGTATATATAAACTCAAATGTCCAGAATGTAATGCTGTCTATTTGGGTCAGACTCTTAGGAATTTTGAAATACGATACAGTGAGCACTTACGAGCTTACAGATTAAAACAACCAGATAAATCCCACTACGCAAAACATCTACTTGACACCAATCATTCATTGACACCTAACACAGAACTAGAAGTGCTGCATATTTGTGAAAAGAAACAAGAACTGGATTTCCTTGAAGAACTGGAAATTAGAAGACATTTAAGAAACCCACAATATGAAGTTGTCAATGAACAGTTAAATCTAGGGAATCCTCCACTGATAAACTGTCTTCTTAAGTGATAATTGTGAAGATCAGCAGATATAGTTTTCCTGGTTTTCTATATCATTGCACAGTTATACTGATCTTAATTGGAAAAATGATATCCAGGATATCACCATAGGGCTAATAATATCTAAGCTTCAATATTTGTAATATCACATCTTCTTCTTTTTTCTATAAACATATATTAAGCCAATCACCAGTTAGGTTACTTCTTGGTCTAGCCAAAAATATAACTACTAAACATCAAGTAGGCATAAAATGAAATGTAACTTCTGTCATTCTGACGATGATATTGATTTATCGAAACAATTGTCAATTTTTTAGAATTTTCAATAACTTGTATTATATTGTGGAATTAACTAGAGACCTTGAGTTTCATTTAAAAACACAAATATTCATACATTTTATTTCAAATTTTCGATAATTTTCAGGTAACTATTTTGATTCTTGTATCAGGGACTAAAGATGTTAAAAAAGTAGTAGAATTCTATTTTTTTCAATTTTTTTGAATTACACTGAAACTCCAGAAGTAAATAGAATTAGAAGTATTTTTATTTTCATGGTAATATGATTAGTATACCCAATTTGAATTTTGGAAATAAATTTTGTCTGAAATAGACGTTTAATTTAATATTCGGCTTTTATTCTACCTATTTCAATAACTTTCAAAAATGGTGTCTAGCAGGTTCTACAACTTTTCTTGTAGTGTTTCTGAGTAAATATTTAAAATAAAGATATTTTTTACAGTAATTAGTAGGATTGCTTCAAAATAGGTTTTAGCAATTAGCGTTTGTCTTCGCTAAGTTAATTTTTTGCTTTTGGATGCATATTTTCAGTGCAGAGATACTTTTTACTTTAAAACAAAATTCAAAGTTTTTATTTCTATATATATATATATATATATATATATATATATATATATATATATATATATATATATATATAACAAAGAACAGATTAGTGGGTATTGCACGCAAATAGAAGAAGGGGCTACTGAAAAGAGTGGTAACCGCAGACATGCATGTTTCTGGCTCATTACCAAACGCACATTTGTGCCTTCAAATGGAAGATCCCGAGTTTTCAGGACAACAACCAACAGAGACACGGAGGCGTCTATAGCTCTCCCGTCTGAATCTTCCGACCCTCGAAATATATATAAATATATAAAAAGATGTACGAATAGTGCATGACATATGAACAATAACAAAGAACAGATTAGTGGGTATTGCACGCAAATAGAAGAAGGGGCTACTGAAAATAGTGGTAACCGCAGACATGCATGTTTCTGGCTCATTAGCCTTCATCGGTACGGCATAACCAAGAAAAGGTGTACTACTTAGGAGCAAGGATGTTAATTGAAACATGAGAAAACACAAACAACGGATTTCAACTAGATAACCAAACGCACATTTGTGCCTTCAAATGGAAGATCCCGAGTTTTCAGGACAACAACCAACAGAGACACGTCGCTAAATTTTGTTTCAAAGTAAATATATACTACCGATTTCCATTCGATATTAGTGTAACATGAAAATATCATATAAGGCCTACTTATGTATTGCAATATAACTTCGATATAGCAATACAATAATTCAGCCGATTTGTACACAAATTGGTGTAATATTTACTAACTAATGTAGGACCCGTATGTGTATTTCTATATTGCGCCAATATAGTATTACCAAGACTTAGTCAATGTTGGACTACTCGGTACCACATATAATAGCTAATGTTGGGTCTATATGTGTATTCCAATATTAGGCCAATGTAGGACACCAAGCTTCTGCCGATGTTGGACAACTTGGGAAAATAATAAATGAACAACGTCAGGACTACATTGGCGAAAAACATGATTTTCCATTTGGGGCCAATATAACTTATTGATATTGTAACAACATCGCAAAATGTTCACATTTTGAATTGGACCAATGCAATAAAATCTATATTGTCCCATTGTATAGACTATATTTAACCAATATTCGGCCAATATATATGTGCTACCTGGGTTAGTTCATGTTCTTATAAGCCTCGGTTATTACAAGCTCTTAACTTATCACAGAATACCTTATTTAATGACAAAGTAATATCTGACAAAGCACATAAATATAGTTTCAATAATTTTTCCACTCAGTTCAATACTTTCATTGAAACTAAGATAAATGGAGATTGTTTTGTGGAGGAAGGGGCGTCATTTAGAGGTATAACATATGAAAAGGGTATGGGTTTTTGTTTTGGAAAAAATAAAATTGGTCATGTCAAAATTTGCAAAATTTAAAAAATAATAACAAACATATTTGGGCTATATCTCCTTCCTTGTGTGAAAGTATTATGATGGACTTATTCCATTGATTAGGTGTTATTGACTTTCTTAAACAAGCGTTGTATAGCTTACACAGTATTTTGGGAAGTGCTGATCCTTCTAGTTTTATATTTTCGATGCTAATTTCGACATCTCCTGCTGATTTATTGTTTTTTATGTCTTTTAAGCAGTTTTTATTTCGTCTTGAGTGATTAAAGGGATGTCTTCTAATCTCTGGTTTTGTATTACGGGAATGCCTACTCCAATTTCTGTTGTTTTGGTTTTCTTATAGAGTTCCGCATAGAAGTTTCTCACGATTAGCAGGATGTCTCGCTTATTTGTGGTGCTTTGTCCATTCTTGTTACCAATTATCTCACGTAATTGTCTCCTACCCTCAGACAATTTTTTCCTAAGTACTTTCATTCCCCTGTTCCTCTTCGGATAGCCTTTGATATTTCTTTGTTGATTTCTCTTAGCTGAGTGGCATTGTTTTGATGTTGGTCTTTTAGATTTTTCCTTTTTCCATAAGCTTCTTAGTACTATTACTCAACTTCTTCTCCTTTCCAACTCCAAGCGAATGCTTGCACCTGTTTCCCGCTTCTTTCATTGCTGTTATTATTCATTTGTTTGTCTCCTCAATGTCTATATTCTCTTCATCAGTCAGCATTGGTGATATACGAGAATTAAGGATTTATGCGTATTGGTATGCGCTTTGTGTTGTTAATGAATTCCTAAAAGCTGTTTTTCTTATTAATTTTGACTTCTCCTTTCTTGTAATTATGACTGTCTTTGATCTGACGGCTCTATGGTCACTTCCGATAGAAAATTTGTTAAGAACAGCTACGTCTTGGAATATGTTTCTCACGTTTCGAATTATCAGATCGATTCGGTTTTTTGTAACTCCGTCTGGGCTAGCCCAAGTCCCTTTTCTCTGGGCGGCTTTTTTGCAAAAGCTGTTCATTGCATAAAAGTTCTTTTGTTGTAAGAAGTCAAGCAATACTTGTCCTCTATCATTTCTTGTCCCAAAACCATGACTTCTCAGTGATGATTCACTGTCGTCTTGTTTGTGGCCTAATTTGGCGTTAAAATCTCGCATAATCAAAGTGTTATGGGAAGGTATCTGTCGAAAAGCTGTCTTGATGTCGTCGTAGAAGCTTTCAATATCTTCCTCCTTTTGGAGGCATAGGTTTGTAGAATTTTCAATGTATACTTACTGTTTAATCTAAGTGTAAGGTATGCTACTCTAGGACTTACGCTTTGGATCTGTAAGACATCGCGCACATGTAATTTGTGTATTAGGGAGCCCACTCCACCTTGGATTATATTATCTGAACCCACATAGTATAGTAGGTGACCTAATTGAAGTATCAGTTATTTCTTTCCTTTTCACTTATGCTCACTGATTCCTAGTATGTCTCACCTTGAGAACTTGAGCTCTTCCTCCAATTCCTGAAGTTTATATGTTGTCGATAGGGTTCTTACATTGTGAGTGATAATTTGCAGATTTCGTTTCCCGTGGTAGCCCGGTCCACTCTGGGGATTCTTAGCACTCTCCACCCGTGCTCTTGTCCTATCGCTACCTTGATTGGGGAGTCACGGGTCGCCGGAGACTAATGGCCTTATATCTTCTGTACTAATATCGTATCATAAGCGGTGTTTTAGGCCGTTTACCCTAACACGCTGGCCATTGCGGATTGTTAAGGGGTCCATGGAGAGTTGCATTTCCTCAGCTCTCGTTCTACCGGTTATTCCGCCGTCACTCGGACGCCAGAGCCTCGTCGCTTGTCTAGCAGGGTGCACCGGATGCGAAGAGTTTAGCACCAGCTCGAGCAGGTGAGGTGGGCAGTTGAGGTTGACTTTGGACCTTCTTAGTCATCACCCCCTTACACCCCTAAACCCAAATAGAAAACTGTAGATCAATTAGCCTGCTATCGCAGATATATAAGCTGTTTATGAGAATAATCACCAAAAGGCTGACAGCTAAACTCGATCTTTACCAACCTATTGAGCAGGCAGGATTTCGTAAGGGCTATGGCACAAATGATCATCTTCATACAATTAACATCCTCATTGAAAAATGCATAGAGTGTAATAAACCGATAGTTCTAATTTTTGTAGGACACAATAGACCACCATAATATGCTTAATACTCTCGCTGGTTGCAGAATCGACCATTGCTACATCGACATCATTAAGCAATTATACAAGAACGCATTAGACGTCATTAGACTTCATGAAGATAGTCCTAGCTTTCAAATAGATGTGTGCGGCTGGGGGATATTATCTCCCCCAAATCATTCACCGACCTTTTAGAGTACATGTTCAAACGCACAAACATCGAGAAGCTCGGCATCAACATTAATGGTGAAAAACTCAGTCACCTTCGCGTCGCCGATGATCTGATGTTAATTATAAATCATCTTAAAGAAGCGCAAGAAATGATGAGCGAGCTAAACCTAGCATTCAGAGAGGTTGGGCTGAAAATCAATATAGACAAAACAAAGTTCGTGACAAATCTATTGTCAGTGAAAACCTAAACAGTGAACAACTTTAACATTGAGCAAGTATACTCATACAAATACTTAGGCCACGAGATTCGATAATCAAACCTGCGAAATTGGCGGAAGAATAGGTCTCACATGGGCAGCCTTTGGAATATTGAGCTACATCTTAAGATCTGATATTCCCATGCATCTTAAGAAGTAAGTCTTCGACCAATGTATTTTACGAATACTAACCTACGGAGCCGAAACACTGACTCCAACAAAGAACACCGCGAACAAAATCAGAGTAGCGCAAAAAAGCATGGAAAGAATAATGTTAAGCTTATTCCTGAGAAGGAGAAGTGGAGTAACAGATGCCATCACAAGAATATCGACTCTAAAATGGAACTGGGCGAGTCACCTAGCCAGAATAAACGACGGCAGATGGACTAGAAAAATAACTGAACGGAGACCGCGAGACCACGCTTTCCGCAGCAGAGGCAGACCGCCCACTCGTTGGTCAGATGATTTGAAGCACATCCAAACCAATTGGTTAAATGCAGCACAGGATAAGGGGAGTTGGAAATCTTTACTGGAGGCTTATGTCCAGCAGTGGACGAACATATAGCTGTGTAATGAACAAACATATAATTCAAGCGAATTAATTTCATTGGATCACCAAAGGAAATTTATAACGATGGACACGTAGGTTTGTATTTGGAATCAACTGTTCACCACAGCTGTGTATTCCTATTTTACAGAGATCTAATTAATATGGAGCCTTTGATACCAATTACTTCAGAAGGTTATACTCTATACTCCTTTAAATCTGCTATCTTATTTTAAGTTTCCTACTTACAGAGGTAAATATTCTTGTTTTAATGAAATTGACTCTCTTGACCCTTACTTCGTGGAATATGCTCATATTGGTGTTTTTAAATGGAACTCACGGTCTCTAGTTAATTCCACAATATAATACAAGTTATTGAAAATTCTAAAAAATTGACAATTGTTTCGATAAATCAATATCATCGTCAGAATGACAGAAGTTACATTTCATTTTATGCCTACCTGATGTTTAGTAGTTATTTTTGGCAAGACCAAGAAGTAACCTAACTTGTGACTGGCTTAATATATGTTTATAGAAAAAAGAAGAAGATGTGATATCACAAATATTGAAGAACTGGAAATAAGAAGACATTTGAGAAACCCACAATATGAAGTTGTCAATGAACAGTTAAATCTAGGGAATTCTCCACTAATAAACTGTCTTCTTAAGTGATAATTGTAAAGATCAGCAGATATAGTTTTCCTGGTTTTCTATATCATTGCACAGTTATACTGATATTAATTGGAAAAATGATATCCAGGATATCACCATAGGGCTAATAATATCTAAGCTTCAATATTTGTGATATCACATCTCCTTCTTTTTTCTATAAACATATATTAAGCCAATCACAAGGTACTTCTTGGTCTAGCCGAAAATAACTACTAAACATCAGGTAGGCATAAAATGAAATGTAACTTCTGTCATTCTGACGATGATATTGATTTATCGAAACAATTGTCAATATTTTAGATTTTTCAATAACTTGTATTATATTGTGGAATTAACTAGAGACCGTGAGTTCAATTAAAAAACACTAATTCTTGTTTTATATCAAGCTATTCTTGACAAAATCTTAAAACGTAGTCAATCGCTAAAGTGATAATAGTTTCATAGAATGGGTTTAATAAACTTAATAGGCAATGCCTTTTTCAATTTTTCCGCACATATGTTGTGTATAATTATAAATTTTTTCAAGTGACTAATTAACCTACGGTATTTAGTAACAAAATGGCTTTAAATGAAGGTTTTTTTCGAAATGAACAGAACAATAATGTCAAATAATAATGTGACAAAAGAGTTAAAGAATCAACCAGCCATAGTTTTCAAATTATAAATATCTGTTATTATAATTTTATTTTTGTACCGTGGTTGTAGGAACTCTATGTAATAAATTGGTGCCATAATACAGTAATCATCACTTATAATAATAATTTTTCTTGGAGTCTCAATATTTAATTTGATTTTTTTAGAATGCATTTCTTCAAGGTTTGGGCACAAAACCGAGAGAACAAAGCGTCTGTAAAAGTTTTTGATCAAAACATTATTGAAGATTTGATCGAAAAAGGTAAACCATAGGTACTAAGCAGTCACGTTATTCAAGTCAAGAATAATACTTCTTTTCAACTTACAGCTTCTCAAAAGTTGGGTGTACAAGGAAGAACAACTTTTGTAGAAAAAGACGGTACTGTTAACGATGATGATGATGTCCTTGTTTAAATAAAAGACGAAACGCTAATTTTGTTACAAGAAAACGAAAATTGGCTACTATCAGATGAGTGTCAAAGCGTGAGAAGTCTCCCTAGTGTAAACAGCGTTGACGACAACATTCAATTACGGAACTCTACTTTATTAAACAATCTTGACATTACTAACACTCCAATTCTGAATTTAGACCCTAATATGGAATATATGTGGACAAGTTTTGAAATTCCTTCACATAAACTTCTACAAGATGTGCTATATAAATGTGAACAAGGTAAAAGAGAAAAAGCTACGCAAATTGTGCAGATGGTGGTGAGTGAAATGCGAGGTATTAATACCAATCCCTCCGCTAAAGCTGTAAAAATTGTAGCAAACAAAATGATTATGAAGTATCCTTCAATGTTCAAAGATGTTGATGATGACGGTGTAGTACTAGGTGATGGTTCAAGTTCACTGTACTCTAAAATTCACGATAGGATTTCTTACTTGAACCGCTCGCATAAGAGACCTGCAAGTAATACATCAATCTAAAAAAAAACATAGTATCGCAGGTTGTACGAACTGGAATCCTACTGATGATATTTCGAATACTAACTCTCAAACCGATGAGTTCGACAAGGATAAATTGAACAAAATGGCTCGTTTATCCAGTGATGCAGATGTTGCTTTTACAGAATTGTTGGAAAAACTTATGGTCAACAAAGAGCATTTATTAATATTGCATGTACGCCATATGTTGGAGACATTTTAAATGTATGACCAATTTTGATGAACGAAAAAACAATTGTATGGTATTTTCACAATTTGACCGAGGTCAATATAGGTTCTCTTCCAACCACCATGATAGTGAAATCAGAGAGGTTTCAGTTGTTTGCAAAGAATCAGAAAAATATGAAAATTCCAGAATTCTTAGAAAATCCAGTACATGCATACTGATATATTATGGCGATACACTTTAAGGAAGATATTTCTCACCTTTATAAGGAGATTAAGGTGAACGAAAATTACTATCACTATATTTATTTCGTAATATGGAAGCTGATTCCTATTTAAATAAAATTATATGGCAATAATTTAGTAATACTATAATTTTTCTTTTCAGGAAGATTCAAGAAATTATGTAAAATTTGATACTTTGTCACCTTGCATAATTAATATAGGTAAGTGATGTAAAGCAGTGTACACATAAACAAATATTTGAGAAAAAATTATAAATTAAAGCTTCTTGAACAGATGATATCCAGCAACTATAACATTTCAGTTATTATTTTTAAGTAGATGGTTAAAAAGTAACAAAGGGGAAATAATTTTTTTAACAACTTTCAATATTTTTCAATTAATTTCTGTGTGTTCTAGAAATGATTCAAAGATATTTTTTGAAAATTCACCCACATGGAGGAACTAAATCAAAAAACTTCAGCAACTCAAAAAAGGTGATTGGTTTAATTGACTTAATAACCAACTCCTTCTCCTTCTTCTGGTTCTTTAACCTCTAGCTTTACAGCTTACTGCCAGGTTCTTTCTAGAATGCAGTTTCACGTAGAGTGCACCGTTGAGTGCATCTGGGTTTGTCCCATGCTCTTCGGGAAGGATAAGATATACCAAGGGGTAATAGACTCTTCTCGTTCTGTGGCGGATCCAGAACTAATCACAAAGGTCACGCGAGGTATACGGGATATGACGGTGAAGGATTAGCTAAAAGAAATTTGTCAATTAATTTGATGTCAAATTTACTCAAAAAATGTTTCATGCGAACACTTTATCAAGAAATTAAGTCAGCAACTATACCACTAAACTCAATATTACTAGCAAGCAAATACTTGGTAAGTATACAAGCTTCCTCAGAATTGGGGTATCTAAGAATGTTATTAACATGAATTGGTCCTTTTGTATATTTGATTGATGTTTTATATAATTCTGAACTATTTCGATGATGTGGGCAGCTAAAAATTATATGATTGAGATCTCCACATTTCCCACAGTCGCATAGACTATGAAGGGTTGTCTTTAATATTGATTTTATTTAAGTAGGCTGGTGTACAGCAGTGGGTTGTTCTCATTCTACGTAGAGTTGAAATGTGGAATCTTGATTTGCTAGTTTCATTGAATCAATGCTTCTTTGTTAGTATGGGGCTTAGCATAGTATAGCTCTGTCCCTTTTCTCTTCCTAATTCTTGGTATTTGAAAACCCATTCTCTCCAGATCCTTTTCTTGATGTTCTTTGTGATTTATGCATAGTGTAGTTCATTGTTGCCTTTTTCGGTTACTGTTCTTGCTTCTGCTGCCACTTTGTCCGCCTTTTCATTTTCTGGTATCGCCTAGTGCCCCGGAATCCACATTATTTGTAACCTATTGCCCCCTTCCTCCATTCTGTTGATCAGTTCTTATGTTTTTATAGTATTTGCATCTGTTTTTGGCGATATTTTTGCTCCCGATATTTATTGTATGGAGCTTTTCGAGACCGATAGAATTAACATTGTTTGGATATTTTTTCTTTCTGCAAATTTCACTGCTTCCGTTAAAGCTAGAATCTCCGCAGTGCAAATGCAAGTGTCATCTCTCAGTATTTTTTTAAATCCTGTTTGTAAGCTGGGACAGAACACCCCAATTCTACATTTCTTGGTTATTGGATCTGATGAGGCATCTGTGTATATTGTAGTATCATTCTTAAATTTCGTACTCAGGATGTCTGTTAACTTTGTTTTGCATGATAAGTCACCTTTTGTTAATTTTGAATCGATCCATTTTATTTCTTCTACTTGTGCTTCATATGTTCCTTCGTAACAGGGTATTTTATTAGTTCTCACCAAGTCTCCTATGAACATTAGAGCAAGGTCAAATCCTTCTATTAATATTGGTGGACGTCGGTTTTGCCAATATCTCGAAGATTCATTATATAATGCAGAGAATTGCATTAGGCTAGCAGCTGTTGTGCCGTTTTCTTGTACCATCTACTTCAGTGCTGTCCTGTAATGGCATATTTGCTGTTCCTCCCAATAATACATTAGTGGGGTTGATTCTCATGCGTCCTGTTACTATACGCAGTGCTGGGAATTGTATTCTATGTAACTCTGCCATGTTTTGTTGAGAACAATCGAATATTAGTGTAGATCCATATTCAAGATGAGATCTAGCAATTGTTTTATATATGTTCAGTTTAATTTCAGGATCTGCGCCCCACCAGACTCTGATAAAAGCTTTCATTACGTCTATTCCTTTTAGTGCTTTGTTGCATATATGTTCTATAGGTTTTGTCCAATTTAATCTGCTATCAAATATCATTTTCAGGTCTTTTGTTTCCTTTACCCATTCAATAATCTCTCTGTTTATGGTTAAGCTGGGTGGTGTCCTTCTTAGGTCTCCTCTTGCAAGCACCATGGCCTTTGATTTGGTAGGCGACACTAAAAATCCATGTTCAATCAGCCAATTCCATATTTTATTTAGTGTTCTTTGTATTTTTTGGATGGATGTCTCTAGATTCTGGTTGCTGCACCATACCAAAGTTTCATCTGCAAATTGACTTACGAGTATATTCACTTCATCATCCATGGTTTCTACTAGTGTTGCTGTGTACAGGTTAAAGAGTATAAGGTTCAGTGGTGATCCTTGAAGAAGTCCTTTGTTCGTCCTTTGGGGTCCTACTGTTTTATTCGAGTTTGGAGACCTAATATAGATTTCTCTTTTTTTATAAGGTTGTGAATGAATGTTATGATATGTGAATTTATCTTGATCTTGTTGATATATTCTACCATTTTGGGAATTAGTACGTTATCATACGCTGCTGAAATGTCCAAAAATACTGTTACTATTATCTTGTTTACCGTAATATTGGAATATATTTCTATGGTTAATCTTGTTGAACATTCTTGGATCCCTTTGCCTGCTCGGAAACCATATTGCTCTTTTGCTAGCAATTCTTTGCTTTCTATATGGTATTCCAACCTCGATTTGATCCTTGCTTCCATAATTTTGACTATACATGATTTTATTGCTATTAGTCTGCAATTGGTATACATGTTTGGCTCTTTTCCTGGCTTCAGGATTGGTACCACCACTTGTTTTCTCCAATCTTCAGGTATATCCAATTTCCCAGCCAGAATTTTGTTCTAGATATCAAGTAATTGATTTTTAACTCCTGTAGGCATATTTTTGATCATCCTGTATATTATTTCGTCCAATCCTAGTGCTGAGTCTTATTTGTTTCTGAGTATCATATAAAGTTCATTTGTTGAGATTGGTTTGGATGGTGTAATATGATTGTACTCCTGTTGATCTTCTGACGGAATGTATGGTGGGGCAATTGAATCAAGCATCACGATTATCCAATTCTCTTCTGAGGAAGCGTGATGAGAGTAGTCTTTTTTGTTAGAGAATTTTCTATTTATTTTCCATATTTTATTTATTGGTGTGTCCCTGTTCAGACTTTCTGTAGAAGCAATAAAGATGTTTTTCTCTTTTTGTTTTAGGATTCTTCTTGTTCTGGCAGCTGTGATTCTATATTTTGTATAATTCTCTTTCTCTCTCTTTATAATATTTTAGTGCTCCATTCCTTTCCTTGCTTGCCTCTTCACAATGTCTGTCCCAGCATTTGGGCTTTCTTATCTCAAGTTTTCCTCTTGGCTTTGTACTGGTTTTTGGAATAGCTTGTTCTCGTACCTTCTCTATTTCCTCTCTGATTTCTTGATATGAGTTATATTTTTCCACAGTATCAAAACTCAAAAATATTGCTCCCAGTTAGCTTTTTTAATGTTCACTTTGATCTTCGCGCTGTCTCATATGTAGGTAAATTGTTGTTCATGCTTAGTTCTGTTGATGTTGGGACATGATAACTTGTATCTACATCTTCTATTGTTCTCCAGTGACAATATCTAGCGATACTATTTGCACATACCGTGATATCTGGACAACTCGTGTTTTGGTGTGGAGAGGTAATACGAGTTCTTGTTCCATCATTTAAATATACTGAATTTAACTCATAAAGAGCTTCCATTAAGTTCCTTCCCCTTGAATTTGCAATGCCTGAGCCCATTGCTGGGTGTTGGACATTCAAATATCCCATTAAAAATACGGCCTTGGTAATTTCGGCTGGTTTTCTCATAAACTTGGCAACGACGAACCATGATAATCCAAAAACATCTAATTAATTAATTTAAAAGTTTATTTTGTCACTAAAAGTCTTGAAAAACACATCAAAACGAAAGAAATGTCTACTAGCTAAAAGTTTACTCTCTAGTCGTAATGGCGCTCGTATAAACAAACCACGTTTGACATTATTTACTACAATACTACGGCGTATTTAAAATGATCGTCGATCACACTGACGATATTTACATTTTTCTTTATATGGTGATTAAACAAGGACAGAACTACTAAATAGATTACTATTGACACATTAAACAGGTACTGAAATTTTAAGCAATGTTGCCACTTTTAGTTATAACTATAAAGGTATCTAAGGATACAACAAATTCTTGTTTATTATTTATATGAAAATATGCCTTTATTAAATAAAATTCAAATATTAATAATTAATTTCAAAAGTAACGACTCAAATGCAGAAATTAGTATGACTTTTTTTATTTGCATAACTTTTTAACAAATTTTCAATTGGACTTTTTTCTTTTTTCCCGCAACTAAAGAGGATTTGTAAATATGGCAAAGCAGTGGAAGTGTCCGCAAGTAAGCTTAGAATGTGACTCAATGTTTGGGGCAGGAAAAAGTCAAAACAAACATATCTATTTTATTTGTTAATCTGAGGTCTAGATACCTATATTTTGTTGGAATGTCCGGTGGTTTAACACGTGGGGGCCCCGGAGGGCCCCCCGAGTTATCTTCCATTTCTCCTTAAAGCTTTAATCAAATTCCAAATTCTTAGAAGCGGGTTATAGGATAAATGGAATCAAGTTTTACTTACGTTTGGTTATCTAAAGACTTTCCTTCACCTGTGCCGGAGCCTAAACAAGACCTCATTGCCTCCTTTTTCGATAAATCCAAAATTAAAAGTCAAGATATTTACTTCAAGGAAGTAATAAATTCACTTTATTAGTTCATTCATTCAATTTTAATAAGTAAAGAGGATAACTATCGATTAAATAAAACTGACGCAAAATAATCTTAATCGTAAAAATAACACCGAACCGTTTAATCCACGTGTCTTGATCGTCATCTCTAACCAAATCCTCATAAGTAAGTTTTTTGTCACTATGATTAAGGAAATGTACTCTATTCAAGAGTTTTCACATTTATTTTACGTTTTATACGTATTTATTTATTAGTTAGGTACTTGTTGCTCTGTAGAGAATTATGAACTTTCTGTTTCTCTATACAGTTTGTTCAAACTAACTATAGTTGACAATATTAGGGTGATATTCGATCAGATATAAAAAAATATCCAATATTGAATATGATTCTACTAACATTTTTAAGAATTTCTTTTGTTCGCCAAATGCCGTGTAATAAATTGTATTTATATATGTGTATATACTATTTATTCTCAAATATTTTTGGTGTTTATCTTATTCGAGTTTAATGCTGTTTCCGAAGTGTTCACCGTGTCTCTGTCAAATATATTTTACAATTAGATTATTCATTGTGATGTTCATAAATCCTCTTGGATCGTATTCTCAGAGTATTTCATACACTTGTCAATTCATGCCTTCATAGTTTTCAATACTTTCGCATCATTGAATAAAATGCAGAAAGGAGATGTGTCAGTAAACTTCATTGTAGCTGACGACATGTTTAATTTCTTTATAATGTTAGCTTATCATGTATTTATTTTTGAATTTTTTGGAAAATATTAAGAATGTATGTTGAGGACACAATGAAAAAAGTATAGTGAAAGTAAATATAAAGCTGAACAAAAAAAGGTTACTTGCCGGGTATATCAGTGAAACATGGGGTTTAAATTGAAATGCAGTCCAAAACTGGAACAGAGAAGTTAATACCTAACCAAGTAATCAATGACTTCAGTCTTTTGAAAGCACTGCTTGTTTGGTCTACATATTAGGATGAAGGAAACTTTCATTGATAATATTCACTGACTCTCATTATAAGAGTCCAAACGATGAACTAAATGATTAATTATACAGGGTGTCCCGGGACTATAGGGAAAAAAGTTAGGAGCGTATAATCTGAGCCAAAATAATGTTAGTACTTCATATAAACTTTTTCTATTCAGGCCCTCGTTTTCGAGTTATAGGCCTCCAAAGTTTTAATTTTGAATTTGGTTTTTATTTTTATTTCTTGTACTAGTTATTTGATCTTTATGAAATTTACGGCAAAGCTATAATATACGTGTTTGTTTATTTTGGCAAGGTAAACAGATTTACAGTAGTGCCTTGAAGCCAGGAACGGACTACTCGCAATGGTTAGTGATCCAAAAATTTGGCAGGGACGGCACACCCTGTATGAAATTATCGAAATTCACTTCCCCACACATTAAGCTAGCGAAAAGGTACTCGTGTTGGAATTCGATAAAATAAGCCGTTTGGCTAATATTTACAGTTTTACGAATGCACTACGTACCAAGTTACGCATTCACCATTTTTATAAGTACACAACGACTAAAACTAACTTATTAATACGATGTCCAAGATTTACCTACAGTACTACAAAAAAATAATTTAACGATAGCAGAAGATGAAAAACATAACCGACTTATTAATTGGAAAGTTGGTAAAAACTTATTAAAAGTATTTTTACCGTTTATCAAGTAACCATAGGATTAGTTGTCAAATACTGTGTAGAATAGTTCGTAGTCAGTACTTGCCAATAATTCATAAGTCCTTAATTTAACAGTTACAATGGCAGAATTCACTTTTATTGAGTACGCTGATAGGCATTTCATGTATGGACTGGTTTCTCGAAACTGTTTAGAGGCCAGAAGGCTTTATGCAGAACGTTTTGCAAACAGAGCATTGCCAGACAGACGAATGTTTGAGCGTATTGATACCAGGTTACGAGAAACAGGTATGAATAAGTAAATGTAATATTCCATGTATACAAAACAAAGTCTCACGTATTATGAAATTTTTTGCCAAAAAAAGTTGGAGAAGGTCCAGTACGAAGCGTGTGTACTGTGGCAGTTGAAGAAGACTTGTTAAATGCAGTTGATAATGAACCATCAACAAGTTTACGAAAATAATCAAGCGAACATAACGTCTCCAAATCAGTTGTTCATCATCGCGTCCTAAAAGAACAGCTGTTATATCCTTTTCACATGAAAAAAGTACACAGTATGACAGTGGCTGATTATCCTTCACGACTTGAGTATAGCCAGTGGTTTCTGCGACAACAACAAGCAGACAATACATTTATTAGTAACGTTCTCTTTACGAACGAATCCGGTTTCACCAGAGATGGACTCATAAATTCTGATAATATGCATTTATGGGATGATGTGAATCCACATGGCATCATCCAAACTAAGAGCCAGCATAGATTCATGGTTAATGTTTGGGCAGGAATAGTGGGCAATCATTTGATAGGGCCATACTTTATTGACGGTACTTTGACCGGTCAGAGATATTTGGAGTATTTGCAAAATGATTTATGGAACCTGTTTGATGATGTGCTACTACAAACTCGTAGGAATTTATGGTTCATGCATGATGGGGCCCCTCCTCATTTTAGTTTAGATGTATGACAGCATTTACACACAAGGTTTCCTAATAGATGGATTGGTCGTGGAGGCCCCTTTCAATGGCCACCGCGATCAGGAGACGTTAATCCTATGGATTTCTTTCTCTAGGGTTATGTCAAAAGTAAGGTATAGACAACACCTGTGCAAACAAGGCAAGATTTAATAGACAGAATTGTGTTACACTGCAATGTTATTAGAAATAATGTGGAATTGCTTTTTCAAGTGCAAAGAAACAACCTTCGTAGACTTAGAATGTGCGTGGAAGTGGGAGGAGCTCATATTGAACATTTATTAGAATAACGTTAGTTTTTGTTGTTGTTTAGAAATTAGTTTCAGTTCAATGTTTTATAACTTTCGTTTTTTGAGGTTTTCTTAATGGTTTAATAATGTTGTGTTCGTAATTTTGATTAAAAGCAACTAATTACGTTGTTTGCGTACCTATTTAATTCCCATTAAATAAGTTCTCAATGTTTTTATCATCTGCTTTCATCAAATTATTTTTTTGTAGTACTGTAGGTAAATCTTGGACATCCTATTAATTAGTTAGTTAGGTAAATGTGTACGTAGCGCATTAATAAAACTGTAAATATTAGCCAAACGGCTTATTTTATCGAATTCCAGCAAAAGTACCTTTTCGTTAGTTCAATGTGTGGGGAAGTCGATTTCGATAATTTCATACAGGGTGTGCCATCCCTGCAAAATTTTTGGATCACTAACCATTGCGAGTAGTCCGTCCCTGGCTTCAAGGCACTACTGTAAATCTGTTTACCTTTCCAGAATAAACATACCTGTACATTATAGCTTTGCCGTAAATTTTATAAAGATCAAATAACTAGTACAAAAATAAAAATTAAAATCAAATTCAAAATTAAAAGTTTGGAGGCCTATAACTCGAAAACGAGGGCCTGCATAGAAAAAATTTATATGAAATACTAACATTATTTTGGCTCATATAATACGCTCCTGACTTCTTTCCCATTAGTCCCGGGACACCCTGTATAATTCACAGTCAACAAACTTTGATCTGAACGTTCTGAACTGTTGATAACTAGTTTTAAATACAAATCATCATGAAAGATGCTTATCTTTAGTGAATTAATTCCAACGTAATTTGATACTGTTGATAATATCCCGTCATATTAACTAAATAAAACTTCATTATTATTTTCGATGTGGTCCCGATTTGATTCTCCTCTTCTTGATCTGAAGTGCAACCCTTGTTTTAAAATGTACATTATTCAATGTCGATACTTCACTTCTACTGAACCTGCATATATGCAGACATTATAAATTCATTATCCAAGCTATTCGTTCCGGTTATAGTATGTATGTTTACATCGCATTAACTTCGTTTATGGTTTTAGTGAACCAAACAGCAATTAAGGAACTTATTATATGTATCATCAAAGTTATTTCAAATATTTCTTGAAAACCTCTCAGAATTCAAAGAGAAGAACAAAACTCGTAATTATAGGATGAGAAAATTATTTAATAAAGAAATCTCTATAGAAGAATTAGTAATCAACGGGGAGCTACTCTTTATTACTATTGATTCCGTTTTACTGGCTCTGGTGAGCAGAAAATCAATAGGGTCATTTGTGAGATGCCCTGAACAATACCCACTCACGAAGTTGGTGGCTTGTATGCACTCTGAAGGCCGTATTGTCCCATCAAGACATGTTAAAAAAAGTGGGCGACGACACACACGTGTGTTTTTTTAAAAACACGTTTTTTTGTTTTTTCCACTGAAAAACGAAAAATGAATCGAAAAAACCAACTTTCTTGGGGCAAACCAATACTATTCTCGCATCTCAGATATGGTTGAGAAGAAAGTAATTGTGATGAAATCCTATGTTTTATTATTTATAGTCTGTTTCTTATTGTCTGACAGCACGCGAAAAGGTCACAGATGCTAGTCAGGTAGTGAATTGTAGTAAACCATAAGCATTCACGTTCATCTAAGGAATTTATTTACTATTTAATTTTATACCCGATCTGGTATATAAAGGTAATATAAATGTAAATTCGGTTAGTTAAAACAACTAACTGACCTTCGTACATTTGTAGAGTACATACAGTTAAAACAATAAATTATTTTTGAAATAATCTTGTAACGCAACTATTCTGACTGTGTATTTCATCAATTATCTTGAGAATTTGAAGCAGGTCAATTCTTGGGAGACATACTCGTATTAACAAACCATTTATCAATTCATTCTCTAGATAATTACTTCCTGATTTTCGAAATGTTGATAATAACATTTCCAAAAAACATTACAATAGGGTCCTACTAGGGATTGTATTAATGACTACTTAGAAATATTGCAGGTATATACGGTGAAACTTAGTCTCGCAAAAATTTGTATAATTTGTTTTGCTTGGAGTCGCTTATGTTCCTTAAGTGTTAACTGTGTTGTGAAAAATGTCTTCAAGTTTTACCCCAGTAAACTGTGAGAGCGTCCTTAGCTTATAAACGAAGACTGTAGTGTTAAATGTGCATGATGCTGTTATACATCAAATGCCGGCAGCTACTGTAAGAAATATAGTTTCGACATGTTCCAATATGACAGGAGTTAGTGAATCTACTATTTACAGGCTTCTAAGAGAGAGGAAAAATGGAAATATATCTCCACCTAAAATGTCAACTGGAAGAAAACAATAAGACGAAAAGTACATGAATTATATTTTAAAAAAGAGATCCCAACCCTTGACAGAATTCTAAGAATGGTGAAGGAGGACGAGAATTTGCTTGCCATAGGGCGTAAAACTTTGTGGAAAATATTACACAAATTAAATTTTACTTGGGAGAAGGAAAGTCGCAAATCAGTGCTAATCGACAACGAAGAAATACAGACAGGAGGAAAGACAAATCTATTCTCTAGATGAGACGTGGCTCAATGAAGGACATTCAGTAAAAAAAAATATGGCAGGACAAAAGTATTCAAACCAGTCGTCAAGCTTTCATAGAAGGTTTATCTACTGGACTAAAAACTCCTATCCGTAAAGGTCGCCGACTAATAATAACGCATATTGGATGCAATCAAGGGTTCGTTTAAGGTGATTTGCTGGAGTTTCAGTCAAAATCAACCAAATACTATCCTGAAGAAATAACTGCAGATGTTTTTGAAGAGTATTTCACACAAATAGTCGAATTAATTCCGAATATTGCTGTAATCGTTATGGACAATACCACTTTATCATTCGCGATTAACAGAAAATCTTCCATCTACCTCTTGGAGAAAAGTTTATATTAGAAACTGGTTAATCGTAAAAGATATACCATTTGAAGATGATATGTTGGAAAAAGAACTTTTAAAGGTTGCTCCAGATCACAAGCTACAATTTAAAAAGTTTGTTATTGATGAAATAGCCAAGAATCGTGGGATAACAGTGCTTCGTTTGCCACCATATCATTGTGAATTAAACGCGATAGAGTTAATATGGGCCCAAATGGAAGGTTATGTAGCTAGACATGATAAAACATTTAAAATGAAAGATGTTCATGAACTTCTGAAGTACTCATTGACAACAATAACTTAAGAGAACTGGAGAGATGCTGTGAATCATGTAATTAAAGAGGAAGAGAAAATGTGGGTTTCAGGTAACTTCATAGAACAAACTATAGAACCGATATTGATCTCTCTCGACAAGACTTCGGATCATGATTCTTGTCTGGCCAGCGAAGATGATGATACTATAGATTGAATTTTATATTTCCTATAAATGGTATTTTACTTTACTTAATATACATTAATTCATTGTCAATAAATTTGAATTATGAAAATTAAACTATATTTTCTTTAAATAATTTAATTTAATAAAAATGAAAATGTAACTTGTTAATAGGCCTAAACGAATGAATTTTATTTCAACTGTAATGTTGACCGAATCTAATTACATAAGCAAAATCGTTTAGCTGGCATTGTTCAGTTATATTACCATATTGTATTTTGAGCTGAAACAGGGATGTTCAGATAACTAATACAGACACCTACATGTTTTGCATTAGAATTTTAGTATTTACTTGTAAAATTCTTAGGATCACTCTGTAGGAGATAATTTTCTATTTGAATATTTAATGAGGCTACTGTGCTATCAGACATTAAGAAATAGACTATAATCGCTTGTAATATATGATATTCCTTCTAGCTTATATTTAAAATGCCACCCTGTATACATATTTCTTTAGAAGGGAGAGTGTGCACCTCCTGTTTAAGCTTCTAAAAACCATGAGGGTCGATTCAGGTACCTGCTATTTATAGATTTATTACTCATGTTTGTATTCTAAAAGAAAGGGAAACTTGGGAAACTTAAATCTTGAAAACATTTTTGTCAAAAGATATTGTTTCGAACAGAATAAAACGCACTTTCGAGTACAACGAACCGTTTCATTTTCCTGCCGTTACAATTCAGAAGTGAGATCAGAATTTTTTTTGTGTTTCTCTCCTATATACCACACGCCTTTGATTACAGACTTATATATATATTAAAAGACAATTTGACAAAGATGAGCAGTGATTGTGAAAATATGAGTAGTGATAGTGATAACCGTGAGGTATTGTCGAAACAGCGGCGACGTAGGCGCTTTCAGATAGTGACGAATTTTTCTACGGAAAGGCAAAAAGAGCCTGAGTGTTCATTACGATGAAAATAGACAAGTCGAAGCTAATGAGCGAAAAGCTGCGAAGAAGCGCAGGATTGAAGAGCTTATAGCGACGAAGAGGCTCAAACTCGGGACCATCTGGACTAAATAATAACGTAGAAGACAGAAAACCCAGGGACTACAAAACTTCAAGCTTCGGTGGTGCTATAGCGAAACTAAAAGAATGTAGTCATTGTGGAAGGAAAAGGAATATTAAGGAAGACTGTTGGCATTCAAATTCCGCCAAGATACAACTACTACAAAGGCAAGTACCAAATTGTACTTATATTATTAACGTTTCTATGAATAATATAAATTACAAAGGCTACTTAGATACAGGTAGTCAAGTAAACGTAGCAAATATTTCTATTACGAAAAAGATAAATATTAAATTAAATCGATCGAACATTGTTATAAAAAGTTTTAGGAATAACATTATATTTCCCAAAGGAATGAATTTCGTTGAATTTAAATTTATATAATAATTTTATATAATATCGGATTTACATTTTGTAGATGTAGATATGGGCGATATTGAGGTGATAATCGGTCAACCAATCATTAATCATAATGAGATAATATTAAATATTCAAAATGGACAAGTTAATCAATACCAAATAATTGATGTGACAGATGAGTCATCCAATAATATTAGAAAAAGATGTTTCAATAAAGTCTCATTGTACCTCTTTAGTTCCCGTTAGTAGGTACAAATAGTAGTAAATGCTTACATATTTCATCAAAAACCTGTGATTTTTCAGAACATTATGCCATCCCTACTTGTTTCTTCAAGCGATTCTAATAATTTTCTTAGCATTACCAACACAGGTTCTAATAAATTAAATTTGTATAAAGGAAGAATTTTAACAAGGGGCCAAGACATACATTTTTCCGTTTAATAAAGACGATTTTTTACAAGCAGCCATAAAATTTACGTGTCTTTAAATTTAACTGATGTTAAGGTAGATTCAAAAGTTTTAAAAGAACCCTATTTAACCCAATTTTATATGTTGAAACTGTTCTAAGACTGTTTTGCTGAAAACAGTTCTAAATTAAGTTTTACAAATTTAATAGAAATTGAAATAAATTTAGAAAAAAATGTACCCATTTTCTACAGGCCATATCGATACTCGGAAAAGAAAAAAATATAATTCGTTACAAAGTTGAGGAGATGCTAGAAAACGGAATCGTATGGAAGTCTTGGTTTAAAAATTCAATTTTTGTTGAAAAGAAAAACTGTGAACACAGATTATGTATCGATTATAGAAAATTAAATTATATAACTGTAAAGGACAGGTATTCTCTTCCACACATAGAAGACCAAATCGGTCGTCTTGCTGGACAACAGTATTATACAAGTTTGGACATGACACAAGGGTAATACCAACTACGTGTTGCATCAAACCCAATAAAACAGCTTTTGTGACACAGGACGGACAATACGAACTTATACGGATGCCCTTCGGATTATCGAATGCTCCAGCGAATTTTCAAAGGTTATTAAATAATTTATTTTCCGATCTGTGTCACAAAAATGTAAGCGTTTATTTAGATGATATTTCAATTTCATCCAAGACGATCGAGGAAAGCCTTAAAATGCTGGAAACCGTTTCAAAGCTATTAAAAACGGCAAATTTGAAATTAAATATAGAAAAATGTTTCTTCTCTGAAACTAGTTTCGGTTATCTTCGATATGAAATATATGCAAATGGAGTGCGTCCAGGATCGCATCAAATTATGGCAGTTTCAAATTTTCCAGCACCCAAAAATTTGCATCAATTAAGACAGTTTCTTGGTTTGAGCTCATATTTTAGAAAGTTCGTCGAGGATCATGCGCTAATAATACACACACCAGTCCAAACCCGCCCCTTCCAGGATACATCCCTCGAGAGCGATGTATCCCGGAAAGAGCTTCCATCCACCCCCACCTCATCCGATGGGGCCTCAATCTGCTCTGCTGACGTTGCTCTACCATTCTCTTCCTTGGGTTTTGCATGGAAGAGTCTGACTGTCTTCTTTTCTTCAGGATAGTGCATGCACTTTACTCCTTCTGCCTTCTGTTCTTGACGTTCGCGTTGGGTGTGTGTGTTTCGTAGCCTCTAGAAGAGGCAAATCCTTAGCCGGCTTAATACGACTAAGGACGACTCTAACGAGTGGATCCACTCGCTATAACTGTCCCTAATCGAGATCCTGCTCATCTTTTCAAGGGATCAGCAGGCACTCTCTTAGGTGGTCCCTCTTCTTTCTTTATTCTTGTTCTTCTACGTGTCTTCACTGCTGGTCGTGGTCCAGCTGTTTTCTTGGCCGTGGATTCCTGGCGTAGTCTTCTCTGGTGTAGTCGGTTAGCTCCCTCATCTCGACGTTGGGGTGGGTCCTCATTGCTTCGAATCTTCTCCTCGCTTTTTCTTCCATCATTTTTTGTATCGTCTTCTGGTCTAGCTCACTGTGGATCTGCAGGTTCCTGATGTACCAAGGGGCGTCCATGGCTTGTCTCAGGCTGATGTTCTGCTGGACTTCTAGTTTCTTTCTGTAGGTCTTGGCGGTGTACCACCATGCTGTGGATGCGTACAGCATGATAAGAATCTGGATTGCTCTGATGAGGTGGATCTTGGTCTTCAGCTCTAGCTTGGATCTTCTTCCGATGAGTCCTCCTAGT
This sequence comes from Galeruca laticollis, assembly GCA_963921935.1. Lineage (NCBI taxonomy): Eukaryota > Metazoa > Arthropoda > Insecta > Coleoptera > Chrysomelidae > Galeruca > Galeruca laticollis. Next base: position 193,451,576 of record OY998178.1, on the reverse strand, counting down.
CGTCTTCTTGCTTTCCTGGTCTTGTCCACTACGTAGTTCACGTGGTCCTTGAAGGTCAGCCCTTGGTCTAGATTGACTCCTTGATACTTCGCCTTGTTGGTCCATCTGATTTCGTCTCCTGTGATGTCCAGGTTATCTTCTGGCGTCTTCCTCTTCTTCCTGAAGGACACTGCTTGGGTCTTCTCTGCGTTGATTTCGATCCTCCATGTTGTACACCAGTCGTCGATTCTGTCCACGGCTTTTTGTAGTCTTCGTCTCACCATCTCTGGTTGGGTGCTCCTGTTGTGAGGGCGGTGTCGTCTGCGTAGAGATTGTGTAGAGTACCGGTGACAGGACTGCTCCTTGCGGGACTCCGTCTTCCATCATTCCTTGTTCGGATCTGGTTTTCTTGATCCGGAATCTTCTGTTCTTCAGATAGCTTCTTAGTAACTTCGTTAGCGCTCTTGAATATCCTGCTTCTCTCATCTTGAATATCAGTCCTTCTTGCCAGACGCGGTCGAAGGCTTTGCTGATATCCAAGAAGATGGCTCCTGTTGATTGATTCCTGTTGAATCCTTGGGTGGTGTATTCTACTATCTTCAGTACTTGGTCTTCGGCACTTCGTTTCTTCCTGAACCCGAACTGTTCTTCTGTCAGAATCCCGATGGCTTCTGTTTCTTCTCGTAGTTTCTTCAGGATGACTCTCTCGGCTATATTGCTCATCGAGGGGAGGAGATGGATGGGCATGTAGTTCTGTGGAAATTTCGGGTCTTTTTCGCTCTTCTTCAGCATAATCGTCTCCGCTTCTTTACATCTTTCTGGGTAGTGTTTGGTCCTTAGTATTCCGTTGATGATAGCCGTCAGGAATACCACTCCTCGTCTTGGTAGATTCTTCAGGGCGTTGTTGGTGATGCCATATTTCCCTGGTGCCTCCTTCGTTTTGCTGGTCCGGATGACGTAGCTACTTCCTCAGGGGTGGTGTAGCCTAGGTTTCCGTTGTCGTCTTCTTCTTCGTCTTGGTTGCATACATCATCATCTACTCGATCTTGGAAGTCCATTTCCGCGTCTGGATGCTCGTTTAGAGTGAATTGGAGCTCCATGATTCTTCTGAAGGCTTCCGCTTTTTCTTCCTCCGTGTGGACTAGTCCATTGTCTCCGTGTAGTGTTGGGATTTCTCTTCTGTCTTGTTTCAGGATCTTGGCGAGCTTCCACAGCTCAGGTTGATTCGGGTCCAGCTCTAATAGTAGCTCCATAGACGAATCTCTTTATAAACTCAGTACCATGGAAGTGGTTATCTGTAGAGGAAAATTCATTTAATGAAATGAAAAAGCAATTAACGTTAAGGCCATTACTTTGTATATATGATCCAAATTTAGAGGGTCATTTTATCATAAAAACGTGGGGAAAACTTTAAACCTGTGATGTATTATAGTCGTATGACATCTAAATATGAAATGCTATATCATTCTTATGAGCTGGAAACCCTTGCAATAGTGGATTCCCTTAGACGATTTAAAATTTATTTAACTGGGATACATTTTGTTATTGTAACTGATTGTGCAGCTGTTCGGTCTACTTTTACAAAACGCGATGAGTTACCACGTGTAGCACGATGGTGGATTACTATCTAAAACTTGGATTTTGAAATTAAACATAGACCAGGAAATAAAATGAAACACGTAGACGCTCTAAATCGTAATGTATCTAGCATTATTTGTTCTGATGACTGGTTTTCATGCGTTCAGCATCAAGATGACACTATAAAAAAATGTATAATAAGTTAATTAAAAAAAATTGTAATCAGCAATTAAAAGCTTTCTACACTATTAAAAATAATAGATTATATCGCATAACAGCAGATAAAAATGAAAAACTAGTTATACCAAAATTCGCTAGGTTTAATACATTAAGAAAGTATCATGATGACATTGGACACATTATTTATCGTAAATGTGACGCGCTAATTAAACGTAAATTTTGGTTTAAGGGTATGACACGCTTAATTAAGAAAATGTGTATTCCTGGATTGATTGTGCCTATAAAAAAGATCAATATGGGAAAAAAGTCAGGGTTCTTGCATCCTATTGATAAACCCACTGAACCCTTGCATACTTGGCACATTGATCATTTGGGTCTATATGTCAAAAACCTGGTGGTTTTTGATATATTCTAATGATGGTTGATTGTTTTTCAAAATTTTTATTTGCGCGAACAACAAAATTGACCAACACCAAAGAAGTGATATATATTTTAAAAGATCTTTTCAGTATGTTCACAGTTCCCAAACGAATTATTTCTGATCGCGGTAAAGCCTTTACTATCATAAAATTCAAAAATTTTTCAACAAAATATCCATTCAAACATATTTTAAATGATCGTTACGAAATTTTTTCATTGAAGGACATGAGAGGTCATAAAAAGTATGATGCCACAAAACCGGCTGACCAACTGAGAAAATTTAAATCATGGGTAATAATCGAAGACGTATCTGACAGTATTGTTAACAGTACCGACGAATTGTTAGATTTGTTGGAAAGTTTAATTAAGTACCTTTAAGTAAAACGCTATATGAGCTCTAAAGAGCATAAAATAGAATCAAAATGGTTTTAATTACCATAAACTTAACAAAAACGCTATATGAGCTCTAAAGAGCATAAAATGAAATCAAAATGGTTTTAATTACCATAAACTTTAAAAAAACGCTTTATGAGATCTAAAGAGCATAAAATAAAATCAAAAATGTTTCAATCACCATAAACTTGAAAAAAATAATAATAGTAAAAATTAAGTGCAGCCTATAATAAAAAAGGCAGCAGTAAAAACGTAATTTGCACTTAGGTTCAACTACTTGATTTCGTTTTGGTTGCAGCTCTCGGAATGAAAAAGTCAATGAAAAGAAGACGAGGACGTCTAAGTAATCATCAGGATTGTCGAATTTGATGAAATCCTATGTTTTGTTATTTAATCACTTGTAATATGTAATATTTCTTCTAGCTTATATTCAAAATGTCACTCTGTATAAATATTTCTTTAGAAGGGAGAGTGTGCACCTCCTTTCAAGATTCTAAAAACCATGAGGGTCGATTCAGGTACCTGCTATTTATAGATTTATTACTTATGTTTGTATTTTAAAAGAAAGGGAAACTTAAATCTTAGAAACATTTTTGTCAAAAGATATTGCTTCGAACAGAATAAAACGCACTTTCGAGTACAACGAATCGTTTCATTTTCCTGCCGTTGCATAATGTAATAGTCGTAAAAAATGAAAATTTGTCAACATAATAACATGAAGAAGAATTTCTTAATTGAGGTGTTGTCAAAAATAATGTTCAATCCTTCCGGAAATGAAACATATGGATTAAATATTATCATATAAAATCCTACTATATATCATTTAGTGAGCAGTAAATAAATTAACATACTTTGATTGATGATAATAGCATATCGCTGTTAATACATTAGGAACAGTTATTCATGTTAGTATAACATTAAGACGTATTTCCGACACAAGGATTATACCAATGAATGAGCATGCTACGTCCGCTCTATTCAGTAAACACAGATTGATCGATACAAGATGACGTGTTTTCCCAGGTGTGACAGCAATATCAATTTCTATTACTATGATTTAGTCGTAAACAATAATTCCGGTATTATCCAACATAGTCGATAATGACAGATAAATACATGCCCTGAATTTATTGAGGGAATTATTGAAACAATATGTACAATAATGGATATTTCAAAAAAATAGCAACATATTTAGAATGCTGCTTTTTCTAAATAATTTCACGATATATTTATGAAAGTGATGGGAATATCAAGAAACTGACAATTGTTTCAATATTACTATCATCGTCAGAATGACAAAAGTTACATTTCATACGATGCCTACCTGATGTTTAATAATTATTATTTTTTGGCTAGAACAAGAAGAAAAAGATATGATATTACAAATATTGAAGCTTAGATATTATTTTATAACCTCATCATTACAAAATATATGAAGTGTAATGCCACTGAACATTATGAATCCAAAATAAATAATTCTATAGATTCTAGCGATGTACAAATTCTTAGACCAGACACAACTAAAAAGTTTTCTAATAATGTAGGAGAGATTGTTGATAGTTCAAGTTATCTTTTAAGTGATTATGGAGAGAAATACATCATAAAAAATCCTCAATCTCCACAATCATATGGAACCGGTAAATTACATAAAATATGTAAACCCATTAGACCTGTAGTTTCTCATGTCAATACTCCTAATGATAGATTAGCCAAAAACTTAACAATATGCATAATAATAACGGATATATATCTAAATACTCAATTAAAATTTCAATAGAACTAATCAAAAAACTAAAAACATTCAACTCACAAGAAAACTCATTTCAATCGATGTACCCAATATGTTCGCTAAAATTCCTCCAAAAGACTGTCTAATACTTGTAAGAAAATGGGTAGAAGAGAAAAATATTCATCTAGGTGTAATATTAGATATACTTAACACGCTGGCTACCAATGATATAGCGAGATGTCTGCCCTATTATACCATGTGAATCACCGGTGCACAAACCGCGTAGTTCATCCGTATGACATGTGATATCATGCACTTAAATGTTTAATTGGACTTCAAAAGTGCCGGTATATTGAAGCAGATAGTGGAAACCAGTTTAGCTTTATTTGCTGCTACCTTCGATGATTTATGAAGTGGATACTCTATGTTATAGCACCCAATACAACGTTTTCTCTTTTTTCGATTATCTTTTGTTTTTCTATCTATCTGTTTCGATACGTGTTTCGTTCGTTTGTTACTTTTTTTTAACTATTTATAATTTCCTCAAGAAAACCTGTAACGAAAGCTCCTCTTAAATCTGCTATTCGAATTTTCTTCATTTGAGATTTGAAATAAGATAAGAGTATTAATAACGGACGTACCAAATAAATATTTCAATGCCACCTTATGGTACCATCTTATGGATCGGCGAAGAGTCGTAAAATAAGAAGCCATTTGATCCAACAGGTCAATACTCATTTTAAATATATTATAAAGCACAATAGCTTCTGGCTCATAAATAAATTCCCCTAGGCGATCATTTTATTTTCATTGGAAATTTCTTTTGGTTCTCCCTTTACAAATTTTCGCAACCTACCAACATTGTGCGTTGATCTTTGCAATAGTATATCTGTCAGTTCGAGGTTGTTATAGTAGTTGTCTGCCACTTGAGTTCGTCCTTCATTAAATTTAAAACAACTGTGTTGTTTCTTCGTCCTACAGTTGTCGTGTTACTTTTCCCTTTATAAATTTCTGTATCGTAGGTTTATCCACTTCCGTCACATAACTAAAAAATTTTAATTCCATATTACGATGCTTACCTTGGAAGATACTGCCTAAACAGTAACGGACCTCTGAATGGCACCATTGATTCATCAATGGATACTACCTCTGCCGGAATTTTCAATTGTTCTAATTTCTAGTTAGTGCATCTGTAAGGGGTTTAATTTCATACAATCGATATTCCTTATCCGCTGTTTCATTATGGGAAACCTTAAAAGATCCTGAAATCTATTTCTTGACGACATAACATGTCGAACAAAACAATGACGATAAAGAAATTTACGTGACCAGTCGTCTGATATTTTTGGCAATTTGGATAGTCTCATATATAACGAAATAGCATTCCATTTCGTCAGCGAAAACATGTTTCCAATTTATTCTGGCTTTTTTGGCATTTTTATTTGTTTCCAAATCCATCAAATCAACAATATATGAATCCACAATGAGTCTAAGAATATCAACAGGTTTTAAGTCAGATGGGACATTTGTTTTTCCTAAATGAACAAAAGCAAACTGCTGTAAAGACGTTCCATCCACCTCACTCCATGGAATAATTGTCGGTTGATCGATATCTTCATCGTTATTATTAATTACAAAGTCTGCTTCAGACTTTGTTTCTGAATCAGAGCCAGTCTCGTACTCTGATTCAGAAGTAGGGAATGATTCCTCGTTCACTTTGAAAGCCTAGGTAGTCACGATTATTTTCACTTGTCTTCCCAGTACTTTCTTCGGCCTTATCGTCCTTGTTCTTCTGCGCTGCCCTATAATTCTTAATGCTTCGAAGATTTGAACCTAGAGATTATAACATACTTGACTAACCTGTTGCTTAAAGTGGATAACATCAAAATTCGTTACCTCCAGATGATTGTTCACTACTGTCTTCAAACTCATTGCCTTGATCTACATTGTCATTCTGACTGCTTTCTGTGTTTTTTTCTGAAAGAAAAAAATACCTTACAACTAACCTATTTTAGTTTTTATTGTCTAGGCGCATCGACATTTTTACCTCCAAATTCCACCTCATTATATCATTGAAGTAATTTCGCTTCTTCATTTTGATCCATATTTCACCATGTAAACACACTTTTACCACAAAACAATCCAAAAAACTGAAGAAACGACCTGCAAACACGTGTAATATTATATTAGGGATCACCTATGAACCATGTGTATCACCGGTGATCAAATAACAAAACGACATAGAAACGCCCCTAATAATGTAGTTGAAGTGCACAGCGACATCTGTTTACCGACGTCTCAACTTTTAACTCAGATATGTAGAGGACATATTAACTTGTTTTATAGGCGGTGAACAACAATTAGAGTATTTTTTCAACCGTATAAATAATTTACACCTAATAATCAAATTTACATTAGAAGTTGAAGAAAATAACTCAATACATTTTCTTGGTTCAAAAATTCAAAGAATTAGTAATGTATATGATTACTCAATTTGAAGGAAAGCAGCATACACTTATGGCACCTTCAATGATAAAGTGACCTAAGTTAAAAATGTTACTTGCCCGGAATCTGCAGAGAACTGATTTATATTAGAGCTTCCTTATCAATTTTCTCGATAATTTACGAGATAATTTAAATTATTGCAATTTGTTAAAATGTTGAGATAAGTATTGAGGTGTCCAATAGGATATAATAATTTCGAAATATAGAAAACAATATTTTTTTGATAAGAATATAACAAAAAATCACAGTTAGGTCCATTTAGTATTAAAAAGAATAAGTGTCAATAAGAATTTGTTTTTGTATGACTAAAAATAACTTAAAGTCTCGAAAATTATTTGGAAATACTTCTTTTTTGGATAATATTGAGAAAATATTGCAAGTACCATAGCAAAAAATGTCTCTTTAGAAGTGAGTTGGTAAGTTTTGTCAAACCAGAGGTGTTAATTTTCGTTGGATTCTTAAGTAGGATAATTTAGGATTTATGATTAACTCAATTAAACATGAAAAACAAGAACTACAATTTTATTTGCTTTATATTGAAGTAGGTACTACTATACTAATAATATTCAACATATATTTGGCGTTAACAGAGGTACATACTTCATATTTCAGAATTATAAAAAGATAAATGAAAGTAAACTTATGCATTATTGAACATAACGTTGGCATTAACAAAGGTACAGACGTCTTTATTTTTAACTTATCTAAATAGTAAATAAAAGTAAAACTTGCACGACGGCAATAACAACTTAACACTTATATTAAAATTTTTCCATAATTTTGCTAGAATACTAGAATAAAAATCTGCATAATAACTCAGAATCAAATTTTTAGAAATAAGTTCCTTTAGGTCCTTTTTTTATTTTCACTCAATTCAAGTTCATTCTTGTAAGCTTTCTCAAGAACAATTTCTTCAATAGGAAGCATTTTCTTTGTTTTATTCCTCAGATTGACTTTAGAAAAAATTTCCTGTTTGTAGAAGAAAAACTTGAATGGTTCCTCATTTTTAAACATCATTACCTTAATGTCATTCCACAACACAGTCTTTCCCGCGGTATCAACATTGCAATTATATCCCCATTCTTCTTGAAGCTTTTTCAAATTTATAAAAGAGTCATAAGTAAGCTCGTGTATCCTGAAAGACAGATTTGATTGTTATGCATTTTTTATTATAGTTACGTACTGGTGGGGGGAGTAAATTGGTCCAGATTTTTTTTAACCTTCTTCTCAATAAGACTCTAAACATTATCGCCTTCATTCTATGTGTGACACTTTACTCGAATTTTTGAGGGTAATAGATTTTATATTGAAATGACTAACTCCGTATAAATATGAAAAAGCAATAACTTTATTTTTATTTTGCCCACAGCAGTTATCCGAGAAAAAAATTATTTCCATTTCTTCGTTCCCAGGGTTTCTAGTAGACATTAATAGTTCAAAGTACTTTAAAATTGAAGATCCAGTTTCAATGGAACCACGCTTAACATCAGCCTCGTTCCAATAAAAACCGTGAACTTCGCCATATCCTCGTTTATTTTCATTATTTGGATCGAGTTTGTTCAAATCCACCAAGGTGAAATTATATGCATTTAATTTCGATTTGTAATAAAAAGTATCTCTCCTGGGACACTGAAGAACAGCTTGTAGGTCATAAATAAGCACTTTTTTGTTGTCCGCTATATTAAGCCGAAAATATATCTTCTTCCTACAAAACTCTTTTCTTTTCTTTTCTTTTTATATTTTCTCTGAATGTTGTCTCTTGTTTCGCTCGTTGTATTACTATATGGAAGACATAGATCACATTGGTCTTTCTTAGTTGATAAAACCCTATGTTGAAATGTGTTGTAAAAACATTATAATAAGTGCAATACTTCCCGAACTTATTTTTTTGAACTTCTCTGAAATCTCTAAATAGATCTGCAACCGTTTTCCCGCCATATATATACTTACGTGTTTTGTTTGCATTTAGGTTATGGGATTATAAACGTGGAATAGAGTTTATGCGGTTTCTTATTTTTATATCTGCAAGCAGTTCTGGATCTGTGGTTATTATATTCTGGTTGTAATCGATAATTTCACAAAGTGGGTGGAAATTTACGCGGTCCAGAAACAAGAGGCCACAGCTGTCGCGAATGTGTTGGTGATAGAATTTATCAGCCGATATGGAGTGCCGTTGGAAGTCCAGGATCAGGTCGATATAAAGAACAGGGCCATTGGAAAATACCTGTCCAAAAGTAGTTTTCAGCCATCAGAAAGACTGGAACCAGTATCTCATCCTATTTGTATTGGCTTATCGATTTGCCGTCAATGAGTCCACGAGTGAAACACCTGCAAAAATCCTGTTTGGACGGGAGATGAGGTTCCCTTGTGACCGAGAAGTTCGTGGTCGACCGGGAGAAGATCTAGTGGGGAAAGAATTACCTGATCCAATTGAAAAGAAGGCGAGACGTTGTCCAAGAATTGGTTCCAACTAATCTTCAAGTTGCCAGCGACAGAATGAGAAAACTGCACGACACGCAGGCCACAGAAGGCAGATTCATTGAAGGAGAAAAAGTGTGGTTACATAACCCGACAAAGAAAAAGGTATTTTCTCCAAAATTACAGTAATCGTGGGAAGGTCCTTACTCAATCGAGAGGAGGATCAATGATGTCATGTATCGCATAAGTAAGATCCCCAATGGAAAACAAAGAGTAGTCCACCATACCCGACTAGCGCCATTCGAAGGAGACCATGACAAAGAGGTAGATGTGAACCATACACGACAAAAGCCTAACCCTGCGTCCGAAGAATTTATGGGCGCATCCGGAGGTACCGTGTAAGCTAGATATGGTGTCGCTACACAACAACGATAAGTTTTGTTGACGCTGCCTGAAGATTGTTCACTGGCACATAACATCTCCGCCAATGTCAAAAACGCACGAAGTTTGGTAATCGTCTTTCCAAAGAAGTTTGGGCAATTAGAAAAACATGAAGATCAAATTCCACCCCTTGGCAAGACCCTGAGACTGAAACACACTTTTCGGTACGTCTAGTACGTCTACTACCTGGTAACCCAGAACGAAGTTCAAGATCAATTCCCCAACAGTGATGTGTGGAAAGCGATACGAAGCCTTCGAGATCATGTGCTGGAATACAACGTGAAGAAACTAGCAATGCCTAGGTTAGTGAGCAACCAGTTGGATCGGCAAGTTATCAGGAACATGGTAGAGGTGATTTTCCAAAATACCGATATCCACATATTGATTTGAAGCTATTTCCCCCGTTGTCAGTACCCGGTAAACACGGTGCCCTGTTATGTTCATACGACCAGAAAGTGTAGAAATGGGTCCATTTGCCGATTTGAACACCCAGTACCTGCTACACAGAAGTCCCACCAGGAACTTAATTTTTAGGAGGGTTAATGGTACGAAAGCGCACACTGGTATAGTCATCAAAAAGTTAAAATTTTGGCGAGAAGGCAAATTTTTTGGGAAGTACAATTTTTTTATGATTGTATTATAGGTTCCATTTTAATGTAGGTCGATTGTTTGTTGGGAGCCAGAATCTACAAAATTCAGTAATTCCAATTTTCAAGGATAAGTTTTAATATATAAGCGACTACCTGCAAACCTTCACTTAAGTGTACATTTGAATCGAGTCTTGAGCATAACAAGTGAACATCAAATTAAACTGTGTTTGGTAATTTATAAATTACTGCGTTAAGTGGTGAACAGAGTTTTACGCATAAATTAGAAGTTGAGTGTGTACATAAATTAAGTATAAGTGGAAAGTTAAGTGTAAAAATAAATTAAGTAAGTAGGTATGTCGTTTTTATACATTCATCACAACCGTCGGGATAGAAACTATTTAAATAAATAAGAAAAATAATACAATAACAAGATTTTTCAGACTGTAGACATGTTTATAAGATATTTTCCTTTCAAAGTGAATCGTCCATAATAAGATTCTAGATTATTTTAGAAACACCCTGTATTGCATTGAATTGTGTTACTCAAACTTGAACATTCGTTACAATTTTGATAGTCGGTGTAAGAGTATTTTGACAATATCTTCTTAAATACAGAAGGTGTGTTAATGTAGTAATTTTAAATTGACTAGCACTTTAAATGAAGAAACAACTTAATTTTAGCGAGAAGGTTCGTTTAATTTTGTTACGTGTCGTTACTTGTTTCATTTAATTATACCATTTCTAATTCAGTCGTTTAATTTTAAACCAGGTTAGTTGTAATTGTAGTTTAGAAACTTTCATCTAAAAGTTGTGGATAAACGAATACAATTGGTGAATAAATGAACCGACCCTCTCTAACCAGTTCCGTTGGCCAGTATCATATATAAAAGCAATGCTCTCGAAAAATAAAACGGACAAGTTATTTTGCTAATATCCCGTGCATTAATTGGCTTTTATCCTTAAGTTTGATAACATGTTTTTTATTCAAGCAAAATTATGTTTTCCATGTTTCTAAGTAAAAAAAACATATGTTGATCTATAAAAATAACGATTATAATATATTTTTTTTTCAACTGTGATTGTATGTATTTAGTGGAAAATAATTGATAATGAATTTCAGTTAAAATAATGTTATTTTGGTGTACTTGTCCCCTCAGCTGATTTTAAGCTGTTTGCCTCTCGATACTCTGTTTCCGAATACGGATGTGACGTTCCCGGGGCCCCAGTTACGTCGAGTGATGTCCGGTATTGGTCTTGCTATGTTATGTGTTAGTTCTATACGTCTCATGGTAATCCTAAAGTATTAGGTAGCGTGCTGACAGGATCCATGGCTCACCAAACAGTTCCCTCCAGACACCGGGCAAAATCTGGTTTGTAATTATACCTTAAGATGGTATCCAGGCTCTACCGTGATCGATGGAATATTTCCCTGTATACTCGTGGATCCAATCTTCAAATTAATTTTCCTCTCCCCCCATTAGTGGGACCAAGTGACCCAGAGTTGAGCCTCATTCAATTATATCTTCTGGAAATAGTTATAATAGATTCTTCGCAACAAAAAGAATATCAGGCAATTCCACCAACATTCCTCCATTTATAATACATAACTGACTCTTGTATTATTTTGGCTTTCCAAAAGTAAACAACATCAAACAATCTGAAAAAGCAGGTAAACTTGCTAAACTACATGATTAAGATGTGACCATCTCTCCTGACTCTTCACTAAACCCAATTAAAGGTGCCATCACATGTGAAGACCTAATTTTTTGCTCTGAAAGAAATTATTAACAATCTTAGTGAACAAGGCATAAAGGGTAGCTATGTAATTATCTCAAGAATAGGTAAAACTCTTATAGGTACCTTTATTTTATTCTTTAACACACTCACTCTGCCTTCTAAATTAGATGCTGGGTTTCACTCCATTTAAGTAAAACAACACATCCCCAATCCATCAAGATATTTCTCCCGTAATGAGTTTATTCACACTGCTTCCAAATGCAGAACCAAACCTACCTGCATTTGTCGTGGTCATCCCATACATGATGGTCTTGAATGTCCAGCTCCTATTTAATGTGTAAACCGTGATGAAAATCAATCACCCCGATTTAAAGACTATACAGCTTCCAAACGCGAGTTTCTAATAGAAAAAATTGAAGTTAAAGATAAGATCTCATATTGAAATCCTAAAAGAAAATACATCACCCTAAATCTATCATTTATTTGTAAATACAGCTCTATAGCCTCCCCAAACATCTCAGTTCCTCCAATTTCCAAAGTATCTTTCACCATCTAATGCCACCTTTCAGAACATGAACCACAACCTGAAACCAGAAAACCTTTCCCACACTCTGATACCTCAAATCCTATATCTCTCCCCTCCCTCTTAACCACCAACTATAATTTCTTCACCCTCCCAAAATAAAAAACAGCTTAACCCCTCTCCTCTTAAAATAACCCAATTTCATCTTTATAAAAATCCCCTCTTCTACCTAAATCTCAAAATCCAAATCGATAACCAATATCTCAAAAGAAACATTCTTTAAGATTCACAACACAGAACAACCTCTAAATATTCTTCAACTTCCTCCCTACCTGACATAGACATGGATCGTCACACTGCCCCTCATTCTCGAAAGCCCATAATACACATCATATCCCCTTCCATAATATACATCCAAGAGACTAACTTAACCTTCCGGCAGGCGCGGTCCCAAACTCAACAAAACCGGGCGCGGTGTATCAAAATGATCACGCGCTTGTTAGACTCTAATACTCTGTAAATAACTACAATAAATTTCAATTTTGGGTATTTTATATACGTATATATATTTCGTAATAAAAGTAGTGAACAATGAATTAACATTTGAACGTTTAAAGTGAAAATTTTATCAAAAAGGCCAATAAACATTACAATATCATGAGCATCTTATAAGATACATGGATATTTATGAATTTTTAGTTATAGTTATCAACACTACTTACGTGTTAAAATTTATTTCATATCATCACTGTTCATGTTGTATATAAATCACCATTTAATTTCCATTTCTTCTTTCTGTTTGCATGTATAACTATTTCTATCTCTCACTATTCATGGTCCACTTCACCCATATATCATATATATATATATATGTGTGTGTAATTGTATTGTTCAATTTTGAATTACGTATTGATGATTTTTAATGGAGTGATAAATGTTAAAATTCTCACAAACAACGCAACTAACATTGACTGTGTATTACATATATAATGTCGCATGGAATTATAAGTGAACATCCGCTTCTCCTATGCGCCGACTCAATCGTTTAGAATTCTCAGTGCGCATGACTGGAGAGAATACAGGAGCAGAGTAGGAATATTTTTGATGTAAAAAGTCGTAGAACCACATCCGATGGTGAATTGCTAAATTGGAATGGGCCTTCAGGTTGTAATCCTGTATATATTTCTAAATTATATAGATAGTAAACTTGCGAATCAACCAGTGCGTATATATTAATTCCATACTTTTTGGGCTTATTCGGGATGTATTGTACAAAAACGTATCTTCCCAGAAATCCTTCTAGTTTTTCATAAATCGTTCCATTTTGTCCCAGACTATAGGACTTCTGTGAATTTTGTACCATCATTGTAAAGATTTCTCGAATTGCTGCGATTTTGTCGGTTTTTCTTCTTTCATCTCTCGTGGTCCGATCGTCAAACCGCATACAACGCATAATGAATCTAAATTCTTTGATGTTCACGACAAGTCGAAATTTTTCAACGCCGTCCCCGTCGGATCCCCAGAGGTCTTCCAAACTTTGTCTTTTACCTCTGTGAACACCAGCTAAATATAAACGACCTAGAAATGCCTTCAGCTCAATGATGTCAATAGGTTTGGCATCTCTATCGCGTTTGAATAATATTTTGATACTTTCAATGTACTGATTCGTTTGTTGTACAATTATTCCCAATATCTCGTCGTCCCTGATGCAGCTCCAACATTCTAAAGGAGTTTTTGCCATTCTTTCAGTACCTATTACACCTGGTAACTTGCGAATGAGATTATGCGGTTTTGAACGATTTCTTTGTAATGGGACATTTTCATTCCATTTGGTTTTTTCTATACTCTTATTTCCTCTATTTTTTTCTTTTCCAAAAAAAGTTAGATCCATTCGCATCATAGTTATCGTCGTCACTAGCCTCCTGCTCCGTATCTGAATCGCCTTCAAGAGATTCGACAGCATATTCACCATCTGTATCCTCTTCATCATCAATATCGTCCTGTAAGTCGGCTTCGTCATCTTCAAACATCATTCTTTGTAGCTCTTCAACATCTTTAGGATCCTCTGTATCATATTTTCTACTACAACTTTCCATGATCAACGTATTTCCAACCTAAAATACATATAACTGTGTTAACATAAAAAAATCTTCAATCGGGCGCAGTGTATCATTTTGATATTTATAGAGTATGTATGTGAAAAATATTATACGTGAATAATAAAATGTACACAGTAATAGTATAAATCGATAACACCTTCCAAAATAATTGACAAGTACCAAATTCACAAAATTAATTTTGTAACGGGTATAGGCGCGGTGTATCAATCTAAACAATATGCAGATACCTTCCTCGTACCAAATATCATTTAGAACTAACCGGTCTCATTGCGTAGATGAGTAGGAGGTAGTAAGCTACTAGCGACGGTAACTTCCGACTGTTTACGAGTCGGACGTACCAGCACCAATCATTTGCGTTGTATCAATCTGATCGGCCGCGACCGACAGAAGGTTAATAAATACTTTCCCCGCTAAAATAAAACATTTTAATGTCCACTCTACTAACAGATCTGAAAAAAATCGTGCAGCTGGAGTAGTGGCCACATACGTCCACGATTCTCTAGATTTCAAAATAGTAAATATTATCTCCAACCTAGAAGTTTGTGTCATGGAGCTATATTCTTCTTCTTCCTCTCGTGCCAAGCGCTGTACAGCGTGTAGGCAATCATCTGCCAATAATTAGTCTATAATGCGTAATTGCCCTTCCGCGGCTAGTGCGAATATATCACCCACGTTCCTCACTCCGCACCAAATTCTGGTATCATGTAACCACGAGTGTTGTCTTCGTCCTTCGATTTTGCCCATTAGTATTAGTCTTAGTATGTCATATTTATTGCCTCGCATAAGAGATCTTGCCTTGTTTTATAGTTGTTAATAGTTCGCACTCGACGTTGGCTCTTCTAAGTACTTCCTCGTTTGTGACCCGTTCTACCCATGTGATCCTCAATAACCTGCGGAGTGTCCACCACTCAAAGGCCTCAATGCGGCTCATGAATTTCACTTTAATTGAACATGTTTCGGCTCCATATGTTATTATGGGGCGAATATAGCGTTTCTCCATACGAATTCTTATGTTCAGCGACACTTCTCTTCGACATATATGTATATCTTTGAAATTTAATAAAAGCAGTTCTTGCCATTTCCGTCCGCATTTTTATCTCCGTGTCGCTATTCAATTTGTCATTGATGTTACAACAGAGGTATTTAAATTTGTTGACTCTTTCTATAGGCTTATCTTCAATCATTACTTGGGTCTGATTAAGTTGGTCTCTGCTGATGATCATGAATTTTGTCCTATTGATGCTTGTAAGCCCATATTCCTTACCCACTATACCGGGTGTCCCACTATGAAGTAACACATTTTGTTGGCTTATTACTCGAGAATGGAAAAAGACATCGACGTGCAGTTTTTGCTATACTCCTTATATATCCTTCAAACTTTTATTGACATAGTTGCCAAATGTTTATTTTTTCCCGAAAGCGCCGAAAAAAAAATTACCATATTTGAAACGAAATTATCGGTTTATTTTAAATACAACACCCAATATTTTTTAATACCATCTGAAAGTCCCTTTCTTCCCCTTTCCAAAAATTAATACATTATTGGCATATACTGTAACGAGGTTTTCGTTACTAAAAGGTTATTTTGTGTCACCGAGTGTATTTTCATTTTGTATTCTCTGTCGCTGAGTATATTTATTTTATATTATATATCACCCGTTAGGAATTCTGGCCTCTGTATAAAAATTATTTTATAGTTTATGTCGCCAAGTATATATTCATTTTATATTACATATCCCTGTTATATATTCTGGCCTCTGTAGAAAGAATGATTTAATATTTTGTGTCGCCGAGTGTATTTTCATTTTGTATTTCCGGTGAGTATATTCATTTTATATTATATATCACCCGTTATGTATTCTGGCCTCTGTGTAAAAATCATTTTATAGTTTATGTCGCCGAGTATATATATTCATTCATATTATGTATCACCCGTTACATATTCGTTTCTTTGTATACAAACCATTGTATAGTTTATGCGCCGAGTATATTTTTATTTTATAGTTTATATCGCCGAGTATATATATTCATTTATATCACGTATCCCCATTATATATTCTTTCCTTTGTATAAAAATCATTTTATAGTTTATGCCGCCGACTATATTTTCATTTGATAGTTTATGTCACCGAGTAATATTTAATTTATATTATGTATCACCCGTTACATATTCGTTCCTTTGTATACAAACCATTGTATAGTTTATGCGCCGAGTATATTTTCATTTTATAGTTTATGTCGACGAGTATATATATAATCATTTGTATATTGCATCTACCCGCTATATATTTCGACCACTGTATCGATATTGTTTTAGACATAAGACTTATAATAATTGTAAATTTCCGTGAACATTTTATTGTATCCCCTGGTTCGGGATAGAACCAATAGTTATTCAAAATTCCGATGATATTTTCATTTCTTTCCTATCTAGTTGCGATGGAGAAATCATTTTTTTTGTGTAAAATATTTATTTCGATTTTAAAACCCAATATTGAATGTACTGGTCTCCTCACTGCAACGAGGTAGATATTGGTAGAAGCGCGCAGGTCGAACTAATCGAGAGAGGTGGAAAAGTAAGGCTGAAAGGCAGGTAGATTTTAAATCGAACAGAGAGTACCGAAGCAGAAGCGAGAAAGTTGTGCACCGTCCGCCGAAAATTGTTTAGATTTGTTTTGCCGAAAACCGTAAATTTCTTGTTGAGTTTTTTTTTCCGCACTGTAAAAAATTTTCTCGATAACTTCGTTGCTGTTAAGGTAAGAGCTTTTTAGTAATTAAAATTCGAAAATTGAATGGTGTTCTCAATTATAAATTTAGAATATTCAGGCAGTTGATTTTCATTTTGAAAATCTCGCTAATATCGTTGCTGTAAAGATGAGAGCTTTTAGTAATAAACATCCGAAAATATGTGGTCTTTTCAATTATCAATATACAATATTTATGCAGTTGATTTTCATTTCAAAATAAGTTGGAATATCTTGTACCTTGGAGTGTGGTAAATCATTTATATATCGCATCTGATTTATTACCTTTCCCGATTTTCCTTTTTCGTAGGTTTCCTGATATTAATTCCGTTCTTTAACACCTTTTTCGATTTGTAGGGAAAATTCTTGATTGAAATCTCCGGTTGCGCAAGGCATACATAAACGCTAGGGCTTCCGAATATTTTGAATCTAGAATTCCCTGTTTCAATACCTTTCCCGAATTTTCTTTTAGTGGGTTTCGTTGGTATTAGTCCCGTTCTTTTACACCTTTTTCGATTTGTAGGGAAAATTCTTGATACAAATCTCTGGTTGCGCCAGGCATACATAAACGCTAGGGCTTCCTAATATTTTTAATTTAGAATTTCCATTTATTGATAACTTTTCCGATTTAAGGGAGAATCTTGATTGAAATCTCCGGTTGCACCAGGCATACATAAACGCTAGTGCTTTCGGATATTTTAAATCTAGAATCCCCAGTTTAAATACCTTTCCCGAATTTTCTTTTAGTGGGTTTTGTTGATATTAGTCCCATTCTTTGATACCTTTATTTCCGATTTGTAGGGAAAATTCTTGATTGAAATCTCAGATTGCACCAGGCATACATGAACGCTAGGGCTTCCTGATATTTTAAATCTAGAATTCCCATTCTTTGATAACTTTTCCGATTTTAGGGAGAATCTTGATTGAAATCTCCGGCTGCGCCAGGCATGCATAAACGCTAGGGCTTCAGGATATTTTAAATCTAGAATCCCCAGTTTCAATACCTTTCCCGATTTTCCTTTTAGTGGGTTTTGTTGATATTAGTCCCGTTCTTTAACACCTTTTTCGATTTGTAGGGAAAATTCTTGATTGAAATCTCCGGTTGCCCCAGGCATACATAAACGCTAAGGCTTCCTGATATTTCAAATCTAGAATTCCCATTCTTTGATAACTTTTCCGATTTTAGGGAGAATCTTGATTGAAATCTCCGGTTGCGCCAGCCACACATAAACGCTAGGGCTTCCGGATATTTTAAATCTAGAATCCCCTGTTTCAATACCTTTCCCGACTTTTCTTTTAAGGGGTTTCTTGATATTAGTTCTGTTCTTTGATACCTTTTTCGATTTTTAGGGAGAATCTTGATTGAAATCTCCGGTAGCGCCAGGCATACATAAACGCTAGGGCTTCCTGATATTTTAAATCTAGAATTCTCAGCTTTGGTACCTTTCCCGATTTTGTTTAAATGTTATTGGGATTCCTGACAATTTAAGTCTAGAGCCCCGACCCTAGTATTGTGTTTTCCGATTTGATAGGGAGAATCCTGATTGAAATCTCCAGGAGCGCCAGGCATACATAAACGCTAGGGCTTCCTATTTTAAATCTAGAGTCCCCGAACATTATTATTTTTTCCCCATCTGATATCTTTTTTTGCAGTAACGCCTAACCCGTCCGTTACATGAGAGTTTATCAAACATTTGAATGAAAAGACCACCTAACTTTGAATAGTTTTCGTTCGCTTTTACCGCTTCTTTTCTTTGCTTGTACACTATTTCATTATCATAAACCACTCTCGCTTATGTCCTGCCCACTTTGTCGCTAATTACTGCATATCAAATATACATATAGCTAAGTAATACATATGTGCCTTTGGGATACACGGGTATTGTCTCCCCTTATGAGTATTGTTTATTTTTATATATAACGGCTTGGTAAAGAGTATAATTGTAATAAAACTGAAATAAACTTTTGTTGTGTTTTATTGACCTATTATAGACTAGTACTTCCTTATGGTAGAGTAGTTGTTTGGCTGCACGAATTTAAGCTTCTCCGTAGTGTCGATCAGGATAGTAATATCTATTTCAGGACTAGCGAGAACGTTCTTGTATTTAGCAATAACCTCCCGAATTTTGACGACAATAGACCCCTGGAATTTACCGTACCTCCATCTGAGGCTACCTGGAACTCTCGACGAGTGAAGTCGAGGGGCCGTGGAGACAACCGCGTTAAAAATCTGGCGCCCGAGAAAGTGTAAGGTTTCAAAGGTGTCAGAAGTGACGTTCCGAGGCGTTAAGAGGTAGAGCGAGAGGCCGCTACCGATATATCGCGCAACGCAGCGCGACATCGTCTCCGAGGAGGAAAACGCGTCACAATACTCAAGTTTTTAGGGAAAGATTTAATATTTTATGAAACCATGTCAATAACTTCCAAACGTAAATTACCACATTTTAACAGCTTGGAAACGTTAAAACTCGAAAATAAGACAAGGGATTAATGAGCGGATTTCATTGAAGTTCTTAGAAATGTTTAAATTTTTTGACACCGTTTGCAAGTCTCAAAAGTCGTCTAAAATTTTCGTTAGAAATTTACTTTTGTTAATTTTTTACGGAAAGGTGGCTTTGAAACAAATACATATAACTGACATTAACAAACGTCAAAAGGTTATTTATGTAGTATGAAAATCGATATTAACTTGGGTACAACTATTTACAGAATCCGGAAAACTAGAAAGGAAAACGAGAACACCCGAGAACGCTCGGAAAAATATGCTCAATGATATTCTGAAAGTAAGGGAAATTCTAGCACTTAACAATAATAGAATATCTGTTAGAAAATATCCAAAATCAGACAATTTTCAAAAAGTAAGGTTCACCGGCTCCTAAAAATTATTAAATTTGAAGCATACTACATACAAACTTTCCAAAAAATGTAGAATCATTCATTTGAACAAAGATATGCCACATTTCATATTAATGGAAGAGTTGATAAGCATAACTGCAGGATTTGGGGAGATGAGAATCCAAGAGCGTTCAACGAATTTGAAAGGGATGCACATAGAGTAAATGTCTGATGTGGTGTATCTAAAACTAAAATCTACGGCCCCTTTTTTTCATGAAGTAGCAGTTGACGGAAACACTTACACCGACATGTTGGAGGAGTTTTTGTATCCCCAATTACAACAAGATGAAATTATGACCACTGTATATTTTCAACAAGACGGTGCGCCTCCACATTACTCCTTAGTTGTTCGAAATTCATTATCAGATCATTTTGGGAACAGATGGATAGTTCGAGCTGGTCCCATCGATTGGGCTTCATATTCCCCGGACTCAACCATACCAGACTTCTTCATATAGGGTTATGTAAAAGAGATATGCTATAACCCAATCCCTACAAACCTTCAGGAGTTTAGAAATAACATAGTAAATGTTTTTGATACCTTAACACCAGAAATGCTGCAAAATGCGTTCAATAATTTTTGGATGAGATTAAGATTATGTAGAGATGCAGATGGAGGTCACATAGAACAACTTATTTATTAAATATATTTTTGTTCTGTTTTGATGTGTTTTATGAAGTTATGTTTGGTTCTTTGTTCTCATATGTAAATAAAAATGTTTGTTTTAAATGTTTTCTTTCTTTCTAGTTTTCCCAATTCTGTAAATTGCTGTACCCAAGTTAACATCGATTTTCGTGTATAGGCGTATTTATGTCAAAAATGGCTTTGAACCTTATCCTGGTAACTTTTATTAATAAACAAAAGTAAATTTCTTACGAAAATTTTAGACGAATTTTGAGACTTGCACACGGTGTCATAAAAAATGTAAACATTTTTAAGAATTTCAGTGAAATCCGCTCATTAATCCCTTGTCTCATTTTCGAGTTATAACGTTTCCAAGCTGGTGAAATGTGATAATTCACGTTTGGAAGTTATTGACATGACAAAATTAAATATTTCCCTAAAAAGTTGAGTATATGCCGATAATGTATACAGTTTTGGAAATGAGAAGAGAGGGATTTTTAGATGGTAATAAAAAATATAGGGTGTTGTATTGAAAATAAACCGATAATTTCGTTTCAAAAATGATTATTTGTTTTTCGGCGCGTTCGGGAAAAATCTACATTTGGCAACTATGTCAATAAAAAATTGAAGGAAATATAAGAAGTTTAGCGAAAACTGCACGTCGATATCTTTTTCCATTCCATACAGTGGGACACCCTGTATTAATTCTGTTCAGAATCTGCTGTAGATCTTCCAAATCGATTGCCTATATCAGCATAACGTATGTTATTTATGGGTATTCCGTTTGTTTTTATACCTTTTTGTTGATTCTCTAGGGCTTTCTGGAAAATCATCTCCGTGTATACGTTGGAGGCAAAATACAGCCTTGACGAACACCATTTGTTATTTCTAGTTCTTAGGTTTTTAATGATTTGTTAATACGAAGTACTACTGTTTGAATCCAATATAGATTTTGAATAATTCTAAGATCTTTGATGTCGAGACCAATTTGCTGAAATATTTCTAGCATGTGTTCATATTTAATTCTATCGCAAGCTTCCTGGTAGTCAACAAAAACTATGAAGACGTCTTTGCGTTGGTCGTAACATTTTTGGGTCAACTATTGTATGCAGTACATAGTCCCTCTGGTGCCCATTACGTTTTTAAACCCAAATTGTGTGTTGCCGCTGGGCTCTTCGCATCTCTTATATATTCTGCCGTGACGAATTTTTAGAAATGCCTTTAACGCATGACTGATTAGGCTTATTATGAGTCTGTGGTTATCGCAGGTGTAGGCCTTACTCTTTTTCGCTAATGCTATAAATGTTGATCTGAGCCATCCAGTCGGAATAATGTCAGAGTCAAAGATTTTATTAAACAGCTCACATAAAATTTTTGGATCCATTAGTTTTAGTTCTTCCGCATGAATCATGTCCTCACCAGGTGTCTTTCCGTCTTTGAGGTTTGCGATAGCATACTCCACTTCTGAAACAAGAATTGGTTGGTTAGTTATGTGTTCATGTTGATTTAGAGTAGGTATTGCTGGTCGATCATCTTGGTATAGGATTTTTATATAATATTCCCATGTCAAACGTTGTAGTGATCCCTAAAGGACAGCAATGGCAAAAGGACAATAACTTAGAAATAATATTTAAATTTAGGTTAATATTAATTATAGTATTTAGGGGCATTGATCGGCCACGGTCAATGTCAGTTATCAGTGGAAGCACGTTTGTGTTTATATACAAACATGTACAACGTATAGACGGAGGTCAGGCATGTAGAAAATCATATCTATTTCATATTATATTTCCTATAAATTAAGAGTTAACGAACCAGGATAGGAGAGTTGTTATTAATACTTTGAATAAGACGAGTGGTTTTATATTTGTGTATTTTTAATGTATTAAACGTCATCCCAGTGATATTTACAGAAGTGATGTTGTTTATTTTATTCCCGCATACAGGTTGCTAGGTAAGTGGTTTCCTCCAGGATATAATCCCTTTATAGTAAGCGTCGAGTATACGAGGGACCCTTACTAAGTAACCACCACATGGTGATCCTGCAAATTTGATGGTTATTGTAAAATGGTTATGGTAAAATCAATAGTATAATAGTAATCGCCACCACATGGCGATCCTGCGAACTAAATGGTAATGGTATATTGGTTATGGTAAAATTTATGGTAAAATAGATAGCGCCGCTACATGGCGATCATGCGAACACACGGTAATGGTAATGGTAAAATGGTAATGGAAAAATTGATAGTAAAATGGTAAATGGTAATGTAATAATTAATGGTATAATGGTAACAAATGATTATGGTAAATTTTCCCGCAAGTAAAAGGTAAATTATCACTATGCGAACAAAAAAATTATGGTACAATTGATGGTATGAGAGTAGAACTATATGGTTTTCTATTCAAATTTGGGACCTTGAAGAAGAGAAACAATGGGAGGTTCATCAACCAAACAAGAGGCAAAAGAAACAGGAATTGTCAACAACACTTTCATGGTACAGCAAGATAATGTTGCGATGCACATCATGGTATTATTATACATTATAACTATAGCTTTCATCTTAAAAGTTGTCATTATGGAAAACGCACCGTAGAGCGCTGAAAAGGGATATCAACCGAAGCAATGCAGTAAAGCAGGTAACAGGAACTCTCACCGTGTAAAATAATTGTAAGTACATATGCATTCTATTCGTATGAACGAATTTTTTTTTAATGTCAATAACGTGGCAAGATGTTGAAGATGAATTACGATTAATTGTGGAAGAAGTTAATAAACGGGGAAAAAGGGTTTTGAAGAAAGAATCTCCTAAAAATCCTGTTATACATATAGAAGTAATTAGTAGCATAATAGGTCTCTATAATAATTTTGCTAAGTTAATAGCCAAAAACTGGAAAAATTTAAGTTCAGTACAACAGGAGACTTGTGAAAATTATTCAAGTAGGATTAGGGATGAAGCTGAAAGGGCATTTCAAGCGTTAAATTGTATTATCAACATACCTACCTCTATATTTGAGGAAATCGACACAGTTGTATTACAAGCAATAAGCAAACAAGTGAACATGGCGACAAGTATGAACGATTTTTTTAATTTTGCTAACAAAGTTTTACCGAACGAGTTCAACGGCGAAACAGGCAAATTACAGTCATTTTTAGACTCATTAGATTTATTACAAATAAACGCGACTGGTTCTATCAATAAAAACGAGACTAACAAAAAAAGCTAGAAGCGTAATCACAACGGAAAACTCCATTGCAGACATCAAGAGTAAACTTAAAACGGGGATAAGAGGAGACAATCCATGCCTTCTCTTAGCGAAGCTTGGTAAAGTAAGGCAAAATGGAAAGGATGTGACACAGTTTGCAACAGAAATAGAAAAACTGGCGGAAAGATTACAGGCAGCATACATATCGGAAGGGATGCCTGAACAGTCAGCTGGAAAATATACGAAGGAAGCAACAATTAAGGCAGTAACTATGAATGCCGCAACGGATGCAAGCAAAACAATAATTGCAGCGGGAAGTTTTGAAACTACACAAGAGGTACTATCAAAATTGGTTTCAGTAGAAGGTATAGTAGGACAACAACAAGTCTTACATATGAAAGATAACAGGAATTTCTTTAGAAAATCAAACTTTGAGTTTAGGAATAATCACCGGAGAGGAAACAACAGAGGATTTTATAACGGTAATCATTCAAGAGGAACATTTCGACAGTACAATCAAGGAAACAACTATGGCAAATACGAAATTTTTTATAAATATAGGAAATACAATAATAATGGAAATTACAATAATCAAGCTAAAAATAACGTAAGAATATGTGAAATAGAAAATGAAGAAGCAAGAGAGAATCAGAAACAATTGGGGTTTTGAAAAAAAATCAAGAGACGAAAGCAAGATTTCAGGAACGTATTCAGCATATTATTTAGATTTATCACTTTCTAACTTCATAGAAATTCATACAAGCTTATCTGATAATATCTACAATTTTATATTAGATACAGGAGCAGACATTTCTCTAATAAAAATTTCTAAAAATTTTCCACATCATTTGATTGAAACTAGGAGTAAAATAAACATTAAGGAGATAACTGAAGGCTCAGCAAAAACTTTGGGTCAAATATACATAAACCTCTATCAATAACATAACTTTAAGTCACTGTTTTCACGTAGTGGAAGAAATTTTTCCAATACCAACGAATGGACTGATAGGAAGAGACTTCATGACAAAAAAGAATTGTGTATTAGATTATTCACAATCAGAATTACATATAAATTGCAAGTCTAACAATTCAGAAACCATACAAATTTTTGGTAGTCCAGAATACGATACCGTAGCAATACCACCTAGATGTGAGGTACACAGGCTAATAGAGAACTTCAAGAATTTGAGAAAGGATACAGTAGTAGAGCAACAGGAAATAGCATCAGGAGTATTTATAGCCAGATCCATAATATCAGGGGAAAACCCGTACGTTAGAATTTTAAATACAAATTATGAAAGTATTTCAGTAAAAACTAAGAGTATTGAAACTTTAGATTTAGATTTATTCGATATATATACAATTAAGACTGATAATAGTAACAGAATGAAAGAATTGGGGAAAGCATCAAACTTAGAAGTACCGGAATATGTAAGAAACGATTTAACGAAACTGTGTGAAAATTACGAGAATATATTCGCTTTGAAGAATGATATACTAACACACAACAACTTTTACGAACAAAGGATATCAGTAAAATATGATACACCGATATACGTAAAAAATTATCGCACACCACATTCACAATCAACAGAATTAAATAGCCAAGTAGAAAACTTATAACACAGGGAATAATTGAACCCTCAGGATCCGATTATAATAGTCCAGTATTATTAGTACCAAAGAAGTCGACGAATCAGGATAAGGCGTGGAGACTTTGTATAGATTTTAGACAGCTAAATAAGAAAATAGTCACAGATAAATTTCCTTTACCACGGATAGATGCAATTTTAGATCAATTGAGGAGAGAAAAATGGTTTTCAGTTTTAGATCTTATGTCAGGTTTTCATCAAATACCTTTAGAACAATCTTCTAGGAAATACACTTCGTTCAGTACCCAAAAAGGCTCATTTCAACTTACAAGACTACTTTTTGGGTTAAACATAAGCCCTAATAGTTTTTCACGAATGATGTCAATAGCATTCTCAGGCCTCACGCCGGAAAAAGCATTTCTTTATATGGACGATATAGTTGTGATAGGAACTTCAGAGAATCATCACTTAGCCAATCTCAGACAAGTGTTCGACGCATGTCGTAGATTTAATTTGAAACTAAATCCACAAAAATGCCAATTCTTCAGGCGAGAAGTCACATATTTAGGTCACGATTTATCAAAGGATGGTGCTTCACCAGATAAAGCAAAATACTCAGTCATTCAGCATTACCCAGTGCCAAAAAATGCCAACGAAGTCAAAAGATTTGTTGCATTTTGCAATTACTATCGAAGGTTCATTCAAAATTTTGCAGAAGTATGTATTCCTTCAAATAAGTTAGCGAGGAAAAATGTAAAATTCGAGTGGTCACAAGAGTGCGAAAACTCATTTCAGATCTTAAAATATGCATTAATCAATCGACTAATTTTAAAATATCCAGATTTTAATAGACAATTCATATTAACTACAGACGCTTCGAATAGCGCATGTTCGGCAATTTTAAGTCAAAATTAGGGAGGGATTGACCTACCCATCGCATTCGCATCACGCAGCTTCAAGAAAGGCGAGCTTAACAAGCCCACCATCATAAAAGAGTTATTAGCAATTCATTGGGGAATCAATCATTTTAAGTGTTATTTATATGGTTCACCACATTTCATAGTGAAAACAGATCATAAGCCACTAACGCATTTATTTGCAATGAAAGACCCGACGTCGAAACTAACGAGAATAAGAATCGATTTGGAGGAATATGTAAAAGGTATAGAGAATTACGCGAACAGTATATCGAGAATATCCATAGAAAACCTTAAGGATTTATACATAAATAATTCACATGTCTTGGCAATCACAAGAGCACAAACGCAAAAAGAAAACGTCCAAACAGGAAAGGATCGAAGGAATAAAGTAGAAACAAAAGAAGTAAGAATACAAAAACCTGCAGTAGTAAAAGTTTTAAATAACATTGAGGCACATAAATTACCAATTTTACAGTTTGAAAATAAACGTATCTCACTTAGGATGAGCATCCGGATCAAAAATAAATTGAAATTTAGTGAAGCTTTAAATACCGGTTAACACAACTTCGACCTAGGACGAACGTTGGGAAAGCTTGAAGAGCTATCGGTAAGAAATGAAGTAAAAAGAATGAAAATATATACAAAAGATGATCTATTTAAAAAGTGCACAGTAGAAGAATTTATAGAAGTAGGAAATCAAAGGTTAAAAAGTATTCAAGTATGTATATGCGAAGTACCAAAAACGGTACAGCAGAAAGAAGAGATCCAAAAGATATTGGAAAGATACCACAATGATCCAATGTTTGGGGGACATGTAAGAAATAATAGATTATTGAAGAAACTAAGAGCTAATTCCAAGTGGAAAAACATGGACGAAGACGTAAGAAAGTATGTAAAGAATTGTCATAAATGTCAAGTGAATAAAGCAAAGCCTAATCACAAAGAAAAATTCGTCGTCACAGATACATCTATAAAACCGTTTGATATTATTTACATAGACACAATAGGTCCGTTTGTAGAAAGTAACAACGGAAATCGTTATTGCAGTACAATATTATGCGAATTAACTAAATACGCAGTTATGATACCGGTTCAGAATAAAGAAGCACACACAATAGCAGAAGTAATATTCGACAATTTTATACCAAATTACGGATTAATGAAGGAGATAAGAACAGATCAAGGGACGGAATATAAGAACGAAATAATGAAGAATTTAGCGGAACTATTAAATATAAAACATAATTTTTCAAAAGCTCACCATCATGAAGCAATAGGCAGTTGTGAAAGATTACATAGGACATTAGACGAATATATAAGAAACTTTATCAAAGATTCTAGGGATAACTGGTGTGAGTTTGTAAGAATGTTCGCATATTGTAATAATACAACGCCAAACACGTATCACGGATATACTCCTTTTGAGTTATTATATGGGAGAAAACCCAATTTGCCAGAATTTTTAGACGTAAAAATTGAGCCGTGTTACAATTTTGAGAGATATGATAAAGAACTAAAGTACAAATTACAATACGCTAATGAAAGGGCCAGACAGTTTTTAATAAATAATAAATTAAGTAGAGTTAATAATAGTGAAAATGATTCTTCACCCGAAGATTTTAAAATAGGGGAGTTGATTATTTAAAAAAATAAAGGGAGAAATAAATTTGATCCACATTATATAGGTCCGTTTAAAATAACGGGAATAAAAGATGTAAATTGCGAGATTACATCTCCGGACAATAAACTACAGACAGTTCATAAGAATCGTATGTATAAATACAACGGTTGGAATCAATTGTAAACAAGCGGAGAGTGTTTATAAACGAACAAGTAGTGTTTAGTGAACAAAAACAATCAACAAAAACTGTTATAGATATAGGTAATATCGAAAATTTAAAATGATAATTTTTCTCTTCCAAGAGGGGATGATGTAGTGATCCCTAAAGGACAGCAAAGGCAAAAGGACATTAACTTAGAAATAATATTTAAATTTAGGTTAATATTAATTATAGTATTTAGGGAGCATTGATCGGCCACGGTCAATGTCAGTTATCAGTGGAAGCACGTTCGTGTTTATATACAAACATGTACAACGTATAGACGGAGGTCAGGCATGTAGTAAATCATATCTATTTTAAATTATATTTCCTATAAATTAAGAGTTAACGAACCAGGATAGGAGAGTTGTTACTTTGAATAAGACGAGTGGTTTTATATTTGTGTATTTTTAATGTATTAAACGTCATCCCAGTGATATTTACAGAAGTGATGTAGTGATCCCTAAAGGACAGCAAAGGCAAAAGGACATTAACTTAGAAATAATATTTAAATTTAGGTTAATATTAATTATAGTATTTAGGAAGCATTGATCGGCCACGGTCAATGTCAGTTATCAGTGGAAGCACGTTCGTGTTTATATACAAACATGTACAACGTATAGACGGAGGTCAGGCATGTAGTAAATCATATCTATTTTAAATTATATTTCCTATAAATTAAGAGTTAACGAACCAGGATAGGAGAGTTGTTACTTTGAATAAGACGAGTGGTTTTATATTTGTGTATTTTTAATGTATTAAACGTCATCCCAGTGATATTTACAGAAGTGATGTTGTTTATTTTATTCCCGCATACAGGTTGCTAGGTACGTGGTTTCCTCCAAGATATAATGCCTTTATGGTAAGCGTCGAGTATACGAGGGACCCTTACTAAGTAACCACCACAACGTAGCTGTTCGTTTTCTATTATTATTTTGTAATTGTTTCGAATGGGGCTTAGAATTCTTCTGTCGTGACAGCCTGTAATTTCCTTGATTTTCCTGAGGAAGTTAAAAGAGTCGTGCTTCTCGTTTAGTATTTCCGCCACTTGGCATAGCTCAATCAGCCACAGTTCCTTCGCCTGCCTTATTTTATTCCGTATATATTTGTTTATTTGATTGTATTTGTTGTTATTATTTTCCATTTTCGATAGTCGTCTATCTTCCATTCTGTTAAGAATTTCTTTCGTCATTTATGGTGTCCTAGCTTTTTTTTCATTGTATCCAACCACCTTTTCAGTAGCACCTTTTATGTTTGTTTCAATCGTTTTCCAGTGTTCGTCTCCAGTTTGTTCATCGGATATTGTATTTGTTTCAAAACTCTTCCTCGACTATCTTACCTCCCTTCTGTCCCAACTTTCCCGCCATTTCATTCTACTAGGAGATCTCAATGCTCATAATTCCACCCGGTGCTCCAATCACATACTCCACAGTGGCCATATTATGGAGAATCTAATCTCAAAAATCAATTCTTCCACCTAATCTCAGCCCACTGGATCCTATATCAATCCATCATCTTATCACTTCCTCTCTCTTATTTCTCTGACCCTGAAGATTTTCTTCAATCACTTTGCTTAAACATATTAAGTCACCTTTATCAATACTATAAATTTCATATTCAGAATCGTTGGTGGAACAATGAGTATTCCATAGAAATTAATAAATGGAAAAAATCTCTCCAGATTTTGAAAACACATCCCACAGAGACACATTCCATAAACTCAGAGTCATGTCGAAGATAACAATAAAAAAAGCTAAATCCAAAGCCTGGAAGGAATTTACCTCCAATTTAAACTCCCATTCCTCCGCTACAGTCATTTGGGATGGCATTGAAAAAAGGGGAGCAAACCCCTCTCGACACATCCCAGGCATACATCATAACTGTGAATGGATAAGAAATCCCTCAGACATAAGCAATCTCTTTGCAAATCATTACCGGCCGAAATTATCCGATGCATCATACAACACAGATTTCCTCAAATGAAATACATCTCCTACCGAATGTACCCCGACGATCTACTAATATACCATTCCTCTTCTACCTCCATAGCAACTGAAAGACGAATCCAAATATGTATCAATAGCTTATTTGAATGGGCACAATCCACAGGCTAATCCTTCCACCAAATCTTATATTTTGCATATTTGTAGAAAAATGTCACATGAGTTTTCCCTGATCTGGGACTCTTCTCTGGTTGTGGAATTTGGCATCAGCTGCACTACTCTTTATTATGTCAACTGGATAAAGTGAAACAATAACAAATATTTCGGGAAAAATGGATTTATTCAACACAAAAATAAATTCACATGAACCATGTATTCACAATGCAATACGAATCAAAATCAGTCTAACAGTAAAAATGTCCAACTCAAGATTTCATATATGTCGAGGACTTATCTTGGAGAGACTTGGAATATACAGGTCTCAGCGATAACAGCGGCTTTCTTGAGCTGACGGTGGTCTGGACTCTGGACAGTAGCGATTTCTTGATCAAGAGGAGATGTAGACGTCCACTTGCAAGCTGCGGAGCAGCAAAATAGAATATCACCACGCAAAAAATATATTTGCAGACTAGAAAGATAAATTTCACTTATAAGCGAAGGATGTTAACGAAAGAGACCGTTCGATTGGGATTTGCCGTTTAAATAGAAGACTTGTGAATGTAAAAACAGTCATTCCAGTTGTTTTTAAAATATCGAAGTAAATAATTACGCATCAGAGGCGGGTGTAACTGAAGAATATATAACGCTCCAAAATAACTTATGAAAAATTCTTAACATGTCGCGATAGACATGTTACACTCCCCTCCTCGGAGAAAAAAAAAGAAATTCGTATAATTACTTTTTTTTTGTAAACCTAAACAGCCTACAAAGAAAAGTAGCCAAAACAACAGGAATGTGGTGATTAAAAATATGAAGGTGTTGTAGTGCTCACAGATTCAAGAAAACAAACAAGAAATAAAAAGAAGATAAGAACATAGAGAAGAAAAAGAAAGGAAGATATTCAATGAATGAACAAGAATTGTTGCTTTCTAATTGAAGAGTTTAATTCCATCTTGAAAAAAAATATATATAATAGGTGCTTATACCTATTAGGAATAATAATCAATTGCAAATGGAATGCAATTATGATCAAAACATTTTAACGAAATGCAGGAAGCAATTATAATGGGAGCTCATTCCTGTTATCAAAAATGAACAAATGAGAACAACTGCATTCCTCATCTACAAAAAAATAATCACTAATTGATTTTTTAAATCTGTAATATGCCATTTACCTAAATCATTACCGGAAAGGTATTTTAAGTTACATACTAATTTAGAGATCACTTTGGTGATAATACAAGGTGTACTTAAGAGAAAATTTAGCTGCGAAATTATTAGATTTTGATGAAAGAACGTATTTCTTTTTCCATGATCTGTCATCAACATAAAATTGCAAATCTCACTTTCGTAAACTGTAATGTTTCCCATTTTTTGATATGCGTTTCTCAACTTTTTACGAACTTCAACAACAAGTTTAGGAATTAATTGAACGTCATTAATTAATTGTAATTCTTCACAATTGATAATAATGTTATTCGCGTTTTCAGAAATTGCATCATAAAAATCTCCACTTAACGGAACGTTTCCAGCTGAATTTAGGAAAGCTGGTAAATAACCCGTAACGTTATGTTTCGCGGTTCTAATTGTTTGTGCGACCTTAAGTAACGAAGTGTCCCACTTATTATGAGACGAATTTTCATGAATATGACAACTTAGAGCTGTAACAATTGTCTTATTTGTTCGTTCTGTGTGATTTGATTGAGGATGACAACGAGCGTTATAAAAAAAATTTGCACTTTGTATTGCGACATTAGATTCTTAAAAAGGGAAGAAGTGAAAACAGTACCATTGTCAACATAAAAAATTTGTGGATCACCATAAAGAAGAAAAACTTGATTTTTTATAAACTTCACAATGTACTTAGCAGTTGCGTGTGGAATTGGATGAATAAGAAAAAATGTTGTCAACCAATCGGGAATTACTGAAACAAATCTGTTCTCTGATTTTAACTTTGGTTATGGACCTATTAAATCAGCAGAAATCCATTGCCAAGGAAAGTTAATATCTTTGTATTGACCCATAACACCAGCTTTACGTAGGTTTTGGGTTTTACAAGAAGTACAAACAGAACATTTATTAAGATAGCGAGATACAGAACTTTTGTTGGTCAATAAGGAATTTCATTGAAACGAGAAATAGTATTAGATATGCCCAAATAAGCACTTAATTCATTGTCATGAAGTAGACTTAATATGTCAATTCTGTTGGCGGTAGTAACAACAATTTTCCAATTATATAAGTTACTAGAAACTGGATTAGACGAAGAAATATGTTTGTACAAGATATTATAGTCAGCCTGAAATGTGGCATATAAATCTGGATTATTCGAGACCTTCTAGTAGTGTAGCTATAAGAGTTTCAAGCCACTACTTCGAAAAAGGTCCGCTAGGCGACGGTGGCGCTGCGGTGGCGCTGCGTTGGCGCTGTCGGCGGTGTCGTCCATTTTTTATCCAGTCGGCTATTTTTTAGTCGGCCATTTTTTTTATCCAGTAGATTTCGCTAGATGGCGCGCATTATTTTTGCAGATTCCTTTTTTAGATGTCTGTCGTCCATTTTTTATCCGGTAAATTTGTGCATGACGTAACTGAAAAAAATGTTTGCCCCGAGTGAGATTCGAGCCCACGACCTCATCGTTCCCAGCCTACACCGCTACATGTGTGCTATGAGGGTTCCAATATATTTTAGTTTTGAAATTTATCTGTATAAGATATTATCAGAGAGTCTGATTCCACCATACGATGTAATTTTTTCAATTTTTTCTTCAATACTCCTTCGTACTAATATCGTTTTAGTCGCTAGAACATGTGAATCAAAACCAATAAAATGCGTCAAGCTGTTGAGTATATTCAGAATCCTTCATAAGTAGGGAATCATAAAAAAATCGCATATTATTCTCAGTGACAATCTCAAGGATTTTGATTGGGACTTCTAAATTTCAGAATGAAAAGTGATGGCTTCGATCAACATACGAGTGTAAAAGTGCATTTTTATCGCAATAATATACAAAGCACCCTTGTGAATTTTCTTCATATACAGGGTGTATTCATAAAAGATGCAATTTTATACGGGGTGTAGTCATAAAAGATGTGATTTTACACAGAGTATAGTCATAAAGATACTGCATTTTTTATACATGGTGTGATCATAAAAGATGCCATTTGTCTTTATATACAGGGTATAGTCAAAAAAGATCTGATGTTCATATATACAGAAGGTAGTCATAAAAGAAGACATATATACAATGCTTAGTCATAAAAAGATGCGATTTTATACAGGGTGTAGTCATAAAGATACCGTATTTTTTATATACACAGGTCGTAGTCATAAAAATACCGTATTTTTCATAAAATATCCCAGACAGCACAGGACATCCTTAGGACGTCCATATTGAGTCCTAAGTGGGTCCCAATGTCCCAGACGTAATTTGTACGTACTAGGGACGTTCTAATTTGTACGTATTAGGGACGTTCTAATTTGTACGTCCTGGGGACGCACAAATTAGAGTCAAAAATTAGAAAATAATAAACATTATTAGAAACCACAATTATTTACAATTTTCTGATTCAGATATATAATAACCAAAAATCAGAAAATACGTAATATCTATATTCTAATTTTCTTCAAATTTAGCACTATTTCTATTCATCAACTGCGCATGCGTAGCAGCACATTCGCTACCTCGCCACCATCCCACGTTGATCTAATTTATTCGTCATTCGCCATTTTGGTTGTTCATAAGTATAGTTTGTATGTATAATATAATCTTTGATATAGTTTTGTGTTGTGATCAACAAGTTTTGTGATATTGTGCATAAATATATTTGATGTGTTTGTTGAACCTCCTGGTACATACGTAAGTGTAAATAAAATATAAGACTTTCATCCTATCCCATTTATTATTATGGCATTCATGAAAAAATATTATATGCGTGCTAAGAGATTTAAAGTTTCCGATTATAATATATCGGCGGATTCGGCATTCTCTGTTGAAAACATCGGTGTTGAAGAGCATGGTTTTAATAGTAGTGATGATGTATCTAATAGAGAAATTATTTTAAATGGACCTATAGAAGATGAAACAGTGCATAACCTCAATCCTTATTGTCTAACAAAAATTGAACTATGCTCAGAACAATATACCACTAATAATTCAACAGAAACACATGATATTCATTCATTCATTTGTAATTGGTCAATAAAACATAATATTTCACATACAGCTCTTAATGACTTACTAAAACATTTAAAAGAATTATATCCAAATCTACCAGGAGATGCACGAACACTTTTAAAGACTTGTAGGAATATTAACACAAAAATAGTATCTCCTGGGCAGTATTATCACTTTGGAGTAAAATACTGTCTTCAAAATTTGTTCTTGAAAAGTTTAAGTAGTTTTCAGGATAAAACTGTGTTGGAACTCGACATTAATATAGATGGTTTACCATTATCCAAAAGTAGTAATAGTCAAGTATATCCAATTTTGTGTAAACTTAGAGGTACTTGTCATGTTGATATGATTGGTATTTATCATGGTTATGAAAAACCAAATAATGCTAACGATTTTCTAGAATATTTTGTTTGGGATCTGAGTGATACAATTAGTAATGGTATTACAATAAGTGGCCGAGAATTTACTGTTAAAATAAATTCCTTTATATGCGATGCCCCAGCTAAGGCATTTATAACATATACAAAAGGGCATTCTGGTTATGCATCTTGTACAAAATGTAAAGTAGAAGGAGACTATATTTTCAATAGAGTATGTTTTACAGAAATCAAAAATTTAAATTTACGCACTGATCAAGATTTTAGATCCAAAATTCAAGAATCTCATCACAATGGTACTTCAATTTTAGAAAAAATACCAAATATTAATATGGTTAGTAGTTTCCCCTTGGACTACATGCACCTAGTATGTCTTGGTGTAGTGAAAAAATTATTAGTATCATTGTGGTGTTGTGGAAAACCTTCTAACAAATTGTCATTTCAAAACATTAACAAAATATCTGATTATTTACTAAGTATGTCTATGCATGTACCATTAGAATTTAATAGAAAACCTCGTGGTCTGAATGAGGTGAAGAGATGGAAGGCTACTGAGTTCAGACAATTTTTATATTATACTGGGCCTATTGTTTTAAGAGGGCAAGTAAGTAATGAGAGATACATAAACTTTTTAACTTTGCATATTTCAATAACTATTTTGTCTAGTCAAAAATATTTCAATTACTTAGATTATGCTTCACAGCTATTAGAATACTTTGTTCAAACATTTAAAATATTATATGGTGCTGAACATATTTCACACAATATTCACAATTTATTGCATTTAACAGATGACGTCAAAAACCATGGCCCTCTAGATGACTTTAGTGCTTTTTGTTTTGAAAATTACTTGCAATCGATATTAAAAACTTTGCGAAAACAAGAGAAACCACTGTCACAAATTATAAAAAGGCACAGTGAACACATAGCACAAACCAAAATGCAGTCTACTGCAGAAACGTCAAAGCATTTCCCTTTATTTGAATCTGAACATGATGCTGGTCCTACATTAAATAGAAAATTTTCAAAACAGTTTAAAAAAGTTATTTTTGAGAATTTTGTTCTATGCAATAAGGAACCTGATAATTGTTGTTTGCTGCTCAATAATGATGTTGTGCTGATTGAAAATATTGTTTTAGAGGAATGTACATATAAATTATTAGGCAGAAAGTTTTTATCAAAAGAAAACTTTTATAACGATCCTTGTCCCTCTTCGTGTCTAGGAATATATGCTGTTTCTGTAACTGGCCATTTAGAATTATTTGACATGCATGAAATCAGTAGTAAATGTCTAAAATTTACATATAAAAACAAATTTATTGTATTCCCTTTACTTCACACTGTATAATTTTCATTTTATTTGTATTGTTTTCTGTTAGCAATGGGATTGGGTTTTATCACAAATGTTATTATAATTTTTTAGTGCTATAGTTTGTTTGGTATTATTTAGTATTTAGTTAATTTACATGGACAATGGAGTGTAAAAAAAATGGATGTATTTGATGTATATATATATATATATATATATATGTAATTAATTTGTGGGTATGTGGCAATGAAATACCACAGTGTATAAATTACTGACAAAACCAAATGAAAATGGTGGTGAGAATGTAAATTATATCATAAATCATTGTAAAAAGCTAACAAATTAAACTTCAAGAAACAATATATAACATTAAATAACCTTGTTAAGTTACTATTAATTTTGTTAATATATCTTAGTATGATGTTAAGATTTATTTTAATATAGGATATTTTTTAGTTCTATTTTTCAAATTCTAAAAGGTATGCATAGATTACACTAAGGTTATTTAAGTCTGTTTTTTATTTATACATTCTTTTGAGCAATATATGCCAAGAACAGACGCTTTTTATAATTTTCTTCTGTTGTCAAGACTCTGGCAAATTGATTACTCATAGAATGGCCTTTATAAAATAAGTGTTCAGTAAGTGCAAATCTGTCAGAGTAATATTTACTGTCACTTTTGTGTATTGTATTAAAATTTTTGCGTCAATTTATACTAAGATTTAAAATACTCTACTGTTGCCACATTAACTGAATTGTATTTATTCACATATGCCATTAATAAGCACTACATTTTTTTTTGAATATGTGTAATGGTTGTTACATTTTCTATATATAGAAGTAAGCTATGGACGAATCAACATGGACTATCGTACAATTTTTAGAAGATTTTACAGTCGAAGCAATACCAACTGCTTGGATTCAAGGTGAATATTGTCATTGGCCCCCATACAAACAAGAAAAACTTACAAATGCTATAAAGAAGTGTGAATCCATTAATACAAATTGGCCCCGTCATGTCATTAAAATTTTTAGAAATGGTACTTTTGGTGAGTTGCAAATTGTTTAATAATTTATGTCTAAAAATTAATATGTTGAAGCCTGTGTTTTTCTGTTATTGTTGATAATAATGAAAACTCGCATAAATCAATACAAAATTATGTGTACATGAACTTATGTAGATTTTAATATATTATAGAAACGAAATAACTTCAGTTCGGATACTAGTATGTTGTAATATTTGTAATGTATTCTGGTTTCGATTATAGTATAATATCTTGAATTTTTTAGCTGATTATGGAAAAGCACGCAACAAAGCTCGTATGGCAGAAGATTTTAGTGATTTAAATTCTGGTAATGATGAGGATAATTGTAAGAGAAAAAGAATTCAAAGACTTTTATCTAGTAGTTCATCTTCTGATGACTCTATGGAACAAAAAAGTGTAAAAATGCCTCCACCACCAAAGTGTCCAAGAAGTGTCCTCAATCCACGAATTGGTAATTGTTAGATGTTATTATGAAACAGGAATATAAAACAAATAATTTTTTTTTCAGATTTGTCGTTTAATTCGAGCCAAGATGATATTGTCAATCTTGATTTTTCGCCAGAAGAAACGAAAAAAAGTACTCGTATAACGAAGAAACATTCAGAAGATCAAAGGCTAAATATTTCAACTGATTCTAAAAAGAGTAATGCTGTACCAAGTACGTCTAGTGTACGAGATGTAAATCCTCAATTAACTATAAATGGTACAAAAGGTAATTTAGCATTCATTTGTTAGACAAAATGTTTTTCTACAACTGCTATAAAAAATAGCGTATTCCTCATAGCCTATTAAATTTGAAATCATATATTGCTCATACTAGGAGAAATATCATTTCTCACAGTACTTTGCCCACACTACATACATTTATATGGAAAATCAACAAAACTTGACAAAAACTTAGTTGGCTACTGTTCAGCTTTAAACAGTTCTCACAAATGTCAGATTAGAGAAGTTTTTTAAATTCTTAAGGTATTTTTCATTCGTGCTTTGATAAAAATTGCAATTTCCATTCAATATAATTTTAATAAAATAAAATTTACCTATTTATAATAAATAATATGGCAGTAGTGACGATTTTGAATACTCCACCAGAGATATTGAAAAAAGCTGCTAGGTTGATATAAATGTAAATGTACTTGAACAAACTGACTTGAAATAATAGTTAACGGTGAAGTGGCATATCCGCTGAGCATCCGCACGGCCAGAGTTCAAAACCTGGTTTGGACTGATTTTTTTTTTTCAGTAAAGTTTTCATTTTACATACTGATTGAGAGACTGTTGTGGCTATTGTTGTATCAGGGGCATATCTTAGAAAAGAGTTGTGTGAAATTAGAATAGATAATTTAGAGGATTTAAATTCGGTTTTACTGGTGGAATTAGATAACACCAAAACAAAAAAGACAAAAAAGTTTACTGTAACTGAAGAATTTTATATTGTATATAAAAAATATATTGCTCTTTGACCGATTGATTTGCCAGAGAAACGTAGTATAGCTACGAAAATTGCAAATTTTTTTTCACTGCTTCAGACGTCCTTGGGCAACAATTTTAGTAAACGCAGGAGGCGACATATTAACCTTAAATCGTTATGCAGGAAGTATACGTCGAGGGTCTATTAATAATAAAATTAACTTTCTAACTACTCAAACTCTTTATGTAAATAGAGACAGAAAATGCACCATATATATGAATGATCAACCCTCCACTTCTACAATGAATATAAGAGAGAATTTACTAAAAAGAAATGACCTTCCGGGTTTGACCATACAAAATTGTAACTATTTCACTATTAACTATAATTTTTACTAAAATTATTTAACAGTTAAGATGTAGGATACTTAATTTTGCTAAACATAAAAATAAATATTAAGTTACGTTACTTGTATTCTTTAAAGTTGTGCAGTTGTAGAAAAAGTTGTTGCATAATATACTATTTACTCACTATGTTTTAGATTCGACTGTAAATGAAAATGTGGCATCTACTTGCTGTTTACGGCATGGTATGTAGGTAATATAAAACAAGTCACAAGGGGCATATCCTGCTATATTGTATGTAAAGTAATTTGCTACTATATAATTATTGAATGAATTCGGGATATGCCCACTGTGGTACCTATCTGTTGTAGTCTGTAAATAACATTTTTTTTTCTTGAATGAGTTGTCTCTTTTTGCAATAAAAAACTTCGTCAAAAGTATTTTTAATTACTCATTCAAACTAATTATATACACAATTTCCACAGAAATTAATATTAATTCACTATTCGTAACTTTGTTACTAGCGATTATGATTAAATTATTAGTTAGGTTTTAGAATTTTTTTTGCTCAAACTATATATATATATATATATATATATATATATATATATATATATATATATATATATATATATATATATATATATATATATATATATATAGTGATATACAGAGTGTTTTTATAGATATCTTTTGAACGCGGCTCTCAAATGTTTCTTGCTAATTTTACCGACATTATCTCCAGTAACAACAAAGTTTGCAATGGTGGACCTGTCAATTTCTTGATATTCAGTAACTTAATTCATTTGTAGAAAACACTATTTTGATAGAAATTAAAAATCAAAATCACATGATCAGAGGCATATTGGTTGACGTTCTTCAAGAAATAAGACAACTTAAAAATTCTCCTAGAGATGCAGAAGTTTCATTTTTTGTCCGATATCCCAATATTAATTTCCCAATCGGAACAGTGGATGAAATTGATAGATTTGAAGAAGAATTACAATATGAAGGAAATTTCAATGATGCGGTAAATAAATTTTTAACAATACCTACCCTTCCAACGATTTTTAGACAATACATGAAAAAATCAACTCTTAAGTATTTTATTGATTTTAGGTAAATGAATTGGCAAGATATGGGGGTTCAAATCCTTATAATTTTATTAAGAGGACACTGTCAGCTACTGTAAAAGATGAAATATTGAAATCATACAGTTGGTTGGGGAGAAAGGGGAAAAAACCTCTGGATAAATCTCCCATCGCAAAACTCTTGATTTGTTAGTATTATATAGGATGTCCCAGCTAAATATTGTGCTGCATTACACTTTTTGAAAAAAATTACTGTTTGAAAGTAAAGGTTGCCGCAATATAAAGGTTTCATACTTAAGAAATATACCATCTTTAAATATGTGAGTATCTTGGTTATTAATTGGAGTTTTGAAGAATTATAGCTGTAAATAATTACTTCTGCCTAGGAACATATAAGATTGTGTACTGCATGTAGACAAACGGTTAAACAAAATATCGTTTTCAGAGGAAGCCCTATGTTGCGACGACTGTATGTTGTTTGGCTACTTTTATATGCCCATATATTTTTTCAATGAGTAATAATATTTAATTATTATCAGGTGCTGCAAGTAAGTGTAATTTCAACCAGAAGGACGTGGAGGGGGCGATCCAGAGTTTTATAAAAAGAAGTAGCGAGAGA
Organism: Galeruca laticollis; assembly: GCA_963921935.1. Lineage (NCBI taxonomy): Eukaryota > Metazoa > Arthropoda > Insecta > Coleoptera > Chrysomelidae > Galeruca > Galeruca laticollis. The sequence goes on along the minus strand of OY998178.1, from coordinate 193,410,690 downwards.
ATTCAAGCAAAAGAAAATAAAAAAGTGTAAAACTGTTATACATATTATATACACAGTGTGGCATACTATGGACCAGGACACCCTTTTCTATAGAATTTTTTCATAGAGTTTTAAAGTTTTGATTTTCAATTTTTTTTCACTTAAAAAAGACGGAAAAGGCATCGAAAATTTTGAAAATTATCATGTCGTGGTCCTTAGTCCTTATATATGAATGTACAATATAAATATTTGAATAAATGTTTATAAAGATATTATGGTATTTATTTTTCCCGTGTCTATTAAAAAGATCCTGAGAAGGTCCCATAAAACATATAAGAGGACGTACTTGGGAGGTACATAATCAAAATTAAGGGGTCGTACTTGGGATGTCCTAATTAGGAGTTCCAAGGGACGTATGGTTTAGTAACAAAAGATGTCCTCAGGACGTCCTGAGGATGGCTAAGGGTCTGAAACGGACGTACCTGGGACTTCGGATATCTGATAACGGACATCCCGGGAACGTTTTAGGTACGTACTTGTGCTGTCTGGGATGCCACAGGGTATATAAAGATAAGGACGTTACAATGAATCTCTGCTATTACTGCTCAAATTTTCATCAAACAAACCGCATTGGTAGACTATTTTCACATACACGATGTTACTAGAACGACAACGACAACCACAACATTAACGACAACAACAATGATGACAACGATGACAACGACGATAACGACGACACCGACGACAACGACGACAACGACGACAACGACAGCAAATCAACTTTATTCGACAACAGAGGACACCCAAAGCTTTTGCATGCTTGAGATTTGTTGCTCGTACGACTACATTTTAGTAAAATATGCCGTGACTTATTATATTATTAGACAGATAACACACATCAGAAGTCTATCAGACAGATAGCAGAGGGTTAACAGAATGGATAACAAACACACCTCAGGCCCACATCAGTTTGACTGTGCTAGTACTAACAAATTTACTGCAACACTCGGTTTATATGAATTATTTTCCAAGAAACAAACAAAAGAGCAACATATTTGCAGATACTGGTATTAACGGATATCCATCGTGATAGGAGAAGACATCTAAGACATCAGGCTTTCCCCCAACTAAATTGATATAATTAAGCCGCTCTTCAAAAAGAATGCTACGCTAATAGAAAAATCTTGAAGCAATGATTTCACAACTTTGTCATACACTGAATGTCATTTTTATCATAGATGCAGTGAAACAAGGAGCCAACTTTACCACTCAAGCAGAGGGGCAGCAGACACACATCACAGGGTTAGCACACATACACCACAGAGGCACCAGACATTCACCACCGTTATACGTGTAAAATTTTTGGCATCAAACAGTACTCTTTGAAAAAAAATATCAGGAATCTTGTATTTCTGAATTTCATTATGAATCACCACAAATATTTAGAGGGACGTATGATACTGATGGCGATATTGATAATTTTCATAGACATTATAGCTATTTATAATTTAATCACGTTATTTGTATATTCATTTAATATAGTTATATGTTTTTCTGTATTTGTAACTTCTTAAAATTAAACTGTTATATGCTTAACCCAAGTCCCAGTAAGACTACGCTCTTCAAGCACATGTAAACGTTCTTCTTTGTTCTGGCCTTCACAACATGAGCGACAAAGAGAAAACATCAGTTTATAATTGTATTTGTAGACCAATACAGGGTGGTAGGGGTTCGTGGATGGTATAACAATGCATTTTATCAGAAGAGGTCATCTCGAACACCTCTTCAAACTCAAAGACTTGTCGAGTATTCTCGCAATGTACATCCACTTTCAATCCATTTAACGTAACTTCTGTACCACGAGCAGCGTGCTCTATTTTTACACTCTCTCTGTCATTATTCCCATAGCAACCATTGAATAGCAGCCTTGGACAGTCTATCCCGACACAAATCTGCTCATAAAAAACATAATCTCGCATTGAGTGTAGTATTTCAGCATTATCACGATGTATATGATAGTGATTTTATACTCAGAGACATATATCAATCTAAATATTATTGGTGTCAGAAACATATCCATGAAACAGAATTCATCCAATAAAACTTTCACACGACAATCTTCAATTGCAATGACAACAACATAGAAAATGATCTATATAATATATTTTCATATGACTTGTATAATACTGATTTTCACATTAGTTTTAATAATCAAAATTCTGTCTGTGGATTTACACTTCTAATTGGGAATTTCCATCATGTGATTTGTTATTGTACACCTCTTGACGTGGTTATTTTAATGTTTTATTTTAATGACATCGTTATGACAATGATTTAACGTTGTACATTGTTTCGTTTTTATTAACTATATGTTTTTGACACCTGTTTTGGATCTCTCTTTCATGACGACCGCTTTGATAATGACTTAACAGTCGAAAGCGCTTAGCTGCAGATTAATAAACATATACACACTGAATACTCGTCGTTTGCATTCACTCAATTAAAATTCTATCAAAAATTGTTAAGCGTAGATTTAAATTGTGATGTAACATATTCGGTATTTAATGAAATTTCAGCAGGATATCATCGGCTGTGAGACATTAATTTGAGGATTCTTATTGAAATATACAAGTTTCTTTTATATTTGAACGATGTAAAAATGAGATATTATGTGATAAATGTTTGTATAATCAGTTATAACATTTTTATCATACACCCGAGAGAGAAATTAATCTGTAACAAATTTCATTTCCACGACCTCATCGTTCCCAGCCTACACCACTACATGTATGCTATGGAGGATCCCTACAAATAATGTTTTTGAAATTGATCAGTATAAGTATTTTGAAATCTCACGAGACGTGATTTCACGATGCGATGACAGCAGACACACATCATAGGGTTAGCACACATACACCACAGAGGTACCAGACATGCACCACCGTTATACGTTTGACATTTTTGGTATCAAACAGTACTCTTTGAAACAAAATATCAGGAATCTTGTATTTCCGAATTTCATTATGAATCACCCCAAATATTTAGAGGGACGTATGATACTGATGGCGATATTGATAATTTTCATTGACATTATAGCTATTTATAATTTAATCACGTTATTTGTATATTCATTTAATATAGTTATATGCTTTTCTGTATTTGTAAATTCTTAAAATTAAACTGTTATATGCTTCACCCAAATCCCAGTAAGACTACGCTCTTCAGGCACGGATTATTATACCGAAATGTGATAACACTTTCGACAACATGATTATATAACTAACAATTTCAGTAATGGAACTCACAAAATGTTATTCAAATATTGTGATTTGTCTGTATAAGAGAGAGAAATTACGGTCGACGGGCAGGTAAGATTTTATCTGAAAAATAACAATGACATTCTCAGAGGGTCAAAAAGATTTCACCCGCTGTGTGTTACATAAAATGTAAGGAATGTATATGCAAACATAGAATTTGTATCTTCCCATGATGGTCGTTATGGTGCTAAAAATCTCATTTCTAGTCCGCGTCATTGCAATAGAACAATTTTCAATGATGATCCGACTCTGAGGAAAATTAAAAAATCTCCATTTTCAATAAACCAATGTATATGGATAAGGCAATTCTCGATATTTCCAAAACTGGAATGTACGACTTTCACTATAATTTTATGCTTCCAACAATGGGAGTAGTCAATTGTAAGCTATTGTACACAGACACTAACAGTTTTGCTCACCAACTTACTTGTAACGATGCATATAAACATTTAATTGACGCAAAAATTGACAAATTGATACATAAGACTACTACACTAATAATCCATACAATATACCTAGAGTTAATAAAAAGT